>JAEIFZ010000011.1:2042500-2645511 GCA_018904035.1 Zaprionus ornatus
TTTGCGATCCGTTAAAATGCATGGAATACAGCACTCGATATATTTTTTAATCTTGTCTTCAACGTGTGGTATAAAAAATTCTCGGCAGATTAACTCCTTTGTCTTCTTAGCAGCAAAATGACCTCTGTCATGGGCACTGCTAATGACTCGCTTTTGCATTTCGTTTGGCACTACTACCAGCTCATCGTCACCTACAAGTTTGTACAGCACACCTCCTTTTAAAAAGTAGTCATCGTATACTTTATTTTCATCGCTTAGAACTTCTTTGATGGCTCTTATCTTCTCGTCGCGTGCTTGCGCATCTTTCAAAGCAGTACTTATGCTATCTTCTTTTATGAGCATCACTGGATACCGGCTGAGAGCATCAACATGCTTCATTCTCACGCCAGATCGATGTTCAACTGTTTAGTTATATTCTTGTAGAAAAAGAATCCAGCGAGCCACCCTGGTGCATAAGCTTTGTTTTTCTAATGTTTTCGTAAAAGCGTTGCAGTCTGTTACCAGTTTAAAATGAATGCCTAACAAATACACCCTAATTTTAGTCAAGGCTTCGATGACTGCCAATATTTCTAACTCATAGCTGCTGTATTTACGCTGTGCATCTGTGGTCTTTTTTGACATAAAATACACAGGATGCAGTTGACCATCGTCGACGTTCATCTGTAATAAAACTGCTCCGAATCCATCAATAGACGCATCTGTATGCACTTCTGTCTCGTAAGTCTGATTATAAATACTTAAAACAGGGTTCGCAATTAGTAACTTTTTTAAAATATTAACTGCATTCCCTTCGTCCAAATCAAATCTAAATTTAGCATTTTTCTTTGTCAACTCAGTTAAAGGGGTAGCTATTCCTGCGTAATTTGGTATAAACTTTCTGAAATAGCCCGTCAGGCCCAAAAAACTTTCAATTTGCTTAATAGTTTGTGGCATCTTGAATTTGGATACAGCTTCGATTTTCTCTGGTGAGGGGTAAATTTTGCGATTTTCTATAACATGGCCCAGAAATTGAATGCGCGTCTTCAGAAAATTGAATTTTTTCAAATTAAGCTGCAGACCATAATCTTTGCACGTCGCAGTAACTTCCTTCAAGTTTTGTACAGCGTCTTGTTCCGTCTTAGTGGGAATAATAATATCATCTACATAGGGCACGCATTGACGTGGCGCTGAAAAACACCTGGCGAATTTGAAAATCCAAAGGGTACTTTCAAAAACTGATATTGTCCTTGGTGTGTCACAAATGACGTATATTTTCTGCTGGATTCAGCAACTGGTACGTGGAAAAATCCGTTTTTCAAATCGATTGTACTGAATATTTTTGCCTCTTGCAGACGATCCAACTGGTCCTCAATCAGCGGTAATGGGAAATGGTCTTTAACAATTACCTTGTTAATTCTGCGATAATCTACACACAGCCTTACAGAACCGTCGTGCTTTTTTACGAGTACTATGGGACTTGTAAACTCGGATGTTGACTCTTCAATTATATCATTCTCAAGCCACTCTTTAATCTGTTCGTCAACGATACGCGTTTCCGAAAAAGCTAGTCTGCGTGGATGTGAGAAAATTGGCGTTTCATCATTTAGCACAATACGCATTTCTACATTTGTTGTTTTTGTTTTGACCGGTTCATAGTTCGAAATTACCTCACGCACCTCTTGCTTGGCACATTCGCTCGCAGCCTCGTTAATGTCAAACAACTCATTGTCCACTTCAACACAAATGTTTAGAATATTTTGTTCGTTATTTCTTTTATTCTTTCGCACTTGTAAGCCCTTACAATTAAAAACAATCTCTGCTTGTAAACATAGCTGTTCTCCGATAATTAATTGCATATCAAAATACTTCGTTGGAACGATGTAAAAATCTAACAAGTAATCCTCTTTATCAATCAGAATTTTTTGTTTAAATTGTCCAAGTGGTTTTATTTTATTGGAGTCGCGGTCACTCCCGAATCCAATTAGAACGACATTGCAGCTTTCCAGCTTCAGCTTGCCAATATCACAATAAAAATATTCCCGTATGATATTGAATTTACTACCCGTATCGAATAACGCCGTACACTTTTTATTTGCAATATAAACTTCTTTGCTGGTCAAATCGTTTTTAGAAATCAAACTGCGTGTGTTCGTATTTAAAACATTTTTGTCAATTTTTGCGCACTCTTTAGAAATATGTCCGTACTGATTACACTTGTAGCATTTTCTGCCTTTTTCTTTATTCTGGCAGTTATTCAACACATGCCCTTTTTCACCACAGTTGTAGCATTTCACCTCTTTTTTCGCGTCTTTGTTTACATTCTGATTTTTTCTGTGTTTCTCTTTCACACTGTTCTCGTTGCGCTTCAACCTGTCTTTCTCATTCTGATTTTCCTTTGCTATCATTGTTCCGAAACAGTTTAGTTTGTCTTTAAATTGACTCATATTTTTGGCACCATATAATATTGTTTTGTTTATACTTTTTTCGTCGATGCCGTCAATTAAATACTGTATGAAAGCGTCATCTGCAATTTTACCTCTAGAAGCAATATCTTTCATTCTATAGAAGTACTCGAAAACACACTCGTTGTTGCCACGTTTCGTTTGCGCGAGTTGCTCGTGAACTAGCTTGCTGCTGACACTTGACTTAAATTCGGATAGCAATGCTATTTTAAGAGAATTCCACGAATTTAGACCTCTCTCGCTCAACACAAACAATTTTGCAATTCCTTTAAGTGACTTTTTTGCAAACAGAAACTTCTGGAAGTCATTCCAATACATAAGCGTCGCTTGCTCTTCGTATTCTTCTATCCATACTTCGATTGGAATAGTGTTAGTGCCATCATAACTGCGTATGCTCTCTTCTACGTCGCGAAAACTGATCGCAAAGCGTGGCGTCGACATACTGTCGTTTTCTGTAAATACGTTGCGCCTGGTATTCATCTCGTCTGCTCCTTGTACATTTTCATCACTTCTTTCGGCGTTCGTTGCTCTGTTCGGCGTCTGGAACACAACGTTTTCTGCTTCAACGTCTGTTTCATCGTCTGTTTCATCGTCTGTTTCGTCTTCGTCGGCTTCGGTTGACGCCAGTAAACTGTTCTTCTTCAAGTTGCGGAAAATGTGTATATGCAAATCTTCGCTTCTGTACCCTATGCCTAGCACGTTGCATATTGACACAAGGTCTGCCTGCGTCAAATTATCTACTGCGTATTCCTTCTTTGCACCATATCTCTGGTCATTTTCGGCAAAATCGAAACCAGTAAATTCCCGTAGTCTTTGACGATTACTTCTGTCTCCTTCACTCTCGAACACAAACTTATGCAGTGCAGCAATGCTCTCTTTCCTACTTGAGCGTAAGCTAGCACTTATGAAATTATTTAAACACGCCATTATAATAAAAAAAAATTTCGACCGTATTTTTACGCGTTCCACTTTTGTTTAATATCATCAATTTTGTTCACATATGTCAATACCGTTCACATTTGCTCAATCTCGGTCGAGCGCCCAAAATTTTGGGTTTTATTATTATAATTTAAGTTTTATTTGAATTTTAAACAAATAATATAGGATATTGAAATTAATCGTCACCGTCGTCGTATTGTTGTCGCTCTCGTAGCCACACAGGCAGAACGCACAACTTACTTCTTCTACGAGCAAACAACAACTCTTCATTAACCGTCGTAAAGCACTTCGCCCTCGTAGCGTTGCGCAATAGCCACTCGCTGATCGTCGTGTTTGCGAATTCGCCACCTCGCTAATTCGCCATCTTCTTCATCTGTAATCATTGCTCTTCTCATTATCGTCGTTTCGTTATCGTGTTATCGTCGTTGTCGTTGTCTAGGTTTTTATAGGGATTTGAAAAAAAAAAAAAAAAAAAATATTGTGTTTCGACCTAATCTTAGGTAAATTACCCTTATTCTTTTTAATTGAAGCCAAAATAGGGGCTTATCACTTTTTATGATAAAATTGTATAAAAACCCATTTAAGGAGAATATTGAAAAAAAAAAAAAGCTATTTTTTTTTTTTTTTTTTTTTAAATTTTTTTTTTTTCTTTTTTTTTTTTTTTTTTTAAATTATTATTTTTTTTTTTTTTTTAAAAATAAAAATTTTTTTTTTAAAAAATAAAAAATAATTTAATATTTTTTTTAATTTTTTTTATTTCTTTATATTATTTTTTTTATTATATATTTAATTTTATTTTATTATAAAAAAAAAAAAAAAAAAATTTAATAAAAGTAGTACTCATAATACAAATAATATTAAATAAATTTTTAAATTATTATTATGTATTAAAAATAAAATTTGAGAATATTTTACTAATTTTTGGTATAAATTTTGACCCCCAAAATATTCTGATCAACCTTGATCAAAACTTTTTAAAACAATGTTACCATAATTTAAAGGAAAATAAATTAATTTATACGTTCTTAAAATAGGTATAAATCATATAGAGCCTAAAAATATAGTAATATTATAATAAATTAAAGATTTATTTAAACTGTATAAATTTATTAAAGAAATTAAATACCCAAATAAACCTCCTCTAATACAAACTATTAAAGTCAATAATTTTATAGATAAAGGTAAACAAATTATATATGGATTAGGAAAAATTAATCAATTTAATATTCTACCCCCAATAATTCTTATAAATAATAAACCAAGTATGCCTCGCAATATTACTCATCCTTCACCATTTAATATATTTAATCTTCTACAATTTAAATCTCCAGTTATTGAATAATAAACCAACCGAGAAGAATAACATACTGTTAAACCTGTTGAAAAAAAATATAGAAAGAAAGAAAAAAAATTAATGTTTCTAATTATAACTACTTCTAAAATTATATCCTTTGAATAAAATCCAGCTAAAAAAGGTATTCCACGTAAAGCTAAATTAGCAACATTAAAACAAGCTGAAGTTAAAGGTATATGAATTCTTAAACCCCCCATTAAAGGAATATCTTGAGAATTATTTATATTATGAATAATAGCTCCAGCACATATAAATAAAAGAGCTTTAAATAAAGCATGAGTTAATAAATGAAAAAATGCTAACTTATAAAAACCTATAGATAAAATTCTTATTATTAAACCTAATTGTCTTAAAGTTGATAAAGCAATAATTTTTTTAAATCAAACTCAAAATTTGCCCCTAAACCAGCCATAAATATTGTTTAACCAGATAATAAAATTAAAAATTGACCTAATCAAGAATTTTCTAATAAAGTATTAAACCGAATTAATAAATAAACCCCAGCTGTTACCAAAGTAAATGAATGAACCAAAGCTGAAACAGGGGTAGGAGCTGCTATAGCAGCAGGTAACCAAGAAGAAAAAGGAATTTGAGCTCTTTTAGTTATAGCAGCTAATATGACTAATCTACCAATTACTATTATTTCAAATTCATTTTGTATAATTTCTAAATAAAAAATATAATTTCATCTTTAATATTCAAGCAATTGCTAAAAGTAAAGCAACATCCCCAATTCGATTAGATAAAGCAGTTAATATCCCAGCATTATAAGATTTAATATTTTGAAAATAAATTACTAAACAATAAGAAACTAATCCTAACCCATCTCATCCTAATAAAATTCTAATTAATTTAGGACTAATAATTAATAATATTATTGATAAAACAAATATTAAAACTAATATAATAAATCGATTAATATTTTCATCTCTTCTTATATATTCTTTTCTATAAAAAATTACTAAAGAAGCAATTATTAAAACAAAAGACATAAATAATAAACTTATTCAATCAAATAATAATGTTATTACAATTGATATAGAATTTAACGAAAATACTTCCCATTCAACAAAATAAACTAAATTTCTTAATAAAAAATTTAATCTTATTAAAAATAAAGAAAAACTAATAAAAATTAAACTTAAAAATCTAATTCTACAAATTGATATATATTTCACGATCTAAAATGAATTACTCATATCACTAACACCACAAATTAGTATTTTTTTTAAACTATTTAAATATAATCATAATATACAAGTTTCTCTTTTTATAATTAATAAATTTAAAGGTAATCAATGTAAAATTATTAATAAATATTCACGAATTTTACCTCCTCTCAATGAATAAAGTCTAGAAAAAATTTTTCCATGTTGTCTAAAAGAATATAAATATAAAGTATAAGACGCTCAAAAAAAATGAAAGTAAAGATAATATAATTATAGAAATTTATGATCAAGAAACAATTCTATTTAATAAAAAAATTTCTCCTAATAAATTTAAAGTAGGAGGAGCAGCTATATTTGCAGAACTTAATAAATTTAATAAACCCTTATTAATTATTAATCTTCGACTTCCTAGCCGTTCATAAGAAACATTAGCTAAACAAAATAAACCAGAAGAACAGAGTCCATGATCAATTATTAAACTATATGAACCTCTTAAACCTCAATAACTTATTGTCAATAACCCTGATAAAACAATTCCTATATGAGAAACAGAAGAATAAGCAATTAATGCCTTTAAATCAGTTTGACGTAAACAAATTAATCTAACTAAAACACCCCCTACTAAACTAATTCTAATTCAAATAAATCTATATTTTAAATTTATTTGCTGCAAAATTACTCGCAATATTCCGTAACCCCCTAATTTTAATATAATTCCAGCTAAAATTATAGACCCTGAAACTGGGGCTTCTACATGAGCCTTAGACAATCATAAGTGAACTAAAAATATTGGTATTTTAACTAAAAAAGCTCTTATTATACAAAAATACAATAAATCAAAGTAAAAATGTATTGTATTAGTTTTATTTATAAAATAAAAAATACCAATTAATATTGGTAAAGAAACTAAAAGAGTATAAAATAATAAATAAATTCCTGCTTGCAAACGTCCAGGTTGATATCCTCAACCTAAAATTAAAAATAACGTAGGAATTAATCTTCTTTCAAAAAATAAATAAAATATAAATAATCTTATTCTTCTAAAAGTTAAAATTAATAATAATAATAATAAAACAATATTTAATAAAAATAAATTTTTATAATTATTATATTTATACACTCTTTCTCTCGCTAATAATATTAAAGAACAAATTCATAAACTTAATAAAATTAATCCATATGATATCTGAACCTAAAAAATATGAAATACTTATTCAATAATTTATAAAATTATTTATCAACAAAAATAAAAAAGAAATTAAAAATAGTAAAACTTGTACCATTCAAAATATATTATTAATAAAACATAATGGGGTTAAAAATAATAAAGAAAAATCAATTTTAACATTATATAATTCTAAAAGATTGAAAATAATCATTACCATGTGTACGAATTATTGAAACTAAAATAGATAATCCTAATGTACCCTCACAAACTCTAAAAGTTAAAAATATTATTCTAAAATAACTCTCATAATTTAATATATTTAAATAAATAAATAATATAAAAAATAAAATAAGAACAATATATTCTAAACTTAATAATATAGAAAGTAAATGTTTTCGATTAGAAACAAAACAAAATAACCCTAAAATAAATAAAATTATTGGAAATCTTCAATACAAAATTATAATCATTAGTTTTAATAGTTTAATAAAAACATTGGTCTTGTAAATCAAAAATAAGATTAATTCTTTTAAAACTTCAAGAGAAAAGAATTTCTTTTTCATTAATCCCCAAAATTAATATTTTATATAAACTACCTCTTGATATTATTCAATTAATTTTATTTTCTTTAATTTTTTTAACTTCAATCATTTTTATTAATATATTTCACCCATTGGCTATAGGATTAACTCTATTAATTCAAACTATTTTAATTTGTTTAAAAACTGGTTTAATTACAAAAACATTTTGATTTTCTTATATTTTATTTTTAATTTTTTTAGGGGGAATATTATTTTTTTTTATTTATGTTACATCTTTAGCTTCTAATGAAATATTTAATTTATCAATTAAATTAACATTATTTTCTTTTATTTTATTAATCATTTTATTGATTTTATCAATTATTATTGATAAAAATTAATTAAATTCTTTTTTTTTTTAATAATAAAATACAGAGAATTTCAAACTTATACACTTATTTTTCAGAAAATTCTTTATCTTTAAATAAATTATATAATTTTCCTACAAATTTTATTACAATTCTTTTAATAAATTATTTACTAATTACTTTAATTGTTATTGTAAAAATTACTAAATTATTTAAAGGACCTTTACGAATAATAAATTAATGAATAAACCTTTACGAACTTCACACCCCTTATTCAAAATTGCTAACAATGCTTTAGTAGACTTACCCGCTTCTAGAAATATTTCAAGTTGATGAAATTTTGGATCTTTATTAGGATTATGTTTAATTATTCAAATTTTAACTGGGCTATTTTTAGCAATACATTACACAGCAGATGTAAATTTAGCTTTTTATAGAGTAAATCATATTTGTCGAGATGTAAATTATGGATGATTTTTACGAACTATACATGCTAATGGAGCATCATTCTTTTTTATTTGTATATATTATGGTTCATATTTATATACTCCAACATGAATAATCGGAGTAATTATTTTATTCTTAGTTATAGGAACCGCATTTATAGGATATGTTTTACCTTGAGGTCAAATATCATTTTGAGGAGCAACTGTTATTACAAATCTACTTTCTGCGGTACCTTATTTAGGATTAGACCTTGTACAATGAGTTTGAGGAGGATTTGCTGTTGATAACGCAACACTAACTCGATTTTTTACTTTTCATTCAATTTTACCTTTCATTGTTCTTGCTATAGTAATAATCCATTTACTATTTTTACACCAAACAGGTTCAAATAATCCAATTGGGGTAAACTCAAATATTGATAAAATTCCATTTCACCCTTATTTTACTTATAAGGATATTGTTGGATTTATTGTAATATTTTTTATTTTAATTGCTTTAGTATTAATTAATCCTTACTTATTAGGAGACCCAGATAATTTCATTCCAGCTAATCCTTTAGTAACCCCTGCTCACATTTTTTATTTGCCTATGCAATTCTTCGTTCAATTCCTAATAAATTAGGGGAAGTAATCGCACTAGTTTTATCTATTGCTATTTTAATAATTCTTCCATTTTATAATCTAAGAAAATTTCGAGGAATTCAATTTTATCCTATTAACCAAATTTTATTTTGCATTATAGTAGTCACTGTAATTTTATTAACTTGAATTGGAGCTCGACCTGTTGAAGAACCTTATGTATTACTTGGACAAATTTTAACAGTTATCTACTTTTTATATTATTTATTTTATTTATTTATTTATTTATTTAACGTCAACTAAAACAGTCGACTTAAAATTAAAATTAAAAATTAGATTACATCGAATTAAAAATGAAGATTTTTTAAAAAAAAAGAAAATAATTTAGAATTTGAAATTAAAATTTTGCAATAAGTTTAGAATTAAAATTAATTAAGAGTATATATTTTTAAATTTAAGCTGGGGATAACAAAACAAGAATTCTCGATCCAACATTTGCTGCAAAGGATTGGGGAAAACCCAGTAAAACCCAATCAGATCGGTAGATTAATATTAGTTGTTAGCATGTAGTGTTAATTGATTGAGGATAGACAGTTTAACAGAGTAAAGGGAGGACTCGGAGTTGAAAACTCTGGACAGTCTGTTGTAGTCAGCACAGAGAACTCGGAAAAGGTCATGCAAGCTGTAGTTAGTATTACAAAAGGCCAAGGATAATGGCGTAAAATTACGAGTAACTCTAGAAGGAATACAGAAATTAAGTTGAGTAAGCAGAGTAGGGGAATCTATATTGTACTTTATTAGCTTTACAATAAACATAACGCCTAACATAATACGACGGTTAGTTAAGGAAGGTAGGTTAATTAGAAGGAGTCTACTAGAGTATGGTGGTAAGTCTACAGCCGGAACCCAATTAAAACTGCGCAAGGCAAAGAGTAGAAACTGCTTTTGAACAGACTCAATTCTATCTTGGTGAATATGGTATTGCGGCGACCACACGCAAGACCCATATTCAAGAGTTGGACGAACAAGAGAAGTGTAAAGCAACTTTGTCGTGTAAGGATCCTCGAATTCTTTGGCCCATCTTTTGATGAACCCGAGTAGTCGAAAAGCCTTATTGACAATTTGTGTAATGTGACGATCAAATTTCAATTTATGATCAAAGAGGATACCTAAATCAGCTACTTCAGATATTCTTAAGAGTGGGGTTAGGTTAAGATTGTAATCGATGACATAATAGTTACATCTGTAAAATGACATAACCTTGCACTTCAAACAGTTAAGATGCAGCAGATTATGGCTGCACCATTCAAAAAACAAATCAAGATCTGTTTGAAGAAGGTTATTTGCTGGATCATTGTGTGTCAAACAGAGTTTCACATCATCAGCATACATAAGAATGTTAGAGTGAAGGAGTATTGAAGGAAGATCGTTAATAAAAAGGTTAAATAGCAATGGTCCAAGGTGGCTGCCCTGAGGAACACCAGAAGTAACTAAGATCGGCTTAGAGAGACATTCTTTAAAAAGAACTCGTTGAGACCTGTTAGTTAAATAATCGGATATCCACAGAAGGAGCTTTTGAGGAAAACCAATCAAATTTAACTTATGAATTAGGAGATTATGATTTACGGAGTCAAATGCTTTACTGAAGTCAGTATAGACCACATCAGTTTGCATTTTGTTCCGAAATCCCTGATTTATGTGAGATGAGAATTCTAAAAGATTAGTAGCTGTTGATCTTGCCTTTATAAACCCATGTTGATGGGGTGAAATTATAGATTTACACATAAAAGTTAACTGGGCCGTAAAATTTTTTCAAAAATCTTAGGAATTGCGGACAACTTGGAAATACATCTATAGTTCTTCACATCATGGTTAGAACCACTTTTGTGAAGAGGAATGGAAAAAGAGTTTTTCCAAATAGGTGGGAAATAACTATTGGATAGTGACAAGTCAAATAGCTTATGAATTGGATTCAAAATCGAATCAGTACAAAATCTAAGTACGCATGCTGGAATTCCGTCAGGGCCAGGAGAAAAAATGGGTTTTATCGATTTAAGATCAATTAGTAGAGAGGTTTTGTCGATAGAAGGACAGAAGACAGTGTTAAAATTTTCTATACTATAAGGGTATGGATGTAAAGGGGAACTATAAGGTTCTGTTAAATAAGTTGATTGAAAAAAGTCTGCAAACAAATCGGCGGCTGCCTGATCATTAGTTGCTTCCTTATTTTCGTATGATAGAGAGGGAGGAAATCTACTTGATTTACGTTTTAAGTTAACAAAGTTATAAAACTGCTTTGGGTCTTGAGCAAACTGCAAACGGCAGCGAAGCAAATACTTTTTGTAACAATTTGCGTTCAGAGCAATAAAGTTTGCTCTTGCAGCAATATAACGTGTAAAATCGGAAGGATTACGAGTTAATTTAAACTTTTTAAAGTATCGCGATTTCAAATTTTTTAGCCTTACTACCTCACGTGAGATAATTTATTAAATTAATATTAAGTTAATGAGCTTGAATAAGCGTATGTTTTGAAAACATAAGATAGAAATTTTCTTTTCTATTAACTTTACTAAAAATAATTCATAATAAAAAAGAAAAAATTAAAATTTTAAACCCAATAAAAAATATTAAATAATTTAAAGAAAAAGGTAAAATCATTTTCAAGCTAAATACATTAATTTATCATAACGAAAACGAGGTAAAGTCCCACGAGCCCAAATAAATACAAAAGAAATAAATATTAATTTAATATAAAATAAAATTCTAAATACGAAATACAAAGAACACGTCCGATTTATAAGTTACGAGTATTAAATACGTCACACAATAATGTGTATATTGATCAATAAATACTACGTAGTAGTTTTTATTATCAATAGTTGAGGGCGTAATCGGACCGCATACTTCCGAATGAATTACAAATAGTGGGCGTTCAATATTTTCTTTATTTTTGTGTTTTTCAAATTTTAGTCTTGATTGCTTTCCGTTAATACACGCCTCACATAATTTACTACTATTTACTTGTACGTTTTTTATAAGTTCACTATCTTCAAACAAGCCATCTCGTTTAATTTCTTAGAATTTTCCAACACTTATATGTCCCCAATCTTTCATGCCACAAGCGATACTCTGCATCATTTGATATTGCAGATGTATATACCTTACTATTTAAAGTAAATTTAACAGTCGGTACATTATACTCACATAGTCCTTCAAATACCAAATTACCGTTCTTGATTACTTTAATGCTATCCTTATTAAACTCGACGGACATTCCAGCATCTATCATCTTCTTTACGGATAGCAAATTGTGCGGGATTTCCTTACAATACAGCACGTTGTGTAATGTAATGTTGTTTCCAGAATTGTTAAGTTTAACTTGTCCTTTTGCAGTAGCATAAACAAATTCTCCACGCTTTGCAATCTCAATAGCCACGTTTAAATTTAAATTCTCATACTCTGAAAATTCACTAGGTGATCTGATGCCCCCGAATCTAATATAAAATTTACTTCGTCTGGCTTTTCAGTGTAATTTGCTAATTTCACCATAAATGCAAATGCGCATTTTTGCTGCGTTTCTAACTTCTTCTTCTCTCTTCTCTTTCAAACTTCTGCATTCATCAGAAATGCAAACGCACGTACTGGCTGTGTTTCTGTCGCCATCTGAGCCTGTCTCTCTCTAACATTATTTCCATCGGGAACATTCTGGTTTCCTGCCTGCCTTTTTAATTGAAAGCAATCTTTCTTTATATGACCCAATTTCTTGCAATGAAAACATTTTAGTTTAGACTTATTCTTAAAAAGTTTCTTCATAGATTTCCTAGCTTTGTTTTTGTATGTATTTTCCCTAGACTCTTGATCGTCTATATCTTGCAGCACTTTAGCACTTGTGTCTTTGTTAATTCCTTTTAACTTAATTTCATGATCGAGTAGCCAATGTCAAATTGCTCTCAGTAAGAGTTTCTATAGCTGTTATTACTCCTTCATAGTTAGTCGAAAGTGTATTAAGTAGGTGAGCAATTTTGTCCTTTTCGTCCAACTTGGCTCCGGCCGCAACTAACTCAGTTATCAAATCATCAAATAAATGAAAATGGTTTACTAGCAGAGTATCACCTTTTAGTTTTAAAGAGAATAATTGCTTGCGTAGTGACAGTTGAGATGCCAAGCTTTTACGTTCATAAATAGTATCCAATTTTTCAAAAATCTGCTTTGCCGAATTTTCATTGTTGACAAAACTTACAAAAGAGTCACTCAAATATTCTAATATGATCCCCTTTGCACTTCTTTCTGCCCGTTTTACTTCCTTGCTTACTTCTGTTTGTTCTTTCTCAATTACATTTAACAAATCGTTCTTCTCTAACAGTGCCCTAACACGAAACTTCCAAATTGAATATTTTTCCCCGTTAAACGGTTTTATATTCCTCTTTCCTTTATCCATGTCTCTTTTTTTTTTTCTCTTGATTTTTGACCACGCGTCGTCGCTATGTTAAAACTAACTGATCTTTTTGTTTTTCTTTTTTTCTCCGTTTGCCTTGCGCCTCTTAGAATCACTTTTCGTTGCTGTACTGATTTTTCAATTATATACAACCAAACGTTTTTGTGTATCGTTATACATACATATGTATGTATTTCGCAAAGCTCTCTATGTATTTGTGTTCAATAAATACATATATTTAAATAAGAAAAATCACTTTTATTTATTTTAATTATTCTTATTTGCACAATTAAACTATTTCACCACTTGGCCGAAAATGTGACTGGGCCCGTAACCAATTGAATTTAATATAATAAAATACGATTAAGTATTGTATATTATAACCCAGGGCATCAACCAAATACTCGTACATCTCTACCTAAAAAAATAACACAAAATAACATTCTCATAAATAAAATTCTTGCATATTCAGCTAAAAAAATTAAAGCAAATCCTCCTCTTCTATATTCTACATTAAACCCAGAAACTAACTCTGATTCACCTTCAGCAAAATCAAAAGGAGTACGATTAGCAGATTAGTACGATCTGCAAAAGAAATAGTAAATCAAACTAAAGCTATTGGAAATAAAACAATTAAAAATCATAAATAAATTTGATAATAATAAAAATAAAGTAAATTATAACTCCCAATTAAAAAAATAAATGATAATAAAATTAAAGCCAATCTAACTTCATAAGAAATAGTTTGAGCAACAGCTCGTAAACCCCCTAATAAAGCATAATTCGAATTAGAAGATCAACCTGCAACTAATACTGTATAAACCCCTAAACTAGTACAACATAAAAAAAATAATCCTCCTAAATTAAATGAATATAATTTTACAAAAAAAGGTATACATATTCATACAACTAATGATAAAAACAAAGATAAAATTGGAGAAATATAATATCTTAAATAATTTGATGATAAAGGATAAGTTTGTTCTTTTGTAAATAACTTAATCGCATCACAAAAAGGTTGAGGAATTCCTATCAATCCAACTTTATTTGGCCCCTTACGAATCTGAATATAACCTAAAACTGTACGTTCTAATAAAGTTAAAAAAGCAACACTTACTAATACACAAATAATTAATAATAAACTTCCAATTAAAGACAAAATTTATTCTATATAAAACAAGTACTATTTGTAATAAAAATTTACATACATAAATTTTAAATTTATTGCACTAATCTGCCAAAATAGTTTTATCAAATTAATAATATTCTTTACAAAAAATAAAATTATTTTAATATTTGGTCCTTTCGTACTAAAATATTATAATTTATTAAAGATAGAAACCAACCTGGCTTACGCCGGTTTGAACTCAGATCATGTAAGAATTTAAAAGTCGAACAGACTTAAAATTTGAACGGCTACACCCAAAATTATATCTTAATCCAACATCGAGGTCAATCTTTTTTATCGATATGAACTCTCCAAAAAAATTACGCTGTTATCCCTAAAGTAACTTAATTTTTTAATCGTTATTAATGGATCAATTATTCATAAATTAATGTTTTTAAAAATTAAAAGTTTTTTAAATTTTAATATCACCCCAATAAAATATTTTTATATATTATAACAAAATTAATCTTTATAATTAAAATATATAAAAATATAAAGATTTATAGGGTCTTCTCGTCTTTTAAATATATTTTAGCTTTTTGACTAAAAAATAAAATTCTATAAAAAATTTAAATGAAACAGTTAATATTTCATCCAACCATTCATTCCAGCCTTCAATATAAAGACTAATAATTATGCTACCTTTGCACAGTTAGGATACTGCGGCCATTTAAAAATTCAGTGGGCAGGTCAGACTTTAAATTTAATTCAAAAAGACATGTTTTTGTTAAACAGGCGAACATTATTTTTGACGAATTCTTTATTTAAACTTTTCAAATAAATTGATTTTTACAATATGATATACTAATTTTTTCATAATTACTTAATTTTAAAAATTAAAATTAATATTTAAATAAATTATTAAAATTTAATAAATAATGATTGTTATAAAATAAATTATAACATAATTTTTAATAATTGCTAATTCTAAGCATATATTTATTAATATATTATTATTATTTTTAAAAATTTATTTTTTAGCTTATCCCATAAAATATTAAAATTATAAATTATTTAATTAAAAAAATTTTTTAAATAAATTTCTTTAAAAACTAGATACCTTTAAAAACGAATAACATTTCATTTCAAATATAATATTAAAAATAATTTTATTACATTAACTTTTATATTATATTAACTCTTTTAAAATCGAGATAAATATTTTAATTATTTTTTTTTATTTAAAAAACACTGATACACAAGGTACAATAAATTAAATTTTCTTTTACAATAAAAATTTTTCAAATTATTTCAATTTTCTTTTACAATACTATTAAACTATTATAAAATTTATTTTTTCTTTAAACAATACTAAAACTTTTTTTTTTACAATTATTTTTAATATATTAAATTAATAAATAAAATAAATTAATAAATAAAATTTAATCAATTTATATTGATTTGCACAAAAATCTTTTCAATGTAAATGAAATACTTTACTTTATAAGCTTTAAATTGTCATTCTAGATACACTTTCCAGTACATCTACTATGTTACGACTTATCTTACCTTAATAATAAGAGCGACGGGCGATATGTACATATTTTAGAGCTAAAATCAATTTATTTATCTTTATAAATTTACTACCAAATCCACCTTCAAAAATTTTTTCATAATTTTATTCGTTTAAATAATTTTATTGTAACCCATTATTACTTAAATATAAGCTACACCTTGATCTGATATAAATTCTTATAAAAATTCTTGAATATTATTATTCTTATAAAATATTCTGATAACGACGGTATATAAACTGATTACAAACTTAAGTAAGGTCCATCGTGGATTATCGATTACAAAACAGGTTCCTCTGGATAGACTAAAATACCGCCAAATTTTTTAAGTTTCAAGAACATAACTATTACTACTTAAATATTTAAATTTACATTTTAAATAATAGGGTATCTAATCCTAGTTTTTTATTAAAATTTTTAAGCTTCAATTAATATAATAAATAATTTTATAAATTTAAAATTTCACTTAATAAATTTATTTTTATTAAAATTATAAACAATTTAACTTTTACTAAAATAATTCATTTGTATAATTAGTGTAACCGCGATTGCTGGCACCAATTTTATCTATACTTTTTAATATTACTGTTTCTAAATTTCTTTAATCAACAAAATTAATTACTGCGACTATAAAAAATTTATTAATTTTTAAAATTAAAAAAAATCATACAAAAATTTACATATAAATCAAATTAATAACAAATTTTTAAGCCAAAATAAAACTTTTAAAGTTTAATTTAATTATAATTTTAAAAATTAAAATTTTATAATTTAATAATAAAATAATAAAATTTAATTAAATTTAAATCTTAAAATTTTATTAATTTAAATAATTTTTATTAATTAAATAATCTGACTATTTATAAACAAAAATTAATAAATTAGGTTAGGTTATATCGGCAGGCCCCCTAATGGGGGGCCTCACAAAGATCAGTATGATCCTTAGTGCGGCCGGATAAGTGATGGAGGCTGTTAATTTCGTAGTTTAATTATCCCAGTCTGGTATGCTGGTAAGTTTGGCGAAAGCCAGGAGTTTTTGGGGTGCCAGGCCCGCTGCTTCTTCTAGTGATGCAAGCAGGGGGCGTCCCAGGTACTTCGCTCTCGAGGTCATGAGAGCGGGGCAGTCGCAGATGAGGTGCTCCAGAGTTTCTCTTACATCTGGTTCCTTGCATTTCCTGCATTCGTCATTGTCGGTGATGCCCAGCTTTTTAGCATGAGTTGCGGTCAGGCAGTGAGCCGTGAGTATGCCCATCATTGTTCTACAGTCTCTTCTCGGGAGCTGAATGACATAATGGGCTAATTTCGCGTTTGCGTTGTTGCACATAGTGCGGGTTATTTTGCAGTTTTTTGTATTGTGCCATCTTCTTCCTGCTATTACCGCAGCGCCTTGTTCTAGGCTGTGGCTTATTGATCGCAGAGGTGGCTTCAGGTCTTCAACTGTCAGCTGTCTAGATTCGGCACCCTCTTTCGCTAGCCTGTCTGCCATCTCGTTTCCGTCAATGCCCTGGTGGCTGGGAACCCAGAAGATGCACACCTTCGATCGGATGCTTAATGCATCTAATGCTTCCCTGCTTGCCAGTACAATTTCGGAGCTGATGACATAGGATTGCAAAGATTTGATAGCCGCCTGACTGTCGACTAGGATGTTGACCCGATTTTTGTTGAGTGTTGTCGCAAGTTCTGCCGCCTTGCTTACAGCAAAGACCTCCGCCTGGAAGATGATACAGTAATCCGGCAACTTGTACGACACTTGAATGAGCGGATCCTCACAGTAGACCGCGGCGCCACGCCGGCTTCCATTTTAGATCCGTCCGTAAATAGCTTTGTTGTGTTTCGTCCATGCCGATTTTCCAATCTTCATGACCCATTAGAGTGGGCGTTCTGGAGAAGTTGTTTATTGGGGTCATATAGTCCGTGCTATTGAATGACTCTCCTCCCACTTCGCTATGCCCATAGTTTGCGAAGGCCATATGTCCCGTAGCACGAAGACGTTGCGCGGTCTTCTGTGCTAGTAGTTTGGCCTGTATGTCAATTGGGAGAACTCCGAGTATCACTTCCAAGGCCTTTGTTGGAGTAGATCTCAGTGCCCCAGTAATGCACATCAATGCACGTCTTTGTACCCTTTCCATTGTTAGGAGGTATGTGGATTTCTTAGTGGCCCTCCACCATACTAGGATACCGTAGAGTAGTATTGGACGAACAATTGAGATGAAGATCCAGTGCATTAGTCTGGGAGACAAGCCCCACGTGCTACTTAGCATCTTTTGCGATGCATAAAGTGCATTTGTGGCCTTCTTAACCCTTTCCTCGACATTGGGTTTCCAGCTCAGTTTGCTGTCCAGTACTATTCCTAGATATTTTACGCTCTTTTTTGGCTCGAGCATGGCACCGTTTATAGATGGCGGAGTCCATTGCGGTATCTTGTATCTCTTGGTGAAGAGAATTAGATCCGTCCGCATTGATACTGAGTCCGACCTCCATCGCCCACTTCAGTATTTCTTTTAGTGTATTGTCCATGACAGATCTGATTGTCATTGGACATTTGCCCACGATAATTATGGCTATGTCGTCTGCATAGGCGGTTATCTTGGGGGCTTTCCGTTTAAATTTCCTTAAGACGTCGTTTACCACTAAATTCCACAACAGCGGCGACAACACTCCGTCTTGTGGCGTGCCTCTGTGCGCTGCTTTAGTTATGGTCGTGGTTCCCCATTCGGCTCTTACTCTTCTGCAGCTCAATAGATTGCATATCCAAGAGTTTACAGCTTCGTGGGTTTCTGCGGCTCTCAGGCTCCGCATGATCGCTTCCGTAGATACATTGTTGAATGCACCTGAGATATCCAGGAACGCTCCTAAGGCAAATTCCTTGTGGTGTAGGGCTTTTCCGATGGTGGCTACTAGGGAGTGTAGCGCTGTTTCCACCGATTTCCCTTTTGTGTATGCGTGTTGGTTGGATTCTACGAGTCGGTCCATGCCTCCTCTTATGTGTAGATCCAGAAGTTTCTCGAAGGTTTTTAGCAGGAAGGAGGTGAGACTTATCGGTCTGTAATCTTTCGGCTGCATGTGACTGCATTTTCCTGCTTTTGGCAGGAACACAACACGTGCAGTCCTCCAGGGTACCGGTACATATCCTTGCCTCAGACATGCTTTGAATATCGATTCCAGCCATGGAGTGACCTTTTCTTTGGTCTTTTGTAGCATGGCTGGTATTACGCCATCCAGGCCAGGGGATTTATAACTTTCAAACGAGTCTATGGCCCACTGGATTTTATGTGGTGTGATTATGTTCCCAGGTACGTCGGACACTGGGTTCGTGTGCATTTGTTGTTGCGGATTGAGTACATCTGTGCATCCGGGGAAGTGCTCGCTTAGAAGGGCATTAGTCGCTTCCCTGCTGCTACTCGTCCATTGGCCATCGCTGGTTCTTAGTTGGCTCTGGATTGCCGGTTGGCTCGACAGAAGCTTCCTAAGCCTAGCGGTTTCTGTGACCTTCTCTATGCCGGAGCAGAAGGATCTCCAGGAGTTCCTTTTGGCTGTCTGGACCTTTTTCTTAAAGTCGCGGAGCCTTATTCTGTATTCTTCCCATACAAGATCTTCATCCGCTTGTTTGGCCAGTTTGAAGATTTCTTGTAGGTCTGTGCGTTGTGCCTTCAATTCTGGATTCCACCAGGGTGGCCTGTGCTTCCTTCTTACAATTGAGGTTTTGCACGCTGCGTTGAAGGCCGAGGTTAGGTGGTGACAGAGAGTCTTCACGGACTTCTCAGTGTCCGCCGTTGATATGATCGGTGATGGTGCTGGGAGTGTCCTTGTCACTTTGGTCTTATACATATCCCAGTTGGTATTCCGGGGATTCTTGTAAAGACTTTTTGTCACTTTGCACTCGAGTTGAACTTTGAACTGGATATACCTGTGATCAGAGAAGGAGGGTTTGCTGAGAACCCTCCACTCAGTGACTTCGGTATTTGTTCCAGACGCGAGTGTTAAATCTATAACGCTTGATGAGGTGGGACCCACGTAGGTGGGTTCCTCCCCCCTGTTCGCGATCTTAAGATTATATTTAAGAATAAAGTCTAGAAGCGACTCACCCCTATTGTTTACGTCCTTGCAGCCCCAAAGGGCGTTGATGGGCGTTGGCGTCGGCGCCTATCACCAGGGGTTGCCTCTTCTGGCTCACCTCCTGTATCAGACGCTCCGTCTCCTCCGTCGGTGATTCCCTGTCTTGCGCTAAATAGCAGGACGCCATTAGGAGTGGTTCGTCCCTGCACCGTGATGTCGTCAGTGCTGTAATTGGACATAAGATAAGCGTAGATGCCTTTTCTTACAAGAATTGCAGTTCTAGCTCTACTTACGGTGGTCGGGTAGAAGATGGAATAGTTGCTAGACCCTAGCCCAGCGATCTTGTTGCCCGTCGCGATCCAGGGCTCCTGGACTAGGGCCACGTCGACGGACTCCTCCTCCAGGGTTAGAAGGAGCTCCGCCGACGCCAACTTGCTCTTATGGAGGTTTAGCTGAAGGATCTGTAGCTTCATGGCTATTTTCAGATTCCTTCTGCTTAGATGGGTTGGCTATGATAGTCAGGTCACCATCCTCCTCCTTTTCATCGTCAATATCGAAGCTCTTGGCCGCGTCGGTCAAGGCTTCAAGGTCCTTTTCCACCTCGCCGGCCTCCAGCGTGTTGGCGTTGGCATCGTTCGGGTGGCGCTTCTTGAGTCGTAGGTATACATTGCCTACTCCCCACGCCATCTTCCCGAACCTTGGGTACATCAGATCCTCGGCCTCCTTATTGATCTGGAGGACCATCTGTTGGCCGTTGCCTTCCGGCTTGCCAACGTGTAGTACCGTCCAGTCAGCGGTAGGCACGTCCGGATTCTGCCATCGGAGCAGTTTGAGCGCCTGTTCCTTAGGTACGACCCTTGGAAAGAGTACCTTCGCTTTTGGTACTGACGGAATACAGGTTCTGTCAACTACCTCCAGCTTAGCACCTTCCCAGGGAGCGTCCATCTTGGATACAGTCTCGGTGACCCACTTCAGGGTGAGGTCATCCTTGCAGCTCAGTATCTTTACCCCGTTGAGCCACCCCGCTGAGTAGGTAGGCTGAGACTCTGGCTCCTTCATTCTTTTGAATAGGGCGTCCAACAGCCTCAGCTCTACCATCTTCCACTTCTCGGGTGTCATTTTGCCGTTGGGGTTACTGCGGTCGATGAGCGCGACGACTAGGTGCCGTCGCGCCACATCGCTAGCTGTCTCCCTTTTCGGCAGTGGCTTCCTGGGGGCTTTCTCCACCTTTTGGCGCGGCCGCTTGCTTGCGGGCACATCCGCCTTGTCTTGGTCTTCAGACCGCTGCCTTTTAGTGAGCAGCAACTCCTCGACCTTGTTGGCATATTGGCTTGAAGTTGCCTTCATTGCCGATTTGCCCTCGAAGTGTTTTCGTCCCTCTTCGATCTTCTCTTCGGCCCACTCCAGCTTTTTCCTCTCCTCAGGGGTGAGTTTGTTGCTGCTAGCGAGCCGAGATTTGATTTTTAGGGCCGCTTTATACTGAGCTTTGGCTCTCAAGCCCTCTTTTGTCTTTTTGGGCCCTTCCCTACTAGGGGAGTTGGAACCCTTGACAGGGGAGCACAGGAGGCTTTCTTCCATCTCAGCGCTGATCTCGTTGCCTTGAGGGTCGCTGTCCGAGTCTGCATGGACTCTGGTACCGCGCCGCATCTTGACGTTCTTTGATGTTGTTGTTGTTGTTGTGGCAGTCGTAGTGCAACTGTCCTGGCCTGCTCCCACCAGTACAGAGGTGTGACCGCTGGCGACACGTAGAGGGGTTTTCACCCCCCCGTGCCCGCCGGTGGTAGCAGTCACGCCTTCCACCGACGTTTGGGCTGACATCCCAGCCCGAGTTGACCCAGTTGTTGGCTCCATCTACTTCTTCAAATTTTTGGTTAATTTTGTTCTTGGGAACCACCCCATAGTATTTTAGGCCTATCTGCCAGGCACCTCTGACCATGGCTCCGGACACAGCAGCACCAGACTTTGATTGTCCGCATGTTGTTGCGTCCTTGCCTTAGCTGGACCGTGTATTGGCCCAAGCAACAGGACAGTGCCTGACTCTGAAGTTTGAGTCAATACACAGCCCATTGCCCAGCCGGAACCCTCGTGGAGAGTTCAGTTAGAGGATTTGTGCCAGCCAAAAAATTAATAAATTAACCCTCTAATAAATAAAATTTATATTAATTTATTATATTTTATTAATTAATTTATAATAATTAATATATAAATTAATTTTACATTATTATTATTATAATAATAAAATTTAATAAAATTTTAATATAAATTCTAAATTAATTTTAATAATTTTTATTAATCAAATAATCTGATTTTTAAAATTTAAATAAATTAATCCTCTAATAAATATAAATTTATCTTAATTTATTTTATTTTATAAATCAATTTAAATATTTTAATTTAATAATATTGAAATTTTTATTAATTAGTTAATTAAAAATAATAAAATTTAATATATATATACATATCCATGTAAATAAATAAATTTAATTTAAATATAATGAAATAATTTAATTTTTATATAAAAACTTCAATATTATATATCTATATATTAATTATTATTTTACCTCAATTTTTTTTTTTTATATACTAGTTTATAATATATAAATAATATATATATATATATAAATATTTAATATATTATTATATAATTAATAATTAAAACAAAAAAATTAAAATTCAAAAATATAAACATATTAATTAAACATTTATTATATAATAATTTATCTATATATTATTTTATTTATAAATATATAATGTATATATAAAATATTAAATATTTTGATATTTATATATATGTAAAATATTTCATAATATATATATATATAGAAAAAATAATATAAAACATTTTTAAAAATTACTATATTTTATTATTAATTTTAAAAATCATTGAAATTAATTAATGTCTAATTTTTAAAAAAAATGAGTAAAATAATAATTAATGAATTGCCTGATAAAAAGGATTATCTTGATAGGGTAAATCATGTGGTAACCCACATTTATTAAATTTTATTATATTTAATAGAATTAAACTATTTCTAAAAGTATCAAAAACTTTTGTGCATCATACACTAAAATATAAAAAGATAAGCTAATTAAGCTACTGGGCTCATACCCTTTAATCCTTTTAATTTTTAATAATTCTTCAAAAATTTTATTTTTAATAATAATAATAATTGGTTCTTTAATTACAGTAACGTCTAATTCTTGATTAGGAGCTTGAATAAGATTAGAAATTAATTTGTTATCTTTTATTCCTCTAATAAGAGAAAACCATAATAATTTCAAATCAACTGAAGCCTCATTAAAATATTTTTTAACTCAAGCTTTAGCTTCTACAGTTTTATTATTTTCAGTTATTTTATTAATATTAAAAAATCATATAAATAGAGAAATTAATGAATCATTTATTTCAATAATTTTATTATCAGCACTTTTATTAAAAAGAGGAGCTGCTCCATTTCATTTTTGATTTCCTAATTTAATAGAAGGTTTAACTTGAATTAATTCACTTTTATTAATGACTTGACAAAAAATTGCTCCTTTAATATTAATTTCTTATTTAGACTTAAAAAATTTACTTTTAATTAGAGTAATTTTATCCGTATTTATTGGTGCCCTTGGAGGATTAAATCAAACTTCTTTACGAAAGTTAATAGCTTTTTCTTCAATTAATCATTTAGGTTGAATATTGAGAGCATTAATAATTAATGAATCAGTTTGACTTTTATATTTTTTATTTTATTCTTTTTTATCTTTTTTTTTAATTTATATATTTAATTTATTTAAATTATTTCATTTAAACCAATTATTTTCTTGATTTACTAACAGAAAAATTTTAAAATTTACTTTATTAATAAATTTTTTATCTCTAGGAGGTCTTCCCCCATTTTTGGGATTTTTACCAAAATGAATTGTAATTGAACAAATAACTTTTAATGGACAATATTTTCAATTATTTATTTTAATAATATCTACATTAATTACTTTATTTTTCTACTTGCGAATTAGCTATTCTGCATTTATATTAAATTATTATGAAAATAATTTTATTTTCAATTCTTATTATAATAAATTTAATATAAAATTATATTTAATTTTAACATTTTTTTCTATTTTTGGATTATTTTTTATTTCTATATTTTATTTTATTTTTTAAGGCTTTAAGTTAAATAAACTAATAGCCTTCAAAGCTATAAATATAGGATTCCCTTTAAGCCTTAGTAATATTATTACTCCTTCAAAATTGCAGTTTGACGTCATTGTTGACTATAAAGCCTAATTGATTAAGAAGAATAATTCTTATAAATAGATTTACAATCTATCGCCTATTTTCAGCCACTTAATCGCGACAATGATTATTTTCAACAAATCATAAAGATATTGGTACATTATATTTTATTTTTGGAGCTTGAGCGGGGATAGTAGGAACATCATTAAGAATTCTTATTCGAGCTGAATTAGGACATCCTGGAGCATTAATTGGAGATGATCAAATTTATAATGTAATTGTTACAGCCCATGCATTTATTATAATTTTTTTTATGGTAATACCTATTATAATTGGAGGATTTGGAAATTGATTAGTTCCTTTAATATTAGGAGCTCCTGATATAGCTTTTCCCCGAATAAATAATATAAGATTTTGATTACTTCCTCCTGCTTTATCTCTTTTATTGGTAAGAAGTATAGTAGAAAATGGAGCTGGAACAGGATGAACTGTTTACCCACCATTATCTTCAGGTATTGCTCATGGGGAGCTTCCGTTGATTTAGCTATTTTTTCTTTACATTTAGCAGGAATTTCTTCAATTTTAGGGGCAGTAAATTTTATTACCACAGTAATTAATATACGTTCTTCAGGAATTACATTTGATCGAATACCTTTATTTGTTTGATCTGTAGTAATTACAGCTTTATTATTACTTTTATCTTTACCTGTTCTTGCTGGAGCAATTACTATGCTTTTAACAGATCGAAATTTAAATACTTCATTTTTTGACCCTGCAGGAGGAGGAGACCCAATTCTTTATCAACATTTATTTTGATTTTTTGGACACCCAGAAGTTTATATTTTAATTTTACCAGGATTTGGAATGATTTCTCATATTATTAGTCAAGAATCAGGAAAAAGGAAACTTTCGGATCATTAGGAATAATTTATGCTATATTAGCAATTGGATTATTGGGATTTATTGTATGAGCTCATCACATATTTACAGTAGGGATAGATGTTGATACTCGAGCTTATTTCACATCTGCTACAATAATTATTGCTGTTCCTACAGGAATTAAAATTTTTAGTTGATTAGCCACTTTACATGGAGCTCAACTTTCTTATTCCCCAGCAATTTTATGAGCTTTAGGATTTGTATTTTTATTTACAGTTGGAGGATTAACTGGAGTTGTTTTAGCTAACTCTTCAGTTGATATTATTTTACACGATACATACTATGTTGTAGCTCATTTTCACTATGTTTTATCAATAGGTGCTGTATTTGCTATTATGGCTGGATTTATTCATTGATACCCTTTATTTACAGGTTTAACATTAAATAATAAATGATTAAAAAGTCAATTTATTATTATATTTATTGGGGTAAATTTAACATTTTTCCCTCAACATTTTTTAGGTTTAGCAGGAATACCTCGTCGTTATTCTGATTATCCTGATGCTTATACTACATGAAATGTAATTTCAACAATTGGTTCTTCAATTTCTTTATTAGGAATTTTATTTTTTTTTTACATTATCTGAGAAAGTTTAGTATCTCAACGACAAGTAATTTTTCCTATTCAATTAAATTCTTCTATTGAATGATACCAAAATACTCCCCAGCTGAACATAGCTATTCAGAATTACCTTTACTTACTAATTAATTTCTAATATGGCAGATTAGTGCAATGGATTTAAGCTCCATATATAAAGTATTTTACTTTTATTAGAATAAATGTCAACATGAGCTAATTTAGGACTTCAAGATAGAGCTTCTCCTTTAATAGAACAATTAATTTTTTTCATGATCATGCTTTATTAATTTTAGTAATAATTACAGTATTGGTTGGATATCTAATATTTATACTATTTTTTAATTCTTATATTAATCGATTTTTATTACATGGTCAATTAATTGAAATAATTTGAACAATTTTACCTGCAATTATTTTATTATTTATTGCTTTTCCATCTCTTCGTTTATTATATCTTTTAGACGAAATTAATGAACCTTCAGTTACTTTAAAAAGAATTGGGCATCAATGATATTGAAGCTATGAATATTCTGATTTTAATAATGTAGAATTTGATTCTTATATAATCCCAACAAATGAACTTTCAAATGATGGATTTCGTCTATTAGATGTTGATAATCGAATTGTTTTACCAATAAACTCTCAAATTCGAATTTTAGTAACAGCTGCTGATGTAATTCATTCATGAACTATTCCAGCTTTAGGGGTAAAGGTTGATGGGACTCCTGGTCGATTAAACCAAACAAATTTTTTTATTAACCGACCTGGTTTATTTTTTGGACAATGTTCAGAAATTTGTGGAGCAAATCATAGTTTTATACCTATTGTAATTGAAAGAGTTCCTGTAAATTATTTTATTAAATGAATTTCTAATAATGTAAATTCTTCATTAGATGACTGAAAGCAAGTATTGGTCTCTTAAACCATTTTATAGTAAATTAGCACTTACTTCTAATGAAATTAAAAAATTAGTTAAATTATATAACATTAGTATGTCAAACTAAAATTATTAAAATATTAATATTTTTTAATTCCACAAATAGCCCCAATTTCATGACTAATTTTATTTTTTATTTTTTCAATTATTTTTATAATATTTTGTTCAATTAATTATTATTCTTATATACCAACTTCTCCTAAATCTAGTGAATTAAAAAATTTAAATTTAAATTCAATAAATTGAAAATGATAACAAATTTATTTTCTGTATTTGACCCTTCATCAATTTTTGGTTTATCTTTAAACTGAATAAGAACATTTTTAGGACTTTTAATAATTCCTTCAATTTATTGATTAATACCTTCTCGATATAATATTTTTTGAAATTCAATTTTATTAACATTACATAAAGAATTTAAAACTTTATTAGGGCCAACAAGTCATAATGGTTCTTCATTTATTTTTATTTCTTTATTTTCTTTAATTCTTTTTAATAATTTTATAGGATTATTTCCTTAAATTTTTACAAGAACAAGTAATTTAACTTTAACATTATCATTAGCTCTTCCTTTATGATTATCATTTATATTATATGGATGAATTAATCATACTCAACACATATTTGCTCATTTAGTGCCTCAAGGAACTCCAGCTATTTTAATACCATTTATAGTATGTATTGAAACTATTAGAAATGTAATTCGACCAGGAACATTAGCTGTTCGATTAACTGCTAATATAATTGCGGGACACTTATTATTAACTTTATTGGGAAATACTGGACCTTCAATATCTTACTTCTTAGTAACTTTCCTTTTAGTAGGTCAAATTGCTTTATTAGTTCTTGAGTCAGCTGTAGCTATAATTCAATCTTATGTATTTGCGGTATTAAGAACATTATATTCTAGAGAAGTAAATTAATATATATATATATATTTAGTTACTCGTAATTTTATGCCACTATCCTTGGCCTTCGATTCGCCATTCAACCGCAGACGTTAACAGACGTGTTTTTTTGTTTTGTGCTACGGGAACTATCAGTTTTTCATCGTTATCAACAGTGAAACTACAACTATAAATAAACTCTGTAAATAAGCGAGAGGACGCTTAAGCGATGCAAACTCGCAAAATTTATTTTCTTCAAATATTCTTTATTCTTGTGTAACCAAAATTACACTTAAATTTTGAATCTACAAGCAAATAAAAGTGCGCGCAGCTATGAGTCAACGCGATATTCGTGCTCAGAGACAAAATGAGCAAGACGAGCGTCGGCTCTCTTTGCACCGTAACAATGCGTACTTTACTTTCGTGTCCCCCACCCCGACAAGCCTAGCTTGAACAACCAGGTCGACGAACTCAGGCCTGCTCTTAGCGAACGGCCGCGCTCGTGCTCGCCGACGCTGATGACAGCGCAGTTTGATGCTAAGAGTAATCAAAATAACTCTCTCTTTCACTTGCAAGTGCCTCTCTTGCACATGCAAGTGCCAATACCGGTAAGCTCTGTAGCTACTAGTACTGTGACTAGCGCGCCCACTCTCTCTACAACAACTACCTCGGTGCTCTGCACAACGACAACTGCCGAAACTATCTCTGCTGAGCCGACGACGTCAACCCGAAAGCCTCCTAAGACTCTCTCTGCCCAGTTGTAGCAACGAAAACAAAAACAACACCGAAACGGAACCAAAACAAACTCGAGCAGCGCAACTGGTGCAAACTGGTATCGATCGGTACATACAGATCAAGCGCAAGCTGAGCCCGCAGAATAAAGGGGACGGCAACAAGTCGAAAATGAACCGGAACAACGCTTCTAATAGCGAGGGACAATACTCAAATAGATTCTCTCTTCTTGAAAACACCTCAGCGAATCAAATCGACGAGCCAGAAATGGAGACGAAGAGTCCAAAACCGCCGCCAATCTACGTCCGCGAACAACTGCACTGGTCAGCAAAATAATCGCGCTCATTGGTGAGAACAATTTCCATGTCGTACCCCTAACAAAAGGAAAAATCAGCGAAACCAGGATCCAAACACAAACCGAAGCTGGCCACCGGGCTGTAACAAAATATCTGGACGATGCTAGGAAAACCTACTACACATACCAACTTAAGAGCGCCAAGGGACTCCAAGTTGTAATAAAAGGAATTGAACCCACTGTGACGCCTGATGAAATTACTGAGGCATTAAAAGCTAAAAACTTTTACGCCAAATCAGTGATTAACATCCTGAACAGGAACAAACAACCTCAGCCACTCTTCAAAGTAGAGCTGGAGCCTGAAGCTTAAATGGTCAAGCGAAACGAAGTGCACCCGATATACAAGCTACAACTCCTGCTACACCGTCGAATCACTGTGGAAGAGCCGCACAAAAGAAATCAACCAGTGCAGTGCGTAAACTGCCAAGAATATGGCCACACCAAGGCCTACTACACTCTGAGGTCAATTTGCGTTGTCTGCAGTGAGCCACACAGTACTGCGAATTGTACAAAAAACAAGGAAGACATTACGGTTAAGATGTGCAGCAACTGCGGTGAGAACCACACAGCAAACTGGCGCGGCTGCGTAGTCTTCAAAGAGCTTAAAAATCGCCTCTACAAGCGCTTGCCGTCGCCAAGGTCCCACTCTAACACGCAATCATCAACCACCCTCCAAACGCAACACCAGCCTACTTCACGTACTGACTCAAACACCTCATATGCAAGTGCCCTGAAGTCAGGCGCCAAAACTTCTACTTCAGCATTAGAAGCCACGAGCAACCTCCACCCACCAATCGCCTCACCAAAGGACCAACTCCCACCCAAGTACCCGCCAAGTAGCTTGGAAGCGATGATGTCTACACTCCAACAAAGCCTGGAGAAGTTCATGTCATTTATGCAAACCACTCTGCAAGAGCTTATGAAGAACCAGAACACGCTGATCCAGCTGCTCGTATCCAGAAAATCAATATAATGGCTTCCCTAAAAATAGCTACGTGGAACGCCAATGGCGTCTCACAGCACAGGCTGCAACTAGCACAGTTCCTTAACAACAAAAGTATTGATGTTATGTTACTTTCCGAAACGCACTTAACAAATAAACACAACTTCCAAATTCCTGGTTTCAAATTCTACTCCACTAACCACCCAGATGGCAAATCACACTTGCAGCAGTATACTGCCCTCCGCGGTTCACACTTACAGAAGACAATTTCATGGAATATTTTAAAACGCTAGGAGAGCGCTTTGTCGCAGCAGGGGACTACAATGCAAAACACACACACCGGGGATCTCGCCTGGTCACCCCCAAAGGGAAGCAGCTTTACAATGCAATCATCAAACCAAACCGAAAGCTAAACTACGTTTCTCCGGGTAGACCTACATACTGGCCTGCAGACCCAAAGAAGCTTCCTAACCTCATTGACTTCGCTATAACCAAAGGAATTCCCCAGCACCTCATAACAGCAGAGTCACTTCCAGACTTGACCTCAGATCACTCTCCAGTCATCTTTAGCTTTCTACAGCAGCCCCGGTTATAGAGAAGCCCTATAGGCTTACAAATAACCATACTAACTGGGCCAAATATTCAAGATATGTCTGTTCTCATATCGACGACTCAGGATTGCCAAACACCGAAACAGACATCGATAACCTGAACGGCTCGCTTGTATCGACCCTAGTTGCAGCAGCACAAGTCTCTACTCCACCAGACCCACCTGCTCCTATGAGATACAACCAAACAAACAGAGATATCGAGAAACTGGTGCTTGAAAAACGACGCTTGCGCAGAGAGTGGCAAAAGCACCGATCGCCGACCTTGAAGCAAAAACTGAAAGCAGTTACGCATTTGCTCTCCAGAACACTCAAGCTAGAGGAAAAAAAGGCACATTACGAGTACATCGAGCAGCTCTCACCAACCAGCACAAAACACTCCTTATGGAAAGCCCACCGACACCACCAGGCACCAACAGAGACTGTCACACCACTGCGAGATGCCCATGGAAACTGGTCCCGAAGCGATGAACAAAGAGCTCACACTTTTGCTGACCACCTGCAAAAAGTGTTTCAGCCTAATCCGCCTACAAACACCTTCATCCTCCCCTTGTCACGTAGCAATTGCGCACCGCTGGAGCCAATGGTCTTCCGGCCAGATGAAATAGCGAAGACGGTTAAGGAATTAAACCCTGGAAAATCACCTGGACACGACATGATAACTTCCATGATGATCAGCCATTTGCCCCGATGTGCGCTGAACCTGATTTGCAAACTCTTCAACGGAATTGCTAAGCTAGGATATATTCCTATTCAATGGAAAAAGTCAGTGGTAATAATGGTTCCCAAGCCAGGAAAAAAAAAAACGTCACCAGCATCCTACAGGCCAATAAGTTTGCTAACCACCCTTTCCAAACTTTTTGAAAAGGTGCTTCTGCTACGTCTTATGCCTTACATAAATCTCCATGACATCATTCCTACGCATCAATTCGGATTCCAAAAGAAGCATGGAACCATTGAGCAGGTGAACCGAATCACAACGGAAATACGCGCTACCTTTGAAAACCGTGAATACTGCTCTGCATTATTCTTGGATGTAGCTCAAGCTTTTGATAGAGTCTGGCTTGACGGTCTTATGTTCAAAATCCAGAAATTGCTGCCTCAAAACACCCACAAGCTGTTGGAGACATACCTCTACAAGCGCACCTTCGCAGTTAGATGCAACAACAGTATGTCTTACGACCATAACATCAACGCTGGCGTCCCCCAAGGTAGCGTCCTGGGCCCTGTCCTCTATCTCCTGTTTACATCGGACATACCTACAAACTCCCAACTAACTACCCACACGTTCGCCGGCGATACTGCGATCCTCAGCCGATCCAGATCTCCAATAGAAGCAACTGCGCAACTAGCTCGACACCTACTACTCGTGGAAACATGGTTTGCAGACAAGAGCAAACACGTAACATTCACGCTCAACCGACAAACATGCCCTACTATACTTCTACACAACACACCAGTTCCACAAGTTAGCGAGGTGACGTACCTGGGAGTTCACCTAGACAGGCGGCTCACATGGCGTAGGCATATTGAAGCAAAAACTACAAATATGGAGCTCAAGGCAGCTAGTCTCCACTGGCTAATCAACGTCCACTCCCTCCTTAAACTAGAGCACAAGGTACTCATCTACAACTCGGTAATCAAGCCCATCTGGACATACGGCTCCGAGCTATGGGGATGCGCGTCAAAAAGCAGCTTAAACGTAGTACAGCGAGCACAAACAAAAATCCTGCGCACTATAACTGGAGCCCCATGGTACCTCCGTAACGAGAACATACATATAGACCTGCAAATCAACCTAGTCGTAGATGAAATACTTAACAAAAGGATCAAATACTTGAACAAGCTCGACGGTCACCCTAACCCCCTTGCCAAGCAATTATTGCGAGCTTGCAGCTCATCTAGACTGCAGCGATTTGACCAATCTGCCCAGCTGTAACTTCTCGGAGCCGCTAAACAACAATTCAAATTAAATAAAAAAATTGTATTCTAAAATAGATTAAGATTTGTAAACTTTTTGTTAATCTCATAAACTGAGAATATTCAATAAATAAGAAGAAATGTAAAAAAAAAAAAAAAAAAATCCTTGGCCTTTTGTAATACTAACTACAGCTTGCATGACCCGTTCCGAGTTCTCTGTGCTGACTACAACAGACTGTCTAGAGTTTTCATCTCCGAGTCCTCCCTTTACTCTGTTAAACTGTCTATTCTTAATCAATTAACTCTACATCCTAACAACTAATATCAATCTACCGATCTGATTGGGTTTTACTGGGTTTTCCCCAATCCTTGGCAGCAAATATTGGATCGGGATTTCTTGTTTTGTTATCCCCAGCCTAAATTTAAAAATATCTATTTTTAATCAATGTTTTGAATTAAATTGAAATTTTTGATTTATTGCAAAATTTAATTTTAAAATCTAAATCGGAAACTTTTATTTTATTCTTTTTTATATTTCCAATTTTAGTTTAAAAAATATAATCTAATTTTAATTTAACTTTTACTGTGAGGCTTTTGAAGAGGGAAGCTTTTTTAAAGATAAGTTTAAGTATTTCATACGGAGAATGAATATGTCACTCCCCCACCTATTAAATTTTGGCTTGTTCTTAAGCCTTTACTTCTGAATATAATTGTGGAACTGGATTTTCAATGTTTACTATTTCGGTATTATTTTCTTTTACTGTTTCAATATTTTTGTCAACTGATTTGTTGTCTTTAGGTCTTAGATAGGTTATTATAATGTTATGAGATGCTGTTTTACATTTCATGTATATGTAAAATATAGATATTATAGCTAAAACAAACATGAGGATTATTAATATATTTTATAGATTGTATAAGAAATAAGAATATTGTTTAGCATAATCATTTCTTATATTTCAATATGTGACATACATAGGTTCAACATTTGTTAATTTATGCTCGGTGAATATTAGATTTGTATAGTGATGCATATTGTTTGATATTTAAAATACTTTTAACTCTTCTGTACAATTAAATATTTTTATAATTTTGTTATTTTCAATAAAAATTTCTTGATTGTTACAATTTTGGGTAAGTTTTTATCGGGTCATGTTCAGTGTAATTTTTATGTTAGGCTTAATGTGTTGGATGAAAAATGGTTTACGGTATTTTTGGAAGGTACACGTTGGTGTTTCGTGTTTGATTATACTAGTAATACAATGGTCTTTAATAATATTTTTGCTTTGTGTATTTATAACATTTTTATTGTGTAAATAGAATTTTCCTTCTAAATTTTCGTTTATACTTTGTCCATTATTTTCTGGGTAAGAGGTGATAAGGAAAGTGTTCTGTTCAACTGTGTTTGTGGGCATATGAGACATTGGGAAAATTTCGTTAGTACCTGTATTATACCATTCAGAAGTTTTTATGTCCATTAAATTTTTCTAGTTAACGTTACCAAGGTTGTCGTGCTTAAGAAGTTTTGGATTGAGTATTCCTAATCGGGTTAATTGTTAACCCATTTCGATGTCTTCAATGTACTCCGTAAAATGTTCGCTATTAAATATTAAAAGGGAGATTTGTTGTTCTTTTATTATGGATTCTGAGTGGGTATTTATTAGGGTTAAGGTTATCTATTGATAACCTGATTTAGACTGCCAATCTGAACGGTTCTTTGGGATAGGGATGAGATTTGGTGTTGAAAATTTTTTCTGTCGTCTTCGTCTAATTTACCGAAAAGGTATTTGTAAATAGAGCCTACAAAGTTGAACAGTCCTCGTTTACTGCGGTTTTGTTATACGTATTCAGTTCATTTCCCTTTTCATTTTTCAATTAGGTAATTTTTTTGTGTTATGTTATTAAATTGCTGACTTTCTTTAATAAGAGTGTTATATGTTTCTTCAATTTGTGTTATGTTAACTGTCAGACAGTGGTGCATGAATGTATAAGGGAGTCGTATCGTTCCTGATTCAAATAGAATGAATTTCTGATTGTTTTCAACAGGGTTTATTTCGATGGTTCCTGTTGTAGTTTGTGTCATCATAAGAGTCATTATAATAATTATGAGTTCGATGATTGGGTGTCGCTCGGCTGTAAGTATTTAATGTTATTAATATTTTTTTCATTTTAAATTTATTTTTATAGTGTGTTACATTTTGGCCTCTATTATTTCCGATATAATGTTTTTCATCTAGTTGTTAAATTCTGCCTGTTTTACTATATAGATTTTTGGATTTTAAGCATTATAGGCGCTTGCCGATATTTTGTGTCAACTTCGTAATTTTGTCGGTTCTTATTATGTTTGTTAATTTTCTTTTCTTTAATTTTCTGAGAGTCGTAGGTAGGTGTGCCTGCGTAGAGTAATATGTAAGCTGGTATTTGTATGGTTGTATTATGTTTAGTTTTATAGTTGCATGTGTATAAAATTCTTTCAATTCTTGTTTCCCTATTTTCTCTATTATTTGCAGAATTGATAATTCGGATCTTTTCATTTATTGTTTTGTCAAGACGTTCTACGTCTGCTATTCCTATTTCACTCGTGGTGATATCTAATTGTATTTCTTCGCTATTTAGCCAAACCTTTAAAGATTTGCTCATGAACGCAGAGTCTTTGCTTTAATTTTCTGTGGTTTTCCCATGTCGTTAAATATTCTAATTAGGGCTCTTTTAGCTTCTAGCCAATCTCTAATATTTGTTTTTACAAGTGATGCAAATTTTGAATAAATGTCAATACAAGATCATTGTTCATTGTCAAAAGCATTAAAGTCAATTACGTAAAGTTCTCTTGGGTTATTTGTCTCTGGGGTTATTTAAAAAGCAAGTTTTGTTGGTCTGTGTTCTGTTTTTGCCAGATTGCAGACTTTTCAATCATTAATGATATTTTGAATTAATTTGTTATAGTCAGGAAAATAGTGAGTTTCTTTAAAGAGTCGTATCTTTTTTTCGATACCAGGGTAATTTTATGTGTTGAGTAGTAATGAATGCCTTGAATTCAGCGTAAGAGTTAATGTCTTTTATTTTAATTTTACTTTTTAAGATTTTTACGTTACTGTGTGGGTTAATAGTTTCATGGTATGCATTTCTCAGTGATTTGAACATAGTTTTCGTTACTTTGTGATGTTGAAATATTTTCTTCTTCACCTACCATACTTTATTCACTTTTAACGCGAGATAAAGCGTCTGCTACATAATTTAGTTTTCCTTCCAAATAGGTATTTTAATTTAAAATTGTATTTACTAAGTTTGAGCCGCCAACGTTGTAATTTCATATTAGGTTTTTTTATATTATTTGGCCAGACAAGGGGCTTATGATCACTTAATATTTCAAAGGGGCTCCATATAAATATGGGCGGAAGTATTTGGTTGCCCAAGCAATGGCCAATAATTCTTTTTCTATTGTACTGCAATTCTGTTGGTGGTCATTCAATGTTCTGCCTTCAAAACTAATTGGTTTATTATCTTGAGATAGCACGGCTCCTATTGCGAAATTTTGTGGTGTCAGTAGTAACTTGTATAGGGGTAGTAAAACGGAAACGCACAAATTAGTCTCTATCTTCGTTTATTTGTACTCGACGTTTTCAGCGTTAGCATTTGACTGACTCTCTCTCCGTTTGCGATCTGCCTCTACGCATCTTGCCAAATAGCCGATGTGGCGAAACAGACAGAATGCCACCCGTAAGCGAGCAATGACTTAAGCACAATGTTTGTATACTATACAATGTTGATATGCCAAGCTTATATACAATGTGTATGCATACTACATATCTACATAGCCTCTAGCCTACTACAATACGGACATCCTGACATTTATGATCGCCTGATCTTGTCGAAATTTTCATCTTATAACTATTACGTTGTTCTTAGTCGCTATTTGTTTAATGTTTACAATTTTCTTCTACTTAATTATACAAATTCATTTTCTACTTGTAATATAATCTCCTCATTTGTGCTGCGTACTTTTTTTCTTTTTATTTCTTTTCATTATCGCTCTATGCTTTTAATTGTGATTCCAATCCTTTTCTTCTAAATTCTTTCAAGTCTCTAATTTCACTAAAATTATCTAACTCTTCTAATTTTTGTCTTAATTCATCAAAACCCTTCCCCCCTTGCTTAATTCCAAACAATTTCTTTCAAGTCTTCAATTTCACTAAAATTATCTAACTCTTCTAATTTTTGTCTTAATTCATCAATAACCTTCCCCTTTTGCTTAATTCCACACAACATCTTGCTCGGAGATCTGGCTACACTTCTTTGTTTGGTATTATTCAGAGATAATTCTACGTCTTCAATAATTGCATAACAATGCAATCCCTTTTCAATGTCTGTCAATTTAGCTATCATAGGCCCTACTATTCTATTGACTCTTTCTACCTGTCCATTGGCCTGGGGTGAACCTATCGCTATCCTTATGTGCTTAATATTACATTCTCCACAGGTCTATTATTACAAACAGATGTTTCTTTGCCCTACCGTTATCTACCGGTCCGTAATGATCGATGTGTATTATCTGAAACGGCACGTTCCCCTTTGGGATGCTATGCTGCATTCCTTCTTCTTTTCCCGACTTTGGTGAAAATGCCACACATCGCAAACAATTTCCTAAATGCCTAACAACTTTTTCTTTCATATTCGACAACCAATAAGTCTTAACTATGTATAGCATCTCTCCCTAAGTGACCTAATTTATTGTGATATTTATGTAAGAATTGGATCTAATCAAACACTAGTTCGTGAGACTCGGAGTGGTCAGCACTATTAAGAGCCAGAAACTAATTCACTATGAAACATATCGGTTAACCAACTATCTAGTCGCTAAGAATTATCGATAAAGTCGACACGTATTAAAAACACACACCATTCATTTTAAAATTGTTAATTATAAGACAAGTAAATATACTACATTAAAAACTATTTTTTCGTACACTAAAAGCGGAACCTACAAATTTTGGGGGCTCGTCCGGGATAAACTTTTCAAAAACTTAACACTGAAACTGTGTGTGTGTAAAAATAATGTGCGTGTGTTGAGCTTAACGGAAAAGCACAAGCATTGTGAAATTGAAGACAAAAATGAATTGAGACGCCGAAAAAGGCACAATTCTAGAGAAAAAACTTGTGTGACTAAAATTCAACAAAGTTAGTAACTTTTGTTGTGAAATTAGCTAATGAAAGTGGTAAAGCTGTTACGAAAATCAAACGGCGAGATTTGGCAAAAGACGAGAGCACCAAGTCAATTACGACGGGATTAATCTGTGCAGGATTTGCAACGCGGAGCTGTGGGAAACTGATAAAGTTTGGAGCGTGGGACAGTTTCATAGACGAGTCGTCAATAATAACGCAGAGTTGCAGGACCGTGGTTAAGCGGTGTAAACAACGCAGAATCTAGAAGACCGCGGTAATGCGGGAACAGTGAGCAGAAGCAGAGTCTGGAGCATTGTGGATAATCAGAGTCAACGTTGGAGAGGTCGAAGAAAGGCACTTGGCGCCGAATTGTGGCAAAAATCAAACTGACAGCAGCGTTGGAACATTTTTTGGGAATATTGTGCTGGTATTGGTGAGCGGCGGATTTGGTTAGCATAGCAGAAGCTGTGTAAGACAAACAGACAAAAACGTAATTTTGGCAGTTAAAATTTTAAATTTTTCAGCTCGGGAATATTTAACATAGTGTTAAGTTTGAGAGTCACTGTAATAACAGCGAGTGTAGACAGTTGTTAAAAGTTTGAAATTGACTAATGTTAAATAAGTTTAATTAAGCTGAACCGAAACAAATTTGATATTTCTGATTTATGATTATTAAGTTTTAATACAGATAATTTAAATTTCAGTACTATGATGCGAAACGAGATCTTGGCATTGAGAGTTGCGGAGTTGCGTGATAAGTTGGTGGCGTTTAAAATTAATTCATCTGGATTAAAGACAGACTTGCAGAATAAGTTACTGGCTTATTATGGTTTGCAATTGACCGAAGACTTGGTGGATGTAGAACAGCATGAGCATCAGGGTCAGGTTGATGAATCGTTTGCTTGTGTACGAGGGTCGTTTGATAAGTCCGTGACTTTTTGTATTTGCCGCGCACCTGCTCTAAATACAACACTGCTCCTGTCAGTCAGTTTACAGCTGACTGTAAAATTTTGAGAAAGCTGCGTTTCTTAGTTTGCGTTTTATAGGCATTGAAAGCAGACGATCTCGTGAATTTTAACGAAAATGGAAAAAAGTGAATTTCGTGTGCTAATTAAGCATTATTTTTTGCGTAAAAAATCCATCACCGAAACCAAGGAAAGACTTGATAAATATTATGGGGACTCTGCACCATCAATTTCAATGGTTAAGAAATGGTTTACTGAGTTCCGTTGTGGTCGTACCAGTACAAGTGATGCCGAACGTTCAGGTCGCCCAAAAGAGGTCGTCATGCCAGAAATCGTCGACAAAATCCATGGAATGATATTGGATGATCGGAGAATGAAAGTGCGTGAGGTAGCTGAGGCTGTAGGCATCTCAACTGAACGGGTACATCACATTTTACATGAATATTTGGACATGAAAAAGCTTTCCGCGCGATGGGTGCCGCGATTGCTCACACACGACCATAAGCGCAACCGTGTGACCATTTCAAAGGAGTGTTTGGCGATGTTCAACCGCAATCCAAACGAATTTTTGCGCCGTTTCGTTACCGTAGACGAAACATGGATCCACCACACCACACCAGAGACCAAAGAACAATCAAGACAGTGGGTTTCTCCGGGTGAACGTGCACCAAAGAAGGCCAAGGTGGGTCTGTCGGCCAACAAGGTCATGGCCACAGTTTTTTGGGATGCACAAGGTATCATTCACATCGATTACCTTGAAAAGGGTAAAACGATCACCGGCGAATATTATTCAGAGCTTTTGGACAGATTCGATATTGATTTGAAGCAGAAACGACCGCATTTGGCGAAAAAAAAGTGCTGTTCCATCAGGACAATGCACGGGTGCACACGTGTGTAGTCAGCATGGCAAAATTTCATAAATTGGGCTACGAACTGCTACCCCATCCAGCATATTCTCCAGATTTAGCCCCCTGTGACTATTTTTTGTTTCCAAACATGAAGAAATGGCTCGGCGGTAAGAGATTCGGGTCAAATGAAGAGGTCATCACAGAAACAAACGACTATTTTGAGGGCCTTGAGAAAACCTATTATTTGGAAGGAATAAAAAAATTGGAAAAACGCTGGACTAAATGTATAGAGCTAAAAGGAGATTATGTTGAGAAATAAAACGCTTCTTTGACGAAAAAAATATATTTTATTCAAAAAGTCACGGACTTATCAAACGACCCTCGTAGAAGGAAAAAACCCAGCACATACTAATCGAACTAGAGGAGAATGTGTAAGTGAATCTAGGATTAACACTGAAGGCATAGGCGAAACAGCCCAAAATTGACAAAATAGATCGTGGTTTACACTAAAGGACGTGGAAGGTAGTGTGTCACAGTTTTCAGGTTCAAATAACCTTGATGTTATGCAGTGAATAGAGGAGCTTGAGGAATGTGCACTTACTGTCGAATGGAGTCAGTTACAGTTGTTTATCTATGCAAAGAAGTTGCTTAGTGGGGCAGCGAAGTCATTCATACGCAGTCAGCGTGATATTCGCGAATGGAATATTTTGAAAAGGTAGCTAGTTGAAGAATTCGAAGTCAAAGTTTCATCTGTTGAAATTCATCGTAGATTGGGCAGACGCAGTCAGAAAAAGAATGAAACATTACATGAGTATTTGTATGCACTGATTGAGATAGCAAGGCCAATAGACTTGGAGGATGAGAGTTTAATTGAATATTTTGTAAATGGATTACCAGATTCTAGGACAAATAAGGCATTACTTTTTCAGGCAAAGACTATGAGACAATTAAAGGTTCAAATTGTGGCGTATGAGAAGATGCGAGGTTCGTCTAAGCAGTTTAATAAGTATGGATCGTTTCAAGTGCGTTGAACAGACCCATATAAAGAAAGATTGTCCAATGATTTGCAAGGAGCTTAAGTGCTTTAAATGCAATCAGCCTGGGCATAGAGCTGCTCAGTGTAATTTTGTTGTTCCTGAAAAGGGAGAGAAGGCGGCTAATCTTGTTCAAGAAGAGGTTCGTGCAAAGTCTATAAGCATGTTTACTAATTCAGGACTTGAAGTAAAGAGTGTGACATGTGATCAGTTCGGTTTTCAAGGTCTTGTAGATACAGGTGCAGATTTGTGTTTGGTTAGTAGAAATGTGTTTCTTAAGCTTCGTAATGCAAAGTTGACAGGTGCAGAGAAATGTTTGATAGGTATAGGCGAATGTCAAATTGTGACTTTTGGCAGCTTTGTAGCTTGTGTACACATTGATGGAATAAAAATACAAGTAGAATTCCATGTAGTTGCCGATTAGGATATAGCTTTTGACTCAATTTTGGGCAGAACTATTCTTGAAAGAGTGGATATGAATGTTACTAAGTTTGGTACCAAGTTGGTTAGCAAAAAAGTCGACAAAGACAAAGGTATGCATAATATAGGAGAAGTAGATGGACCGTGCACAGATTTATTAAAAGAGTTTGCAGTCTTGTGTATTAATTTTCAACAACAAAATATGGCTGATGAAATTGTTTTAAACCATTTATCTCAAGAGCAGGCTAGTATAATCAAAGCTATGGATAACAATTATCAACCTAGACGCAATGTAGAGGGCACTGTTCGAATGAAACTTCTGTTAACGGACGAGTTACCGGTATATTAACATCTAAGGCGTTTAGCGTATTGTGAGCAGAAGGTGGTTGATCATAAAACTGAGTACCTCAGAAAATGCTTCACCAGTTATCCTAGTGGCAAAAAGAATGGAAAGAAACGTCTCTGTTGTGATTATAGAAAGCTGAATGAAAAAATAGTGAGGGACAATTTTCCTATGGTACAATTGGATAGTGTGATTGAAAAGCTGCAGGGATTTAATTTTTACTACATTAGATTTGACTAATGGATACTTTCATGTACCAGTTGAAGAGGAGTCGCAAAAGAATACATCTTTTGTTACACAGAAAGGACAATTCGAGTTTGTATATGTACCTTTTGGAATTAAAAACTCCCCAGCAGTGTTTACTCGTTTTATTCAAGCTATAATGCGAGATTTAATTAAGAGTGGTGATGCTGTTGTGTATATGGACGATATTGTAATTGCGAGTAATGATGTTAAGGACGGTTTAGATAAACTAGAAAGAGTTTTGGAAGTTGCGGCTAAAAATGGGCTACGAATAAATTGGAGCAAGTGTCAGATTGTGCAGAGTAATGTGAAGTTTCTGGGATATGTGATTGAGAATGGTACTATAAGACCCAGTGATGAGAAAACGCAGGCAGTAGCTAATTTTCCTCTACCAGGCGATAAGAAAACAGTACAGCGATTTCTGGGCTTGACATCGTATTTCAGGAAGTTTGTTGATGGATATGCATTAATTGCAAAACCATTGACAGATATGCTTCGGAAAGATTGTCAGTTTCAGTTTGTAGAATTGCAGCAAATTGCATTTGAGCAGTTAAAAGCAGCGTTGGTTAGTAAGCCTGTTTTGCAGGCTTGAAGTAAAGAGTGTGACATGTGATCAGTTCGGTTTTCAAGGTCTTGTAGATACAGGTGCAGATTTGTGTTTGGTTAGTAGAAATGTGTTTCTTAAGCTTCGTAATGCAAAGTTGACAGGTGCAGAGAAATGTTTGATAGGTATAGGCGAATGTCAAATTGTGACTTTTGGCAGCTTTGTAGCTTGTGTACACATTGATGGAATAAAAATACAAGTAGAATTCCATGTAGTTGCCGATTAGGATATAGCTTTTGACTCAATTTTGGGCAGAACTATTCTTGAAAGAGTGGATATGAATGTTACTAAGTTTGGTACCAAGTTGGTTAGCAAAAAAGTCGACAAAGACAAAGGTATGCATAATATAGGAGAAGTAGATGGACCGTGCACAGATTTATTAAAAGAGTTTGCAGTCTTGTGTATTAATTTTCAACAACAAAATATGGCTGATGAAATTGTTTTAAACCATTTATCTCAAGAGCAGGCTAGTATAATCAAAGCTATGGATAACAATTATCAACCTAGACGCAATGTAGAGGGCACTGTTCGAATGAAACTTCTGTTAACGGACGAGTTACCGGTATATTAACATCTAAGGCGTTTAGCGTATTGTGAGCAGAAGGTGGTTGATCATAAAACTGAGTACCTCAGAAAATGCTTCACCAGTTATCCTAGTGGCAAAAAGAATGGAAAGAAACGTCTCTGTTGTGATTATAGAAAGCTGAATGAAAAAATAGTGAGGGACAATTTTCCTATGGTACAATTGGATAGTGTGATTGAAAAGCTGCAGGGATTTAATTTTTACTACATTAGATTTGACTAATGGATACTTTCATGTACCAGTTGAAGAGGAGTCGCAAAAGAATACATCTTTTGTTACACAGAAAGGACAATTCGAGTTTGTATATGTACCTTTTGGAATTAAAAACTCCCCAGCAGTGTTTACTCGTTTTATTCAAGCTATAATGCGAGATTTAATTAAGAGTGGTGATGCTGTTGTGTATATGGACGATATTGTAATTGCGAGTAATGATGTTGAGGACGGTTTAGATAAACTAGAAAGAGTTTTGGAAGTTGCGGCTAAAAATGGGCTACGAATAAATTGGAGCAAGTGTCAGATTGTGCAGAGTAATGTGAAGTTTCTGGGATATGTGATTGAGAATGGTACTATAAGACCCAGTGATGAGAAAACGCAGGCAGTAGCTAATTTTCCTCTACCAGGCGATAAGAAAACAGTACAGCGATTTCTGGGCTTGACATCGTATTTCAGGAAGTTTGTTGATGGATATGCATTAATTGCAAAACCATTGACAGATATGCTTCGGAAAGATTGTCAGTTTCAGTTTGTAGAATTGCAGCAAATTGCATTTGAGCAGTTAAAAGCAGCGTTGGTTAGTAAGCCTGTTTTGCAGTTGTATGATCATGGTGCGACTACAGAAATTCACACAGATGCATCTAAGTTTGGGTTTGGAGCAGAAATGCTTCAGGGGAACCAGTATGATAATTTGTTTCACCCAGTTATGTACATGAGTCGTAAAACAAAACCTTGTGAGGAGAAATACCACTCATATGAGCTGGAAGTATTAGCAGTTTTGGGAACGAAGTTTAAGATAATTATAGATTGTAATGCGTTTGCCATGACAATGAAAAAGAAAGAAGTGCCATTAAGAGTAGCAATCTTATTATATTCCTAAGATTAAGGAGAAAGTAGCTAGAGTTGTTGGTAGTTGCGTTGAGTGTATTTTGGTAAATGCAAAGGCAGATCGTTTGGAAGGATTTCTTAATCAGATTGATAAGGGAGATACACCATTGGTTACCTATCACATCGATCATGTGGGTCCAATGGAGATCACTCAGAAGCGATACAATCACATTCTGGTTATAGTAGATGCATTTTCTAAGTACGTTTGGTTATATGCAACTCAAAGTACAGGAGTTGAAAAGGTCATCAAGTGTTTGGAAAAGCAGGCAGTAAATTTTGGAAATCCATGTAGAATTGTGTCGAACAGGGGAACAGCTTTTACAGCAAATGCTTTTAAAGCATATTGCGAAAAACAAAACATACAACATTTGTTGATAACTACAGGTGTTCCACGTGGAATCGGACAGGTAGAGAGGATGCATAGGATTGTTGTGCCCATGTTGTCCAAATTGAGTATGGAGAGCCCTGGTTCATGGTATAAGTATGTAGGTCGTGTAGAACAGCTGATTAACAATACTGAACCACGTAGTACACAGTTAGTGCAGGAGTCATTGTTCGAAAAATTAAATAAAGATCGTCAGGAGGTACGAACACTGGCTAGGAATAATATCACAGAGTTACAAAATGAAAATCAAAAAGCATTTAATCAAAAACGTAAAGCAGAAAAAATCTATAAAGTGAACGATCTGGTAGCTATTAAGCGTACACAATACGGGGTAGGATTGAAGTTAAAAGGAAAATATCTTGGACCGTATAAGGTAGTGAAAGTCCACAAACACGGCAGGTATGATGTTGAGAAGATAGGCGAGAGAGATGGCCCATTCAAACCTTCAACTGTGGCAGAATATATGAAGATATTTGGGACGAATATAGCATCAGGAGGGCCGAATGTAGGAATTGGATCTGAGCAAACACTAGTTCGTGAGACTCGGAGTGGTCAGCACTATTAAGAGCCAGAAACTAATTCACCATGAAACATATCAGTTATCCAACTATCTAGTCGCTAAGAATTATCGATAAAGTCGACTTTATGCCAGAATCTCGATCCGTGAACACGTATTAAAAATTCCCACCATTCATTTTAAAATTGTTAATTATAAGACAAGTAAATATACTACAATAAAAACTATTTGTTCGTACACTAAAAGCGGAACCTACATTTATATAAAATTTTTTTCTTCCGTTTCTTTTAGTACATAAAACAACAATCTTCCATCATTTGCCATCCAATAAATTACACCATTTCTGAATTCAAAAATTTTATCTTCCCTTTTCTCTAACTTTTCCTAATATCTTTCAACTTTTTATCTTTAGCTTGACAAATAACTAAATTATCTTCAAAACTACTAGTTTCTATCACTAATATGTTCGTTTTTGTGCTTAATGCATCCACATGCTGCATATGCTTTCCTGCTTTATTGTACTCTAATAGTTCTAATGCCCACCTCTCAATCCGAGGGTTTAATTCTACTCTATTTAACGTTAACGTTAATGCGTTGCAGTCCGTAACAATTTTATATCTCTTGAATCTAAATCTTCTTAATGCATACAGGATGGCTAATGTTTCAAGTTCAAAATTATGATATTTGGCCTCATCCTTTGTTGTGGCTTTCGAGTAATAAAATACTCGTAACTCAATTGCTTATGGCGGGCCATTTGGAACCAGCTAGGAAACAAAAAACATTAGAAGAAGTAAAGGGTTTTAAAACTTCCGCTACACAGGGACTCTGTACGTCTCTTCTCCTAAAAAATACCGCCAAGTACATGATGACGGTCAATGTAGACACAGGGGATGGATTAGTAAACGGGGCATCAGGTGTGTTGATGCAAATAGATTTCAATACATTCAACACTCCCAACATTTTATGGATGAAATTTACAGAGGAAACTGTAGGAGAATCTGCGCGTTCGAAGTGTACACATCGTACAGATCCTTCATGGACTCCTATTCAGAAAATTGTTCCCAGTTTTCAATATTCAAATAACGCATTTATGTTTTTTGGTTTTTGTTGTTTCGTTTTATATTTGCATATCCCATTCTAGGTGTGGTTTCTGCAAGCGGCGTGCCTTTCGTTGAGTTTATTGTAGAGTTTTGGCGACCTTTCTTTGTCATAATATTGGTGGCTGGCTCGAGGTCAAGTAAATGAAAAAAATATTTTCTTTTTTCCGATATATTTCGGTTACACGTCGGTAACCGTCTTCAGGGCTAAATCACAAAATGTACAAAATTGGATTTTTAACAATATTTCTCTAAAACTTAATTAAACAATACTAACTTACATCCATACATTTTTCACGTCTGCTTTTGCGGGCGCGGAGTTCCTAACTGGCTTAATAAGTAAATAAAATCTGTATACGTGAGCTCAGTTTTCTGTGTCCGTTTTGAAGTTTAATCTATCTTGTGTTGGTGTGTTTATTATGTGTAGCATTTCGAGAATGTAACGTTTAGCATAGTGTTGTTCTTGTTGTAATATTGTTGTTGCGTCAAAATTCTATTCTATCTATCAACTTTCACAGTGAACGGACGTGTTTTTTTTTTGTGCGCTTCGATCCTGTTTAAATATCTAAATTTAAATATCTCCTTTTGCTAGCCCGTTCACGACGCGTGTGCATGCCTTATATTGTAGATTAGTCAAACTAAACTTTGTTTGCTAATTTTACATTTGTTGTGCATTGGTTCTGCTTGTCCAGTGTTTTGTTTTTGTGTTCTTATTTTCGGTAAGCGACGTTGTTGTAGTTAGTTCACCGCTATAGCTCTCTCTCCTTATCTCTCCTAATTCTTTGAGTGCGCCTAAGCAGCTCTCACGCTTTGCCGCTCTCTTTGCTGCACTGTTGTTACCCTATCTTTCTGCTCTCTGTGCTCACTGCTCTTTACGCTAATTTCTTTCTCTCGCGCACATACCTTTTCTTGTTTTTGTTCGTTTTCTTTTTGGCATTTCTCGTTTACAGTAGGTGCCCACTATAATGGACGGGGTAATCTGTTTCAAAAAATCCTGCCTTAAGCAGGTGACTGCCGCCCAGGCAAGCATTTCGTGCTGGCTATGTACCAACGTAGTACACGCGAAGTGTGCCGGATTTTCTGGCCCGACGGCTGACGCCGTAGCCAAGCGCACTGGTTTGCGTTATTGCTGCGATGTGTGTAGGGAGGTGGAGAACGATATGTGTTCGTTTATGCGTCAAACGAAGACTGGATTTAAGGAACTGCTTGGAAGTTTTCGTAAACTTTCCGACCAGTTCTCGGCGCTGCATTCTTCTTTCAATAACCTTAGAGAAGTCTTCCGTTAGCGCCACTTAGCTCCCTCTAATTGACCATGGCCGATTTGTTTGCAAAGTTTTTCAAACGACCTATTCACCTTCTACACATCACACTCACTTTTATCCATACAACATTCCAAGTTCGAATGGTATCTTCTCTCCCTTTCTAAACGAAAACTCACTTGTCAAGGATCTTTATTTAGTTAAGCCAGTTTTCTCACCAGGCCCTGACGGTGTTCCCGTTTGTATACTTCGGTTCTGTGCCAACTCCTTAAGTAAGCCATTGCTCAAACTATTTTCGCTGTCCTTAGAAACTTCACTCTTTCCTTCTATTTGGAAAGAATCTTTTATTTGTCCCCTTCTTAAAAAGGGCAGCAAGTCTGATGCAAGCAATTATAGAGGTATCTCTAAATTGTCGGCTATACCTAAATTTTTCGAGAATGTTATAACTCCTCAATTGAAACATTCCTGTAGGTCCGTTATTTCACCTTTTCAACACGGATTTATAAAGCGTCGTTCAACTACGACAAATTTACTTGAGCTGACATCCTTTGTGGTAAAAGGATTTCAGGAAAATCTTCAAACTGAGGTTATTTATACTGATTTCAGTAAAGCTTTTGACTCAGTGAATCATTCCCTTCTGGCACATAAGCTTGACCTTCTAGGTTTTTCACCAAAAATACTTAGTTGGATTGTTAGCTATCTGACTGACAGAACTCAAAGAGTCCTCTTTAAAACCACCTATTCAAACCCACTTCATGCCACATCTGGTGTTCCTCAAGGGAGTCACCTCGGTCCCCTACTTTTTACGCTTTTCATCAATGACCTTCCTTTGGTCATACGTAACTCCCGTACTCTCATGTATGCGGATGATGTAAAGCTTTGTTACCAATTTAAAGACGACCACTGTCACTCACTCTTACAAGCCGACCTAAATAGTTTTTATTCTTGGTGTTGTGCCAATTTTTTAAACCTGAACAACTCTAAATGCAAGCTGATGACATTCTCTCGAGCCAGTCCAAAGTATGCTTCTTATACTCTTTGTGGTTGTGCCTTGGAAAGAATCACCCTAGTTGATGACTTGGGGGTTCTTTTGGACCGAAAACTTAAGTTTTCCAATCATATTTCTAATATGGTCAATAAAGCCATGGGTGTCTTAGGCTTTATTATTTTATTATTATTATTATTATTTTATTATATTATTTTATTTGACGATCCTTATCTTACAAAGACCCTCTACATCTCACTTGTTCGTCCCATTCTCGAATACGGGTCATGCGTATGGTGTTCCAGTACACTATTCATAAGGAACGCATAGAATCTGTACAGAAGAACTTTTTACTTTTTGCCTTACGTGGCCTTAACTGGGATGAAAATTTCGGACTGCCTTCCTATACTAATAGACTTCTATTATTAAACCTGCCTTCCCTAACCAATCGCAGAACCATGCTAGGCGTCTTATTTATTAACAACCTTATGCAAGGTGACATTGACAGTGAGACCCTGGTAAGGCAGCTACACTTCTCTGACCCTTGCAGAACTACACGTAATTACCTTCCACTAACTCTTCCTTATTGTAGATCGAACTATGCACTGCACGATCCGTTCAGGGTATTATGTTCGGACTACAATAAACTTCAACACGTCATAGCTAGCACTAACTCTATCGCTGCTATGAAGTCTTTAATTCTTGTCTATCTAGCACGTAATTAGTATTAGTATTAACTAGTAATAGTATCTTCCTCGTCATTCTATCTTTTTTTTTCTTAATTTTCATTCTTCACTTGCATGTCGCGTGTATCCTCTATTCGACTTTTTATTCCCTATCGCGTTAATTTTCTTTCTCTCGCGTTTCTACTCGCATTTTTACCGCGTTTCCGTGTCGTTTGTTATGCGACGGTGCCTCTCGGTCGGTCAGGCGGGAGGTGGACTTCGTCTGGGTTCCGCGCGCAACAAGCATCGGCTTGGTGTCGTTTGGACCACTTGCTAATACATTCATTGTATTCAACGTCCAACATCTGCGAAAAAAAAAATAATAAACACACCAACACAAGATAGATTAAACTACAAAACGGACACAGAAAACTGCGCTAACATATACAGACTTTTACTTACTAAGCCAGTTCGGAACTCCGCGCCCGCAAGAGCAGATGTGAAAAATATATGAATGTTAGTTAGTATTGTTTAATTTAGTTTTAGAGAAACATTGTTAAAAATCCAATTTTGTACATTTTGTGTTTTAGCCCTTAAGATGGTTATGGTTGGACGTATAACGCAAATATATCGGAAAAAAGAAAATATTTATTTTATTTACTTGACCTCGAGCCAGCCACCAATATGATTAAATAAATATTAATTTAAATTTCACGATATATTATGAGATATCATATCGATGTTTTGCATATAAATTATATTTATATGTGTAAATTATACTATCTCCCCACGTCTATTGAGTTTATGTTTGAAAAAAATTTACTAACATTTTATCTACTTTGTTTTTGTTTTTTAATATATGTATATTTGGCAATTATGGCACAAATCCTCTGCCTGAACCCTCCACGAGGGTGCCGGCTGGGCAATGGACTGTGTGTTGACTTCAGAGCTGTGGTGTCCGAAGCCATGGTCAGAGGTGCCTGGCAGATAGGCCTAAAATGCTATGGGGTGGTTTCCAAAATTAACCAATATGAAGAAGGGTCAACTCGGGCTGGGATGTCAGCCCAAACGTCGGTGGAAGGCGTGATTGCTACCAACGGCGGGCACGGGGGGGTGAAAACACCTCTACATGTCGCCAGCGGTCACACCTCTGTACTGGTGGGAGCAGGCCAGGACAGTTGCACAACTACTGCCGCAACTTCAAAAAACGCCAAGATGCGACGCGGTACCAGAGTCCATTCAGACTCGGACAGCGACCGTCAAGGCAACGACATTAGCGCTGAGATGGAAGAAAGCCTCCTGTGCTCCCCTGCTCCCCAGGGTTCCAACTCCCCTAGTAGGGAAGGGCCCAAAAAGACAAAGGAGGGCTTGAGAGCCAAAGCTCAGTACAAGGCAGCCTTGAAAATCAAATCTCGGCTCGCTGGCAGCAACAAACTCACCCCTGAGGAGAGGAAAAAGCTGGAGTGGGCCGAAGAGAGGATCGAAGAAGGCCGGAAACATTTCGAGGGCAAAATAGCAATGAAGGCCACTTCAAGCCAATACGCCAACAAGGTCGAGAAGTTGCTGCTCACTAAAAGGCAGCGGTCTGAAGACCATGACAAGGCGGATGTGCCCGTAAGCAAGCGGCTGCGCCAGAAGGTGGAGAAAGCCCCCAAAAAACCACTGCCGAAAAGGGAGACGGTTAGCGATGTGGCGCGTCGGCACCTAGTCGTCGCGCTCATCGACCGCAGTAACCCCCACGGCAAAATGACACCTGAGAAGAGGAAGATGGTAGAGCTGAGGCTGTTGGACGCCCTATTCAAACGAATGGAGGAGCCAGAGTCTCAGCCTACCACCTTCGATGGAGCGGGGTGGCTCAACGGGGTAAAAATATTGAGCTGTAAGGATGACCTCACCCTGAAGTGGGTCACCGAAACTGTGGCCAAGATGGACGCCCCTTGGGAAGGTGCTAAGCTAGAGGTAGTTGACAGAACCTGCATTCCGTCAGTACCAAAAGCGAAGGTACTCTTCCCGAGGGTCGTACCTAAGGAACAGGCGCTCAAGCTGCTCCGATGGCAGAATCCGGACTTGCCTACCGCTGACTGGACGGTACTACACGTTGGCAAGCCGGAAAGCAACGGCCAACAAATGGTCCTCCAGATCAATAAGGAGGCCGAGGATCTGCTATACCCGAGGTTCGGGAAGATGGCGTGGGGAGTAGGCAATGTATACCTACGACTCAAGAAGCGCCACCCGAACGATGCCAATGCCAACACGCTGGAGGCCGGCGAGGTGGAAAAAGACCTCGAAGCCTTGACCGACGCGGCCAACAGCCTCGACATCGAGGATGAAATGGAGGAGGATGGTGACCTGACTATCATAGCCAACCCATCCAAGCAGAAGGAATCTGAAAATAGCCATGAAGCTACGGATCCTTCAGCTAAACCTCCATAAGAGCAAGTTGGCGTCGGCGGAGCTCCTCTTAACCCTGGAGGAGGAGTCCGTCGACGTGGCCCTAGTCCAGGAGCCCTGGATCGCATCGGGCAACAAGATCGCTGGGCTAGGGTCTAGCAACTACTCCATCTTCTACCCGACCACCGTAAGTAAAGCTAGAACTGCAATTCTGGTAAGAAAAGGCATCTACGCTTATCTTATGTCTAATTACAGCACAGACGACATCACGGTGATAGCGCTAGAGGGATGCAGGGACGAACAACTCCTAATGGCGTCCTGCTATCTAGCGCAGGACAGGGAATCGCCGACAGAGGAGACGGAGCGTCTGATACAGGAGGTGAGCCAGAAGAGGCAACCCCTGGTGATAGGCGCCGACGCCAACGCCCATCACACCCTATGGGGCTGCAAGGACGTAAACAATAGAGGTGAGTCGCTTTTAGACTTCATTCTAAAATATAATCTTAAGATCGCTAACAGGGGAGAGGAACCCACCTACGTGGGTCCTACCTCATCAAGCGTTATAGATTTAACACTCGCGTCTAGAACAAATACCGAAGTCACGGAGTGGAGGGTTCTCAGCAAACCTTCCTTCTCTGATCACAGGTATATCCAGTTCGAAGTTCAACTCGAGTGCACAGTGACAAAAAGTCTTTACAAGAATCCCCGGAACACCAACTGGGATATGTACAAGACCAAAGTGACAATGACACTCCCATCACCAACACCAATCCTATCAACGGTGGACATTGAGAAGTCCGTGAAGACTCTCTGTCATCACCTAACCTCAGCCTTCAACGCAGCGTGCAAAACCTCAATTATAAGAAGGAAACACAAGCCACCCTGGTGGAACCCACTATTGAAGGCACAACGCACCGACCTACAAGAAATCTTCAAACTGGCTAAACAAGCAAACGAAGATATTGTATGGGACGAATACAGAACAAGGCTCCGTGACTTTAAGAAAACAGTCCAGACAGCCAAAAGGAACTCGTGGAGATCCTTCTGCTCTGGCATAGAGAAGGTCACGGAAACCGCCAGGCTTAGGAAGCTTCTGTCGAGCCAACCGGCAATTCAGAGCCAACTAAGAACCAGCGATGGCCAATGGACGAGTAGCAGCAGGGAAGCGACTAATGCCCTTCTAAGCGAACACTTCCCCGGATGCATAGATGTACCCGATCTGCAACAATCAGTGCACACGAACCCAGTGTCCGACGCACCTGGGAATATAATCACACCACACAAAATCCAGTGGGCCATAGACTCATTTGAGAGTTAGAAATCCCCTGGGCTAGATGGTGTAATACCAGCCATGCTGCAGAAGACCAAATAAAAGGTCACTCCATGGCTGGAATCGATATTCAAAGCATGTCTGAGGCAGGGATATGTACCGGTACCCTGGAGGACAGCACGTGTTGTGTTCCTGCCAAAAGCAGGAAAATGCAGTCACATGCAGCCGAAAGACTACAGACCGATAAGTCTCACCTCTTTCCTGCTAAAAACCTTTGAGAAACTTCTGGATCTACACATAAGAGGAGGCATGGACCGACTCGTAGAATCCAACCAACACGCCTACACAAAAGGGAAATCGGTGGAAACAGCGTTACACTCCCTAGTAGCCACCATCGAAAAAGCCCTACACCACAAGGAATTTGCCTTAGGAGCGTTCCTGGATATCTCAGGTGCATTCAACAATGTATCTACAGAAGCGATCATGCGGAGCCTGAGAGGGATAGGTAGATTGGATAGGTAATCTATTGAGCTGCAGAAGAGTAAAACCCGAATGGGGAACCACAACCATAACCAAAGCAGCGCACAGAGGCACGCCACAAGGCGGAGTGTTGTCGCCGCTGTTGTGGAATTTAGTGGTAAACGACGTCTTAAGAAAATTTAAACGGAAAGCCCCAAAGATAACCGCCTATGCAGATGACATAGCCATAATTATCGTGGGCAAATGTCCAATGACGATCAGCTCTGTCATGGACAGTACACTCAAAGAAATACTGAAGTGGGCGATGGAGGTCGGACTCAGTATCAATGCGGACAAGACGGATCTAATTCTCTTTACCAAGAGATACAAGATACCGCAATGGACTCCGCCATCTATAAACGGTGCAACGCTCGAGCCAAAAAAGAGCGTAAAGTATCCAGGAATCCAATGTCGAGGAAAGGGTTAAGAAAGCTACAAATGCACTTTATGCATCACAAACGATGCTAAGTAGCACGTGGGGCTTGTCTCCCAGACTAATGCACTGGATCTTCATCTCAATTGTTCGTCCAATACTACTCTACGGTATCCTAGTATGGTGGAAGGCCACTAAGAAATCCACATACCTCCTAACAATGGAAAGGGTACAAAGACGTTGACTGATGTGCATTACTGGGGCACTGAGATCTACTCCAACAAAGGCCTTGGAAGTGATACTTGGAGTTCTCCCCATTGACATACAGGCCAAACTACTAGCACAAAAGACCGCGCAACGTCTTTGTGCTACGGGAAATATGGCCTTCGCAAATTATGGGCACAGCGAAGTAGGAGGAGAGTCATTCAATAGCACGGACTACATGACTCCAATAAACAACTTCTCTAGAACGCCCACTCTAATGGGACATGAAGATTGGAAAATCGGTATGGACAAAAACGCAATAAAGTTATTTACAGACGGATCTAAAATGGAAACCGGCGTGGGCGCCGCGGTCTACTGTGCAGATCCGCTCATCCAAGTGTCGTACAAGTTGCCGGATTACTGTAGCATCTTCCAAGCGGAAGTCTTTGCCATAAAGAAGGCTGCAGAACTTGCCACAACACACAACAAGAACCGGGTCAGCATCTTTGTCGACAGTCAGGCGGCTATCAAATCTATGCAACCCTATAACATCAGCTCCGAAAGTGTACTGGCAAGCAGAGAAGCATTAGATGCATTAAGCAGCCGCTCGAAGGCGCGCATCTTTTGGGTTCCCAGCCACCAGGGGCATTGACGGAAACGAGATGGCAGACAGGCTAGCGAAAAAGGGTGCCGAATTTAGACAACTGACAGTTGAAGACCTGAAGATACCGCTGCGATCTATAAGCCACAGCCTAGAACAAGGCGCCTGCGGTAATAGCAGGAAGAAGGTGGCACAACACAAAAAACTGTAAGATAACCCGCACTATGTGCAACAACACAAACGCGAAATTAGCCCAATATGTCATTCAGCTCCTGAGAAGAGACTGTAGAACAATGATGGGTATACTCACGGGTCACTGCCTGACCGCAACTCACGCTAAGAAGTTGGGCATCACCGACAATGACGAATGCAGGAAATGCAATATACCAGAAGCAAAAGAAACTCTGGAGCACCTCATCTGCGACTGCCCCGCTCTCATGACCTCGAGAGCGAAGCGCCTTGGACGCCCCCTGCGTGCATCACTGGAAGAAGCAGCGGGCCTGGCACCCCAAAAACTCCTGGCTTTTGCCAAACTAACCAGTATACTAGACTGGGATAATTAAACCAAGAAATTAACAGCCTCCATCACTTATCCGGCCGCACTAAAGATCATACTGATCCCCCACTTGGGGGCCTGCCGATATACTCGTATTTCTTTGATTTATATTTCTTAATTTTTCTACACTTTATTCTATCATTAGATATTTATTTTCATTTATAATATAATTATAATATATAATATACATATATTTATTTAAATATATGAATATATTTATATATATAAATAAATTGATAAATATATATTCAAATTAAATTAATTAATAAGAATTTTATTTTTAACATATATATTATTTTAAAACTTATATATTAGAAGATGCCTAGACTTAAGAGAAAGTCAGCTTGCAATAGGAGTCAAACACAGCGAAAAAGAAATCGTTTGAATAGTTCAGATATAGATTTTTCTGAGCAGAAACGATTAAATAATCTAGAGGCACATAGAGAACGTAGGAAAAATTTCGAATTCAAGGAAGCTGAAAGGGTTAGAGATAGTCAACAGCATCGAGTCCGCAGAAGTAATAGAACATTTAGGGCCGTTCAGCAATTACCGGACACAATTCATCACTCTACTCTTCGGGCTTCTTCGCCAATCAGATTACAAGAACAAATGCCAACACTTCGCGTCGTTCGAGGCGCAGGCAAGATGCTGAGTATCGATCTCGGGAAAGAGATCAGGATGCAGTTCGTCGCCGTGTTCGACGAGCTGATCATTCAACTAGAAATGCCGAACAACTTGCCAATACTTTGCGTCGATCGAGGCGCAGGCAATGTCCACAATTCAGGTGCAACGAAAGTGGACGATATGCTGTTAGAAGGGCGATTCAGCGACAAAATCAGAAGGGCAATAGGGCAATAGATAGAAGTCAAAGGTCTCAGGTTAGAAACAATCCTATTCGCAGGATAGAAGAATAGAAGAGAATAGGAGAAACGCGTCCCGCAATAGAGTGGAACGTGCGAATACCCTTCCAGATGATAGGATATCGCAGGTTAAAACTAGTTTAGATGGCCTAAAAGCCAATTTTAATAAGCCAGTCAAGCAAGGACCCGATCAGCTTTGCATATGTTGCAAAGGTTTGTGGTTTCCACATCAAGTGGAGAATATTTCGCGTGAGGTCATAGAGGAAAAGTGTAGTGAGGCAGATAGTGTAGATATTTTGTATCTTTCCTCTATGTTTCCATCCCATAATAATAGGTTTAGCTTTTGCAAAACCTGCAGCCGCAGTATTAAGTCAGGGGAAAAACCAAAGGCTTCTATTACAAATGGCCTAAATTTTCCGTAGCTTCCGGAATGCCTGAAAGGCTTGATGCCTCTAGAAGAATGGCTGATTTCTCCCCGTCTTCCTTTTATGATCATAAAGACTCTTGGATATGGACGTCAAAGTGCCATTAAAGGAGCAGTGATCAATGTACCAATTCCAGTTGCAAATGTTGTAACTTCCCTTCCCAGGGCAATTAATGAAACCGAAGTAGTTAAGATTTCATGGCTGAAACCATAAGGCCCTCAAAGATAGTTGATGCAATTCGGTATTTAGTGAACACAGAACTTTATAAGGAGCACCAGGTTACAATCAATGAACAGAGGTTGTCTTCTTACTCTGCTTAGACTGTACCATTTGTTGCGTCAGCAGACGACAGGGACATTGTGTGTCAAATGTTAGAAAAGGCAGCACAACCTAATGAGCATAGAGTTGTAGAAGAAGAGGTAGAGTTGAATCCAGAAGGTCAAGAAACCTTCATGAAAAATGTCCCTGTCGAAAACATAGATATTCCTCGAATTGCTATAGCATCAGGAGAGAGTCAGGGACTTTTTGACATGATAACCGATTGTGATTCAGAGGAGCTGGCTTTTCCCACAATATTTGCAGGCATTAAAAGGAAATGTCAGGAAATTTTTACAACTATAGTTAAAGAAGAGGTTGGGATAGAAGAGGTTGTAGAACTTATAAATTATTTCATAACTTCAAAAAGTTAGAAATGATTAGCAATTGGAATAGCACATAAATTTGCTTACGTAAGCACTCTGCCACTCAAGGCATTTCGGCTGCTGATGTGCGTAAAGATGAAACTTTAAATAGGTTAATACTTCATGATGATGGCTATAGGCTTTTAAAAGGTATTCGCACGTCTCGTGCTCATTGGGAGGACGAGGAAAAGAAATTGATGGCTATGATTAGGCAGGTAGGGCTTTAAAGTTCAACTTCAGCGGAAACTAGGTGGCCGGAGCTTTCAGTATTGCTATGTAAAAATGTAGACAAGCTAGAAGTATCCGAAGAAGAAGCGTTAAATTTGGGGTTTAATGAGAAAGCTCGTCTCATTAGAGCAGACCCAGTGACCTGTGATATTTCGATTTTCGATATAGACAGGTTTTAAAATTGATGAAAAAGGAAGGCGGTGTCTTTGGTTGTCACCAGGTCATCAAGTTTTATTAGCGAGTGGAGTTTCAGCAAAGAGGCTCTCCACATATACATGGCATGTTGTGGCTAAAAGACGCCCCCAATCTCGACCTAAAGAATGAGTCCACATTTAAGCCTGTGAAGTCCTTTATTGATCAGTTTATTACTGCTGATTCTAGTTGCCCGGACGTTGCTCCATAATTGGAGTATCAACTCCATAGTCACGGGCACTCTTGCAGGCGAGAAATTAGGTCAAAACAAATTTGTACATTTTGTATTCCAGACCCTCCCATGCCTCAAACAGAAATTCTCCTCCCTTTAGAAGAAAATGCTCGAAACTTGGCCGAGCATCGTAGGAATTTCGAAAAAATTCAAAGTCTGCTCCACTTCCCATTTGATCGTGAAAGCGTAGAAAATTTTAACGATTTTAACAACTTTTTGTCCCACGATCAACTTAACTTTAATTATGAGGGCTACATTAATGCTGTAAGATCAAGTATAAAGAAACCAAAAGTCTTTTTGAAGCGATCTTTTTCAGCAATCAAGATTAACGCCTATAACAAGCACCTCTTTTTGTTGCAGCGAGCAAATATGGATATTCAGTTTATTTTAGACCCCTAGGCTTGCTGCAGTTATGTCGTTAATTAAATAAACAAGTCTCAGAGAGGTATCTCAATGTTGATCCGTGAGGCAATCAATGAGATTAAAGACAACAACAATGTAACTATTAAGCAAAAGTTACAGCATTTAAGTATACTAATACACACGTTCTAGAAAAACGTCTCAAAATACTGAAATCTAGGGATCAACTTCAAAATGTGCCCGAAGACTCTAGGAAAATTTTTTACTTAGGACTTCTAGATCATTATATTCAGCGCCCAGACGCTTTAGAGAGCTTATGCCTAGCCGATTTTGCAGCTTTTTATAGCTACAGCAAATCAGAACGAGGAGCTCGCCAAGAAAATGCAGATGACTTTGACGATGATGTGCCTAGGGCTTCTGAATCAATAGTTTACGCTCTTTCTTCATCAGAAAGAGGCTCACTGCGCGCATAATTAGGTATAGGAGATTATGTCAATACAGAAACAAGTGACTATTTCAGAGAGCTAAAAATGCTTTACGCCCCATAGCGAGATGATCATTTGGATTTAGTCACACATGACAGTGAATTGTTCTGTAGGGAAAATCAGGAGTTAGTAGAGAACAATCGCAGAAAATATAATTAACTAGATGATAGGGAACTAGAAGATGCTCTTAAGCGAGGAAGCAGGATTGCCTGCAATAGATCCACATCTTAATGTATTAAATGTGGATGGAAATATTGATACGAATGATGAAGATAGTAATGTCCGTTTTATGAAGCTTTCAGCCTTCGTTTCTCAGGAAAGCTTACCTAATATAGTTAGATCTCTTAATTTAAAGCAGAAGCTATATTTCACACATGCTTTGCATAATGCCAAAATCAATAGTCTTTTATGAATTTGTTGGAGGCGGTGCCGAAGTCGGAAAGAGTCGACTTATATCAGGAATTTTTCAGTCATTATCCGTAATGTATAACAGTATACCAGGAGCTGATCCGACATCTGTTAAAATCCTCTTATGTGCACCAACAGGAAAAGCAGCATTCGGAATTAGTGGTTCGACACTGCATTCCATGTTTTCACTTCCTGTTAATCAATCTCGTTCAGCACCTCTAAGCCATTATTTAATTAATACTCTTCATGCAAGGTTAATCGATCTTAAATTAATTATTATTGATGAAATATCAATGGTTAGCTCTCTAATGTTTTCATATTTAGATTCCCGTTTAAAGCAAAATTTCAAAAATATTTCTCCTTTGGTGGTGTTTCTATCATCGTATTCGGTGATCTTAGACAGTTAAAATACCACTGACTCTTACCATGACATATTTGGTATATTTCTCTGGGACCTTTTTTTGTATTTTGAGCTTACAGAGATAATGCGTCAACGTGACGATCAGCTTTTCGCTTCGGCCTTAAATAATATGGCATCGGGTTGTATGACAGCCGATGATATTGTCCTTTTCCAATCTAGAATATGCGAAACATCGGCAGTACCCGATGATGAAATTTATCTGTTTAGTAATAATAATGAGGTAGATTTATTTAATGTAACAAAACTTAACTCAATTGCTACTGAGCAATTTTTCTCTACTGCTGAAGATTTTATTAGGGCGGGCCATTTGGAACCAGCTAGGAAACAAAGAACATTAGAAGAAGTGAAGGGTTTTAAAACTTCCGCTACACAGGGACTCTGTACGTCTCTTCTCCTAAATAATACTGCCAAGTACATGATGACGGTCAATATAGACAATGGATTAGTAAACTGGGCATCAGGTGTGTTGATGCAAATAGATTTCAATACATCCAACACTCCTAACATTTTATGGATGAAATTTACAAATCCTATAAACTGTAGGAGAATCTGCGCGTTCGAAGTGTACACATCGTTCAGATCCTTCATGGACTCCTATTCAGAAAATTGTTCACTGTTTTCAATATTCAAATAACGCACAAATTAACATTGACCATAGGCAGTTTCCAATTGTGCCTGTTGAAGCCATCACAATTCATAAGAGTCAGGAAGCTACGTATGACAAAGTGGTAGTCCATGCTTATTCCAAAATTCAGCCTGCTGCATTATACGTAGCTTGCAGTAGTGCAACTACTGCTTTAGGATTGTTCATTATTGGGAACTTTGTTCCTCCTAAGTCTCCCCAAAATAATGATAAAGTGAAAGCCCAATTGAAGAAATTGTGGACTGAAAAACTGTGTACTCATTACGATTATTTAATTAACAGTTCTGCCCTTAACATTTTCCACTCCATTCCATAATACTCACTTCGTGGAAACTTCCATAAGCCTGAGTTCACTATTGTGGTTCAATTTGAATCAATTAGGCCTTTAACAGGCATCATAATTTATGTAAAGAACGAGCTAGTAGATAGAGTTTCCCATACCTTTAGCAGTAGAAAAACTTTTGGCTCAGTAGTTTTTGAGTTCGGCATATTTAGGTTTGATGCCATAAGTTTTGTTATATTATATAAAAGTCCAGCCTTTCCTCTGTCTGCATTGAAAAAAGGAATTGAGGGGATAATTCAGCAATTTTCTCTTTTAGGTGATTTAGGGGATAGCTTGCTAGTTTTAGGAGACTTTAATTTCTGCCTCAAAACCTTTAACAGGTGTAGGAGTATTTATAATTCTTTGATTAGCAAAGGATTTAGGAGTTTGTTAGATTTGAAAACGTCCACTACCAATATGGATACACATATTGATTGGGCGTTTTCAAATATATTAGATAATGAAAAGATTACTGCTAGGACTTTTGAGGTTTTGCATAGCCATCACAATGGGATATCTGTTAGTATTCAGGATAGCATGAGTTTGTAATGTTTGGAATAGGTTAGAAATTAAGAAATCTAAATTACAGGATATATGTAAATATGTATGTAGGCATATTTTAATAATACTTTAATACTTATAATTAATACTTTAATTCAATTATCTAATAGTTAAGTATAACCATTGAATGGAAAATTGGTTTGACAATTATTAATATTTTTATTAGTTTGAAACTCTTTGACCTTGCTATCAATATTGGCCAATTTAAAATTTATAAAGAAATACCGATTTATACTGCTCACACCGCTTTAGGAAATTGCGGCGATAAATTATTGGCAAGATATCGAAATTGAAGCAAGGTGGGAGCGCATTGTTGTATTATTATTAATTTATAGCTTGCGATTAGTATTATAGTTAAATTCTTTTTATGGCAACATACGTCCAAGGGTATCCCACTGTCGCGTGCCGCTCGACTGGTGCTCTCGTTTGTCATAATTTCGTTTGTAGATCTGTTGTGCGTGCTCAATGTTTTGTTTCGCAAATTCACGCAGTTTTTGACGCTCTCCATTGAAATCGTCAATCAATTCTTCATTCAGACACTCCAGTACTCGATTTACTCGGTTGTGCATTTTGGTGCCAAACACGATTTCGAATGGTCATGTTTTAACAGCCGCATGTACATCAGAATTTATTGCTTGTTATACTTCCGCTACATGTTTGAACCACTTGGATGGTTCCGCTGCCGACAATTTGGATATGATTGCCAAAATCGCACGATTTACTCTTTCTACTTGGCCATTGCCTCTAGCCACTCCTGTCGTTGTACATACGTGCTCTACCTTATGCCTTTCTGTGAACTCCTTAAAAGCAATAGAGGTAAATGATGAGTCTCAATCGGTTACAATACGTGTTGGAAAGCCAAAAATACTTGACCAGTCGTTCAGTCGCTTAATTACTTCTTCATGACCTGTTGATTTGGTTGGGTAGAGCCAGACAAATTTGGAAAACCCATCCACAGCTGCCAGAATGTACTTATACTGTTTAGATGACGCATCCATGGGTCCAAGATGATCAATATGTAAAGTTTGTAGTGGCGTATCTCCTTTGTCGATGAAATTTAAAAAGGCTTCCTGCTTTCAAAGCTTTTTGCTGAACATAATACATTTTATGCAATTCGCTATCAGCTTTGACACCTTGACTTCGAGATGCGTGATCCAAAACTGCTGTTGGATAGAGTGCATCGTCTTCACTGTTGATAAGTGACCAACTTCATGCTAACTCTGCATTATTTCCTGTTCCATCCTCTTTGGCACCACTAACAAATCATTGCCGTTGTCCATATTGTATAGAAGATCGCCTTTCAATTTAAAGTTTTGGTACTGCCGCTCTTTCGTCGTCCTGCTGGGCCTTTTTAATACGTGTAGTAACTCTCATACACTGTGGAAAGCGACTTAGGCAGTCAACATGCTTTATTTTTTCTGCGGCACGGTGTTCTACTGTAAAAGTTAAGTCTTGCATGTACATAATCCACGGTCCTACCTCTCTTGGTACGTCTTGTTTGGTTGTTGTCCGCATGAAAGCGACACAATCTGTAATTAGCTTGAATTGTATTCCTAGCAGGTAGTGACGAAACTTCTTTATAGCTAAATACGCTGCTTTGACTTCTAAGTATTAGCTATGTCGGTTTGATTCGGCTTCGGAAGTCTTCCTGCTCCAATAATGGACCGGATGAAAACCGTCATCTAGCATCTGCAGCAACACAGCTCCAAATCCATCTTCTGAAGCGTCAGTGTGTAGTTCTGTCTCTGCATCTCTTGCGTAAATGTGCAGTACGGGACTGTTTTTGAGTCGTTCTTTTAACTGCTGCATAGGTTGATGTTCCATGTCACCAATGTCGAAAAATGCAGCTTTTTTCAACAAATTTATCAGCGGACGCGCAATTAAAGCATTATTATTATCATTATTATAAAAGAGGGAGTCTCCCAGCGGAGAATGCGCGAGGCACTGCGAGCATAATGATCTTTTGTACCTAAAATACTCTCCCTATCTTGACAAAAGCTGTTCTGCTTCCTAACAGATCTTTCGTCGAGGAACGGACAATATGCTCGGGACTTGCGATTTCCACGTACAGATGTTTCCTCCTTGCCCATACCAAGGCCGGACAATCACACAAAATTTGTTTAGTTGTTTTGTCGTCCTCTTTGCAGAGCCAGAGACAGAGTGGTGGCCACTAAGTTAACCAACAAGGAGGTAGAGGTCCCTCCTAGAGAGTAGCTTGGTCCTTCGATCAACTGTGGGATTGGTAAGCTATTTAGCCTGCCGCATCCCTGGTTGGAAAAGCCAGTAGCGTTCAGTCAACCTTACAGCCCAGGTTTTCACCAGGGAGGAGATAGTTGACCACCCCACGCCACAGAAGAGTTCGGGGCCAAGCAAGGGCCCTCGCTGGTTCGTCCGCCAGCTCGTTGCCCTGGAAGCCAGAGTGTCCAGGTACCCAAGTTAGGGTAACTTTAATCTTTTTCGACAGCCTCTGGAGACAGTTCCAGCAGTCAGCCACCATACGCGAGTTTACTCTTTTTGAGGGAGGGCTAGTATGGCCGCTTGGCTGTCCGAGAAGATGTATATATTCGCTCCTCTAATCCCCTTCTCAAGGAAGGATTGAAAAACTGTGGGCCAGTTGCCCATAGCAATCGAGGTTCTGGAGTTGGGACCATACATCCCAGCTTCAACCCCCTGATAAGTCTTTGACCCGTCGGTGTACCAATGTACACTATTGGGGTCTCTGATCGGGTTGCCAGCATCCCAGTCTCGTTGGTCCGGTATGAGGGTTCTAAATTTTGCACCAAACAAGGATTCCTTGGTCATAGAATCTGATCTGGTGCAGATCTCTAAGCCAGGAATATCTTTGATTAAACTAGCATGCCCTGATTCGGTAGCTAGAAGCTCAGATTGAAGTTTAATTCTAAGAAGGCTCATAGCAGCAACTTCTTTTATGCGGATGTATAGCGGAGTCAGATTCAAAATCGATTCCATGCGGTGGGACAGGTGCGAAGTGCACCCGTCAAGGAAAGGCAGAGCTGCCTATGCAGTTTCGTGCATTTACTGATGGCAGTGACCTGTGTAACCTTTGGCCACCACACAATCGCAGCGTAGGTTACGATGGGTCTTACCATCATCTCAATAACCACCGAACGGTGCACGATTTGAGACCCCAGATTCTACCGAAGAGTCTTCTGCATGCCCACATGGCATGAGTAGCCTTTGAGAGTGTTGTGTAGGTGGTAGTTCCAGTTTAGTCGTTTATCAAGGGTTACCCCTAGATATTTGACTTCGTTGGAAAGTTCCACAGGTGAGCCGCAAATGTGCAATTGACCAATGTCAATAAACTACCGCTTAGTGAAGGAAACAATGATTGCCTTTTGTGGATTGGTGCTAAGACCTACATCTTCGCACCATCTACTAACCGTGTTCAGAGCTGATTGCACCAACTCTGTCACGGTGTTGGCAAAGTTCCCGTTCACTACGAGAGCCAGGTCGTCGCCATAGCCAATCACTTCCACGCCCTGTTCTGCAAGTATTATTAGTAGTTCGTCGACGACTTGGGACCAGAGCAAAGGGGATAGGACCCCTCCCTGGGGACACCCTTTTACAGCACTAATATGGGCGATCGTTGTGTCCAGGGTAGAGAAGATAGTCCGGTGTTTGAGCATGGCGTCAATCTACCAGATTATGGGACGGGCAATGTTTCTGCCCTCAAGCGCAGCATAGATAGACCCGTAGCCGGTGTAGTCCGACCAGTGGATCGAGGATATGATCCAGGCTATTTTGGAGAAAGGCTGGAAAGATTTGATCACTCTCTGGGGCTTTAAAGGAAGCGAAGGAATCTACAGCCCATTTGACCTTTTCAGGATCAAAGATGGTTCCAAATAGACTGGCTCCACGTGAGTCAGGTGACAAGGTGGCGTCTTCCTGGAAAGTGAACTTGTAATAAAAGGTCAAGTGCTTCCCTACGATCTTGAGTGAAAGAGCCATCTGCTCTTTTGAGAAGCCCTATTCCATTAGACGACCCTTTTGCTAATATCTTGTGGAGTCTCGCTGCCTCTGGCAGTGATTCTATGCTACCACAGTAGCTGCGCCACGTATCACGTTTGGGACGTCAAATGTTCTTGTTATAGTTTGTGAGAGCGTCGCCATAGACGTCCCAACTTATGCGGTTAGATCTGGCCTTGTTGAAAAGGCTTCTAACCTTCCTTCTTTGTGCAGCCAACTTCTGGCGGATCTCGACTAGGCCAGGAAGGTCGAACCTGATGTGCTGATGGTCCGACAAGGTGGCTTTGTCTGTGACCCGCCATTTTACAAGCGAATTCGCAATTGTGTTGCTGACTAGGGTGAGATCTAGAAAGTCTTCCTTAATAGAGTTAATAAACGTACGTTTGCACCCTACGTTAGATGACAACACATTAGATAATCTAAGAGAGACTCACCACGTTTATTGACGTCGCTGCTCTCCCAGATCGTGTGATGGGCGTTGGCATCAATCAATCAAGGTCAATTTCGTCTTTACAGATGACCCTGCAGAAGGTGGCTGACGCTCCTCTGGCGTGGTGCAGGTTCGCCTGGAGTACCTAAATTGCGCTCCGCATCCTCCTTCAGCGCCTTAGTGACAAGGCCACATGCCTTGCCTCCCCGGGAGTCATTGCCTCGGATGCCCTTCGGCAGTCGGGCAGAGCTGCTCGGGGGAGGTCGCCTCGCGATCCCAGTCGCTGCAGGTACCCTTGCGGGTAGCTTGCGCCTAGCGCTGAATGTGGGTCTGGCAGGGGCCAGGAGGCGCCCGTTGCCAGCCACAGGCCTGGTGCGGCCCGTTGAGGGGTTTGAGTCCAAAATGGTCGGGGGTTTGGGGATAGGGGTTTTCAGCGGCACTGCGGACGCAGCGCTGGTGGACGCCACAGGGTCGGCAGCCACTGCTGTCGCGTAGGTGGGGGCAACCATCGACAATACCGGAGGGGCGCTGATTGGGGGATGTTTGGAGAAGGGGAAGGGGAACGGGGAACGACTCCTCGTCGACCAACATCGCGAGGTGAGTCGTGGGGCCGTTGAGGCTATGCTGAACTACCCGCCACTGTTTCGTCGAGAAGCAGTCCTCATTTTGGATACCAAGGTATGTGACGGCAGTGGTTGTGGGGATTTTAGTAGTGAGTGGTGAAATAATAAATTAAATAAAAAGTTATTGAAACATAATGACGTCCAAGTGCAAATAAAATAAAAGAAACAAACAAAACCAGGTTCAAATTGCTTCACAGGCGACCGTATATGTGTACATCAATCTCTGATAAGGCACCGGGTTCGCTTGTGCGGGACAATTTACAACAATTATACCAACAAGTTGCTGCATGTGATGACCGTATAAGTGTACATCAATCGCTGATAAGGCACCGGGATTATCCATACACCCAAACTCATAAAATGATACTAATCAAAAATAGTAAATTAATAAAAGAAAAATTTGAAATATCAAACTGGTGTGTGTGGTGACCGTTTGTGTGTGTCGGAGAGCACTTGGTGTGCGTATTTGGGAGAGTGTTGGTATGCTTTTTGGTTATTTCACCAGAATAGTAATTTCATCACTATGGTAATATTGCATCAGCCCATATTTGCATTGCGAATGGTTGTTGTAGTTCTGTAGTTCTGAGAACAACCGTTTTGCCGCAGCGATAGACTGCCATCGCTGTCGCTGACTGTGAGTTGTTATGCACAAAAAAATGAAATGGTAAAGAGCTAGATCAGTCGAATATTAGACTTCGTTGTGACCAGAACTCGCTGCGCAAGAAGTGAATGTGTACATCAGTCGCCGCCAAGGCAGCGGGATCCTTCGCACAGTGGTTTATAAAAATAAAAGAGTTTATTTTACAAATAAAAAAAAAAATAATAATAATAATAAAACTTGGACAATTATTATTCATAACAATAAAAAAATAAAATAATAAATAAAAAATAAAATTTATACACAGTGATACTGTTTCCTTCGGCAAAATCAAGTAAGCATGTATGTGTTTGTGTTGCGCCGCTTGTAAAACCCTTGCGACGTCGGCGCATCACTGTACATTGGCTGCCAGAGTGGCGGCGCGATGCTTGACGCCGCGTTCGCTTATACACTGTTGAATTCTGTCGAATTCTTTTTGCACACCACGCACTGCGGGAAAAGAACCACTTCAAAAAAAAAAATAAATGCAATAAAATTAATTAAAGAAATATATTATACATTTATAAAATGAAAAAAACAAGAAAAATAATAGAAAACAACAAAACAATCCACAAAGAACTTAACGTCTATTGTTGTCACATGTTCACTAACCTCTAAAATACACCTTATTGAATACTTATTTAATTTATGCATTACAGTTAAAGTCGAAAACACAAAAAAAAAAACTACAAAGGTGGAAGGAAGCACAGCAGCACTACACGAATGACATACAATTAACACTAAAAACAGGGAAACAACACTCGTGTTTAACATTAAGATACCCATTTTTAGAAACTGTTAAATTCAAAATGTCGTCGGAGTTCGTGGCATACACCAACAACACGTCGCCTAATCATTTTTCTCCGATCCGGCCATTGCCCTTATGGCCTTCTCTTCGGACTGGGGGGGGAGGAGTTAACATGCCCCTCTCCCCGACCACAGGGAAACAACACTGACCCGGCAACAAAAATTCAGAGCCGACAAGATTCAACGAAGATCGCCAACACGAACTCGGCCGAAGAGACATTTGCCAAAAACATACAACTTTTGTAATAAAGAGCTCATTCTCGTTTCATACCCCGAACTACTCAGTTGTTTTCTTGAAAGCTTTCCTCCCCGGCTTTCCTCCGATTAGCCTCACGGGTCTTCAGTTTTACAAAGGCGTTCTCAGACTCCAGTCGCAGCATCTGGATCTGAAAGCCTGCTACCGTGAGACCTGACCTCTGACAAGTTGCTGCCTGCCTGAACATCTATTAGACGAGAAAGCAGCACTAGCGAACTCATCGTCCAAGGGAGTCCGTGGCATGTCCGGGTCCCCTAGAGTACCATGGCCAGGACCCGTGGTATTGGGGGTGGAACCCAGCAGCTCACTGGCTGCAGTGCTGTTGTTGGGGTCGGCCGTTAAGGCATCACCCTGGGTGGATGCTATTGAAGTCGCATCAGACTTATCTTGCTTTAAATGTTTATCCATTCTTTGGACCCACGAGTAGGCGGGAAGGGAAGGTCGGCACGGCATAGCCCGCGTACCGTGGGAAGTCTAGATGAAACTGGAGGGCGACAGGTATCCGGAGCCCGCATACTCACGACCGGGCTACCCCCCGGCCATGCATCCCTTGGCGTATGCTGTTCCGCCTTGGATTGAAGTGATTTAAAGAATCACAATCTTCGCCCGACTACAATTAGTCAGCACCCCTAGCAGAGACATGACCGTGCTAGGGGCTTGCTTCCAGCCGCCCTCGCGTGGAGACTATAGCCGCACTTCCGACAGTAGGAGCAAGGACGGCACGTACTTCAGCCAAAACTAGGGTTACATGTGGTTTCCCTTGCTACCTCTGACGGCTGACGGCCAAAAATCAGAGCATATCCTGGAACGAATTTTCTGAAAAAATCTGTTAGCCCCAGAAATGATTGTAAAACTTTAATATTTTTTGGCGGAGGAAAATGATGAACGGCTTTTGTCTTCTCCTTGCCCGGCCACATTTGCCCACCTTCAATGGTATGTCCGAAAAAGTCAATGCGAGTTTGCAAAAATCTGCACTTTTTCCATTTAATCTTCAAGCCATATTCAGCTACTTTCTCCAAAACTGTCTAAGTTTTTTGCATACGCAATCCAGGTGATGGAGCATGAATGATTATGTCATCCATGTATAACTGCATCACGTCAGCATTGATCAACTCTTGGAAAATATGGTGAACAAACCTTATAAACGCAGCTGAAGAGTTTTTGAAACCGGAAGGAGTTCTATTAAATTCGAACAATCCTTCTCTTGTGATGAATGCTGTGAGCTACTTGCTACTTTCCTTGATTGGAACGTGGAAGAATCAATTTTCGAGGTCCATTATAGTAAACCACTTGGAAGATTGCAACTTTGCGATAATTTCTTCCATCATTGGAACCGGAAAAGCATTGATAAGAACCATACTGTTCAACTTCATATAGTCCATCCTTCTTTTTTACCAGTATCACTCTACTCGCAATATTCGACGTTAACTCATGCCCTACTCCTTGTTCAACCCATTCAATTACTTGTTGCTTTACTTCGTTAGCTTCATCCGTCAATGATCGTGCTGGTGCATCGCGAAGTGGCTGCACCACTCCCTCAGGAACTATTGTGAGCTCAATCGGGCATCTTTTTGCTGGATTTGGCATCGCTTCATAACTTTTTTGTATCAGCTGTTCCTACGGCGTCATTGTGGATTGCAGCATAATAGCGTATGAAACAAAAAAAACTGATGGTTAGTTTTCAATTGGTCGATTGATACTTGAGTATCCAAACATTCCTCAGACTTCGTTGATTTGTTTCCAAAACCGCGTAGCATTGTAATTTTTTTGATTACTTTGACACCTTGCACCCGTTCAACAACATCCTTTCGAAATAAGCTAACATCAGCCCCAGAATCTACAAGGCAATCCACTGCAGTTTTGTTTAATTGAATAGTCTTCAAACGATTTCGTTTTGTTACCACTCGAATATTGTTAGTTTTATTTGGGCAGTTACTCGAAATATGTCTTTCTTGGTTGTAACTAAAACATTTTGTAACCGCTGCGCAATCTTTCCGTTTATGCTCCGCTGAGCCACAATTAAAACAATGATATTTTTTCCCTTTTTCGATTGCACGTTTAGAATTTTTTTCTGGCTTTTTATCATCAATATTAAATCGCTCATAAATTTCAAACTCTTCTCTCAGTTTTTTGCAACGTAACATAGCGTACTTATTTTCGTTTTTTATTTTTAGTACATTAACGATATAACTGATCACTGCGATTACCTCCATCTCACCAACAGAAGCAATTTTTTTCATCTGCTGCATGTTCGTATATGTATGGATATATATGTATATTAGACTGGCCCTTATAATATATTTTTTTTTTGTTTTCTAAACCACCGGGCAGAATTCATTTCTACTAGAGCCCAAAACAACCTACAAAAAATTTGGGGCCGATCGGATAATGTTTAATGGCCGCCAAATCGCCCCAAAGTTGGAAAATTTGGTATATATGGAAAAATTACTCATACGTAAACTAAAAAAAATCATTTTTTGTATCATAATTGCATTTACTTCATTTACTTATTTACTCGTATGTTGGAGTCCACGATTACATATATCTATTATCGCTTATAAACATAAAAAATATGTGGCGAAAGCAGATATTGATGCCGCGTGCTATCGCTGGTACAAAACGATAGTTTTAAGAGAGTGAATTTTAAGAGAAGTGGCAACACTTCAATTAAGCTAACATATTGGAGGGAATATAATATAATCGGTAAATACTTGGCGCCATAATCGAGTTGCCGTATGTTTGACTTGCGATATATCCAAACCGCCGTTATTTTGTCCGCGTTACTTTGTTGGTTGTATTTTTTTGCTGAAAAGTGCTGAACAACAAAGTGTCAAGTTTGCAATCACCTTTACACAAAAACCAGTGACACGCAATTTGACTGACTCGGTATATATGGTTGGACGCATCGCACATCAAATTCTGGGTGCAAAATTACCTTCCAATCGGCAAGTTCTGCAGTTGTTTTTTTATAATGTGCGAAACGTAAAAATAAGCTCAAAAGAAAAATTCAAAATTAACAGTGAGTGCCGTGTTAATTTTCTGGCAACAAGCGCGCATACCATTGCGCGCATTTTAAAAATGTAGCGACAAATTATTAAAACTCTACGAAAAGTGGAATGCTGCTCGTAAAAATAAAAAAAAAACCCGAAACGCAACGAGTTTTCAGAAACCGTAGATGATCTATTTGATATTGCTCATGACAAAAAGGTCGCCCGGGTTGCATGGTTGGTGTTGACGTTAAGTTATATCAACGAGGACAAATATAGAAACCGATTTATGGTAAGCAAATACAATACTTGTAGTATTTACATAAACATTTGTGATGTATCCATTTTTAGATGTTAAATATTCTGAATGTGATGGAAACATATCCGATACTAGTATAATGAAGATGACGAATATGATAATGATATTAACACTGACACTACGGAGCCAGTTACTTGAGGAAGTAAGGATTGTCCAAGGTATCCGATAGAAAAGCTGTTCATATTTTGACGGCAACTGCTGAAGCATTCGGAGTAGACCTAAATAGTCTAATTTTAAATAGAAATTCAATACGAAACGCAAGAAGAAAGTACCGAGAGCTTGCTCTTACAAGCACAATTTCAGATTTTGGCGAGGAAGTGAGTAAATTATGAAATCGAGAAATGTATGTTTTTTACATATTCCTTTGTTTTAGGTCAGTAATGCACGTTCAATGGTCGTTCATTGGGATGGTTAACTAATGGATGATATTGTTGGCACACAAAAAGTAGATCGCATTGCAGTTCTGGTTAGCTACAATGGCATATCTAAATTTCTAAGTGCTGCTATCATTGAACCTTCTACTGGGGAAAACATTGCAAAGGCTGTACTTGACGCGTTAATCAAGTGGAATATTATAAACAAAATCGGCGCAATGAGTTTTGACACAACTCCATCAAATACAGGATCTAAATTAGGAGCGACTGTTTTTCTTCAAAAATTTTTATTTAAAAAGCTTCTTCAATTTCCTTGCCAACATCAAATATATGAGCTTATTTTGAAATGCGTTTTTGAGTTGAAGTATGCCTTAAGCAGTGCTCCCGAGGTACTTTTGTTTAACCGTTTCGCAGCAGCTTGGCCCAAGATAAGCCAAAAGCTTTACAACTCTGGATTGGATGATCCTGTAATTCGCAAAATTATAACCCAGGAACAGGAGCTTTCTCTTAAACAGTTTTATCATTTGCAACTGCAGCTAAAATCGTATAGCAGAGCAGATTATCAGGAACTTCTTCACTTGTCACTCGTTTTTCTTGGAGAAAACTAAACTTTTCGATGTTGCAGTTCAACGTCCAACGCCAGGTTTATGGGTAAAGCAATTTACAGTCTTAAAATATTTATATTCCGCGGTCAATTGAAGTTGAATAAGCGAGAGATGATTGCACTGCGAGATATTTGATTATTTATTATACTTTTGTACATAAAAGTATGGTATGAATGTAGAAATGCAATCAGTGCTCCAAACTTGGACTTGCAGTTTGTGAAATATGCCCTTATGTACGGAGACATTGATATGTCTGAAAAAATAATTTCCAAAATGAAAAGTCATTTGTCGTATTTATCGCCGGAAGTAGCTGTTTTAGCGTTTTTCGATCCTACAGTGACAGTTGATGAAAAAAGAAATATGATTAACAAATTAAAAGCAGAGGAGCCGAAAATAATGATTTTGGACCAAAGGCTTGTTTTAGACGCTAACGACTTGCGATGCGGCTCTATATGTATGTATACTCGTGCAAGCCCTCGTCTTTTTATACCCTTGGAACATTAAAAATGGTCAAAAAACGGTATACTAACTTTGTACAAATGTATGTAACGGGCAGAAGGTGGAATCGGAGACCCCATAAAGTATATATATTCTTGCTCAGGATCACTAGCCGAGTCGATTGAGCCATGTCCGTCTGTCTGTCTGTCTGGATGAACGCGCCGATCTTAGCTATTACAAAAGCTAGTGACACCAAATTTAGCAAGAAGATTCCTGTATACCATACGCAGATCAAGTTTATTTTCAATTTGGAATAACACGCCTACCGCCCCCGCAAACCGCCAATTTTAATTTACATGGCGATTTATTAATTTCTTAACGTTCTGCTTTAGTATATATATAGATAAATACTATATGAACTTATCCTCCGAATTGCAATCCGATCGGACAATAAACACTGAAGTTATTAGATAAACCATTTCGACCCTTCGACCAGCAAAGAAGTTGTCGATGACGTCAGAACTAAATTACTTGTGTAGGAAAGAAAAGGACAAACGATGCGAGCGCGAAGCGCGATCTGTTTCTCGACTCTTCTTTTCCATGCACATGTCAATTACCGAAAATACATGTGCATAAATATATACTTGACGGAGACTTATTATTGTCTTTTTCCATAATTTATATCGTCGTTTTTGAATTGTGTAGTGAGTCCCTTGCATTGCCTTTCTCTCATTGTTCTCCGCACGTGTTACTCTTCAACAGTCTCTGGCCACACTCGAATATTAATATTTATCAAGATTTCACAAACAAATACAACCCAGGTTCTCTTATCGATAAATCTTAAACCGATATATACTGTTCACACCGCTTTTTGCAGTCTTGCGCTAGGAAAATTGCGGCGATAAGTTATTGACAACGTATCGAAATTGATGCACAGTGGCGCGCACTGCAGTGTTTTGATCAATTTGTAGATTGCGATTAGTATTATACAATTACATACTTTTTATGGTAGCATACGTCCTAGGGTATTCCACTGTCGCGTGCCGCTCGCTGTTTCTCTCCTTAAATTCTGTTCCTTTCCGATGATTTTATGTTTTTACTGTAGAATAATTTTAGGTATTATTTTCGGGAATTTAAAATTAAATAATTAATTAATAATTGGTTTCGCGCCATCTGGCAGCACAAACAGCTGTTACAGCGACATCATATCATTGAGAAGTACGGCATCACTGCTTGCCAGACTTTCTACGGGCTGTAATCGATATATCTCCGAGTTTTACATTTCGATATTTTCATTACCAATGGGTTGTCCTTTTTGTCTCGTCTTCGCACGACACTTCGCCTCCGACGCCTTCGCCTATCCATCGTACTGACATGTAATAAACAAATCAGCATCTATTGAAATGATTAACTATTCATTACACATATCGAGTTTTTATTGTTTTTAAGATGCATTCTGCTATTCCGGACGGAAACAAATCAAAAACCATGGCAATCGGTTCAGCCATTCTCGAGATATCACTGTTGTATCAAACACGACTATATTTTATTTATGACGGAGACTTATTATTGTCTTTTTCCATAATTTATATTGTGAAGTGAGTCCCTTGTATTGCCTTTATCTTATTGTTCTCCGCACGTGTTACTCTTCTTCTTCTTATACCCACGCGTAGCAACTCTCTCTGGAAACTCCACTAGGGCCACACTCGAATCCTAATATGTATCAAGATTTCACAATCAAATACAACCCAGGTTCTCTTATCGATAAATCTTAAATAAACTTCAATAAGGCGTCCTTTTTAAATCAACATCTCCTTCTCCGACACGGCCATTCTGATAAATTACACGCCCTCGTGTATGTGCAACACACAATTATAAATCAGAAATTCACACTGTGTTTAAGTTCTAGTATTAATTTTAATTTAACAATCAACTTAGTAATTTATTATTCATTAACAATCTTGTTTCTTCAGTAACATAAACTTCTTTATTCATACTAACACATTTTATCATATTCCAACTTTAATCCTTCTTCAAACAACTGTTTTAATTTTTCATATTTCAACTTAAATAGTGTTTTAACTCACATATTTCAACTTAAAACTGGAACCTCGAAAGGAACTCTATATTTAGGTTCCAGTTTAGTCTGGTTTATTTCACTATTATTAAGCAACACAAAATCTCTGAACAAGGAAATTGAAGATTTTAACGCCATTACACAACTTTCCGCACTCAATGTGAAAGTGTGATAGAGATAGGCATACTTGGTAAATGCATCTATTTGTACTATAACATATTCTTTACGATAACTTTTACCACTTAGCTTGCCTGTTATGTCGATATGAATAGTATGCCATGGAATGCTTACTTTAGGGATGTAATTCCATTTGTACTTTCCCAGAAGATGATTTGTAAACTCTGCATGTTAGGCGATTTTCAACAAATCTTCGAACGTATTTGGCCATGCCCTCAAACCAGTAGTAATCGTATACTTTATCAAGCGTTTTTTCCCAGCCCAGATGCATTATGGATTCATGTACCTGGTTAATAAAAGACCATCTAAATCAACGAGGCACTACTGGCGAACAAAGGGTTTTGCCATTTCTTTGTACAACTCTATACAGAACCCCAACTCTCAAATCATATGTCTTAGACAAATCCAACGGAAATTCATCATTGTTCAACATGGAAATGATTTCTACAATATCTTGATCTTTCTGTAGCTCTGCACGAATCCAATCTTCAGATATTGTACTTCGGTTAATCTCGGAGGAAGTGGGTTTCTGGAAAAGAAATCAGCTTGGGCCATACGCTTATATCAAAATCGAATGTCTGTAAATAAGCCCACCAGCGGTAGACTCTAGGCAATAACTCAATCTTATTTCGTGACGATTTTAATGAATTACAGTCAGTGAATATTACGAACTTTCTACCATGTAAGTAGTGTCGAAAATGCTTAACAGCATTAACCACAGCAAGTGTTTCCAATTCATATGAGGTATATTTAGATTCACAAGAACTTGTTGTCTTACTGTAGTATTCCACTACATACGGTTTATTTTCAATTCTATGCAAGAGTATAGCACCATATCCGATTGCACTTGCATCGGTGTGCAATTCAATCGGATACTGTGGGTCAAAGATAATCAAAACCGGGTTATTTGTAAGAATATAAATAATATTCTTACGAATCTCCTCGTGTTCTACAATATATTCCACTCGAACTTAATCCGGGAACAAACTGTCGGAAGTACGATGCTAAACCAATAAACTGTCTTAATGTTGTTACTTCCTTGTTGATCCTACCTCGGCATACCAGTGCTCTGTTTTCGGTTTCTGTAATCATTCATTTTGTGGCTCATCTTACCACAAAGATGGCACTTGATTGAAGCAAACTTGAGTCGCTTTGCTCCAGATTCCTCGTTCCCAAAATTATTTGTACGCTTGTCAAACGCAAATACCTGCAACTCAGCCTGTAAGTCGCATCTGTTGTTGATATCAGCAGTGTATGTAATTCTCTGCAATCGACGATCAAAGTTGGCCAAATATCCCAAAACCACAGATACAGCAATCTTTTCACTGTCAAAGTCCTTCCATTTGCTAACTAGCGACGTCACCATGCGACTAGCATATATCGCAAGGCCTTCACCGTTGCTAGGACGACTGTTTAGTAGTTGCAAAAACATGGCGGCTAACGGTCAGTATGTCCATAACGCTGTTGAAATAATTGCTTAAGTTCCAGCCAGGTCACACCTGCATAGCACACTTGAGATAGCCATTGGGATGCGCTTCCTTCCAGCGATTTAGTTAATGCCAATATTAATGCACTGCCTTCCAGTGGTTTCTCACTTAAAACAATGTCAACTGTCGCCCACCATTGAGTAGCGTTACGACGCCATTTTGTGTCAGCTCGCGTGCCGATGCTTGCAAAGTCTTTGCCAATTCTAAGAAACTTTGACTTTGAGGTTCCATCAAAATGCGGCTAATCTTCCATGTTTCGTTGGTGCGAGTTGGATCCCACTTCAGATGACGGAGACTTATTATTGTCTTTTTTCATAATTTTTATCGTCGTTTTTGAATTGTGTAGTGAGTCCCTCGTATTGCCTTTCTCTTATTGTTCTCCGCACGTGTTACTCTTCTTCTTATACCCACGCGTAGCAACTCTCTCTGGCAACTCCACTAGGGCCACACTCGAATCTTAATATGTATCAAGATTTCACAATCAAATACAACCCAGGTTCTCTTATCGATAAATCTTAAATAAACTTCAATAAACTTCAATAAGGCGTCCTTTTTAAAACAACCTCTCCTTCTCCGACATACTAATAGTTCGCTTTCATTTTTATAGGTACGCGCCACTGCGGATATATCTAAAATGTATCTTTAGATTTTGGTTGATCCCTCTGATTGTGACTATCAATGTATTTTATGGCGTGTATGTAGCATGTCGATTAAAGTGCTGCGTCTTAAAACTGTTACCTATGGCACGAACTCAGCACCATTTCTGGCGGTGCGATGTTTGTACTATTTGGCAGATCAGTTTGGTAGTCAATATACATTAGCAGATGAAGCAGTGAGGCGTAATTTTTATATGGACGATATGCTAGCTGGTACAGATTCGTTGGTACAATTTCTCCGTTTAAAGAAGGAAGTAACAGACTTATTGCAATTAGGGCGATTTGAACTTCACAAATGACGGTCAAATGCCCAGTGGAACGAGAGCAATACTTCTACAGAACCATTAGAACTTCACACAACAGAGACGGCAAAGACTCTTGGAATTTATTGGGCTTCTAAATTTGACAAATGTCAGTTTTCATATACTACAAATCCATCTTGATAACTAAGCGCATGGACTTATCAGAGTTACCGCAATTGTTCGACCTCTTCGGTTTCTCAGTCCGCTCCTGATTCTAGAAAAAATCTTTATGCAGGAGTTGTGGCTACTTAAGCAAGATTAGGATCAAGAATTGCCGGCTAGTTATGCAAGTCAATGGAAAAAGTATAGAAAAGAATTAGAATTTGTTCATAAGTGTTCATTGCCTCGAGCGGTAGTACCGGTAGAGAATGCAGTTGATAGAGTAGAGTTAATTGGATTTTCTGATGCTTCTTTTCGAGCCTTTGGCGCTGCAGTTTATATTCGATACATAGATAAGCAGGGCGTCATATCAGTACATTTGTTGGCAGAAAAATCCAAAGTAGCACCAGTAGTATTGCTACCTTGCTTAGAGCTGGAAGGGGCCCGAATTTTGACTCAACTTGTGGATAAAATCAAAAACTGCGCGCCTAAATCAATTGATAGGGTTTGTTATTTCACCGATTTTATTATTGTTCTTAATTGGATTGGGTCTCAGGCTAGTCGTTGGAATACAATCGTTGCTAATAGAGTCTCAATAATTCAAGAATTATCTAGAGTACAAGAATGGTATAAAAGTGAATCAAAACAAAGTCCCGCAGACATTGTTTCTCGTGGTCTGCACACGTTGGAATTGGTGGACTCGTCCTTGTGGTGGCGAGGTCCAGAGCTTTTACAACATTCCGAAGACAGTTGGCCATTAATAGAATGGCAAGTCCCTAAGGAACTTCCAGAACAGCGCAGTACTCAATTTAGCTTATTAGCAAATGTTCGACCCATGCCCTCAGATTTAATATCTGACTGCAAATATATTAGGGATTTTTTAAAATTAAATAGGGTCTTTGCATATGTTTTTCGTTGGCGACAGCGTATTAGTAAAAATAATTCAATTCGATCAGAAACGCTAACAGCAACGGTATTAAAAGGAGGCTTAATTTATATTGTTGCCAATTTACAGGCTTTAAACTTTCACAATGAGATGGACAAGTTATTAAAAGCGGTGGTCGCTGGAATATTTAACAACGCTACAAGAGAAGGCCAAGTGGAAGACTCCATACAAAAATCTAAAGGAAGGTGCTTTAGTTTTGATAGCAGAGGACAATATTCCACCAGGTCAATGGGCTTTAGGCCGTGTAGCAGAAATACATCCTGGTGCTGATGGAGCTGTTCGAGTGGTGATTGTGAGATGCAAATCAGGTCACTTTAAGCGCAACGTTCAAAAGATCTGCCCGCTGCCCTTAGATGAAGACGAGGAAGACTTGTTGGAAGGAGCTTCCAAGGCCGGGAGTATGTTGGCGCCAAAATATGGAAAAAAGAGTATTGTTAATTAATTTTTGTTTTATTAGAAAATGAGCTCAATGATTTGAATTGAATCATCTATTAAAATGTAAATAATATGGATAAAAGCTGAATGCTATAATTGAATTGTAATATAATTGATATGAACATAAGTCACATACGATATGTAACATAAACATCGATATGTAAGATAAACATCGAATAGTCTATGATCACTAGATACACTGCGCGTCATCAGGTTAGTGCCCCCCTGTACATGTTTCTTTGATGTGAAATATTTGGCAAACTGCTTAAGCTAGAGCTATGCCAATTTTTTTCCTTGATAATTCCAATAATTTTTAAAATGAAAAGTTAAAATTCAATGCAAATGGTTTTAAATGGATTTTTATATAACTAATAAAGAAAAACAATTCATAAATGAGTAAATCAAAATTGGGTCATCAGGATAGCGCGCCTTACGATAATATGACTATGTTCAGTTAATTTCGAAAAAAATGTTAAAGTTAACAATTTTAAATACTAATTTAAATATTTTAGAAGCTAATTAATAATGTGTTGTCCCTCCTTTGTTAACAAGGACTTCACACATTCGATTGGGAAGTGACCCATAAAGTTTTTGTAGGTAGTCCAAGGAAATCATTGACCATGCGAGTTTTATCCCGGTGATCAATTCTTCTTCAGTGGAATATTGTTTACCACCCTTGTACACCTTCCTAGCCAACCATCCCTATACGTTTAAGGTTACGTATTAAGGTCTGGGGAGTATGGCCAGTCGAGAACTTTCACTTTTTCTTCTCTAATCCATGATTTTACAGCACGGGCGGTGTGGATCGGGGCATTATCGTGCTGAAAATGCCACTCCAGATTACCAAAAATGTTTTTAAAGAACGGGAATGCCGTTTTTAATACGCAATTATAGTCTTTCGCGTTCATTTTTGGTGTTAAAAACTGCAATTCGCAGTGACCATAATAGGATACGGCGCCCCATACCATAACACCTCCGACCCGACTGTGTAAACGATCCAAAATATACTCCTCTTTACGCAAATCTTGGTAGTAGTAACAATACCCGACTGGTCCCTCAAGATAAAATTTCTTTTCATCCGAAAATACGACGTATTGCCACTTCTTCGACCATGTCATGTATGTACGAGCAAAATCAAGGTTTGTTTCTTATTAAGAGGTGGTTTTTTCATTAGTTTCTGTCTCTTTAAATGTTTAGCGTTCTTTATCACCCTTTGAATCGTTGATTTGCTCGCGTTAACACCACTTTCCTCTCGGAGTATTATCCTGCGATATGCCTCGGTAATGACTCGGTTATTGCCACCTTTAAAGTTCTTTCCATAGGTTTTCTTGTTATGAAGAAAATTGGCTATGGTTTTGCGATGTCTACCGGTTTTTTCATCGATTTTATGAAAAGACAGCCCGCATTCATAGAAAGCTGTGATTTTGGATTTTTCCTCCAAAGATAGGACCGTTCCTCTTCCCATTTTCTCAAAAAATAATATCAAACTTTTAAATTAATCACCGTAAAAAATTTTATTGCTGTGCCTTTCAAATTAAGGAAGATAATCACAATTGCATTTGCAGGCGGTAATCTGATGATGCAAAACACGTGTTAGCTTTTTCATCGAAATTAAGGCAAAGCAGAAATAAAAAGATAGCAGTTCTTCGCATGCGCTCTTTCTTTCTCACAAAGAGGGAAAGAATATCAGTGAACAAAAAACAACAACATTGACGAATTTTCGTGCAATGGAAAATTATTGTAGATAACATAAGAAGAAATAGAGCAAAGCAGGGGGCGCTAACCTGATGACGCGCAGTGTATAATAAGAAATATAGAACAGAATTGAAACCGAAGTTGCTTGTACCAGACGTGTTAATTATTTACGTGGTCTCGATATTCCGAGCGGGAAAAGGACTGGCGAAACGTTCATGCAAGCGTCACTTACGAAAACATAAATGCTGCTACCGATTAACTATCGAAATGTTCAACTTTAGCTATAAAACTACAACTTTACAACTTTTATGCATATAGTTCACTACTTTAACAACCTTTCGCAATTTTCTCTTCAACTTTAGCAACTATTTTATTCACTGCAACACTTTTCCAAAACCGACGCTAACATTTATTTTTTTAACACCTTTTTTACACCCATAGTTCAGGACCGTTTGAGCCCCCAAATGTAGAGTTTATTATAGTTTGTTTGAAAAGAGTTCATTAAAATTATTGAATATTATTGTACGAGGGTCGTTTGATAAGTCCGTGACTTTTTGAATAAAATATATTTTTTTCGTCAAAGAAGCGTTTTATTTCTCAACATAATCTCCTTTTAGCTCTATACATTTAGTCCAGCGTTTTTCCAATTTTTTTATTCCTTCCAAATAATAGGTTTTCTCAAGGCCCTCAAAATAGTCGTTTGTTTCTGTGATGACCTCTTCATTTGACCCGAATCTCTTACCGCCGAGCCATTTCTTCATGTTTGGAAACAAAAAATAGTCACAGGGGGCTAAATCTGGAGAATATGCTGGATGGGGTAGCAGTTCGTAGCCCAATTTATGAAATTTTGCCATGCTGACTACACACGTGTGCACCCGTGCATTGTCCTGATGGAACAGCACTTTTTTTTCGCCAAATGCGGTCGTTTCTGCTTCAAATCAATATCGAATCTGTCCAAAAGCTCTGAATAATATTCGCCGGTGATCGTTTTACCCTTTTCAAGGTAATCGATGTGAATGATACCTTGTGCATCCCAAAAAACTGTGGCCATGACCTTGTTGGCCGACAGACCCACCTTGGCCTTCTTTGGTGCACGTTCACCCGGAGAAACCCACTGTCTTGATTGTTCTTTGGTCTCTGGTGTGGTGTGGTGGATCCATGTTTCGTCTACGGTAACGAAACGGCGCAAAAATTCGTTTGGATTGCGGTTGAACATCGCCAAACACTCCTTTGAAATGGTCATACGGTTGCGCTTATGGTCGTGTGTGAGCAATCGCGGCACCCATCGCGCGGAAAGCTTTTTCATGTCCAAATATTCATGTAAAATGTGATGTACCCGTTCAGTTGAGATGCCTACAGCCTCAGCTACCTCACGCACTTTCATTCTCCGATCATCCAATATCATTCCATGGATTTTGTCGACGATTTCTGGCATGACGACCTCTTTTGGGCGACCTGAACGTTCGGCATCACTTGTACTGGTACGACCACAACGGAACTCAGTAAACCATTTCTTAACCATTGAAATTGATGGTGCAGAGTCCCCATAATATTTATCAAGTCTTTCCTTGGTTTCGGTGATGGATTTTTTACGCAAAAAATAATGCTTAATTAGCACACGAAATTAACTTTTTTCCATTTTCGTTAAAATTCACGAGATCGTCTGCTTTCAATGCCTATAAAACGCAAACTAAGAAACGCAGCTTTCTCAAAATTTTACAGTCAGCTGTTAATCGATAACTGCTGACAGGAGCAGTGTTGTATTTAGAGCAGGTGCGCGACAAATACAAAAAGTCACGGACTTATCAAACGACCCTCGTATGATATTAAAGAAAGGTCCCTCCTCTCTGCTTTCTGCCTTCACCTTCTCGTTCCGAGCCCAAGCTACCGCTCTGCTCTATAGTCTCCGGGCTGCCAACCCTTCTCCAGAGTCAGGGCTGGCAACTCCTCTGAAGTGCCAGGGCTGGCAACTCTTTTGATATCTTGCATCTTACATATATGGGTGTATTTTTCAATCCTTTTTGATCAAAAGCAATCAAAAAGTTAGCATTGTTTTAAATGCTCATAAAACACGCATGCAACTACATAGGTATACATATAAGTATATATAGTGACATATTCATTCTCTGTATGAAATACTTAAACTTATCTTTTGAAAAGCTTCACTCTTCAAAAGCCTCACAGTAAAAGTTCTCTCAAAACACCAACCGTCAAACGAGAAGAAGCTTAAGTTACTGATAAACATAGATGTAAAGCTCTGTAGAACTTTAGGGTTTGCTGGTCCGTAAGAATAATTCTGCCAGGTTATGAGGTGTAATTAACAACAAATAAACCCATCAAATAAAAATTATAAATAAAAATTAAAAATACAAATTATATCTTCTTATTTTAATGAACGGTCCTCCAGATCAATAAGGAGGCCGAGGATCTGCTGTACCCGAGGTTCGGGAAGATGGTGTGGGGAGTAGGTAATGTATACCTACGACTCAAGAAGCGCCACCCGAACGATGCCAACGCCAACACGCTAGAGGCCGGCGAGGTGGAAAAGGACCTCGAAGGCTTGACCGACGCGGCCAACAGCCTCGACATTGATGACGAAACGGAGGAGGATGGTGACCTGACTAACATAGCCAACCCATCCAAGCAGAAGGAATCTGAAAATAGCCATGAAGCTACAGATCCTTTAGCTAAACCTCCATAAGAGCAAGTTGTCGTCGGCGGAACTCCTTCTAACCCTGGAGGAGGAGTCCGTCGACGTGGCCCTAGTCCAGGAGCCCTGGATCGCGTCGGGCAACAAGATCGCTGGGCTAGGGTCTAGCAACTACTCCATCTTCTACCCGACCACCGTAAGTAGAACTAGAACTGCAATTCTTGTAAGAAAACGCGTCTACGCTTATCTTATGTCCAATTACAGCACTGACGACATCACGGTGATAGCGCTAGTGGGTTGCAGGGACGAACCACTCCTAATGGCGTCCTGCTATCTAGCGCAGGACAGGGAATCCCCGACGGAGGAGACGGAGCGTCTGATACAGGAGGTGAGCCAGAAGAGGCAACCCCTGGTGATAGGCGCCGACGCCAACGCCCACCACACCCTATGGGGCTGCAAGGACGTAAACAATAGGGGTGAGTCGCTTTTAGACTTCATTCTTAAATATAATCTTAAGATCGCGAACAGGGGGGAGGAACCCACCTACGTGGGTCCCACCTCATCAAGCGTTATAGATTTAACACTCGCGTCTGGAACAAATACCGAAGTCACTGAGTGGAGGGTTCTCAGCAAACCCTCCTTCTCTGATCACAGGTATATCCAGTTCAAAGTTCAACTCGAGTGCAAAGTGACAAAAAGTCTTTACAAGAATCCCCGGAATACCAACTGGGATATGTATAAGACCAAAGTGACAAGGACACTCCCAGCACCATCACCTTCATATCAACGGCGGACACTGAGAAGTCCGTGAAGACTCTCTGTCACCACCTAACCTCGGCCTTCAACGCAGCGTGCAAAACCTCAATTGTAAGAAGGAAGCACAGGCCACCCTGGTGGAATCCACTATTGAAGGCACAACGCACCGACCTACAAGAAATCTTCAAACTGGCCAAACAAGCGAATGAAGATTTTGTATGGGACGAATACAGAATAAGGCTCCGCGACTTTAAGAAAAAGGTCCAGACAGCCAAAAGGAACTCGTGGAGATCCTTCTGCTCTGGCATATCAAATCTTTGCAATCCTATGTCATCAGCTCCGAAGGTGTACTGGCAAGCAGGGAAGCATTAGATGCATTAAGCATCCAATCGAAGGTGCGCATCTTCTGGGTTCCCAGCCACCAGGGCATTGACGGAAACGACATGGCAGACAGGCTAGCGAAAGAGGGTGCCGAATCTAGACAGCTGAGAGTTGAAGCCACCGCTGCGATCAATAAGCCACAGCCTAGAACAAGGCGCTGCGGTAATAGCAGGAAGAAGATGGCACAACACAAAAAACTGCAAAATAACCCGTACTATGTGCAACAACGCAAACGCGAAATTAGCCCATTATGTCATTCAGCTCCCGAGAAGAGACTGTAGAACAATGATGGGCATACTTACGGATCACTGCCTGACCGCAACTCATGCTAAAAAGTTGAGCATCACCGACAATGACGAATGCAGGAAATGCAAGAAACCAGATGTAAGAGAAACTCTGGAGCACCTCATCTGCGACTGCCCCGCTCTGATGACCTCGAGAGCGAAGTACCTTGGACGCCCCCTGCTTGCATCACTGGAAGAAGCAGCGGGCCTGGCACCCCAAAAACTCCTGGCTTTTGCCAAACTAACCAGCATACCAGACTGAGATAATTAAACTAAGAAATTAACAGCCTCCATCACTTATCCGGCCGCACTAAGGATCATACTGATCTATGTGAGGCCCTCCATTAGGGGGCCTGCCGATATAACCCAACCTATTTTAATGAACACCTAAATACTTTATTGGCACAGACGGTAGGATATTTATTATTGATGCGGTATAAAATTTATCCAAGTCCTTAATTATCATCCGCAAAAGAACTCACGTGAATCCCGACGGCAATTTTGGTGACTTCAGTTGAAAGTGTAAACACAAAGTTGTTCACAGCCGAGCACTGTCAAATAACTTAAAAAGAAGACACCTGAGAATTTACAAGAGTAGTAAATCCAACATAGGTCACTCTTAATCAGGCCGTCAGACATCAGAGGTAGCAAGGGGAACGTCATGTAACCTTAGTTTCTGCTGAGGTACGTGCCTTCCTTGCTCCTTACTGTTGGAAGTGCGGCTGTACTCTCCACGTGAGGGCGGCTGGAAGGAGGCCCCTAGCACGATCATGTCTCTGCTAGGGGTGCTGACTAATTGTAGTCGGGCGAAGATTATGAATCTATAAATCACCCAATCCAGCATACGCCTAGGGATGCATGGCCGGGGGTAGCCCCGTCGTTAGTATGTGGACCCTGGATACCTGTCGCCCTTCAGTTTCCTAGACTTCCCACGGTACGCGGGCTGTACCGTGGGCGACCTTTCCTTCCCGCCTAATCGTGGGTCCAAAAAATGGATAAACATTTAAAGCAAGATAAGTCTGATGCGACTTCAATAGCATCCACCCAGGGTGAAGCCTTAACGGCCGACCCCAATAACAGCACTGCAGCCATTGGGCAGCTGGCTTCCACGCCCAATATCACCGGTCTTGGCCATGGTACTCTGAGGGACCCGGACAGGCCACGGACTCCCTTGGACGCTGAGTTCGCAAGTGCTGCTTTCTAGTCCAACAGCTGTTCAGGCAGGCAGCAACTCGTCGAGGTGATGTCCTCCGACGCTGAAGCTGACGCTGACCTGATCAGCCTCGCTGACGACGCTTCCGTGGCCTCTCAGAGGTCAGGTCTCACGGAAGCAGGCTCTCAGATCCAGATGCTGCGACTGGAGTCTGAGAACGCCTTTGTAAAACTGAAGACCCATGAGAAGAGGCTTTTCAAAGCCGCACTCTCGCTGACGATACCGTCCTCGAACCCCAAGGGTCTTCAAAGAAGCCCAAAAAGACTCATGTGGAGTCCACAAAGCCACCTCACAGCCAGGTGCCAAGCAGTGTGAAACTGGGCTTCACTTCGGCAGATGCTAAAAATCCGCTTTCACCGGAGCAAGTGGCTACGGTGAAAGCCAGTATTGCCAAGGCTTTGCTGCTACACCCCACACCGGGTGTCAGTCCAGGTTTCGATGGTTGCATACCTCGAAATGAATGGCTGCTCCTGGTGTGCGAGGATAGCCGCACTGCCGACTGGGTCAGGGGAGCCGTTCGACATATTAGTTCCATCAGCTCTCTTGATATAAAACTACTGGAGGCGTCTGAGTTCCCTAAAGCTCACCTCATTAGGTACTTCCCCTGTGCTGAACTCACACTCGCCGCCATTTTGGGATACCTTGGTATCCAAAATAAGGACTGCTTCTCGACGAAATAGTGGCGGGTGGTTCAGCATAGCCTCAACGGCAACACGACTCACCTCGCGATGTTGGTCGACGAGGAGTCGTACAAGGCTCTGAAGGAGTGCAACGGGAAGGTGAAATTCGTCTTCGGCAGAATTAAAATTCTCCTGGAGAACTCCGTCCCCAGAGTCTCCCCCTCTCCTGCCCGTTCCTCATCCCCTTCTCCAACCATTTTCCTCCCAGCCAGCACCCCTCCGGTAGCGTCGATGGTTACCCCCACCTACGCGACAGCAGTGGCTGCCGCCCCAGTGGCGTCCACCAGCGCTTCGGCCGCAGTGGCTCTGAAAACCCCTATCCCCAAACCCCCGACCATTGTGGTCTCCGTCCCTAAATCCTCAACGGACCGAACCAGGCCTGTGGTTGGCAGCGGGCGCCTCCTGGCCCCTGCTACCCGCAAGGGCACCTCCCGCGACTGGGATCGCGAGGCGACCTCCCCCGAGCAGCTCTGCCAGGCTGCCGAAGGGCATACGAGGCAACCACTCCCGGGGAGACAAGGCATGTGGCCTTGTCACAAAGGCGCTAAAGGAGAATGCGGAGCGCCATTAAGATACTTCAGGCGAACCTGCACCACGCCAGAGGAGCCTCAGCCACCCTGTGCAGGGTCGTCTGTAAGGACGTGATTGACCTGGATCACGTCCAAGAGCCATGGTTATTCTATTATTATGACCGTATGGGACGTGCCCCTCGCACTGTTAATAACAGTGTGAGATACTTCCCTATAAGTAATTCACAGTGACCTGGTGGCAACGGCTGTGGATATAGCCACTGCTGATGGCGACCGGGAAGTAGTGATCGCCTCTGCTTACTTCATGGGCGATGTGGATGATGTACTCCCCGCAGAGGTTCAGCGGCTTGTGGAGTTCTGCTGCCAACACAACTAGCCGCTCGTGGAGGCAGCGAGACTGCACAAGGTATTAGCCAAAGGGTCGTCTAATGGAATAGGGTTTTTTAAAAGAGCAGATGGCTCTTTCACTCGAGATCGCAGAGAAGCACCTGACCTTTTATTACAAGTTCACTTCCCAGGTTCCGTGGCGAACTCAGATCTCTCCAGTCACGATGACGCCACCTTGTCACCTGACTCACGTGGAGCCAGTCTATCTGGAACCATCTTCGATCCTGAAAAGGTCAAATGGGCTGTAGATTCCTTCGCTCCCTTCAAAGCCCCAGGAGTTGATCAAATTTTTCCAGCCCTTCTCCAAAATAGCCGCAGGTCGGTTTTCTTAGAGCTAGTCTCACGTGGGGACACATACCCAACTCTTGGAGGAGAGTCAAAGTGGTATTCATTCCCAAACAGGGGAATCGTCCTCTTGACCAGCCTAAGTCATATCGGCCGATCAGCCTTACCTCCTTTCTGCTCAAGACTACGGAAAGGCTCTTAGACATGCACATTCGGTGCTCTCTGCAGAAAAATATCCTTCTGCATCCCACGCAGTACGCGTATATAGCTGGTAGATCGGCAGAGGTCGCTCTCCACAAATTAGTGGGAAAAATCGAAAAAGCCTTCGTATCCAAGAACATTGCTCTGTGGTCTTTTCTTGATATAGAGGGTGCTTTCGATAACACCGGCTACGGGCCTATCTATGCTGCGCTTGAGCACAGAAACATTGCCCGTCCCATAATCCTGTGGATTGACGCCATGCTCAAACACCGGACTATCTTCTCTACCCTGTACACAACGACCGCCCATATTAGTGCGGTAAAAGGGTGTCCCCAGGGAGGGGTCCTATCCCCTTTGCTCTGGTCCCAAGTCGTCGATGAACTACTAATTATACTTGCAGAACAGGGCGTGGAAGTGATTGGCTATGGCGACGACCTGGCTCTCGTAGTGAACGGGAACTTTGCCAACACCGTGACAGAGTTGGTGCAATCAGCTCTGAACACGGTTAGTAGATGGTGCGAAGATGTAGGTCTTGACATTGGTCAATTGCACATTTGCGGCTCACCTGTGGAACTTTCCAACGAAGTCAAATATCTAGGGGTAACCCTTGATAAACGACTAAACTGGAACTACCACCTACACAACACTCTATTAAAGGCTACTCATGCCATGTGGGCATGCAGAAGACTCTTCGGTAGAATCTGGGGTCTCAAATCCTGCACCATTCGGTGGTTATTGAGATGATGGTAAGACCGATCGTAACCTACGCTGCGACTGTGTGGTGGCCAAAGGTTACACAGGTCACTGCCATCAGTAAATGCACGAAACTGCATAGGCTGCTCTGCCTTTCCTTGACGGGTGCACTTCGCACCTGCCCCACCGCAGCAATGGAATCGATTTTGAATCTGACTCCGCTGCACATCCGCATAAAAGAAGTTGCTGCCATGAGCCTTCTTAGAATTAGCATAATCTCCAATCTAGGTTTCTAGCCGAATAAGGGCATGCTACGAGGGTCGTTTGATAAGTCCGTGACTTTTTGTATTTGCCGCGCACCTGCTCTAAATACAACACTGCTCCTGTCAGCAGTTATCGATTAACAGCTGACTGTAAAATTTGGAGAAAGCTGCGTTTCTTAGTTTGCGTTTTATAGGCATTGAAAGCAGACGATCTCGTGAATTTTAACGAAAATGGAAAAAAGTGAATTTCGTGTGCTAATTAAGCATTATTTTTTGCGTAAAAAATCCATCACCGAAACCAAGGAAAGACTTGATAAATATTATGGGGACTCTGCACCATCAATTTCAATGGTTAAGAAATGGTTTACTGAGTTCCGTTGTGGTCGTACCAGTACAAGTGATGCCGAACGTTCAGGTCGCCCAAAAGAGGTCGTCATGCCAGAAATCGTCGACAAAATCCATGGAATGATATTGGATGATCGGAGAATGAAAGTGCGTGAGGTAGCTGAGGCTGTAGGCATCTCAACTGAACGGGTACATCACATTTTACATGAATATTTGGACATGAAAAAGCTTTCCGCGCGATGGGTGCCGCGATTGCTCACACACGACCATAAGCGCAACCGTATGACCATTTCAAAGGAGTGTTTGGCGATGTTCAACCGCAATCCAAACGAATTTTTGCGCCGTTTCGTTACCGTAGACGAAACATGGATCCACCACACCACACCAGAGACCAAAGAACAATCAAGACAGTGGGTTTCTCCGGGTGAACGTGCACCAAAGAAGGCCAAGGTGGGTCTGTCGGCCAACAAGGTCATGGCCACAGTTTTTGGGATGCACAAGGTATCATTCACATCGATTACCTTGAAAAGGGTAAAACGATCACCGGCGAATATTATTCAGAGCTTTTGGACAGATTCGATATTGATTTGAAGCAGAAACGACCGCATTTGGCGAAAAAAAGTGCTGTTCCATCAGGACAATGCACGGGTGCACACGTGTGTAGTCAGCATGGCAAAATTTCATAAATTGGGCTACGAACTGCTACCCCATCCAGCATATTCTCCAGATTTAGCCCCCTGTGACTATTTTTTGTTTCCAAACATGAAGAAATGGCTCGGCGGTAAGAGATTCGGGTCAAATGAAGAGGTCATCACAGAAACAAACGACTATTTTGAGGGCCTTGAGAAAACCTATTATTTGGAAGGAATAAAAAAATTGGAAAAACGCTGGACTAAATGTATAGAGCTAAAAGGAGATTATGTTGAGAAATAAAACGCTTCTTTGACGAAAAAAATATATTTTATTCAAAAAGTCACGGACTTATCAAACGACCCTCGTAGTTTAATCAAAGATATTCCTGGCTTAGAGATCTGCACCAGATCAGATTCTATGACCAAGGAACTCTTGCTTCGTGCAAAATTCAGACCCCTCATCCCAGACCGTCGGGACTGGGATGCTGGTGTACATTGGTACACCGACGGGTCAAAGACTGATCAGGGGGTTGGAGCTGGGATTTTTGGTCCCAACTCCAAAACCTAGATTGCTATGGGCGACTGGTCCACAGTTTTTCAATCAGAGGTTAATGCTTTTGAGTTCAAAGTACAAAAGATCATTATGGTCGCAGTGCCTCGCGCCTTCTCCGCTAAGAGACTCCCTCTTTTATATTATTATTATTATTATTCCTCTTATTCAAACGAAACAGCTGAGTGTACTTCTAATAAAAAGTAGCCCGCTTAAACAAACACAAGTGTGACCGCTACATTAGTTAAATCAAACAAGTAGTCAAGGGATCAAGAACAGTAGCCCGCTTAAACAAAAACAAGTGTGACCGCTACATAAGTTCAACCCAACAAGCAGTGAAGTCAATAAGAACAGTAGCCCGCTTTAGCAAAAACAAGTGTGTGTAACAAAAAACTTTCTGTAAACCAATAAATCAAAAATGGTATTATAAGTTGATAATCTATTCCAACTGCTACGACAAATAAAAGTGCCTCAGTTCTGTGGAGAGCCAAACAGGCTCAGTTCGTTTATCAGACGAATTGAATACCTGCTCAATCTATACTCGACGAACGGCTACATGGAACCATTGAACTACAAGTCATCGGAGATGCCTAGAAAATCTGCCAACTAAGATTTCACAACGAGTGGTCAACCCTAAAAGAAGCTCTGATCGTCGAGTTTAAAACTCAAACTCCCCTGGAGGAACTTTTGCGACGTTTGTATTGCACGCCCTACAAGGGTAATTTACGCCAATTTTGTGAACAATTTGAAGATAAGTCAACTATTATTATCAATAAGTTAGCCTTAGAAAAAAACCAAAATGACACATTAGTCTATTCACAAGCAATGGCAACTATAATAAAAAATACTATTGAACGCTCACTCCCTGATAGGTTGTTCATGACCCTAACGAGGCATGACATTTCAACTGTTCAAAAATTAAGACAAATAATCCAACAAGAAGGTCTTTACGAAGACCCAATTTCAAAGAAATCAGATTAGTGTCCAAAACTTAATACAAACTTACTAAACTTAAAAACTATTGTCAGCCCCCCGAACAACCAAGAGTGCCGGATAAGCATTTTAGAGAATGCAGCAGACAGATGAAGTCATCATCAAAACGAGTTAGATGACGATAACATTGGTGACCAAAATAATAACAACGATGAACAGTTCCACGCAGATCAATTGCAGTATGAGACACAAAACGAGATGTATACAAGTCAGCAAATTCAAAAAGCCGAAAATTTTCCAATACCAGCCTGGGAACCCACCAATACATAGAGATCATGTTCGACAAGTCGACACTGGTTCATCAATAAACATGATGAACTCAAACTTTTTCAATCTTCAAGTTCATGAAAAACCAATAGTTGTCAGAAGTATGACAGACTATTTATAAAATTCTATTAGAAAGAAAAGTATTAATGGAAAATAACGGTTGTATAGATTATTTTAATTATCAATTGAAGAACCTTCCTTCATAAAGAACTTGAGCTTTGTGACGGAAATTCCAAAAAAAATTTTGAAGCAATTTTACAAGAGTATACTCGCATGCCATATGGTTTGGTTGCATGAACTTCGTTCTTAAAGACCTCATTAACAAACACACCCTCGTATATTTGATAATGTTATCATCTACTCAACATTTCTGACTGAGCACCTGAACTCACTAAAGAAACTTAAAGATGCAAATCTTAAGCTCCAGTTAGACAAATGCGAATTAGCAAACATAGCCTCGTATATTTGATAATGTTATCATCTACTCAACATCCCTCACTGAGCACCTGAACTCACTAAAGAAAGTTTTTCAGAAACTTAAAGATGGTTCCTAAGCTCCAGTTACACAAATGCGAATTTTCGAAAAAACAAACTAATGTCTCAGATCATACCATAAGTCTAGATGGTATACGACCCAACAAAGAAAATGTAAAAGCTTTTGATATATTTCCCATTCTAAAAACCTCTAAAGATATTAAATCATTTTTAGGCTCATACGGATATTACCGCAAGATTTTGCAAAAATAGCGAAACCTCTCACCTTATCTTTAAAGAAGGGAGATAAATTAATATAAATGGCGAAGCATATAATAAATCTTTCGAAGAGTTATAAACCCTTATCATGAACGACCCCATTCTCATTTGCTCTGACTTTATAAAAACATTTCAAGTGTAGTAGTAGTATCAAAATTGTATATAAACATTATGGTTTAGTCATTTTTCGCTTTCGGGTGGCATTCTGTCTGTTCCGCAACAGGCAGATCGCAAACGGAGAGAGTCAAATGCTACCGCCGATACATATTATACCCCTAAAATATCAAAAGTGGGCCGGTCACCGGCAAAAAAAAAAAAACAGGCAATCAAAAATAAATAAACAGTATATCGACGGCGCTACTAAATGGGTGGTTGAGCGAATGAAAGGAACCAACCACGGGAACAAAGAGAGTATTGATTTTGCGTTTGAATAAATTAACAAACGAGAAGCGGAATCAATTAAAATTATTATTAAAAATCGATGAAAAAAAATTTGTACGAAGGCGGCGGTAATAATGTTCAAAAAGGCAAAAGAAATAACGGAAAAGACGGAGAGTATAAAGACGATGAAAGTGGCAGCGAAGCTGGAGATAGCAATAAAGACGGCTTTAAGAATAGCACCGTGCACAACAAAAGTAACGGCGAACGTAGCGGCCGAAGCAACAACAATAACATCGAAAACAGCGGTGCAGCGGTGCTCGCAACAACAACGGCGGCAACGGAAATAGCGACGAAAACGAAATTTGCAACAGCAAAGACGGCTACGAGGATGACGACAAAGACGGCGGCGAGAAGACAACAAAGACGGAGGCGAGCAGAACAACCAAGACGAGGACAGAGAGGGGCGAGGCATTGCAGTTGGCAATATTAACGACGAAGCTGGAGGAAATGATGAAATTAGCAGCGCTAGCAACAAAGTTGCCAAAGCTAGCAACAAAGTTGCCAAAGCTAGCAACAAAATTGCTAAAGCTAGCAACAAAAAGTGCGGCGAGGGAAAACGAAATACAGTGGGACAAGCTGAGCCAAATATTGATTTAAAAATTGCGCATGGCAACCGATATAGTAAACGAATTTTCGGGAGATACATGTGCGCGGAAATGGATCACACATGTGAAGAATATAGCCAGCATTTATGGAGTAAATGAACCGTTTATGAAGATGTTGATTGTCAGTAAGATAAAAGGCAAAGCATGCATGTGGTTGCATGCAGATCCGGAGCACGTATTGTTACCAACGGAACAGTTGGCGGCTGAGCTGATATCGATGTTTGATGAGAGGAAGTCAAAATTCGAGGCAAGGCGAAAATTTGAAGACCGAAAATGGTCAGCGGGCGAAACCTTTGTTACTTATGCAGACGATAAGGTGCATGGTGTCAGAAGCTTTTTGGGATTATGTTCATATTTTAGAAGATTCATTAATGGTTTTTCAAAGATTACAAAACATTAATATGACTTATTGAAGAAAGACAAAGAATTTTCGTTTGAGGAAAAAGAGTTAAAATTTTTTGAGACACTTAAAAAAAAATGTGATAGGGTTATATTATTATAAGGATGAAATAGGGTTACATACAGATGCAAGTGCACAAGCTTTTGGTGAAGTTTTATTGCAAAGGAAAGAGGATATGAAATAGCACAATATACGAGGGTCGTTTGATAAGTCCGTGACTTTTTGTATTTGCCGCGCACCTGCTCTAAATACAACACTGCTCCTGTCAGCAGTTATCGATTAACAGCTGACTGTAAAATTTTGAGAAAGCTGCGTTTCTTAGTTTGCGTTTTATAGGCATTGAAAGCAGACGATCTCGTGAATTTTAACGAAAATGGAAAAAAGTGAATTTCGTGTGCTAATTAAGCATTATTTTTTGCGTAAAAATCCATCACCGAAACCAAGGAAAGACTTGATAAATATTATGGGGACTCTGCACCATCAATTTCAATGGTTAAGAAATGGTTTACTGAGTTCCGTTGTGGTCGTACCAGTACAAGTGATGCCGAACGTTCAGGTCGCCCAAAAGAGGTCGTCATGCCAGAAATCGTCGACAAAATCCATGGAATGATATTGGATGATCGGAGAATGAAAGTGCGTGAGGTAGCTGAGGCTGTAGGCATCTCAACTGAACGGGTACATCACATTTTACATGAATATTTGGACATGAAAAAGCTTTCCGCGCGATGGGTGCCGCGATTGCTCACACACGACCATAAGCGCAACCGTGTGACCATTTCAAAGGAGTGTTTGGCGATGTTCAACCGCAATCCAAACGAATTTTTGCGCCGTTTCGTTACCGTAGACGAAACATGGATCCACCACACCACACCAGAGACCAAAGAACAATCAAGACAGTGGGTTTCTCCGGGTGAACGTGCACCAAAGAAGGCCAAGGTGGGTCTGTCGGCCAACAAGGTCATGGCCACAGTTTTTTGGGATGCACAAGGTATCATTCACATCGATTACCTTGAAAAGGGTAAAACGATCACCGGCGAATATTATTCAGAGCTTTTGGACAGATTCGATATTGATTTGAAGCAGAAACGACCGCATTTGGCGAAAAAAAGTGCTGTTCCATCAGGACAATGCACGGGTGCACACGTGTGTAGTCAGCATGGCAAAATTTCATAAATTGGGCTACGAACTGCTACCCCATCCAGCATATTCTCCAGATTTAGCCCCCTGTGACTATTTTTTGTTTCCAAACATGAAGAAATGGCTCGGCGGTAAGAGATTCGGGTCAAATGAAGAGGTCATCACAGAAACAAACGACTATTTTGAGGGCCTTGAGAAAACCTATTATTTGGAAGGAATAAAAAAATTGGAAAAACGCTGGACTAAATGTATAGAGCTAAAAGGAGATTATGTTGAGAAATAAAACGCTTCTTTGACGAAAAAAATATATTTTATTCAAAAAGTCACGGACTTATCAAACGACCCTCGTATTTATTTAACGTCAACTAAATCAGTCGACTTAAAATTAAAATTAAAATTAGATTATATTAAAGTAAAATTGGAAATTTAAAAAAAGAAAATAATTTAGATTTTAAAATTAAATTTTGCAATATGTCAAAAATTTAAAATTAATTAAAAATATATATTGTTAAATTTAGGCTGGGGATAATAAAACAAGAATTCTCGATCCAACATTTGCTGCAAAGAATTGGGAAAACCCAGTAAAACCCACTCAAATCGGTAGATTAGTATTAGTTGTTAGGATGTAGAGTTAATTGATTAAGGATAGATAGTTTAACAGAGTAAAGGGAGGACTTGGAGTTGAAAACTCTGGACAGTCTGTTGTAGTCAGCACAGAGAACTCGGAAAGGGTCATGCAAGCTGTAGTTAGTATTACAAAAGTACAAGGATAGTGGCATAAAATTATGTGTAACTCTAGAAGGAATACAAAAATTAATTTGAGTAAGCAGAGTAGGGGAAACTATATTGTACTTTATTAGCTTTACAATAAACATAACGCCTAACATAATACGACGGTTAGTTAAAGAAGGTAGGTTAATTAGAAGTAGTCTACTAGAGTATGGTGGTAAGTCTACACCAGGAACCCAATTAAAACTGCGCAAGGCAAAGAGTAGAAACTGCTTTTGAACAGACTCAATTCTATCTTGGTGAATATGGTATTGCGGCGACCACACGCAAGACCCATATTTAGAGTTGGACGAACAAGAGAAGTGTAAAGTAACTTTGTCGTGTAAGGATCCTCGAATTATTTGGCCCATCTTTTGATGAACCCGAGTAGTCGAAATGCCTTATTGACATTATTGATCAAAGAGGATACCTAAATCAGCTACTTCAGATATTCTTAAGAGTGGGGTTAAGTTAAGATTTTAATTGATGACAGGATAGTTACCTCTGTTAAACGACATAACCTTGCACTTCAAACATTAAAGATGCAGCAGATTATTGGCTTCACCATTCAAAAAAGAAATCAAGATCTGTTTGAAGAAGGTTATTTGCTGGAACATTGTGTGTCAAACAGAGTTTCACATCATCAGCATACATAAGAATGTTAGAGTGAAGGAGTATTGAAGGAAGATCGGTAATAAAAAAGGTTAAATAGCAATGGTCCAAGGTGGCTGCCCTGAGGAACACCAGAAGTAACTAAGATCGGCTTAGAAAGACAGTCTTTAAAAAGAACTCGTTGAGACCTGTTAGTTAAATAATCAGATATCCACACAAGGAACTTTTGAGGAAAATCTATCAAATTTAACTTATGAATTAAGAGATTATGATTTACGGAGTCAAATGCTTTACTGAAGTCAGTATAGACCACATCAGTTTGCATTTTGTTCCGAAATCCTAGATTATCGTGAAATGAAAATTCTAAAAGATTAGTAGCTGTTGATCTTGCCTTTATAAACCCATGTTGATGGGGTGAAATTATAGATTTAAACATAACTATTGGATAGTGACAAGTCAAATAATTTATGAATTGGCTTCAAAATGGAATCAGCAAAAAATCTGAGTACGCATGCTGGAATTCCGTCAGGGCCACGAGAAAAAACGGGTTTTATCGATTTAAGATCATTTAGTAGAGAGGTTTTGTCGATAGCAGGACAGAAGACAGTGTTAAAATTTTGTATAATATAAGGGTATGGATGTAAAGGGGAACTATAAGGTTCAGTTAAATAAGTTTATTGAAAATAGTCTGCAAACACATCGGCGGCTGCCTGATCATCAGTTGCTTCCTTTTTTTCGTATGATAGAGAGGGAGGAAATCTACTTGATTTACGTTTTAAGTTAACAAAGTTATAAAACTGCTTTGGGTCCTGAGCAAACTGCAAACGGCAGCGACGCAAATACTTTTTGTAACAATAAAGTTTGCTCTTACAGCAATATAACGTGTAAAATCAGAAGGATTACGAGTTAATTAAAACTTTTTAAAATACCGCGATTTCAAATTTTTCAGCCTTACTAACTCACTTGAATACAAGGAGGCCTATTGGACTTTACGGGAAAAGTAACAGGAACACATTGATCAAAAAATGAGTTCATAGAGGAATAAAAAAATGAAATGCATGTATTAAGATCAGAACATGAATAAAGAAATGACCAATCATGTTCCAAAATTAAACAATTCAATTTTTGAAAATCGGTCCTACAAAAACAACGTGATTTTATTATAGGGGAAACAATTGCAGTTTGCATAGAAGTTGGCAGAGTTAGAACCAGGTCCAATGTAGAATAATAGGGATCTTCAGGAAGAACTAAGGGATTCATTCTAGAGATAGTATTTAGTAAAATGTCAGAAGAGAAAATTAAATCAAACATTCTACCACTACAATTAGAAACAGTGTTTATTTGATAAAGAGATAGCTCCGAGAGGCCATTTAAAAAAGAGTTAAATACAGAGGGCACCAATATATCGGATTGAGATGACCAAGTAACTTCTGGTAAGTTGAAATCACCAAAAGCTAGCAGATAATTTCTATCAGATAGTTTGGAGGCAACAGATTGGATAGATGAAAGATGGTCCAGGTAGACAGATATATCAGATGAGGGAGGAATATACGAACAGGTAATGTAAATTGAAATTTGACACATCGTCATTTTAACACATAATTTTTTTCTTCTTTGCTTCGAACTCTTTAAAAATTACGTGTTCCGGCCAAAATTGTGCGGAACATATAATGCCAAAGAGTTCGTTGGGGACACTTATTTTGAAGGACGATATGTCCCTCTCATAAGAAAACTTAAATTTTCCCACTTTTATATCCAAGGCTTGAATTTTTGCTTGAATATAAGCAGTAACATCGTTTGATGTGAGTTCAGGGGCAAGCCTGGAAACAAAAATTTGTTTCTTTTGTGGAATACCTACAACCTTTTTTGGCGCCTCCGGTATAATACCAGAGCAGAGGTTCTCTTCTGGTAATCCAGAACTTGAACACGCCCTATGAAAATCTAATAACTGTGGCACAGGCAACGAGACCACAGCAGACATATCGGATGGTTTAGGCGTCACTGATTGCACACCCCCAATGACATTCTCTAGAAGAGCCGCAGATCTCGTTACCATCGGAGGATTGGTGAACGGCATCAGCGGCTGTGTCACTGGCGTACCTGGCTGGTCAATTAGAGGGAGCTAAGTGGCGCTAACGGAAGACTTCTCTACCCGTGTGGATTTCTTACGCTTTGGGGATTCATTCAATAACTTAAGGTTATTGAAAGAAGAATGCAGAGCCGAGAACTGGTCGGAAAGTTTACGAAAACTTCCAAGCAGTTCCTTAAATCCAGTCTTCGTTTGACGCATAAACGAACACATATCGTTCTCCACCTCCCTACACACATCGCAGCAATAACGCAAACCAGAGCGCTTGGCTACGGCGTCAGCCGTCGGGCCAGAAAAATCCGGCACACTTCGCGTGTACTACGTTGGTACATAGCCAGCACGAAATGCTTGCCTGGGCGGCAGTCACCTGCTTAAGGCAGGATTTTTTGAAACAGATTACCCCGTCCATTATAGTGGGCACCTACTGTAAACGAGAAATGCCAAAAAGAAAACGAACAAAAACAAGAAAAGGTATGTGCGCGAGAGAAAGAAATTAGCGTAAAGAGCAGTGAGCACAGAGAGCAGAAAGATAGGGTAACAACAGTGCAGCAAAGAGAGCGGCAAAGCGTGAGAGCTGCTTAGGCGCACTCAAAGAATTAGGAGAGATAAGGAGAGAGAGCTATAGCGGTGAACTAACTACAACAACGTCGCTTACCGAAAATAAGAACACAAAAACAAAACACTGGACAAGCAGAACCAATGCACAACAAATGTAAAATTAGCAAACAAAGTTTAGTTTGACTAATCTACAATATAAGGCATGCACACGCGTCGTGAACGGGCTAGCAAAAGGAGATATTTAAATTTAGATATTTAAACAAAACACCGGTTGTTTTGAATTCAAATCAAAATAGGATCGAAGCGCACAAAAAAAAACACGTCCGTTCACTGTGAAAGTTGATAGATAGAATAGAATTTTGACGCAACAACAATATTACAACAAGAACAACACTATGCTAAACGTTACATTCTCGAAATGCTACACATAATAAACACACCAACACAAGATAGATTAAACTTCAAAACGGACACAGAAAACTGAGCTCACGTATACAGATTTTATTTACTTATTAAGCCAGTTAGGAACTCCGCGCCCGCAAAAGCAGACGTGAAAAATGTATGGATGTAAGTTAGTATTGTTTAATTAAGTTTTAGAGAAACATTGTTAAAAATCCAATTTTGTACATTTTGTGATTTAGCCCTGAAGACGGTTACCGACGTGTAACCGAAATATATCGGAAAAAAGAAAATATTTATTTCATTTACTTGACCTCGAGCCAGCCACCAATATTATGACAAAGAAAGGTCGCCAAAACTCTACAATAAACTCAACGAAAGGCACGCCGCTTGCAGAAACCACACCTAGAATGGGATATGCAAATATAAAACGAAACAACAAAAACCAAAAAACATAAATGCGTTATTTGAATATTGAAAACTGGGAACAATTTTCTGAATAGGATCCATGAAGGATCTGTACGATGTGTACACTTCGAACGCGCAGATTCTCCTACAGTTTCCTCTGTAAATTTCATCCATAAAATGTTGGGAGTGTTGAATGTATTGAAATCTATTTGCATCAACACACCTGATGCCCCGTTTACTAATCCATCCCCTGTGTCTACATTGACCGTCATCATGTACTTGGCGGTATTTTTTAGGAGAAGAGACGTACAGAGTCCCTGTGTAGCGGAAGTTTTAAAACCCTTTACTTCTTCTAATGTTTTTTGTTTCCTAGCTGGTTCCAAATGGCCCGCCTTAAGCAATTGAGTTATTTATTTAACGTCAACTAAATCAGTCGACTTAAAATTAAAATTAAAATTAGATTATATTAAAGTAAAATTGGAAATTTAAAAAAAGAAAATAATTTAGATTTTAAAATTAAATTTTGCAATATGTCAAAAATTTAAAATTAATTAAAAATATATATTGTTAAATTTAGGCTGGGGATAATAAAACAAGAATTCTCGATCCAACATTTGCTGCAAAGAATTGGGAAAACCCAGTAAAACCCACTCAAATCGGTAGATTAGTAATAGTTGTTAGGATGTAGAGTTAATTGATTAAGGATCGACAGTTTAACAGAGTAAAGGGAGGACTTGGAGTTGAAAACTCTGGACAGTCTGTTGTAGTCAGCACAGAGAACTCGGAAAAGGTCATGCAAGCTGTAGTTAGTATTACAAAAGTACAAGGATAGTGGCATAAAATTATGTGTAACTCTAGAATGAATACAAAAATTAATTTGAGTAAGCAGAGTAGGGGAAACTATATTGTACTTTATTAGCTTTACAATAAACATAACGCCTAACATAATACGACGGTTAGTTAAAGAAGGTAGGTTAATTAGAAGTAGTCTACTAGAGTATGGTGGTAAGTCTACACCCGGAACCCAATTAAAACTGCGCAAGGCAAAGAGTAGAAACTGCTTTTGAACAGACTCAATTCTATCTTGGTGAATATGGTATTGCGGCGACCACACGCAAGACCCATATTTAGAGTTGGACGAACAAGAGAAGTGTAAAGTAACTTTGTCGTGTAAGGATCCTCGAATTATTTGGCCCATCTTTTGATGAACCCGAGTAGTCGAAATGCCTTATTGACATTATTGATCAAAGAGGATACCGTTAAACGACATAACCTTGCACTTCAAACATTAAAGATGCAGCAGATTATTGCTTCACCATTCAAAAAAGAAATCAAGATCTGTTTGAAGAAGGTTATTTGCTGGAACATTGTGTGTCAAACAGAGTTTCACATCATCAGCATACATAAGAATGTTAGAGTGAAGGAGTATTGAAGGAAGATCGTTAATAAAAAGGTTAAATAGCAATGGTCCAAGGTGGCTGCCCTGAGGAACACCAGAAGTAACTAAGATCGGCTTAGAAAGACAGTCTTTAAAAAGAACTCGTTGAGACCTGTTAGTTAAATAATCAGATATCCACACAAGGAACTTTTGAGGAAAATCTATCAAAATTAACTTATGAATTAAGAGATTATGATTTACGGAGTCAAATGCTTTACTGAAGTCAGTATAGACCACATCAGTTTGCATTTTGTTCCGAAATCCTAGATTATCGTGAAATGAAAATTCTAAAAGATTAGTAGCTGTTGATCTTGCCTTTATAAACCCATGTTGATGGGGTGAAATTATAGATTTAAACATAAAAGTTAACTGAGCCGTAAAATTTTTTCAAAAATCTTAGAAATTGCGGACAATTTCGAAATACATCTATAGTTCTTCACATCATGGTTAGAACCACTTTTGTCAAGAGGAATGGATAAAGAGTTTTTCCGAATAGGTGGGAAATAACTATTGGATAGTGACAAGTCAAATAACTTATGAATTGGCTTCAAAATGGAATCAGCACAAAATCTGAGTACGCATGCTGGAATTCCGTCAGGGCCACGAGAAAAAACGGGTTTTATCGATTTAAGATCATTTAATAGAGAGGTTTTGTCGATAGCAGGACAGAAGACAGTGTTAAAATTTTGTATAATATAAGGGTATGGATGTAAAGGGGAACTATAAGGTTCAGTTAAATAAGTTTATTGAAAATAGTCTGCAAACACATCGGCGGCTGCCTGATCATCAGTTGCTTCCTTTTTTCGTATGATAGAGAGGGAGGAAATCTACTTGATTTACGTTTTAAGTTAACAAAGTTATAAAACTGCTTTGGGTCCTGAGCAAACTGCAAACGGCAGCGACGCAAATACTTTTTGTAACAATTTGCATTCAGGGCAATAAAGTTTGCTCTTACAGCAATATAACGTGTAAAATCAGAAGGATTACGAGTTAATTAAAACTTTTTAAAATACCGCGATTTCAAATTTTTCAGCCTTACTAACTCACTTGAATACAAGGAGGCCTATTGGACTTTACGGGAAAAGTAACAGGAACACATTGATCAAAAAATGAGTTCATAGAGGAATAAAAAAATGAAATGCATGTATTAAGATCAGAACATGAATAAAGAAATGACCAATCATGTTCCAAAATTAAACAATTCAATTTTTGAAAATCGGTCCTACAAAAACAACGTGATTTTATTATAGGGGAAACAATTGCAGTTTGCATAGAAGTTGGCAGAGTTAGAACCAGGTCCAATGTAGAATAATAGGGATCTTCAGGAAGAACTAAGGGATTCATTCTAGAGATAGTATTTAGTAAAATGTCAGAAGAGAAAATTAAATCAAACATTCTACCACTACAATTAGAAACAGTGTTTATTTGATAAAGAGATAGCTCCGAGAGGCCATTTAAAAAAGAGTCAAATACAGAGGGCACCAATATATCGGATTGAGATGACCAAGTAACTTCTGGTAAGTTGAAATCACCAAAAGCTAGCAGATAATTTCTATCAGATAGTTTGGAGGCAACAGATTGGATAGATGAAATATGGTCCAGGTGGACAGATATATCAGATGAGGGAGGAATATACGAACAGGTAATGTAAATTGAAATTTGACACATCGTCATTTTAACACATAAAAATTCTAAGGAAGAACAATGGTCTAATGGAACAAGTTCGGAAGGAAGATCAGATTTTACAGCTATAAGAACACCACCTCCAATTCGTTATAAACGGTCACATCTGTACTTATTAGGAATAATTGAGCAGTTTTCTACATCAGGTTTTAACCAGGTTTCGGTAAATATTAAAATTTGATGATCGAACGATACACTATTCGAAAACAAATTAAAGAGCTTAGAATTGAGGCCTTTAACGTTTTGATAAGCGAAGTAAAGATTGGATATCTCTACTGGTTTTTTTATGTTCCACTAGAAGAAGAAGAGGCGCGAGAAGTTGAAGGAAGCGGTACCTGTTTCTTGGGCTTAACCGCGACAAGCGATTTAACGTTTGAAACAACTGTTTCAGTATTGACGGCAGTGTTATCGAAAGAATTTTTAAGATTCTTTTTGGATAAAGGCGCGACTGGAGAGGTGACGATCAAAAGTGGTGGATCGCACAAAACAGCCGGTGCGGCTGGAGGAATGTTAGGAGACGTAGAAGGGGTTGAGTAGGCAATAACTGGAGATGTTATACCTAAAGGAGTTGGCGGTGGAAGTGCAGAAAAACTTTGCATGACCATTTCAGGCCAGATTCATTGTTGTTGAGGGAGTCTTTGATTCGTGCTGTTAGGCCGATGCATTTTATGTGATAGAATTTATTACACAACCAGCAACAAACAAAGTCTGGCTTTGAAACGGCCTTGCATTTGCATCATTTTTTATTGCGAACTTTTATTCAGAGGGAGCTATATTCAACCCTAATTAACATCCGATTGAATAATTACATTCAAAATGTATAGGCAGATCAAAATTTCTGAAAAAGACAGAAATTTCCAACTAATTTTGTGGAGAAAAAATACTTCACAAAATATTCAAGCATACCGACTTATTTGAGCTGGCCAACATGCACGCCCAATCACATCCTATTGGATCAGATGTGATTAAAACGTGTTTCTATGTTGACGATATGTTGGCAGGTGCAGATAGTGTTAAAGAACTTAACACTATTTGCAATCAAGTTCAGACAATATTGGAATCAGGAGGTTTTCCACTTGCCAAGTGGGCAACCAACTGTAGTGATCTGTCGTTTAAAACAAAAGCTGGTGACGAAGTGACTCTGAAGATTGATGAGCAGAGTTCCGTCAAAACTCTTGGGATGCGCTGGGCACGTCAAGAGGATATATTTAAATATTATCTCGACGTGGAAAGCTTTGTTTTTTGGATAGGCCAACGAAACGAAACATATTGTCTGCAGCGTCTGGTTTATTTGACCCTCTTGGGCTGCTATGTCCAATTGTTACCAAGGCCAAAATGTTGTTGCAGGAATTGTGGAGATTTAAAATAGATTGGGATGAAGCCATTCCAATGAGCCTTCACACGACATGGAATAGGTTCGCCATGACGTTGCGCGATTTACACAAAATTCGCATTCCTCGATACGTATGTCTTAATACGTATCAAAAGGTTCAAATACATGGCTTTGCTGATGCATCCAGTCATGCGTACGGTTGTTGCATCTACGTGCGAACGTGCAGCAACCGAGACGTTGGCACTACATTACTTACTGTAAAGTCTAGGGTAGCTCCACTAAACGTGAAGACAATACCCCGATTAGAATTATGCGCAGCACTCTAACCAAATTTAGCATTGAAAGTTTGAATTTCTAGTCGGATTCACAGGTTGTGTTATACTGGCTTAAAGGCGATTCTTGCACATTGGGCACATTTGTGGCAAATAGAGTTGCAGAAATTCAGGAGTTGTCGAATGATATTGTATGGCGTCATGTTCCAACAGATGCTAATCCGGCGGATTTAGTATCGAGAGGAACCGATATAGATTAGATTGTTAGCTCGTTATGGTTTGATGGGCCAGGTTTCTTGAAGTTGGAGGAAGACCAATGGCCTCAGCTTCACCAGATTGAGATAGCGTCGGAAATCAAAAAGTTCAGTAGATAAAAAATGTGCTGTTGTATGTACATTAGCAGAAGTTGAGCCAAATTGTTTTATAGAACTCATAAATCGTCACTCCAGCTTTCCTAAAGTAATTTGCATAATGGCTTATGTGCTTCGATTTTGTCACACAGGGCTCAGGACAGATTCGCTCGTGGTGTCGGCATCAGAAAGAAATTTTTCATTTCTAAAACTGATCGCCATAGTTCAACGCACCTCGTTCGAGAGCGAATTCAAATTACTGAAAAAATCATCAGTTCTAGCACCAATGTTGCAGTCATTGAATCCATTTATTGAAAAATTTGAGAAAAATGGAATACAATTTGAGCTCATTAGAGTAGGAGGACGTTTGTTACGCGGACCTCTCCCTTACGACGCTAAGTTTCCGTTTCTAATGACAAAGAGTTCAGAAATTACTCAACTTTTTGTCAGATATTTACACCGTAGGCACTACCACGCTGGTCCAAAAGTTCTAGTTGGGCTTTTGAGGCAGCAAATTTGGGTGTTAAATGCTCGAAGTTTATGCACTGCAGTTGTGCGAAATTGCATACACTGTTTTCGGTATAAACCAAAATTGTTGGGGCAAATAATGGGAAATTTGCCTGCTGATCGCCTTCGAGAAGGTCGGCCATTTAAACAAGAATTCTCGATCCAACATTTGCTGCAAAGAATTGGGAAAACCCAGTAAAACCCACTCAAATCGGTAGATTAGTAATAGTTGTTAGGATGTAGAGTTAATTGATTAAGGATCGACAGTTTAACAGAGTAAAGGGAGGACTTGGAGTTGAAAACTCTGGACAGTCTGTTGTAGTCAGCACAGAGAACTCGGAAAAGGTCATGCAAGCTGTAGTTAGTATTACAAAAGTACAAGGATAGTGGCATAAAATTATGTGTAACTCTAGAAGGAATACAAAAATTAATTTGAGTAAGCAGAGTAGGGGAAACTATATTGTACTTTATTAGCTTTACAATAAACATAACGCCTAACATAATACGATGGTTAGTTAAAGAAGGTAGGTTAATTAGAGTATAATGTAAGTCCACACCCGGAACCCAATTAAAACTGCGCAAGGCAAAGAGTAGCAATTGCTTTTGAACAGAGTCAATTCTATCTTGGTGAATATGGTATTGCGGCGACCACACGCAAGACCCATATTCAACAGTTGGACGAACAAGAGAAGTGTAAAGCAACTTTGCTGTGTAAGGATCCTCGAATTATTTGGCCCATCTTTTGATGAACCCGAGTAGTCGAAATGCCTTATTGACATTATTGATCAAAGAGGATACCTAAATCAGCTACTTCAGATATTCTTAAGAGTGGGGTTAAGTTAAGATTTTAATTGATGACAGGATAGTTACCTCTGTTAAACGACATAACCTTGCACTTCAAACATTAAAGATGCAGCAGATTATTGCTTCACCATTCAAAAAAGAAATCAAGATCTGTTTGAAGAAGGTTATTTGCTGGAACATTGTGTGTCAAACAGAGTTTCACATCATCAGCATACATAAGAATGTTAGAGTGAAGGAGTATTGAAGGAAGATCGGTAATAAAAAGGTTAAATAGCAATGGTCCAAGGTGGCTGCCCTGAGGAACACCAGAAGTAACTAAGATCGGCTTAGAAAGACAGTCTTTAAAAAGAACTCGTTGAGACCTGTTAGTTAAATAATCAGATATCCACACAAAGAACTTTTGAGGAAAATCTATCAAATTTAACTTATGAATTAAGAGATTATGATTTACGGAGTCAAATGCTTTACTGAAGTCAGTATAGACCACATCAGTTTGCATTTTGTTCCGAAATCCTAGATTATCGTGAAATGAAAATTCTAAAAGATTAGTAGTTAGTAGATCTTGCCTTTATAAACCCATGTTGATGGGGTGAAATTATAGATTTAAACATAAAAGTTAACTGAGCCGTAAAATTTTTTTCAAAAATCTTAGAAATTGCGGACAATTTCGAAATACATCTATAGTTCTTCACATCATGGTTAGAACCACTTTTGTCAAGAGGAATGGATAAAGAGTTTTTCCAAATAGGTGGGAAATAACTATTGGATAGTGACAAGTCAAATAACTTATGAATTGGCTTCAAAATGGAATCAGCAAAAAATCTGAGTACGCATGCTGGAATTCCGTCAGGGCCACGAGAAAAAACGGGTTTTATCGATTTAAGATCATTTAGTAGAGAGGTTTTGTCGATAGCAGGACAGAAGACAGTGTTAAAATTTTGTATAATATAAGGGTATGGATGTAAAGGGAACTATAAGGTTCAGTTAAATAAGTTTATTGAAAATAGTCTGCAAACACATCGGCGGCTGCCTGATCATCAGTTGCTTCCTTTTTTTCGTATGATAGAGAGGGAGGAAATCTACTTGATTTACGTTTTAAGTTAACAAAGTTATAAAACTGCTTTGGGTCCTGAGCAAACTGCAAACGGCAGCGACGCAAATACTTTTTGTAACAATTTGCATTCAGGGCAATAAAGTTTGCTCTTACAGCAATATAACGTGTAAAATCAGAAGGATTACGAGTTAATTAAAACTTTTTAAAATACCGCGATTTCAAATTTTTCAGCCTTACTAACTCACTTGAATACAAGGAGGCCTATTGGACTTTACGGGAAAAGTAACAGGAACACATTGATCAAAAAATGAGTTCATAGAGGAATAAAAAAATGAAATGCATGTATTAAGATCAGAACATGAATAAAGAAATGACCAATCATGTTCCAAAATTAAACAATTCAATTTTTGAAAATCGGTCCTACAAAAACAACGTGATTTTATTATAGGGGAAACAATTGCAGTTTGCATAGAAGTTGGCAGAGTTAGAACCAGGTCCAATGTAGAATAATAGGGATCTTCAGGAAGAACTAAGGGATTCATTCTAGAGATAGTATTTAGTAAAATGTCAGAAGAGAAAATTAAATCAAACATTCTACCACTACAATTAGAAACAGTGTTTATTTGATAAAGAGATAGCTCCGAGAGGCCATTTAAAAAAGAGTTAAATACAGAGGGCACCAATATATCGGATTGAGATGACCAAGTAACTTCTGGTAAGTTGAAATCACCAAAAGCTAGCAGATAATTTCTATCAGATAGTTTGGAGGCAACAGATTGGATAGATGAAAGATGGTCCAGGTAGACAGATATATCAGATGAGGGAGGAATATACGAACAGGTAATGTAAATTGAAATTTGACACATCGTCATTTTAACACATAATTTTTTTCTTCTTTGGTTCGAACTCTTTAAAAATTACGTGTTCCGGCCAAAATTGTGCGGAACATATAATGCCAAAGAGTTCGTTGGGGACACTTATTTTGAAGGACGATATGTCCCTCTCATAAGAAAACTTAAATTTTCCCACTTTTATATCCAAGGCTTGAATTTTTGCTTGAATATAAGCAGTAACATCGTTTGATGTGAGTTCAGGGGCAAGCCTGGAAACAAAAATTTGTTTCTTTTGTGGAATACCTACAACCTTTTTTGGCGCCTCCGGTATAATACCAGAGCAGAGGTTCTCTTCTGGTAATCCAGAACTTGAACACGCCCTATGAAAATCTAATAACTGTGGCACAGGCAACGAGACCACAGCAGACATATCGGATGGTTTAGGCGTCACTGATTGCACACCCCCAATGACATTCTCTAGAAGAGCCGCAGATCTCGTTACCATCGGAGGATTGGTGAACGGCATCAGCGGCTGTGTCACTGGCGTACCTGGCTGGTCAATTAGAGGGAGCTAAGTGGCGCTAACGGAAGACTTCTCTACCCGTGTGGATTTCTTACGCTTTGGGGATTCATTCAATAACTTAAGGTTATTGAAAGAAGAATGCAGAGCCGAGAACTGGTCGGAAAGTTTACGAAAACTTCCAAGCAGTTCCTTAAATCCAGTCTTCGTTTGACGCATAAACGAACACATATCGTTCTCCACCTCCCTACACACATCGCAGCAATAACGCAAACCAGTGCGCTTGGCTACGGCGTCAGCCGTCGGGCCAGAAAATCCGGCACACTTCGCGTGTACTACGTTGGTACATAGCCAGCACGAAATGCTTGCCTGGGCGGCAGTCACCTGCTTAAGGCAGGATTTTTTGAAACAGATTACCCCGTCCATTATAGTGGGCACCTACTGTAAACGAGAAATGCCAAAAAGAAAACGAACAAAAACAAGAAAAGGTATGTGCGCGAGAGAAAGAAATTAGCGTAAAGAGCAGTGAGCACAGAGAGCAGAAAGATAGGGTAACAACAGTGCAGCAAAGAGAGCGGCAAAGCGTGAGAGCTGCTTAGGCGCACTCAAAGAATTAGGTGAGATAAGGAGAGAGAGCTATAGCGGTGAACTAACTACAACAACGTCGCTTACCGAAAATAAGAACACAAAAACAAAACACTGGACAAGCAGAACCAATGCACAACAAATGTAAAATTAGCAAACAAAGTTTAGTTTGACTAATCTACAATATAAGGCATGCACACGCGTCGTGAACGGGCTAGCAAAAGGAGATATTTAAATTTAGATATTTAAACAAAACACCGGTTGTTTTGAATTCAAATCAAAATAGGATCGAAGCGCACAAAAAAAACACGTCCGTTCACTGTGAAAGTTGATAGATAGAATAGAATTTTGACGCAACAACAATATTACAACAAGAACAACACTATGCTAAACGTTACATTCTCGAAATGCTACACATAATAAACACACCAACACAAGATAGATTAAACTTCAAAACGGACACAGAAAACTGAGCTCACGTATACAGATTTTATTTACTTATTAAGCCAGTTAGGAACTCCGCGCCCGCAAAAGCAGACGTGAAAAATGTATGGATGTAAGTTAGTATTGTTTAATTAAGTTTTAGAGAAACATTGTTAAAAATCCAATTTTGTACATTTTGTGATTTAGCCCTGAAGACGGTTACCGACGTGTAACCGAAATATATCGGAAAAAAGAAAATATTTATTTCATTTACTTGACCTCGAGCCAGCCACCAATATTATGACAAAGAAAGGTCGCCAAAACTCTACAATAAACTCAACGAAAGGCACGCCGCTTGCAGAAACCACACCTAGAATGGGATATGCAAATATAAAACGAAACAACAAAAACCAAAAAACATAAATGCGTTATTTGAATATTGAAAACTGGGAACAATTTTCTGAATAGGAGTCCATGAAGGATCTGTACGATGTGTACACTTCGAACGCGCAGATTCTCCTACAGTTTCCTCTGTAAATTTCATCCATAAAATGTTGGGAGTGTTGAATGTATTGAAATCTATTTGCATCAACACACCTGATGCCCCGTTTACTAATCCATCCCCTGTGTCTACATTGACCGTCATCATGTACTTGGCGGTATTTTTTAGGAGAAGAGACGTACAGAGTCCCTGTGTAGCGGAAGTTTTAAAACCCTTTACTTCTTCTAATGTTTTTTGTTTCCTAGCTGGTTCCAAATGGCCCGCCTTAAGCAATTGAGTTATTTATTTAACGTCAACTAAATCAGTCGACTTAAAATTAAAATTAAAATTATATTATATAAAAGTAAAATTGGAAATTTAACAAAAGAAAATAATTTAGATTTTAAAATTAAATTTTGCAATATGTCAAAAATTTAAAATTAATTAAAAATATATATTGTTAAATTTAGGCTGGGGATAATAAAACAAGAATTCTCGATCCAACATTTGCTGCAAAGAATTGGGAAAACCCAGTAAAACCCACTCAAATCGGTAGATTAGTAATAGTTGTTAGGATGTAGAGTTAATTGATTAAGGATCGACAGTTTAACAGAGTAAAGGGAGGATTTGGAGTTGAAAACTCTGGACAGTCTGTTGTAGTCAGCACAGAGAACTCGGAAAAGGTCATGCAAGCTGTAGTTAGTATTACAAAAGTACAAGGATAGTGGCATAAAATTATGTGTAACTCTAGAAGGAATACAAAAATTAATTTGAGTAAGCAGAGTAGGGGAAACTATATTGTACTTTATTTGCTTTACAATAAACATAACGCCTAACATAATACGACGGTTAGTTAAAGAAGGTAGGTTAATTAGAAGTAGTCTACTAGAGTATGGTGGTAAGTCTACACCCGGAACCCAATTAAAACTGCGCAAGGCAAAGAGTAGAAACTGCTTTTGAACAGACTCAATTTATCTTGGTGAATATGGTATTACGGCGACCACACGCAAGACCCATATTTAGAGTTGGACGAACAAGAGAAGTGTAAAGTAACTTTGTCGTGTAAGGATCCTCGAATTATTTGGCCCATCTTTTGATGAACCCGAGTAGTCGAAATGCCTTATTGACATTATTGATCAAAGAGGATACCTAAATCAGCTACTTCAGATATTCTTAAGAGTGGGGTTAAGTTAAGATTTTAATTGATGACAGGATAGTTACCTCTGTTAAACGACATAACCTTGCACTTCAAACATTAAAGATGCAGCAGATTATTGGCTTCACCATTCAAAAAAGAAATCAAGATCTGTTTGAAGAAGGTTATTTGCTGGAACATTGTGTGTCAAACAGAGTTTCACATCATCAGCATACATAAGAATGTTAGAGTGAAGGAGTATTGAAGGAAGATCGTTAATAAAAAGGTTAAATAGCAATGGTCCAAGGTGGCTGCCCTGAGGAACACCAGAAGTAACTAAGATCGGCTTAGAAAGACAGTCTTTAAAAAGAACTCGTTGAGACCTGTTAGTTAAATAATCAGATATCCACACAAGGAACTTTTGAGGAAAATCTATCAAAATTAACTTATGAATTAAGAGATTATGATTTACGGAGTCAAATGCTTTACTGAAGTCAGTATAGACCACATCAGTTTGCATTTTGTTCCGAAATCCTAGATTATCGTGAAATGAAAATTCTAAAAGATTAGTAGCTGTTGATCTTGCCTTTATAAACCCATGTTGATGGGGTGAAATTATAGATTTAAACATAAAAGTTAACTGAGCCGTAAAATTTTTTTCAAAAATCTTAGAAATTGCGGACAATTTCGAAATACATCTATAGTTCTTCACATCATGGTTAGAACCACTTTTGTCAAGAGGAATGGATAAAGAGTTTTTCCAAATAGGTGGGAAATAACTATTGGATAGTGACAAGTCAAATAACTTATGAATTGGCTTCAAAATGGAATCAGCACAAAATCTGAGTACGCATGCTGGAATTCCGTCAGGGCCACGAGAAAAAACGGGTTTTATCGATTTAAGATCATTTAGTAGAGAGGTTTTGTCGATAGCAGGACAGAAGACAGTGTTAAAATTTTGTATAATATAAGGGTATGGATGTAAAGGGGAACTATAAGGTTCAGTTAAATAAGTTTATTGAAAATAGTCTGCAAACACATCGGCGGCTGCCTGATCATCAGTTGCTTCCTTTTTTTCGTATGATAGAGAGGGAGGAAATCTACTTGATTTACGTTTTAAGTTAACAAAGTTATAAAACTGCTTTGGGTCCTGAGCAAACTGCAAACGGCAGCGACGCAAATACTTTTTGTAACAATTTGCATTCAGGGCAATAAAGTTTGCTCTTACAGCAATATAACGTGTAAAATCAGAAGGATTATGAGTTAATTAAAACTTTTTAAAATACCGCGATTTCAAATTTTTCAGCCTTACTAACTCACTTGAATACAAGGAGGCCTATTGGACTTTACGGGAAAAGTAACAGGAACACATTGATCAAAAATGAGTTCATAGAGGAATAAAAAAATGAAATGCATGTATTAAGATCAGAACATGAATAAAGAAATGACCAATCATGTTCCAAAATTAAACAATTCAATTTTTGAAAATCGGTCCTACAAAAACAACGTGATTTTATTATAGGGGAAACAATTGCAGTTTGCATAGAAGTTGGCAGAGTTAGAACCAGGTCCAATGTAGAATAATAGGGATCTTCAGGAAGAACTAAGGGATTCATTCTAGAGATAGTATTTAGTAAAATGTCAGAAGAGAAAATTAAATCAAACATTCTACCACTACAATTAGAAACAGTGTTTATTTGATAAAGAGATAGCTCCGAGAGGCCATTTAAAAAAGAGTCAAATACAGAGGGCACCAATATATCGGATTGAGATGACCAAGTAACTTCTGGTAAGTTGAAATCACCAAAAGCTAGCAGATAATTTCTATCAGATAGTTTGGAGGCAACAGATTGGATAGATGAAAGATGGTCCAGGTAGACAGATATATCAGATGAGGGAGGAATATACGAACAGGTAATGTAAATTGAAATTTGACACATCGTCATTTTAACACATAAAAATTCTAAGGAAGAACAATGGTCTAATGGAACAAGTTCGGAAGGAAGATCAGATTTTACAGCTATAAGAACACCACCTCCAATTCGTTATAAACGGTCACATCTGTACTTATTAGGAATAATTGAGCAGTTTTCTACATCAGGTTTTAACCAGGTTTCGGTAAATATTAAAATTTGATGATCGAACGATACACTATTCGAAAACAAATTAAAGAGCTTAGAATTGAGGCCTTTAACGTTTTGATAAGCGAAGTAAAGATTGGATATCTCTACTGGTTTTTTTATGTTCCACTAGAAGAAGAAGAGGCGCGAGAAGTTGAAGGAAGCGGTACCTGTTTCTTGGGCTTAACCGCGACAAGCGATTTAACGTTTGAAACAACTGTTTCAGTATTGACGGCAGTGTTATCGAAAGAATTTTTAAGATTCTTTTTGGATAAAGGCGCGACTGGAGAGGTGACGATCAAAAGTGGTGGATCGCACAAAACAGCCGGTGCGGCTGGAGGAATGTTAGGAGACGTAGAAGGGGTTGAGTAGGCAATAACTGGAGATGTTATACCTAAAGGAGTTGGCGGTGGAAGTGCAGAAAAAACTTTGCATGACCATTTCAGGCCAGATTCATTGTTGTTGAGGGAGTCTTTGATTCGTGCTGTTAGGCCGATGCATTTTATGTGATAGAATTTATTACACAACCAGCAACAAACAAAGTCTGGCTTTGAAACGGCCTTGCATTTGCATCATTTTTATTGCGAACTTTTATTCAGAGGGAGCTATATTCAACCCTAATTAACATCCGATTGAATAATTACATTTAAAATGTATAGGCAGATCAAAATTTCTGAAAAAGACAGAAATTTCCAACTAATTTTGTGGAGAAAAAATACTTCACAAAATATTCAAGCATACCGACTTATTTGAGCTGGCCAACATGCACGCCCAATCACATCCTATTGGATCAGATGTGATTAAAACGTGTTTCTATGTTGACGATATGTTGGCAGGTGCAGATAGTGTTAAAGAACTTAACACTATTTGCAATCAAGTTCAGACAATATTGGAATCAGGAGGTTTTCCACTTGCCAAGTGGGCAACCAACTGTAGTGATCTGTCGTTTAAAACAAAAGCTGGTGACGAAGTGACTCTGAAGATTGATGAGCAGAGTTCCGTCAAAACTCTTGGGATGCGCTGGGCACGTCAAGAGGATATATTTAAATATTATCTCGACGTGGAAAGCTTTGTTTCGGATAGGCCAACGAAACGAAACATATTGTCTGCAGCGTCTGGTTTATTTGACCCTCTTGGGCTGCTATGTCCAATTGTTACCAAGGCCAAAATGTTGTTGCAGGAATTGTGGAGATTTAAAATAGATTGGGATGAAGCCATTCCAATGAGCCTTCACACGACATGGAATAGGTTCGCCATGACGTTGCGCGATTTACACAAAATTCGCATTCCTCGATACGTATGTCTTAATACGTATCAAAAGGTTCAAATACATGGCTTTGCTGATGCATCCAGTCATGCGTACGGTTGTTGCATCTACGTGCGAACGTGCAGCAACCGAGACGTTGGCACTACATTACTTACTGTAAAGTCTAGGGTAGCTCCACTAAACGTGAAGACAATACCCCGATTAGAATTATGCGCAGCACTCTTGTTGGTTAAGCTGTGGCACCGAATTGCGACAATCTAACCAAATTTAGCATTGAAAGTTTGAATTTCTAGTCGGATTCACAGGTTGTGTTATACTGGCTTAAAGGCGATTCTTGCACATTGGGCACATTTGTGGCAAATAGAGTTGCAGAAATTCAGGAGTTGTCGAATGATATTGTATGGCGTCATGTTCCAACAGATGCTAATCCGGCGGATTTAGTATCGAGAGGAACCGATATAGATTAGATTGTTAGCTCGTTATGGTTTGATGGGCCAGGTTTCTTGAAGTTGGAGGAAGACCAATGGCCTCAGCTTCACCAGATTGAGATAGCGTCGGAAATCAAAAGTTCAGTAGATAAAAAATGTGCTGTTGTATGTACATTAGCAGAAGTTGAGCCAAATTGTTTTATAGAACTCATAAATCGTCACTCCAGCTTTCCTAAAGTAATTTGCATAATGGCTTATGTGCTTCGATTTTGTCACACAGGGCTCAGGACAGATTCGCTCGTGGTGTCGGCATCAGAAAGAAATTTTTCATTTCTAAAACTGATCGCCATAGTTCAACGCACCTCGTTCGAGAGCGAATTCAAATTACTGAAAAAATCATCAGTTCTAGCACCAATGTTGCAGTCATTGAATCCATTTATTGAAAAATTTGAGAAAAATGGAATACAATTTGAGCTCATTAGAGTAGGAGGACGTTTGTTACGCGGACCTCTCCCTTACGACGCTAAGTTTCCGTTTCTAATGACACAGAGTTCAGAAATTACTCAACTTTTTGTCAGATATTTACACCGTAGACACTACCACGCTGGTCCAAAAGTTCTAGTTGGGCTTTTGAGGCAGCAAATTTGGGTGTTAAATGCTCGAAGTTTATGCACTGCAGTTGTGCGAAATTGCATACACTGTTTTCGGTATAAACCAAAATTGTTGGGGCAAATAATGGGAAATTTGCCTGCTGATCGCCTTCGAGAAGGTCGGCCATTTAGAGTATGTGGAGTATACTTCTGTGGGCCGTTCTATGTCAGCTATAGGATAAGGGGTAGACCAACTGTGAAAATGTATGTTGCCGTTTTTTTTTGTTTTGCTTCAAAAGCAGTCCGTTTAGAACTTGTAACCGACTTGTCAACTGATGCTTTTTTGAATGTCTTTAAAAGATTGATTGGGAGACGCGGCCGGAGACAATGGTCAGCGACAACGCGACGAACTTCGTGGGAGCGAGCAACGTGCTGAAGGAGCTGAGACGGCGTTCAACAGCAGCAAGGAGGCTCTGACGGACTACGTAGCGGAGAGAAGGGTACAGTGGAAATTTATCCCCCCCCCGCGCCACGCACTTCGTAGGACTTTGGGATGCCGCGGTGAAGTCCGCCAAACACAGGCTTTTGAGAGAAGCGAGCAACGCCAACCTAACACAGGACGAGCTGAGCACGCACCTGGTGGACGTCGAGGCGCTGCTCAACTCCAGGCCGTTGCTCGTCGACAGCAGCGATCCCAGCGATGGAGAGGTGCTGACGCAAGACCACCTGCTTATCGGACAGCCTTTGTTAGCGCTGCCGTCAGAGTGCGAGCCAGACGAGACCAGCAAGAAGCCAGGACCCGGATATTTGAAGCGGTGGCAACAATTGTCGGTGCTCATACGGCACTTTTGGCACAGGTGGTCCAAGGACTACCTGCACAGTCTCCAGCAGCGAGCGCAATGGGCCAAAGACGAGGCCAACCTCGAGGAAGGGGCGGTCACCCCCCCTCAGCAATGGATAACAGGGCGCGTAACGCGCACAATTCAAGGGGAGGACGGCAAGGTCCGAGTGGCAGAGCTAAGGACGGCAACAGGCACTACTAAGCGCCCAGTACATAAGCTTGCTCGACTGCCATTGGTAGAAGAGCGGAGCTCGTCAACGGGGCCGGAATGTCGGAGCAGCATATTATTATAAATATTATTAATAATATTAAATACTATATAAATATTATTATAGTTAAATTGTTATTATTATAATGTTACAAAGCACATTGAATTGATATAGTTAAGCTAGTTTAATAGAATGCAAATGAATTGTTTAGTGTAAGTTTCTCTTATATTTGTATGGTAAGCCGATCGGCAATTGCCGACGGCAAATTTGAGAGTGCGTGGCCAAGCTGGGGTCACCGCTCGAGTCAGTATTGAATATTCTGTGAAGCCAGCAGCAATTAAAGTTGTACATTGTGAACCGAACCACCGCGTCTTACACTTTTGTTTTTTAACAATTTATTTTAGTTCGCTAAAAACGCTTAGCGAACTTTTTCAACCATCATATACATCTTAATATGATTTTATTTTATTTGATTTTCTGTAAATAATATCAATAAAATATGTAATTAAATATAGATACTAAATTTTTTTTCTTTGGTAAGTTTATATGGCAGCTATATGAAAGTTGACCAAATCATTTGAAACTTTGTGAATCATCTTGGGGGAAGTAAAGAGTAACACAAATCAAATTTGATGAAGATAGGTCATCATTTCGAATTTCTACCAAAAAAAAACACATAAAAAACCAGAAAGCACCGGTGCAAATATAAGCTGCCTAGGTGCTGAGCTGGCGCTACAAGATTTTTCTGATAGTCCCTACTATAAACCTCTAGTGCGAAAACTGCGGGTGGGGAAATTCAGCCAATTATAGGTGTGCTTAATATTGAAATGAGTTACAAAGGTGTCAAACGCTTTATTAAGTTGTATATTATTCCGAGCATTAAGCAAATATTGATATTAGGCCTCGACTTTTGGAAAACATTCGCGCTTACTCCTCACATTATCAGTTCGTTAGATTCATCAATGGTGCAAAAAGAATCAACAGTAGAAAACGCATATGCCTTGAGTCCTTGTCAGATTCAGCAATTAGAAATTATTAAAGATCTGTGCCCGAAAGTATCTGAAACACTAGGGCGTACCACGTTAATTGAGCACCATATTAACGTTGGTAACGCGAAACCCTGTAAACAGCGATTTTATCCTGTCAGTCCGGCCGTAGAGAAACTTCTTTAGCAAGAAATTGATTGGATGCTGAGCTTAAACGTAATCGAACCATCGTCAAGTCCTTGGAGTTCTCCCATGCGGATGGTTGTAAAACCAAATAAAGTCCGTCTTTGTTTAGATGCTCGTAAACTGAAGGACGCCACTAAAAAGGATGCCTATCCTTTACCAAGCATCGATGGTATATTTGCTCGACTCCCCAAAGCGAACATCATTTCTAAATTAGATCTTAAAGATGCCTACTGGAAAATACCGCTTAGCGACGAATCTAAACCATTAACTGCATTTACCGTTCCTGGCCGTCCTTTATACCAATTTAAGGTGATGCCCTTTGGGTTGTGCAACGCGCCGTCAACCATGTGTCGATTAATAAGATCATACCGCCTGACCTTCGTTATTGTGTCTTCGGTTATTTGGATGATCTGTGTGTTGTGTCCGAAGATTTTGCAACTCACCTTGCAATTTTAGTAAGACTAGCCGAACAATTTCGGAAAGCTAATTTGACCCTTAACTTAGCTAAAAGTCAATTCTGTGTGATTAGCATTACATATTTAGGCTATGTTATTGGTAGTGGTGGCATCTGCACTGACCCTGCCAAACTGTCTTGTATTGAAAATTGGCCTCCGCCAAGGAACTTAAAGCAAATTCATGGGTTTTTGTCCAATTACGGATTTGTTAACCAAGAAAAGGAAATTTGCCTGGACGACGGAAGCTCAAGAAGCGATGGACAAACTGAAAAAGATTTTAACATCTGCGCCGATTCTTACGAAGCCCGATTTTGGCAAAAAGTTCTTTTTACATTGCGATGCTAGCGACTTTGGAATAGGTGCAGTTTTAGTCCAGCTGGCAGACGATCAATCAGAAAAGCCGATTACGTACATATATCTCCAAAAAGTTAAGTAGAGCTCAGAGAAATTACAGCGTTACGGAACGAGAATGCTTAGCTGTCATTTTGGCTATTGAGAAATTTCGGTGTTATCTGGAATTGCAAGAATTTGAGGTTGTCACCGATCATTCTAGCCTTCTCTGGCTGATGCGACAGCAAAACATTGCAGGTAGACTTGCAAGATGGATCTTTCGGTTACAACAATTTAAGTTTACGTTTTCGCATAGGAAAGGAAAAGATCATGTAGTACCAGACGCTTTGTCCAGACTTCATGATGCTGAGATTGCTGAGTTAGACATGAGTCCTGTGATTGATCTGCAATCAGAGGCGTTTTCTGAGGTGTCATATGTTGCGTTAAAGACTAGATATAATGCAAATCAGTCTAAGTTCCCGGATATAAAGTTGGATAAATTTTTATATATCCGTACAGAACAGGCTGAAGAAGACGAGGCGCAGGAAAAACTTTACTGGAAGTTATGGGTCCCCGACAGTCTTCGCACCGATACTCTTAGGCAAGCCCATGATAGTCTTACTTCCGCTCATTCTGGCATGCAAAAGATAATAGAGAAATTGCGTAGTCATCTTTTTTGGCCCGGTCTATCCAAAGATGCTCGAGACTATATTCGTTCGTGTGATGTGTCTAAACAGAGCAAAGCACCGAACTATAGCCTTCGTCCACCTATGGGAGCTCATGTACCTTCGTGTCGATCTTTTCAAAGACTATATATTGGTCTTCTAGGATCATATCCTAGAAGTAAACAAGATCATGTGGGCTTACTGATTGTTCTAGATCATTTTAGCAAGTTTCACTGGTTGCATCCTCTGAAGAAATGTACTTCTTTGGCCGTACAAGAGTATCTGTTGCATAAAATTTTTCATTGTTTTGGAGTTCCCGAAATTATCGTAAGTGATAATGGCAGCCAATTTAAGCATGCCGATTTTAATGCATTTTTGACAGAACTCGGTATTAAACATGTCTATACAGCCCTTTACTCACCGCAGAGTAATACGGCAGAGTGAGTTAATCCTTACTGGCTGCTGTTAGATCCTATTTAAAACATGATCAACGGGAGTGGGATGTGCATCTCACAAGCATTTCGTGCTCGCTCAGATCTGCTTTGCACCAATCTTTAGTTTGTTCCCCATATCGTGCCTTATTTGGCCTTGATATGATAACTCAGGGATCCGATTATAAGTTGTTAAAAGAATTGTCACTGCTGGAGGAGCCAATAGTACCCATGTCAAGAGATGATAATTTAGCACTTTTAAGGAAGGACATACAAGCTACTCGTAATATCCGGCGCGCATATGAGCGAAATGTCACTCAATACAATTTAAGAGCGAAACCTGTCTCCTTTAAAGAAGGACAGGAAGTATATTATAGTTTTCAAAAAACTTTAATGCGAAACTGGGACCGCAGTTTGTTAAATGTCGTGTTTGCCAAAAGCTAGGAAATTGTTATTATCAGCTAGAGAATTCACAAGAGAAAGATATTAGTACGTTTCATGCTAAAGACATACGCAGCTAATTCCCGCTAATATTACATTTAAAAAAAAAAAGAATATTATCGGGTGGTGTAATGGCCCGCGCTTTGCAATGCGTCCCATTATTGCTTTATTCTTTTCAATAACGAAAATGATACCTTCGGCTTTGTGGTAGCCAAAGGTAAAGCAGTGCAACGCATTAGTAAACAACATGCACTGTTGATAACACCGGTTCTTATCAGGGCATACTTCTAAGCTTATCTTAGAAAGCAATGCAAATTTTCTGATACGTCCCATGGTGTTAAGCTGACCTTGCAAGCAGTGCAACTGTTATCATTCCACCTGCCCAGCTAATTAGTGTCTACTATGAGGCTGCTGTTAAAGTACTTAAAGCTTTAACTAATCAGCTGGACTGAGATCACAGTTAACTTCACCAACTCCGAATACCTTCCAAAAAGCTAGTGATGGCTGGAAATTTTCACTATTTAAGGTCCACACGCGGCTACAGTGACCCTTTTCTTTTCTTGGTTAATTAAAAAATTAAAAAGAAAACAGAAACGTACCGAAGTGCGTTTGTGAAAAACAAAAAAAAAATTAAAAAAATTTTCCGCAAGTGACCTTACAAAGTAGTATTGGAGGATTCGGAGGAGTGCTCCTCATATAAGTGACCTTTGGCTGGCAGGGGCATTTGGCACCCCAAAGTCCAACGACTGCATCGCTGCATACAGATATCACAAGATAGGTAAAAACCATCTACATTGCTTGTCGCCCACACCAATGCAAGTCCATTTTTTCAGTTCTTCCCGTATAAAGAGATCCCTGTTAAGCCGGTGCAACAACGTTGTCTGGCCAGCGCCGTGCTCAGGGCAGAGCTTCGCAATTTCGCATCGCATTGCTGACGCTCAACGGCGCTGCGTGACCTCTGCACGGTATTGCGTGATCTCTACGCAGCCGTGCCTTTTTTTTTCTGCAAAGAATCCATTGCAATCTTGTCTGCTTTTGGAAGGCATTGCCTATTCATATCTTGGAGTTGCACCGTGGGATACAATTGCTCCCACCCTGTCATCATCTGGCGCTGCTTTCTACAATTCACTTGGCTACAGATCAAGGAGCTAGCTTGCTGCACGAGTGCAAATTAAATTTTCAAAATTAACTTAAAATGTTGAGTTGTTGTTAAAACAAAAGAACAAAATATAAATATATAAAAGAAAACAATTGTAAAAGAAAAAAAACAAATTAGATTGCTAGCCATTGTAAAATCGTTCAAGAGAATTTAACAATTACCTAATGTATCAAGCTTTAGTTCCAATAACGATCTGCATCACCACTACGCTGGAAGGCCTTTCAACGCTGGAGAAATTCAATTGTGAGTACTAAACAACAACTGTGCATGTCCTAGGCTTGTGATATTTTTTTATTCTCTTGAATGCTCTGCTGATAGTTACACCCGCTGGTTTTGTATTTTTCTTGGAGAACGCCTCCCTTTTTAGTTTCTGTTAGGAATCCTAAATAATAAAGTTGTGTAGATGTGGAGAAGGAATATGGCAAGAACCCACCCCACGCCGAAGAGCTAAGGCACAAGAGGATTCCGTCCGCTAGCATTCCGGATCCGACTGTCGGATATTGAAGATGTGTGGTTCAGCACTACTCCCTTATTCGCACCTCGACCATTACAGCTGTAGTAAGTATTACAAAAGGCCAAGGATAATGGCATAAAATTACGAGTAACTCTAGAAGGAATACAGAAATTAATTTGAGTAAGCAGAGTAGGGGAACGCCTAACACAATACGACGGTTAGTTAAAGAAGGTAGGTTAATTAAAAGGAGTCTACTAGAGTATGGTGGTAAGTCTACACCAGGAACCCAATTAAAACTGCGCAAGGCAAAGAGTAGAAACTGCTTTTGAACAGACTCAATTCTATCTTGGTGAATATGGTATTGCGGCGACCACACGCAAGACCCATATTCAAGAGTTGGACGAACAAGAGAAGTGTAAAGTAACTTTGTCGTGTAAGGATCCTCGAATTCTTTGGCCCATCTTTTGATGAACCGGAGTAGTTGAAATGCCTTATTGACAATTTGTGTAATGTGACGATCAAATTTCAATTTATGATCAAAGAGGATACCTAAATCAGCTACTTCAGATATTCTTAAGAGTGGGGTTAGGTTAAGATTGTAATTGATGACATGATAGTTACATCTGTAAAATGACATAACCTTGCACTTCAAACAGTTAAGATGCAGCAGATTATGGCTGCACCATTCAAAAAACAAATCAAGATCTGTTTGAAGAAGGTTATTTAAAGGATCAGTGTGTGTCAAACAGAGTTTCACATCATCAGCATACATAAGAATGTTAGAGTGATGGAGTATTGAAGGAAGATCGTTAATAAAAAGGTTAAATAGCAATGGTCCAAGGTGGCTGCCCTGAGGAACACCAGAAGTAACTAAGATCGGCTTAGAAAGACAGTCTTTAAAAAGAACTCGTTGAGACCTGTTAGTTAAATAGTCAGATATCCACAAAAGGATCTTTTGAGGAAAACCAATCCAATTTAACTTATGAATTAAAAGATTATGATTTACGGAGTCAAATGCTTTACTGAAGTCAGTATAGACCACATCAGTTTGCATTTTGTTCCGAAATCCTAGATTATCGTGAAATGAAAATTCTAAAAGATTAGTAGCTGTTGATCTTGCCTTTATAAACCCATGTTGATGGGGTGAAATTATAGATTTAAACATAAAAGTTAACTGAGCCGTAACATTTTTTTCAAAAATCTTAGAAATTGCGGACAAATCGGAAATACATCTATAGTTCTTCACATCATGGTAAGAACCACTTTTGTGAAGAGGAATGGAAAAAGAGTATTTCCAAATAGGTGGGAAATAACTATTGGATAGTGACAAGTCAAGTAGCTTATGAATTGGCTTCAAAATCGAATCAGCATAAAATCTAAGTACGCATGCTGAAACTCCGTCAGGGCCAGGAGAGAAAACGGGTTTTATCGATTTAAGATCATTAAGAAAAGAGGTTTTGTCGTTAGAAGGACAGAAGAGAGTGTTAAAATTTTGTATACTGTAAGGGTATGGATGTAAAGGGGAACTATAAGGTTCAGTTGAATAAGTTGATTGAAAAATGTCTGCAAACAAATCGGCGGCAGCCTGATCATCAGTTGCTTCCTTATTTTCGTATGATAGAGAGGGAGGAAATTTAATTGATTTACGTTTTAAGTTGACAAAGTCATAAAACTGCTTTGGATCCTGAGCAAACTGCAAACGGCAGCGACGCAAATACTTTTTGTAACAATTTGCATTCAGAGCAATAGAGTTTGCTCTTGCAGCAATATAACAAGTAAAATCGGAAGGATTACAAGTTAATTTAAACTTTTTAAAATACCGCGAATTACTGGAAAAGTAACCAGAACACATTGATCAAAAAATGACCAATCATGTACCAGAATTAACAAATTAACAAAGTTTATTTGATAAAGAGTTAGCGCCGAGAGGCCATTTAAAAAGAGTTAAATACAGAGGGCACCAATATATCGGATTGAGATGACCAAGTAACTTCTGGTAAGTTGAAATCACAGGGCACAACCTCTTTCCCTACCTGAAGATCCTTCTCATCCCACTTTCGAAGTGAATCTCGACTTGGGTATTAGCTTTGTGGATAAAAGTGTAAAGCCGTGCAATCGCGTGCGCTGCTTTAAGAAAGCAGACTTTGAATACTTAAATTATTTAATTTCATATTGTGACTGGTCTGACTTTTATCTATCAACTGATATGTCAGTGGCTATCAATATATTTTATAAAACCCTTAACTCTGCTTTTGATATCTGTGTTCCGTTTTTCTATCCGACAAGCTCAAGTAGGCCTCCTTGGTTTACAAAAGAGTTGCCCCGCTTAAAAAACTTAAAGAGTAGCTTATTTAAGAAATACATGCTGAAAAACTCACCGCTTGTCTTTTCCCTCTACCTAACTGCTCGGGCAAATTTTAATTTATAAAAACTATTTGACAAGATGTAGGATTCAGTTCTTTCAGAATCCTAAACAGTTTTATAGTTTTGTTAACATGAAACGTAGGTCAGCGGGCTTTCCTTCTTAACTTATGTTCGATAACGCTGAGGCGAACACAGATCAGGCCATTGCCGATATGTTTGCCAAGTTTTTTCAAACAACTTATTCTTCCTCTACGCCAAACATTCACTCCTATCCATATAGCGTACCAAGCTCGAATGGCATCTTCACACCTTTACTGAATGAAAGTTCACTTATTAGGGATCTTCGATTGGTTAAACCAGTCTTCTCACCAGGTCCCGATGGTATCCCCGCCTGTGTACTTCGATACTGTTCCAACTCCTTATGTAAGCCATTGCTCAAACTATTTTCGCTGTCTTTAGTAACTGCCTCGTTTCCATCCATATGGAAGGAATCCTTTATCATCCCTTCACATAAAAAGGGCAGCAAGTCTGATGCAAGCAATTATAGAGTTATCTCTAAATTGTCGGCTATACCGAAATTCTTCGAGAATGTTATTACTCCTCACTTGCAGCATTTTAGTAGATCCGTTATATCCCCTTTTCAACACGGATTTGTGAAGCGTCGTTCTACCACGACAAATCTGCTTGAGCTGACATCCTTTGTGGTAAAAGGATTTCAGGAAAATCTTCAAACTGATGTCATTTATGCTGATTTCAGTAAGGCATTTGACTCAGTCAACCATTCCCTTCTTGCACATAAACTAAATCTTCTCGGTTTCTCACCAAAACTTCTTAGTTGGATTGTGAGCTATTTGAGTGACAGAACCCAACGAGTCCTCTTTAAAAATACTCGTTCCTATCCCGTTCATGCCACATCTGGGGTTCCTCAGGGAAGCCACTTAGGTCCCCTGCTTTTTACACTTTTCATCAATGATCTCCCAACTGTCATACTTAACTCACGTACTCTCATGTACGCGGATGATGTCAAGCTCTGTTTTCAATTTAGAGACGACTCCTGTCATTCTCGCCTTCAATCTGACCTAGATTGTTTCTTTTCTTGGTGTCGTGCAAATCTCCTTAATCTGAACAGCTCAAAATGCAAGCTGATGACATTCTCACGTGCCTGCCCAAAGTACGTATCATACTCTCTTTGTGGTTGTACCTTGAAAGAATTTCCCTGGTTGATGATCTAGGTGTCCGTTTGGACCGAAAACTCAAGTTTTCCGAACATATATCATCAATGGTTAATAAAGCTATGGGTGTACTCGGCTTTATTAAGAGATGGTCCAAGGAGTTTGACGATCCTTACTTAACTAAGACTCTCTTCACTTCGCTTGTTCGTCCAATTCTCGAGTACGGATCATGTGTCTGGAACCCTCAGTACACAGTTCATAGAGACCGCATTGAATCCGTACAGAAAAACTTCTTAATGTTTGCCTTGCGAGGCCTTAACTGGGATGTAAATTCAAGACTTCCTTCCTATCCTAGTAGACTTTTGTTACTTAATCTGCCTTCTCTAGCTAATCGTAGAACCATGCTTGGTGTTATATTTATTAACAACCTTATCCAAGGTGACATAGATAGTAGCGACTTACTTAGTAGACTACACTTTTCTGTCCCTGGTAGAATCACCCGTAATTACCTTCCTCTAAAACTTCCCAATTGTAGCTCGAACTATGCCCTGCATGAGCCATTCAGGGTATTATGTTCGGACTATAATAAACTATACTTAATTGTAGCTAACAATAACAACTTGATATCTAGCTTAAAATTACAACTCCTCGCCCACTTATCTAGAATTTAGTCTCATAGTAGTACTTTCAACATACTGCATGCTTTAACACTCTACTCATAATTTTATTTGCATTTGGTTACTAACACTAACTCTCCTGATCTGATTGGGTTTTTCTGGGTTTTCCCCAATCCTCTGCAACAAATGTTGGATCGGCTTTTCTGCTGATGAGGAAAGCAATTATTCTCCAGATGAAGAAGATTTGAATACCACGAAGACATCGGTGAACGTCAAGGTGAACTACAAGGTGAACGTCGTAGAGATTTGAATATCGTTAGCTCTGACACCTTGGATGAAAAAAGTTCGATGTCATTTAAAGCGGTACAATCCCAACAAGCCTCATAAATGGGGATTTAAAGTATATGCCCTAAGCGGAATTTCTGGCTTCTGCTACAAGTTTGAGATAGACTCTGGTAAAGAAAATGTTCAAATCCCTAACGAGCTAGATTTGGGCGCAGCATCGAATTATGTAGTAAGATTGGCTAGAGGGGTGCAGAGACATCAAAATTTTCGCATTTACTTCGACAACTATTTCAACTCATTGCCTCTTTTAAAGTACTTGGCGGAAGGTGGAATCCCAGCTTTGGGTACCATACGGAGAAACAGAATTCCGAATTTTAAAACAATTGAAATCGGCTTAAAGAAAACTCTTCGTGGTACGTCTACAGAATATGTGGCTGACTTCGCTGGAGTGGATATATCTATAACAACATGGGTTGATAACAAAATTGTCACATTGGCATCCAACTATGCGGGCATAGTTCCCAATGACACTGCGCGTCGGTACAACAAAGCCCAAAAACAATATGTTGAAACTGATCGTCCATTCGCAGTAGCGCAGTATAACAGCTATATGGGTGGTGTTGATTTGATCGATAGTATAATCGGCAGATACAAAATTTTATTGAGAAGCAAACGTTGGAATGTCAGAATTTTTTACCATTTACTGGACTTGACAGTCAGTAACGCTTGGCTATTGTACAAAAGGGTTCAAAAAGCAAACGGATATTCTGGAAAAATGTTGGGATCATCCGATTTTCGACTTAGCATTGCAGAAGTGCTAACAAAACTGGATACTAAAAGTAAATTGGGAAAACACAGCTTTATGATTGAAAATGAGTTAGAACAAAAAAAGCAGGGAGGTCCAACCCAGCACGTTCCAAACCAAATGGTACGGCAGAATCAGATTGGACATTGGCCAATTTGGACAGAGAATAGAATCAGGTGCAAGAAACCAAACTGTGTTGGATATGCGCAAGTTATGTGCAACAAATGTGGAGTTGCTTTATGCTTTAACAAAAGAAACAATTGTTTTAAAGATTTCCATTTAAATTAATTTGTTATAGTTACATGGAAACATTTGCACTTATTTCATTTAAATTTGTATTAGTTTTTTTATTTTTTTATATGAAAAACCTATAGTTAAAATAAGTTAAATAATAATAATCCCATATAAGTCATTTTGGATACAACTTTCTGTTTAAACTATGTTAAAATATTATCTTTCAAAATATATACTTGTTGAATTTTCTGGATATATTTAGATTTTTTTTTCCCCGACAACGTATTTGATGCATATGTGCAACAAATATATATTCTTCAATAAATCGGCTAAAAATCAAAATCTTGAAAAACGAAAAAGAATTGTATTTTTTATTTTAAAATATCTATCGAATAAAAAAAACCGCATCAAAATCCGTTTTCATGCCGGATAAAGGGTTAAGATTCTTTTTGGATAAAGGCGCGACTGGAGAGGTGACAATCAAAATTGGTGGATCGCACATAATAGTCGGGGCGGCTGGAGGAATATTAGGAGACGTAGAAGGGGTTAAGTAGGCAATAACTGGCGATGTTATACCTGAAGGAGTTGCCGGTGGAAGTGTGGAAGGCTCATCGGAACATTCGAAACTAGTAAATTGAATTTCCATATCCGAAAATTCAGATTGGAGAATTGAAAATGCTGCACGCAGCTTTTCAAATTTCAATTTTGTCTCCCTAAGCATTTTACTCAATGTTCGTTCTGTCACTTGAAAAGCTTTGCATGTCCATTCAGGCCAGATTCATTGTTATTGAAGGAATCTTTAATTCGTGGAGTTAAGCGGATGCATTTTATGTGATAAAATTTATTACACAACCAGCAGCAAACAAAGTCCGGCTTTGAATTGGCCTTACATTTGCACGAAGTTGCGGAGCACACAAACATTTTTATTGCAACTTATATGCTTTGAAAATAGGGTAGGGAACACAAAAAAAAACAAATAAAATGATAAAGAAAATTACGAAAGATAAGTTCAAAAGGGAAAAAATTAAAAAAAAACAAGAAAGCAAAGGTAATCTAATGTTACACATAATATATTAATTTTAAACTCTGACAAAAGCAACAAAACAGTGAGATTTCTGCTCGTACCGAAAACTAAAAACGGATCCCACATCACGATTACAAAAGAAAAACAACGAACTAGCAGAGAAACTGTTCAGGAAGGAGCTTATTTCAAAGGCCGAAAGAAATAATCTCATCACAACCAACGCAACACCGCCGAGGAATACCCAAAATCCATAAGGACGGGACACCACTCAGACCGATTTGCTCATCAATAGGATCCCCCTCTTACGCCTTATGCAAATACATTGTGACAATACTAAACAATTTGACAACGGAATCGAAATTCAACATAAAAACGCCATGGAATTCAAACACAAGATAAATGACCAACACATTAACAAAGACGAAATACTAGTCTCTTTCGACGCAGTATCACTGTTCCCTAGCATACCATTAGACTTAGCTTTGACATCAATCAGATCAAAATGGACACAAATACAACAACACACTGTGATATCTGAAATAGTAAAGTTCTGCATATATGTATGTAATTTAGTATTGTTCAATTTAGTTTTAAAGAAATATTATTAAAAATCCAATTTTTGTAATTTTGTGTTTTAGCCCTGAAGACGGTTACCGAAGTGTAACCGAAATATATCGGAATAAAAGAAAATATTTATTTTATTCCACTTGATCTTGACCTCGAGCCAGCCACCAAAATGATGCAAAACAAAGGTCGCCAAAACTCTATAAATTTTTGATAAATATATATTCAAATTAAATATTTTTAACATACATATATATTATTTTAAAACTTATATATCAGAAGATGCCTAGACTTAAGAGAGAGTCAGCTTGCAATTGGAGTTAAACACAGCGAAAAAGAAATCGTTTGAATAGGTCAGATATAGATTTTTCTGAGCAGGAACGAAAAAATAATCTAGTGGTACATAGAGAACGTAGGAAAAATTTCGAATTTAGGGAAGCTGAAAGGGTTAGAGATAGTCAACAGCATCGAGTCCGCAAAAGTAACAGAACATTTAGGGCCGTTGAGCAATTACCGGACACAATTCGGCACTCTACTCTTCGGGCTTCTTCGGCAATCAGATTACAAGAAAAACTTGTCAACAATTCGGGTCGTTCGAGGCGCAGGCAAAATGCTGAATTTCGATCTCAGGAAAGGGAGCAGGATGCAGTTCGTCGCCTGATCACGAACTGATCATTCAACTCGAAATGCCGAAAAACTTGCCAATACTTTGAGTCGATCGAGGCGCAGGCAATGTCTACAATTCAGGTGCAACGAAAGCGGACGAGATTCTGTTAGAAGGGCGATTCAGCGACAAAATCAGAAGACGCGAATTTTAGAAAAGGCAATAGATAGAAGTCAAAGGTCGCAGGTTAGAAACAATCCTATTCGCAGGATTGTTGAGCAGGCACGCAATAATAGTGCACGCCGCAGTGCTCAAATTCGAGCTCAACGTGAGGCCTTTAAAGCCTATAGGAATATGTCGCAAAGAGTGAGTCTATATTGGAGTAGTTGCACCAATAGGATAGCAGAGAATAGGAAAAACGCGTCCCGCAATAGAGTGGAACGTGCGAATACCCTTCCAGATGATAGGATATCGCAGGTTAAAACTAGTTTAGATGGCCGAAAAGCCAATTTTAATAAGCCAGTCAAGCAAGGACCCGATCAGCTTTGCATATGTTGCAAAGGTTTGTGGTTTCCACATCAAGTGGAGAATATTTCGCGTGAGGTCATAGAGGAAAAGTGTAGTGAGGCAGATAGTGTAGATATTTTGTATCTTTCCTCTATATTTCCATCCCATAATAATAGGTTTAGCTTTTGCAAAACCTGCAGCCGCAGTATTAAGTCAGGGAAAATAGCAAAGGCTTATATTACAAATGGCCTAAATTTTCCGGAGCTTCCGGAGTGCCTGAAAAGCTTGACCCCTCTAAAAGAAAGGCTGATTTCTCCCCGTCTTCCTTTTATGACCATAAAGTCTTTTGGATATGGACGTCAAAGTGCCATTAAAGGAGCAGTGATCAATGTGTCAATTCCATTTGCAAATGTTGTAACTTCCCTTCCCAGGGCATTTAATGAAGCCGAAGTAGTTCAGATTCATCTTAAGCGTAGGATGGAGTATAACCATGATTTCATGGCTGAAACCATAAGGTCCTCAAAGATAGTTGATCCAATTCGGTATTTAGTGAACACAGAACTTTATAAGAAGCCCCAGGTTACTATCAAAGAACAGTGGTTGTCTTCTTACTCTGCTGAGACTGTACCATTTGTTGCGTCAGCAGACGACAGGGACATTGTGTGTCAAATGTTAGAAAAGGCAGCACAACCTAATGAGTATAGAGATGTAGAAGAAGAGGTAGAGTTGAATCCAGAAGGCAAGAAACCTTCATAGAAAATGTCCCTGTTGAAAACATAGATATTCCTCGAATTGCTACAGCACCAGTAGAGGGTCAGCGACCTCTTTTCATGATAACCGATTGTGACCTAATGAGCAGAGAGACATAGAAGAAGAGGTAGAGTTGAATCCCGGAGACAATAAACCTTCAAGGAAAATGTCCCTGTTGAAAACATAAATATTCCTCGAATTGCTATAGCACCAGGAGAGGGTCAGCGACCTCTTGACATGATAACCGATTGTGATTCAGAGAAGCTGGCTTTTCCCACAATATTTGCAGGCATTAAAAGGAAATGTCAGGAAAGTTTTTCAACTATACTGTTGTAGAACTGATAAATTATTTCATAACTTCAAAAAGTTAGAAATGATTAGCATTAGGAATAGCACATCAATTTGCTTATTTGCCACTCAAGGCATTTCGGCTGCTGATGTGCTTAGTGATGAAACTTTAAATAGGTTAATAGGGCTTCCAACTTTTTTTTATAACATTTTCCGCATCGGGAACTGGGTGGCCGGAGCTTTTAGTCTTGCTATGTAACAATACAGACAAGCATGAAGTATCCGAAGATGAAGCGTTAAATTTGGGGTTTAATGAGAAAGCTCGTCTCATTAGAGCAGACCCAGTGATCTGTGCCAGATATTTCGATTTTCGATATAGACAGGTTTTAAAACTGATTAAAAAGGAAAGCGGTGTCTTTGGTTGTCACCAGGTCATCAAGTTTTATTCGCGAGTGGAATTTCAGCAAAGAGGCTCTCCACATATACATGGCATGTTCTGGCTGAAAGACGCCCCCAAGCTCGACCTAAAAAATGAGTCCACATTTAAGCCTGTGAAGTCCTTTATTGATCAGTTTATTACTGCTGATTCTAGTTGCCCGAACGTTTCTCCATATTTGGAGTAGTCATAGTCACGGGAACTCTCGCAGGCGAGAAATTAGATCAAAAAAAATTTGTAGATTTGGTATCCCATACCCTCCCATGCCTGAAACAGAAATTCTCCTCCCTCTAGAAGAAAATGCTCCAAACTTGGCCGAGCATCGTAGGAATTTCGAAAAAATTCAAAGTTTACTCGACTTTCCATTTGATCGTGAAAGCGTAGAAAATTTTAGCGATTTTAACAACTTTTTGTCCCACGATCAACCTAACCTTAGTTATGAGGGCTACATTAATGCTGTAAGATCAAGTATAAGGAAACCAAAAGTTTTTTGAAGCGATCTTTTTCAGCAATCAGCTTAACGCTTATAACAAGCATCTCCTTTTGTTGCAGCGATCAAATATGGATATTCAGTTTATTTTAGACCCATATGCTTGCTGCAGCTATGTCGTTAATTATATAAACAAGTCTCAGAGAGGTATCTCAATGTTGATGCGAGAGGCAATCAATGAGATTAAAGACAACAACAATGTAACTATTAAGCAAAAGTTACAGCATTTAAGTATACTAATACACACGTTCTAGAAAAACGTCTCAAAATACTGAAATCTAGGGATCAACTTCAAAATCTGCCCGAAGACTCTAGGAACATTTTTTATTTAGGACTTCTAGATCATTATATTCAGCGTCCAGACGCTGTAGAGAGCTTATGCCTAGCCGATTTTGCAGCTTTTTATAGCTACAGCATTTGGATTTAGTCACACATGACTGTGAATTGTTCTGTAAGGAAAATCAGGAGTTAGTAGTGAACAATCGCAGAAAATATAATTTACTAGATGATAGGGAACTAAAAGATGCCCTGAGCCACTTAAGAGAGGAAGCAGAAAATGAGAATAATCAAGTAGGAGAACAGGAAGTAGTAGATGATGGCTTCACAGTTTTAGGATTGCCTGAAATAGATCCACATCTAAATGTATTAAATGTGGATGGAAATATTGATATGAATGATGAAGATAGTAATGTCCGTTTTATTAAGCTTCCAGCCTTAGTTTCTCAGGAAAGCTTAGCTAATATAGTTAGATCACTTAGCTCACTCAGCTATATTTCACACATGCTTTGCATAATGCCAAAATCAATACAGTCTTTTATGAATTTGTTGGAGGCGGTACCGGAGTCGGAAATAGTCGACTTATATCAGGAATTTTTCAGTCATAATCCGTAGTGTATAACAGTATACCAGGAGCTGATCCGACATCTGTTAAAATCCTCTTATGTGCACCAACAGGAAATGCAGCATTCGGAATTAGTGGTTCATCACTGCATTCCATGTTTTCACTTTCTGTTAATCAATCTCGCTCAGCACCCCTAAGGGCCTTAAGCCATGATTTAGTTAATACCCTTCATTCAAGGTTAATCGATCTTAAATTAATTATTATTGATGAAATATCAATGGTTAGCTCTCTAATGTTTTCATATTTAGATTCCTATTTGAAGAAAATTTTCAAAAATACTTCTTTGGTGGTGTTTCTATCATCGTATTCGGTGATTTTAGACAGTTACAGCCGGTAGGAGGTAGTTGGATTTTCGATCCAAATACCACTGACCCTTACCATGAAATATTTGGTACGATTCTCTGTGACCTTTTTTTGTATTTTGAGCTCACAGAGATAATGCGTCAACGTGACGATCAGCTTTTCGCTTCTGCCTTAAATAATATGGCATCGGGTTGTATGACAGCCGATGATGATATTGTCCTTTTCCAATCTACATTTATTCAATGTAACGAAACTTAACTCAATTGCTACTGAGCAATTTTTCTCTACTGCTGAAGATTTTATTAAGGCGGGTCATTTGGACCCAGCTAGGAAACAAAAAATATTAGAAGAAGTGAAGGGTTTTAAAACTTCCGCTACACAGAAACTCTGTACGTCTCTTCTCCTAAAAAATACTGCCAAGTACATAATGACGGTCAATATAGACAATGGATTAGTAAACTGGGCATCAGGTGTGTTGATGCAAATAGATTTCAATACATCCAACACTCCTAACATTTTATGGATGAAATTTACAGAGGAAACTGTAGGAGAATCTGCGCGTTCGAAGTGTACACATCGTACATATCCTTCATGGACTCCTATTCAGAAAATTGTTCGCAGTTTTCAATGTTCAAATAACGCACAAATTAACATTGACCGTAGGCAGTTTCCAATTGTGCCTTCTAAAGGCATCACAATTCATAAGAGTCAGGGAGCTAAGTATTATAAAGTGGTAGTCCATGCTAATTGCAGAATGCAGCGTGCTGCATTATACGTAGCTTGCAGTAGAGCAACTACTGCTTTAGGATTATTCATTATTGGGAACTTTGTTCCTCCTAAGTCTCCCCAAAATAATGATAAAGTGAAAAACCAATAGAAGAAATTGCGGACTGAAAAACTACTGTGTACTAATTACGATTATTCAATTAACAGTTCTTCCCTTTACATTTTCTTCCATAATACTCAGAGCTTGAATTTCCATCTTGAAGATATTCGATCGGACAAGCTGATGCTTCAGTCATCAATATTATGCTTCGTGGAAACTTCCATAAGCAATGAATTAATTCAACTTGAATTAATTTGGCCTTTAACAGGCATCATAATTTATGTAAAGAACGAGCTAGTAGATAGACTTTCTCATACCTTTAGCAGTAGAAAAACTTTTGGCTCAGTAGTTTTTGAGTTCGGCATATTTAGGTTTGATACCATAAGTTTTCTTATGTTATATAAATGTCCAGACTTTCTTCTGTCCGCATTTAAAATAGAATTTTAAAGAACACAGATCGAAAATCAGAGAGAGAACAAAAGGGATCGTGCAATAATAGATACAGTGGGTCGAACATGACGATTCTTGAACGAGAATAATAATATATTAATTTTAAACTCTGACAAAGGCAACAAAACAGTGGCAATAAATAAAGACGAATTTTGGTACCGAAAATTAAAAAGGGATCCCACATCACGATTACAATCCATCTAGAATGAATCTAAACAGGACACAACCACTTTCTCTTCCTGAATATCCTTACCATCCCACTCTTGAAGTTACTTTTGAGTTTGGCACATGTATGGATAAACATGAAAACCTGTGTAACGTGTACGTTTTAACTTATTAAATTTGTTAAGTTCCAATTTTGATTGGTCGGAACTATATTTGTCTACTACTATTTCAGTAGCGACCAATATTTTTTATAACACAATTAATTCATTTTTTGATATTTGTGTTCCGTGCTTTTATCCAACTTCCTCGAGTAAGCCGCCATGGTTCACAAGAGAGTTGTCACGGTTAAAAAATTTAAAGTCGAGTCTATTTAAAAAGTATAAAAACAATAATTCGCCTTCAGCTTTTTCTCGCTACTTAAGCGCGCGGTCAGATTTTACAGTCTTAAACGCGAAATGTTATAAGACCTATTTAACTCGTTGCAAGGTTTAGTTTACTCAGAACCCCAAACAGTTTTATAGTTTTGTTAACACGAAGCGCAAGTCTACCGCATTTCCAACGAAATTAACGTTTGAAAATGCTTGTGCAGATACCGACCAAACCATGGCCGATTTGTTTGCAAAGTTTTTCAAACGACCTATTCACCTTCTACACATCACACTCACTTTTATCCATACAACATTCCAAGTTCGAATGGTATCTTCTCTCCCTTTCTAAACGAAAACTCACTTGTCAAGGATCTTTATTTAGTTAAGCCAGTTTTCTCACCAGGCCCTGACGGTGTTCCCGCTTGTATACTTCGGTTCTGTGCCAACTCCTTAAGTAAGCCATTGCTCAAACTATTTTCGCTGTCCTTAGAAACTTCACTCTTTCCTTCTATTTGGAAAGAATCTTTTATTTGTCCCCTTCTTAAAAAGGGCAGCAAGTCTGATGCAAGCAATTATAGAGGTATCTCTAAATTGTCGGCTATACCTAAATTTTTCGAGAATGTTATAACTCCTCAATTGCAACATTCCTGTAGGTCCGTTATTTCCCCTTTTCGATACGGATTTATAAAGCGTCGTTCAACTACGACAAATTTACTTGAGCTGACATCCTTTGTGATAAAAGGATTTCAGGAAAATCTTCAAACTGATGTTATTTATACTGATTTCAGTAAAGCTTTTGACTCAGTGAATCATTCCCTTCTGGCACATAAGCTTGACCTTCTCGGTTTTTCACCAAAACTACTTAGTTGGATTGTTAGCTATCTGACTGGCAGAACTCAAAGAGTCCTCTTTAAAACCACCTATTCAAACCCACTTCATGCCACATCTGGTGTTCCTCAAGGGAGTCACCTCGGTCCCCTACTTTTTGCGCTTTTCATCAATGACCTTCCTTTGGTCATACGTAACTCCCGTACTCTCATGTATGCGGATGATGTAAAGCTTTGTTACCAATTTAAAGACGACCACTGTCACTCACTCTTACAAGCCGACCTAAATAGTTTTTATTCTTGGTGTTGTGCCAATTTTTAAACCTGAACAGCTCTAAATGCAAGCTGATGACATTCTCTCGAGCCAGTCCAAAGTATGCTTCTTATACTCTTTGTGGTTGTGCCTTGGAAAGAATCACCCTAGTTGATGATTTGGGAGTTCTTTTGGACCGAAAACTTAAGTTTTCCTATCATATTTCTAATATGGTCAATAAAGCCATGGGTGTCTTAGGCTTTATTAAGAGACGGTCTAAGGAATTTGACGATCCTTATCTTACAAAGACCCTCTACATCTCACTTGTTCGTCCCATTCTCGAATACGGGTCATGCGTATGGTGTCGCCAGTATACTATTCATAAGGAACGCATCGAATCTGTACAGAGGAACTTTTTACTTTTTGCCTTACGTGGCGTTAACTGGGATGAAAATTTCGAACTGCCTTCTTATACTAATAGACTTCTATTATTAAACCTGCCTTCCCTAACCAATCGCAGAACCATGCTGGGCGTCTTATTTATTAACAACCTTATGCAAGGTGACATTGACAATGAGACCTTGGTAAGGCAGCTACACTTCTCTGTCCCTAGCAGAACTACACGTAATTACCTTCCACTAACTCTTCCTTATTGTAGATCGAACTATGCACTGCACGATCCGTTCAGGGTATTATGTTCGGACTACAATAAACTTCAACACGTCATAGCTAGCACTAACTCTATCGCTACTATGAAGTCTTTAATTCTTGTCATTCTATTATATCTTCTTTTCATTTTTTTTTTTTGCATGTCGCTTGTATTCTCTATTTGACTTTTTCCTATCGCGTTAATTTTTTTTCTCTCGCGTTTATACTCGCATTTTTATCGCGTTTCCGTGTCGTACGTTATGCGACGGTGCCTCTCGGTCGGTCAGGCGGGAGGTGGACTTCGTCTGGGTTCCGCGCGCAGCAAGCATCGGCTTGGAGTCGTTTGGACCACTTGTTAATACATTCTTTGTATTCAACGTCCAGAAAAAAAAACAAAAACCACGAACTAGTAGAGAAACTGTTCAGGAGGAGCTTATTTCAAAGGCCGAAAGAAATAAGCTCATCACAACCAACGCAACACCGCCGAGGAATACCCAAAATCCATAAGGACGGGACACCACTCAGACCGATTTGCTCATCAATAGGATCCCCCTCTTACGCCTTATGCAAATACATTGTGACAATACTAAACAATTTGACAACGGAATCGAAATTCAACATAAAAACGCCATGGAATTCAAACACAAGATAAATGACCAACACATTAACAAAGACGAAATACTAGTCTCTTTCGACGCAGTATCACTGTTCCCTAGCATACCATTAGACTTAGCTTTGACATCAATCAGATCAAAATGGACACAAATACAACAACACACTGTGATATATGAAATAGTAAAGTTCTGCATATATGTATGTAATTTAGTATTGTTCAATTTAGTTTTAAAGAAATATTATTAAAAATCCAATTTTTGTATTTTAGCCCTGAAGACGTTTACCGAAGTATAACCGAAATGAATCGGAATAAAAGAAAATATTTATTTTATTCAACTTGATCTTGACCTCGAGCCAGTCACCAAAGTGATGAAAAACAAAGGTCGCCAAAATTCTGTACATTTTTAATAAATATATATTCATATTAAATATTTTTAACATACATATATATTATTTTAAAAGTTATATATCAGAAGATGCCTAGACTTAAGAGAAAGTCAGCTTGCAATAGGAGTTAAACACAGCGAAAAAGAAATCGTTTGAATAGGTCAGATATAGATTTTTCTGAGCAGGAACGAGTAAATAATCTAGAGGTACATAGAGAACGTAGGAAAAATTTCGAATTTAGGGAAGCTGAAAGGGTTAGAGATAGTCAACAGCATCGAGTCCGCAGAAGTAATAGAACATTTAGGGCCGTTGAGCAATTACCGGACACAATTCGTCACTCTACTCTTCGGGCTTCTTCGGCAATCAGATTACAAGAACAACTTGTCAACACTTCGCGTCGTTCGAGGCGCAGGCAAGATGCTGAGTTTCGATCTCAGGAAAGAGGTCAGGATGCAGTTCGTCACCGTGTATGTCGCTGTGATTCTGAAATTAAAACAGACGAACAACTTGCCAACACTGCGCGTCGTTCGAGGCGTTGGCAAGATGCTGAGTTTCGATCTCAGGAAAGAGATCATTCAACTAGAAATGCCGAATAACTTGCCAATACTTTGCGTCGTTCGAGGCGCAGGCAATGTCCACAATTCAGGTCCAACGAAAGCGGACGAGATGCTGTTAGAAGGGCGATTCAGCGACAAATTCAGAAGACGCGAATTTTAGAAAGGGCAATAGATATAAGTCAAAGGTTCAGGTTAGAAATAATCTCTGGGACCTTGTTTTGTGTATTTTGAGCTCACAGCGATAATGCGTCAACGTGACGATCAGCTTTTCGCTTCTGCCTTAAATAATATGGTATCGGGCTGTATGACAGCCGATGATATTGTCCTTTTCCAATCTAGAATATGCGAACCATCGGCAGTGCCCGATGATGCAATTCATCTGTTAAGTAATAATAATGAGGTAGATTTATTCAATGTAACGGAACTTAACTCAATTGCTACTGAGCAATTTTTCTCTGCTGCTGAAGATTTTATTAAGGCGGGCCATTTGGACCCAGCTAGGAAACAAAGAATATTAGAAGAAGTGAAGGGTTTTAAAACTTCCGCTACACACGGACTCTGTACGTCTCTTCTCCTAAAAAATACTGCCAAGTACATGATGACGGTCAATATAGACACAGGGGATGGATTAGTAAACGGCGCATCAGGTGTGTTGATGCAAATAGATTTCAATACATCCAACACTCCTAACATTTTATGGATGAAATTTACAGAGGAAACTGTAGGAGAATCTGCGCGTTCGAAGTGTACACATCGTACAGATCCTTCATGGACTCCTATTCAGAAAATGGTTCGCAGTTTTCAATATTCATAAAAGGCACAAATTAACATTAACCGTAGGCAGTTTCTAATTGTGCCTGCGGTAAAGGTTAAATATATGCTCTCATATCCGATTTTTTTAAACTTCTTTTTACAGGTAGGGCTATATTTATCATGAATTTTAGTGAAAGAAATATGTCTCGGACGCTTCTATTTTTTTTGAATTGAATTTTAAAAATACTTCAATTTCCATGTATTTTGTTTTTGCGTTTTTGTGTGTGACGCCAGTATGTCTGCAACTTTTTGAGACAGTACAGTGTGCCACAAACTGATTTGTTTGAAATGAAAATTTTGCAGTCACTTTAGTATAAGATTGCTGTGCAAATTTTGTTTTGAAATATAAATTTACTCTTACGTTTCTAAACTACCTGTGCCATATATATATATATATTTATATATTAAAAAATAATTCATCTTTATAAATTTCTGGTGGCACTGAAAACAAACGATCTCGGTCTTGCTCACCAATGCTTAGGACTGCACGAAGTGAACCCGAACGCACTGAGAGCGTCTCTCTCACGCTCTCCCCATTCCAAACGGTGTCAAGTTCTTTAGCTACCAGTACAGTAATCTCGATATCTACTGCAACTGCACCTTTAGCAAAAACAACTGCAACAACATCAACATCAACTCTATACTCAATACCGACAGCGGTGTACAATTCCGCTGAACCAACAACAACGAAAGTAAGAGCACTCACACCGACTCTTGAAATCGAAAGCGGACAAGAACCAAAACAAAACAAAAAACTTTGCCAAACAGGACTGCATCGCTACATCCAAATAAAGCGAAAGCTAAGCCCATAAAATAAGCAGGCTGGTAATTAGCCGAAAATAAATCGTGCCAACGCTGCCAATGACTCAAGTTCAAATAGGTTTGCACTAATGGATGACTGCGAAATGCAGGAACAGGAGCAGAAGAAGTCAAAGCCGCCACCAATATATATACGTGAGACAACCTCAAGTGCGCTGGTTAACAAACTAGCTGCAATTATCGGAGAAAACAAGTTCCATGTTATACCTCTTACTAAGGGCAACATACAAGAAACGAAAGTGCAGACTCAGGATGAGTCTAGCCACCGAACAGTGACCAAGTACCTGGACGAAGCTGGGAAGAGTTACTATACCTACCAGCTGAAAAGTGCCAAAGGATTGCAGGTTGTCATTAAAGGAATAGAGTCATCAGTGCCCTCATCCGAAATTATCGCGGCACTAAAGGAGAAGAACTTCAACGCCAAAACGGTGAACAACATTCTCAACAGAAACAAAGAGCCGCAGCCACTCTTTACACCGTAGAATAACCGTAGAAGAGCCACACAAGCGCAGGCAACCTGTGCAGTGCACCAACTGCCAAGAATATGGCCACACCAAAGCGTACTCCACCCTAAAATCCATCTGCGTCGTTTGCAGCGATGCCCACAGTACTGTAAACTGTCCTAAGAATAAAAACGACAGTTCAATTAAGTTATGCAGCAACTGTGGCGAAAAACACACAGCCAACTGGCGAGGATGCATGGTTTACAAGGAACTCAAGAGTCGCCTAAACAAACGAGTGTATTCAGCTCGAGATCGTATCACACCAACAATTCATAAAGTAATGGAACCGACTACAACTAACATCCCTTCGTCTGCCAGCCACCGAACAATGCCAAATTCTTCCTTTGCAAGTGTACTAAAATCAGGGATCCAAGTACCAACAGCAGTCACTTCCAGCGTCCAGCATAAAATTCACCAAATAAACACAAATAAACAAATAAACACACATAACATGCAAAAGCAGCCAATTGGCGTTGAAGCGATTATGCTTTCGATGCAGCAAAGCATGAAAGACTTCATGACCTTCATGCAAGCAACTATGCAAGAGCTTATGAAGAGCCAAAACATCCTTATTCAAATGCTCGTTTCTTCTAAAGCAGGATAATGCCTCCCTTAATAATATCTACCTGGAACGCTAATGGCGTTTGGCGACACAAGCTAGAACTTGTTCAGTTCTTAGCCGACAGAAACACTGACGTTATGCTACTCTCAGAGACTCACCTTACCGAAAAGTACAACTTCCAAATATCAGGATATAAATTTTACTTTACGAATCACCCGGATGGCCAACCCCATGGAGGCACTGGCATACAAATATGATTGCGAATTAAGCACCACTTTCTTGGTAATTGGCAAAAAGACTGCTTACAATGTACCTTTATAAACCTCCAATGCCATAACGGTGCTCTCACTCTGGCTGCTGTCTATTGCCCACCTCGCTTCACAATCTCTGAGGAAAAATTCACAACACTTTTTGACTCGTTTGGTGAAAGGTTTGTTGCAGCTGGCGATTAGAATGCCAAGCACATGTACTGGGGATCTCGGATAGCGAACCCTAAAGGAAAACAGCTGTACAACGCAATCATCAAACAGCAACGCAAACTATGTTTCCCCGGGAGCGCCTACATACTGGCCAGCAGATCCCATGAAGCTTCCAGATTTGATTGACTTTGCCATCACAAAAAGGATATCCCAATCAATGATTACAGCTGAGGCACAGAACTCTCATTTGATCACTGTTCCTGTGCTCTTTCATCTTTTGTACCAGCTACAACACATGGAGCGACCGTATAGGCTTACAAGCAATAGACATACATACCGGCTTTTCTAGCCCCCTGGAAACCGAGCAAGACATTGATCAGTTTGCTGGTGATATAGAATCAATACTTGTTGCAGTAACAAAAGCGTCAATTCCACAAGACAACCATGAATGCAGTATAAAATTTAACATGACAATTAGAGATACTGAACTGCTTGTGCTTGAAAAACGACGACTTCGAAGGGAGTGGCAGGTGCACAGATCACCTGGCGCAAAGAGTAGATTAAAAGCAGCTTCTCGCAGACTTACTAAAGCGCTTAAGAAAGAAGAAGCGGTCGCACAACTAAGGTACATCGAGAATCTTATGCCCACAAGCACAAAGAACCTGATTGTGGAAAGACCACAGGAACCTACAGGCACCAACAGAAACGGTTGTACCTCTCCGTAACTCTACCGGAAACTGGTCTCGCAGTGACACGGACAGAATCTTCGCTGATCATCTTAAAAAAGTATTTCAACCAAATCCAGCCACTAACTCATTTACTCTCTCGCCTTTAACTGCATCTGACTTCGCACCACAAGATCCTGTGGAATTTCGGCCAAGCGAGATAACGAAAGTCATTAAAGAGCAACTGAAGACTGGAAAATCGCCTGGCTACGACTTAATAACCCCGAAAATGATCATCGAGCTCCCAATGTGTGCAGTTCTACGAATCTGCTTGCTCTTCAACGCAATTACTAAAATACTTCCCTAAAAGTGGAAGAAATCAGTTATAGTCATGATCCCTAAGCCTGGGAAAGACAAATCACAGCCATCATAATACAGGCCAATAAGCTTACTTACTTGTCTCTCCAAGTTATTTGAAAAAGTGCTGCTGCTACGCATCAGTCCCCATCTTAAAACACACAACACACTCCCATCGCACCAATTTGGTTTTCGGGCAAAACTTGAAGCCATTGAACAGGTTAACCGCATCACAACAGAAATTCTTACTGCCTTTGAACATCGTGAATATTGCACAGCTCTATTCTTAGACGTTGCACAAGCATTCGATAGAGTATGGCTGGATGGACTTATGTTTAAAATAATCAAACTGCTGCCTCAAAACATACATAAGCTTCTAAAGTCTTACGTATATAAAAGAGTGTTCGCGGTTAGATGCAGTTCAAGCACTTTATGGTAAGCGATTGTACTATAGAAGCCGGAGTGCCCCAAGGCGCATCCCACACGTCGATAACGTAACTTACTTAGGTATTCATCTGGACAAGCGGCTCACCTGGCGGAAACACATAGAGGCCAAGACGACGCACCTCAGACTAAAAGCAAGGGATCTACACTGGCTTATAAACGTTCGCTCTCCCCTAAGCTTGGAGTACAAAGTCCACTTATATAACTTCGTTTTAAAACCCATATGGACCTATGGCTCCGAGCTATGGGGCAACGCATCGAGAAGCAACACCGACATAGTACATTACTGGAGCTTCATAGTATCTTCGGAACGAGAGTATACACAGAGACTTACAAATAAAACTTGTCATTGAGACAATAGCAGAGAAAAAAGTATAATACAATAAAAAACTAGCCTCACATCCAAACCCTCTTGCAAGAAAACTTATTCGAGTATGCAGCCAAAGCCGACTGCACCGGAACGACCAACCAGCCCAGCGTTAAATTTGTTAGGCCACATAGCTCGAAATATTTCATAAAATGATATTTAGTTAGTATAGAATAAGATTTGAAAACTTATTGTTGCATATATGCAACATACCGATTAAAAGCTAATATTTTTCAATATACACCGCGCAAGTGATAAGTTTTTATTTAATGTAGATCTGTAACAAGCATTTCACGCATTTAATGGTCTGGCAACACTCTACTGTGTGTTGTGCAAAACATATGCTCACTTTCCCGCCAATTTTGTGAGAAAGCGAAGTAAAGTTTGCTGCAGGCATTGAAATTTACATTGTTATCAAAGTGAAGGTTATTTGATTTAAAAAACTAGACTATTGGAAAGGTAATGTGATCTATTTTTCATGTTTTATCGAGTTATTATGTTTCTTATTGTATTTTACCCGTGAATTGTGAATATTGTTGTGTTGCAGGTATGCATCAAAATACATTTCTGAGTAAAATTTTTCTTCCTCATTTTTGATGCAGCTATGCAACACACATATGTTTTCGTGTTTACTATATTGCCTTGTGTCGTCATTTATATGTTATTTGTGTATTATCATCTGTGTTACTTTTATTGTCTTGTGTCGTCTTTTATATGTTATTTTTGTATTATCATCTGTGTTTTGAGTTCAACAATGGTGATTACATTCGTTCTTAGGAAAAATGTCAAGAGAAAGGTTAACGTCGTCGCAAATCGCCAGTATTTTGGATAGTGTGGATAGCGGGGATGAGCTTGACTTTTCTGCTGATGAGGAAAGCAATTATTCTCCAGATGAAGAAGATTTGTATACCACAGGAGACGAAGACATCGGTGAACGTCAAGGTGAACTACAAGGTGAACTACAAGGTGAACGTCGTAGAGATTTCAATATCGTTAGCTCTGACACCTTGGATGAAAATGGCTCCAGCCAAATCAATATGAAAAGGAATCTGCTGTGGAGGAAACGGAGTTTGATCTTTAGTGAGAAGCAACTGCAGCTGCTTGCAAGTACTTCATTGCCACTACAGTTTTTTTATATCTGTTTCCGAATCAAATTTTTGATAACATTTGCAATGAAACGAACATTTATATTCGTCAAAAGAATTTAAACTCAAATGTCAAAATGTTCAAATTCCTAATGAGCCAGATTTGGGCGCAGCATCGAATTATGTAGTAAGATTGGCTAGAGGGGTGCCGAGACATCAAAATTTTCGCATTTACTTCGACAACTATTTCAACTCATTGCCTCTTTTAAAGTACTTGGCGGAAGGTGGAATCCCAGCTTTGGGTACCATACGGAGAAACAGAATTCCGAATTTTAAAACAATTGAAATCGGCTTAAAGAAAACTCTTCGTGGTACGTCTACAGAATATGTGGCTGACTTCGCTGGAGTGGATATATCTATAACAACATGGGTTGATAACAAAATTGTCACATTGGCATCCAACTATGCGGGCATAGTTCCCAATGACACTGCGCGTCGGTACAACAAAGCCCAAAAACAATATGTTGAAATATGTCCATTCGCAGTAGCGCAGTATAACAGCTATATGGGTGGTGTTGATTTGATCGATAGTATAATCGGCAGATACAAAATTTTATTGAGAAGCAAACGTTGGAATGTCAGAATTTTTTACCATTTACTGGACTTGACAGTCAGTAACGCTTGGCTATTGTACAAAAGGGTTCAAAAAGCAAACGGATATTCTGGAAAAATGTTGGGATCATCCGATTTTCGACTTAGCATTGCAGAAGTGCTAACAAAACTGGAAACTAAAAGTAAATTGGGAAAACACAGCTTTATGATTGAAAATGAGTTAGAACAAAAAAAGCAGAAAGGTCCAACCCAGCACGTTCCAAATTTGGACAGAGAATAGAATCAGGTGCAAGAAACCAAACTGGATATGCGCAAGTTATGTGCAACAAATGTGGAGTTGCTTTATGCTTTAACAAAAGAAACAATTGTTTTAAAGATTTCCATTTAAATTAATTTGTTATAACTACATGGAAACATTTGCACATATTTCATTTGGATTTGTATTAGTTTTTTTATTTTTTTATATGAAAAACCTATAGTTAAAATAAGTTAAATAATAATAATCCCATATAAGTCATTTTGGATACAACTTTCTGTTTAAACTATGTTAAAATATTATCTTTCAAAATATATACTTGTTGAATTTTCTGGATATATTTAGATTTTTTTTTCCCCGACAACGTATTTGATGCATATGTGCAACAAATATATATTCTTCAATAAATCGGCTAAAAATCAAAATCTTGAAAAACGAAAAAGAATTGTATTTTTTATTTTCAAATATCTATCGAATAAAAAAAACCGCATCAAAATCCGTTTTCATGCCGGATAAAGGGTTATTGTTAGTCTCTTAACTAAAAGGGAAGATTCAATAAATAAGCAAAACATAAAAAAAAACAAAAAATTTGTTTTTTTTTTAAGTTTTTCGCCGGCGGACATTCCTTACGTCACTGAATTTGGCATCCGTTATTTCCACAATTTCCCTTTTAGGGTCATACAACTCCCCAATTGCTTTGAAAACTTCATGAATTCTATCCGGGTGAGAACGAAACTTCTTAAAAAAAACATGAATTTTGCAAGATACCCTATATAGTGGGCCTTCTCGCCGACGGACATTCCTTACGTCACTGAATTTGACATCCGTTATTTCCACAATTTCCCTATTAGGGCCATACAACTCCCCAATTGCTTTGAAAACTTCATGAATTCTATCCGGGTGAGAAGGAAACTTCTTAAAAAAAACATGAATTTTGCAAGATACCCTATATAGTGGGCCTTCTTGCGTCCAAAGCGCGGTATGCCATCTTTCACACGCCATAGCCGCTCGATGGATTGCGTATGTGCTGCGGTTGAAGGATCGACAATATTTTTTGAGTGATTAACTGTTTGATGTTGGAAGCCCTCGTCCTTTAGACATGAATACGCTCGGCTATTCTGTCTTTAATAAGAGACAGCAATGTGTCCTTATTTTTGGACTCCACTGGCACGATAAAGAACTCCTTCGAGTCTCTTTCAATGCCGCCAAATAGCCATTGACCTGCAACTATGCAGCCACAGTTATATTTCCGGCGTCCCACTTTTGTTTCGTCAATTTCCACCACTTTGCCGGGGCCACCAATGGTACAAGAACTATTTCTTACTGCCCAGTCTATGTAAACCTCGCGCATGAAGTTGCGGAAGTCAATTACAGACGGGCGTGACTATCCCATTTCTTCCATCAAAAAATTGCACTTCGCGTTTTTGACCATTTGTATCAAGCATAACAAAGCGACAAATTTCCGAAATGGAAAACCGATGACCTTGAAAAAACGTCTCCGAGAACTTACAGCCCACCATTTTTAGATTTCTTGCAGCCGCAGGTATAGTTTCGGTGCTCTGACAGATAAAATAAATAGCACTACGTGATCTGTATTTAATTTTACAGGCTTTTCCGTACGTTGGACACAGCTTTTCTTGTCTTATTACGTTGTGTACACGTAAAAAGTCAATTAGTTCAATGTCGCACTGAAGCAACATTGAAAACTCTGCGTTTGCAAATTTTCAGCTGTTGCAACGAAACATCTTTTCGCGTTGAAAATGCCACATTAAATGACACTAATTGCGACTTTTAGTCGGTCGCGACGAAAGTCTGCACAAGCGTCAAGCAACCGGCAAGTTAACCTTTGTAACGGCATAAAATTGCTCATTTTTGTGTCTGTCGCAATTTTTGTACGACACAAATCTGTTGTCGGACAATGTGCGCATCACTGTGACGTTTTACGCAGAATTTTGCAACAACAAAATACATGGAAATTGAATTATTTTTAAAATTCAATTAAAAAAAAAACTAGAAGCGTCCGAGACATATTTTTTCACCTAAATTCATGATAAATATAGCCCTACCTGTAAAAAAAAAATTAAATTAAATTTAAATTTTTAAAAAACGGAGATGAGGGCATATATTTAACCTTTACCGCAAATTGTTCTTCTAATCTGATTGGCGTATAAACCCGGAGAGTAGTGTGACGAATTGTGTCCGGTAATTGCTCAACGGCCCTAAATGTTCTATTACTTCTGCGCACTTGATGCTGTTGACTATCTCTAACCCTTTCAGCTTCCCTAAATTCGAAATTATTCCTACGTTCTCTGTATGCCTCTAGATTATTTACTCTTTCTTTTAAGTCTAGGGATCATCTAATAATAAGTTGTAAAATAACATACAAAAAGTGCTTATGAGATAGGAAAAACCGTTGGCATAAGTGTATTGTATCTGAGGGTGATTACTTTGAAGGGGACAACATAAATATTGATAAAAAAAATAAATATTTTTTTATTAACATTATTATTAATTAATTTATTTTAAATACATACATATTTATCAAAAATTAATAAATAGTTATATATACAATATATAGTTAGTCTATTTATTTATATATAAACACACCTCGTGTTCAAAAAGTAAGGTGACTTTTCAAATTTCGCAGGCACTTTCGATCATCGGTTTTTTTTTTTGTTATGTTGGTACACTCTTCCCGAACATCGCCAAGTTCGATCCAAAGTTTTTCCCACTGTTTTCATCGATTACCATTACGTGGTGCATCAGAAGTTCTTACCATATGGTTGTACGTTCAATAAACAGTATAATCTTGAAGTTATGCGCCGTTTGCGAGAAGCAATACGAAAAAAACGTCCGGAATTGTAGAAAAACAATTCATGGCTTTTGCATCACGATAATGCCCCTGCTCACTCATCTTTGCTTGTGAGAGATTTTTTTTGCCAAAAACAACTCCACAATCATGCCTCAGCCACCATATTCACCGGATTTGGACCCATGTGACTTTTTCTTGTTCCCAAAACTAAAGAGACCTATGAAAGGACGGAGATTTACAACGATTGAGGAGATAAAGACTGCATCGCTGGAAGAGCTTATGCGAAGTGCTTTGAGGATTGGAAAAACCGTTGGCAGAGGTCGATTGTATCTGAGGGGGATTACTTTGAAGGGAACAACATAAATATTGATAAATAAATAAATATTTTTTCTTAAAAATACAAAGTCACTTTACTTTTTTAATATATCGAGTAATAAATAAATATATGTATGTTATATGTTACAATTATGTTATAAATGAAAATAAATATCTAATGATAGAAGAAATAATAATAAAAATAAACAGAGTGTGGAAAAAGAAGAAATATAAAACAAAAAAGTAATAAATTAACTTGCGAGCAATTCCAGTGTAATTTCCAATTTGAATCGCGAACACGAACCGATATCAATCTTCACGCACAAAAATTCTATACACACATATACATAGAGAATACGATACGCTGTGTACCGCACTTTTCTAAAATTGCGCGCCACGTTCCGAGCGAACCGAACATAAAAAATGTTCCGTTAGCACTCACTCACGAGGATTTGGTCATTGTATATTCGACTTATAAAGAAATTACATAAGTAAGTAAGTAAGAAAGTATATCTTACAAAATATACATATATTAAAAAAAACAAATTAGATAAAATGTTAGTAAATTATTTTCAAACTCAAGTCTGTCCGTCTGTCTGTCTGTATGAACGCCTATATCTGAGGAACTACATATGTATGTATGTATGCTAGAGCTACCAAATTTTGTAACAACGTTCGTGTATATTGCTGTGTCTCAAAACTTTTTTTGAAATTGCGAAACGCATCTTCCCGCATCTGTAAATCAGTAAATACTGTTTAGAAGCAACAATATTAACTCAACAACCAAATTTGAATATCACACATGACAAATACCTTGCCGAGGGCAAGACAAACAAATTATAATAATTATTTTACATTTAATATAAATAATTATTATTTTTAAAAAAATGTTGGTAAAGGTTAAATAGATGCCTGCGTCACCGATTTTTTCAAATTTTTTTTACAGATAGGGCTATATTTATCATGATTTTAGGTGAAAGAATTATTTCACGGTCGCTTCTAGTTTTTTTTTAATTGAATTTTGCAAATAATTAATTTTACATGTATTTTGTTGTTGGCCAATTCTCAGTAAAACGTCACAACGATGCGCACTATGTGGCACAAACGATTTATTTCAAGCAAAAATGCGGCAGACACAAAAATTATGCCGTTGCAACAGTTAACTTTCCCGTTTCTTGACGATTATGCAGAATTTCGGCGCGACCGTCGAAAAGTTGTTGATCGGCAGTCTGGCGCTAACGCAGATGTTCAATAGCTTTTTCAAGCCATTCAAATATCATTGGACGTGTAATTTTCAATGCGAAAAGATGGCAAATTGCAATAGAAGCAACTTATCGAATGCAGAATTTTCATTATTGCTTCAGTCCAATACTGAGCTTATTGATTATTTACGCAAGCATAACGTAATATGCAATAAAAAGTTGGGTCCAAAGTGCGGCCAAGAGTGCAAAATTAGATACAGATCGGATACTGTAATTACCTTTGTATGTAATGGCAACGCTAATTCTTCTGCGGTCGCAAAAAAAAAGAAAGTGCAGCGCTGTATGTTTTCGGAAACCATCCGGAAAAATACCTTTTTCAAGGTCACCGATTCTCCCTTGGTGAAAGTTGCCGGTTCATAATGCTGGATACAAATGGACTTAAGCGCGAAGTCCAATTTATGATGCATAAATTGGGATGGTCACGGCCATCTATAATTGACTTCCGCAACTTCATGCGCGAAGTTTACATAGACTGGGCGGTACGCAACAGTCCTCGTACCATTGGTGGCCCAGGCAAAGTGGTTGAAATCGACGAAACAAAAGTGGGACGCCGTAAATATAACTGTGGCCGCATAGTGGAAGGTTAATGGCTATTTGGTGGCATTGAAAGAGACACAAAAGAATTTTTCATCGTACCAGTGGAGTCCAGAAATAAGGACACACTGTTGTCTCTTATAAAGGATAGAATAGCCGACGGAACTTCCATTATGTCGGACTGTTCGTCGATCCATCAACCGCAGCCCATACCCAATCTATCGAGCGGTTGTGGCGTGACGTGAAAGAGGGCATACCGCGCTTTGGACGCAAAAAGGCGCACTTTATAGGGTATTTGGCCAAATTTCAATTTTTAAAAAATACCCTACACACTCTGATAGACTTCACGAAGTGTTTAAAGCTATCGGAGAGTTGTATGACCCAAGGAGAGTAGAAGTGGAAATTACTGATGAGGAAATTTGTTGGGTAAGGAGGGCCCGCCGCTGGCGAAAAGTTTTAGAAACAAAAAATCGCGCGATTGTTTAATGTCGTCAACTAACACCTTTTCCCTTATATTAGGAATCGTCTGATTCGGAGTAGAAGACCAGCTTCATGTCTTCACCAAATCGGCCCTTTTCAGGGCCACCAAAATTTTATAAAGATACAAAATTTTCAAAATATATATATATATAACATATGTATATATTATGGTAGGAAAAGTAAGAGTAACTTTACAACTCTTAAAAAAAGTTTCATATATTGAAGTGATGCAAATTTTTCATTTCAAGCAAATCAGCTTATGGCACACTGTACCAACACAAAACGTTGCAGACATACTGGCGTCACCCACAAAAAGTCAACAACAAAATACATGTAAAATTAATTATTTTCAAAATTGAATTAAAAAAAAACTAGAAGCGACCGGCAAATAATTCACCTAAAATCATGATAAATATAGCCCTATCTATAAAAAAAAGTTTGAAAAAAATCGGTGACGCAGGCAGCTATTTAACCTAATCTAATTTACCGATCTGATTGAGTTTTACTGGGTTTTCCCCAATCCTTTGAAGCAAATGTTGGATCGGAAATTCTTGTTTTGTTATCCCCAGCCTAAATTTAAAAATATATATTTTTAATTAATATTTTTAATAAATTTTAAATTTTTAATATATTGCAAAATTCAATTTTAAAATCTAAATCGGAAACTTTTATTATATTCTTTTTCATATTTCCAATTTTAAAAAACATAATCTAATTTTAATTTCAAGTCGACTGATTAAGTTGACGTTAAATAAATAAAATAAGTAAATAAATAAAAAATAAGCATGGTATCTTGTATAAAGATCAACGAACTTGTAGTAGTACCATCGCCGACGGAAGAAAAAATTATTAAAAGTATCCATAGGCAAGGACATTTTGCGGTTAAAAGGACGCAAGCGGCAGTTGAAAAAAACTTTCTATATTCGATCATTATCTGCAAAAGTGCATAAGATCATTATAAGTTGTATTGAGTCTATTATTTCGGACAGTAAAGCTGGTAAGAAAGAATGTTTCTTAACACCAATAATGAAAGAAGATATACCTTTAGGGACACATCACGTCCGCTAGAACAGACTAGCAAGAGTTACAATTATATCTTCGTAGTGGTTGACGCATTTTGAAAATTTCCTTGGCTTTATCCAACTAAAAATACGGCAGCTGAAGGAGTTTCAGATAGGCTCAAAAGACAAGCAGTAGTGTTCGGAAATCCTAAGCGCATTACATCCGACAGAGGTGCAGCTTTTATTTCTAACATGTTTAGAGAATGTTGCGAAAGTGAAGGGAAACAACATCTAATGATAGCGACAGGAGTTCCTCGGGGAAACGGTCAAGTTGAACGCGTCCATAAAATTGTAATACCGATGCTGGCGAAGCTCTGTCAAGGAAATACTTGTAGTTGGTATAAACATATTGAAGCCGTACAGAAAGTTATAAACAGTACCCCACCAAGAAGTACAAAAATCTCTCCTTTTTAACTTTTAACAGGTGTTGATATGAGAGTCAATAAAATGGACGATATGCAAAAATATCTAGTTGTTGCTTATATTGAACAATTTGAGAATGAAAGAGAAAGTCTCCGTGTAGAAGCAGCCAATAATATAAAAGAAATCCAGCAGGAAAAGCGTAAAACGTTTAATAAGAAACGTAAAAAAAATTAAAATATAAATTGAATGAATTAGTTGCTATTAAAGGAACGCAATAGGGTTCAGGTTTAAAGCTTAAGGGAAAATTTTTTGGTCAGTATAAGATAGTTTAAGTCCTACCACATAGTAGATAAGAAGTAGAGAAAATTGGTGACCCTGAAGGGCCAGGAAAAACTCTAACAGTAGCTGAGTACATGAAAAAGTGGGAGTCTGTAGATGAAATGTCGCAAGGGACATCATTCGACCCGAATGAAAATTCAGGATGGCCGAATGTGGGATCGGTTCGCAACACTAGAAGTTGCCGTCAGTTTTAATTAAATATCGATATCAATCGTATAGTAAGTTCAGAGTATTATCGTTTAAGTCAAGTTGTGATGCAACTCTGCCACCGCAGTATTTTATTTTCTTAACAATCTATCGAAAAGAAGAGTCGATTTGAGAGTGTCAGTTGTGTCGGTTGTGTGCTCAAGCTCATTATTTTTTTGAATTATTTAAAACGCAATTTAATTTCACAATGAGTAATAAACTATAATGTTATAAAACTAAACTAAATTCTCAGTGTTTAAATTAAAGTAAACGAGACAGCCATCGCCCATCCTACATGTATTCAAGGTATTTAATTGGTTAAGGATTAATGCTGTATTGGTTAAAATCGCTTCGAAAATTAGCCATTATTTGTCGTAAAAAGTAAATGAAAAAAAAGTAAAGTATGGGTTATCGATAAGAGATAGACATATACCATCACGTACTTTTCTGTAGACCTTTTCAATGCGTACAATACTTAGCACATTATTAATCGCAAGCTACAAATTAATTATAACACTGCAGTACGCTGCCACCTTGCATCAATTTCGATACGTTGTCAATAATTTATCGCCGTAATTAAAAAGTGCGCGAAACCTTAAATTTAAAATAATGATCTAAAGAATCTAATATATATTACAAAATATACATATATTAAAAAAAAACAAAGTAGATAAAATGTTAGTAAATTTTTTTCAAACAGACTCATCAGACGTTGGGAGATAATATAATTTACCCAAATTAATATAATTTATATGGAAAACATATAAAATATATATCGATATGTTATATATATATTAAAAGCTATCGATATGATAGCTCATAATATATCGTAAAATCTAAATTAATATTTATTTAATAAATAGTCAATATGCAATATAACTTATTAAATAATAATAATAATATGTCTATATTATAAAGCTTACAAAAACCAAAAAAAAGAACTGAATAAAATAGGTATCATTTCTTTTTTTATGATTATTGATTATCTATTCTTTCTAAATGGTAAGAATTTAGATACTTTTTACTGCGGCACATACTAATAATATGGCAATTTGTGCATAGGTAATCATACATATAGAACTGAGTAAATTTTGCAAATTCTGCCATGAATTAGGATCCTTCGATTTCGTACATGGACGACCGTATAGTATCAATAGGTACTATGTCAGTAGTGTGAGAACATTGCTTGGCATTGAAATTCAAGGACGAATCGAAAGGCATGTGTTTATTTATTTATTTATTAATTAATTTATTTTTTTATTTATTTTACGTCAACAAAATCACTCGACTTAAAATTAAAATTAGATTATATTTTTAAAATTAAAATTTGAAATATTAAAAAGAATATAATAAAAGTTTCCGATTTAGATTTTAAAATTACATTTTGCAATAAGTCCAAAATTTAAAATTAATTAAAAATATTAATTAAAAATATATATTTTTAAATTTAGGCTGGGGATAACAAAACAAGAATTCCCGATCCAACATTTGCTGCAAAGGATTGGGGAAAACCCAGTAAAACCCAATCAGATCGGTAGATTAATATTAGTTGATAGAATGTAGAGTTAATTGATTAAGGATAGACAGTTTAACAGAGTTAAGGGAGGACTCGGAGTTGAAAATCCTGGACAGTCTGTTGTAGTCAGCACAGAGAACTCGGAAAGGGTCATGCAAGTCAAGCTGTAGTTAGAATTACAAAAAGCCAAGGATAGTGGCATAAAATTACGAGTTACTCTAGAAGGAATACAGAAATTAATTTGAGTAAGCAGAGTAGGGGAATCTATAACATAATACGACGGCTAGTTAAAGAAGGAAGGTTAATTAGAAGGAGTCTACTAGAGTATGGTGGTAAGTCTACAATCCAATTAAAACGAGTAGAAACTGCTTTTGAACAGACTCAATTCATTCTTGGTGAATATGGTATTGCGGCGACCACACGCAAGACCCATATTCAAAAGTTGGACGAACAAGAGAAGTGTAAAGTAACTTTGTCGTGTAAGGATCCTCGAATTATTTGGCCCATCTTTTGATGAACCCGAGTAGTCGAAATGCCTTATTGACATTATTGATCAAAGAGGATACCTAAATCAGCTACTTCAGATATTCTTAAGAGTGGGGTTAAGTTAAGATTTTAATTGATGACAGGATAGTTACCTCTGTTAAACGACATAACCTTGCACTTCAAACATTAAAGATGCAGCAGATTATTGGCTTCACCATTCAAAAAAGAAATCAAGATCTGTTTGAAGAAGGTTATTTGCTGGAACATTGTGTGTCAAACAGAGTTTCACATCATCAGCATACATAAGAATGTTAGAGTGAAGGAGTATTGAAGGAAGATCGTTAATAAAAAGGTTAAATAGCAATGGTCCAAGGTGGCTGCCCTGAGGAACACCAGAAGTAACTAAGATCGGCTTAGAAAGACAGTCTTTAAAAAGAACTCGTTGAGACCTGTTAGTTAAATAATCAGATATCCACACAAGGAACTTTTGAGGAAAATCTATCAAATTTAACTTATGAATTAAAAGATTATGATTTACGGAGTCAAATGCTTTACTGAAGTCAGTATAGACCACATCAGTTTGCATTTTGTTCCGAAATCCTAGATTATCGTGAAATGAAAATTCTAAAAGATTAGTAGCTGTTGATCTTGCCTTTATAAACCCATGTTGATGGGGTGAAATTATAGATTTAAACATAAAAGTTAACTGAGCCGTAACATTTTTTTCAAAAATCTTAGAAATTGCGGACAAATCGGAAATACATCTATAGTTCTTCACATCATGGTAAGAACCACTTTTGTGAAGAGGAATGGAAAAAGAGTATTTCCAAATAGGTGGGAAATAACTATTGGATAGTGACAAGTCAAGTAGCTTATGAATTGGCTTCAAAATCGAATCAGCATAAAATCTAAGTACGCATGCTGAAACTCCGTCAGGGCCAGGAGAGAAAACGGGTTTTATCGATTTAAGATCATTAAGAAAAGAGGTTTTGTCGTTAGAAGGACAGAAGAGAGTGTTAAAATTTTGTATACTGTAAGGGTATGGATGTAAAGGGGAACTATAAGGTTCAGTTGAATAAGTTGATTGAAAAATGTCTGCAAACAAATCGGCGGCAGCCTGATCATCAGTTGCTTCCTTATTTTCGTATGATAGAGAGGGAGGAAATTTAATTGATTTACGTTTTAAGTTGACAAAGTCATAAAACTGCTTTGGATCCTGAGCAAACTGCAAACGGCAGCGACGCAAATACTTTTTGTAACAATTTGCATTCAGAGCAATAGAGTTTGCTCTTGCAGCAATATAACAAGTAAAATCGGAAGGATTACAAGTTAATTTAAACTTTTTAAAATACCGCGAATTACTGGAAAAGTAACCGGAACACATTGATCAAAAAATGACCAATCATGTACCAGAATTAACAAATTAACAAAGTTTATTTGATAAAGAGTTAGCGCCGAGAGGCCATTTAAAAAAGAGTTAAATACAGAGGGCACCAATATATCGGATTGAGATGACCAAGTAACTTCTGGTAAGTTGAAATCACAGGGCACAACCTCTTTCCCTACCTGAAGATCCTTCTCATCCCACTTTCGAAGTGAATCTCGACTTGGGTATTAGCTTTGTGGATAAAAGTGTAAAGCCGTGCAATCGCGTGCGCTGCTTTAAGAAAGCAGACTTTGAATACTTAAATTATTTAATTTCATATTGTGACTGGTCTGACTTTTATCTATCAACTGATATGTCAGTATGTCAGAGTCGTGTTAACTGTGTTTTGCTTTTGCTCCCTGTGTTTCTTAATAATTCTGTTTAATTGATCTGCTTATGTGCTTTCATAAATACTGCTGTATCTTACTAGTGCTAACCCTGTGAGTAAAAGCTTAAAGTAGCATACTAATCCTGCCTTATTAGTGAATTCGCTTACAAAAATTTTAATTCTTTTCACTTGCGCGTCTTGGCGTCAAGTTTTTTTTGTTTTTGTTTTTACTAATATTCTTACACTTTCCTGCTCTCCCGCTCACGAAAGTAAATTTCGCTCTCTGAGTAAGTTGTGTAGTGCTTTTGTTGTAGACGTAAAAGCTGCTGTTGTTTTGTTTACCTCGAGTGCTCGCTATATTTGTTTTTTTATTTTCGTTCTCACTTGCTTGCCTGTTTTCGGCGCTATAACTGTTTCTTGCTCTCTCAAGAAATTTGTCTTAATATTCTATTGCTCTCTTCGTTGTCCCCTACTATTTGAAGGCATATCTATTTTATTAACATGGTGTCGTGCTCTGCAGCAAATTGCAAATGCTCTTCAGATGCTAATGCAGACTACATTGGATGCTGGCTCTGTGACAATTTTAGTCACTTAAAATGCTGTGGCCTAACTGTGCGGGTTAGAGATGCCGTCAACGCCAATGTAGGCCTTAAATGGTCGTGCGAAGCGTGCCGTGTGGGTGAATCCGATCTACGGAAAATCCACAATAAAACCAAACTCGGGTTTTATCGGATACGCACAGCTTTCTCTAATCTCCAATCTGAATTTTTGGAGATGGAGACCCAATTCAACGCCTTTACGGCTCTTAGTAAGCCACCTGCTCCTCTTAATATTCCTTTAGATTCAGTTACTACGAATCTAAAGACCACCAATCTACCTTCTTCCAAGGCTTCTTCTTCTGATCTTCTAAGTCTAATTTCCCCTATACCGTCTTGCTCTTCTAGTTGCACAAAAAAAAAAAACTAGCAGCAATGTTACCGCACCGAAACCTCTTGCTGCCCCTCTTGTGCCTACTCCCATTACGAGCAATGATAACAACGTAACGGGTAATGTTTCCGCAATCATGCCTGCTAGTCAGGCACCGAGTATAAAACCTCTGATTGCGATTAAACCCAAAAAATTGGTGTTTATCTCTCGCTTGGCTCCAGACACAACCATAGAAGATGTACAATCGTACATTCTCGAAAGGATGCCTGTAAATGATTTGATAGTTAAAAAATTCAACTTCAAATTAAAGCGCGACATTTCTTCTTTCAAAATCATTCTCCCTGCAGAACAGTTTAAAGACGTTTGCGCAGCTTCTTTTCTGGCCGCCCGACCTTATTGTTAAGGAGTTCACTCCAAAACAAAAAAGCCGAACGACCGTCACTCTTCCCACATTGGCCGTTACATCGCCAAGTGGACCTACAACAAGTGCAAAGTCCTCAAAAAACTGAAGTTCTCTTCTCTTCATGCCTTTGAAAATGCTAGGGGACACACAAATATTCTTTCTTCCTTAATTCTTTCCTATCAAAATGTTAGAGGCCTCTGTAGTAAAATCTCTAGTCTTTATCTTCATAGTCTTGCCTTTACTTCCCAAATTATTGCCTTTACCGAAACCTGGTTAAAACCAGAGATTCTAAGCTCTGAAGTCTTTCCAGATAGGTATACAACTTACAGGATTGATCGACCTGACCGACGGGGTGGTGGAGTACTGATTGCAGTAGACTCCTCCATTATGTCAGACCTCTTACAGCCGGAGTTTCAATTCGACATCGAATTAATCTGTGTAAAACTACACTTTCCCGGTTTTTTCTTGTATATAACCTGCTCCTATATTCCGCCGTCATCGGAATTATCAGTCTACTCGCAACATTTGTCTGCAATTAAGACTATTTTTAATCTGTTATCAGACAGAGATCATTTCATAGTCCTGGGTGACTTTAATATCCCGGAATGTAATTGGACATCCATTGCGGAGGGAAACTTCCTTCTGCCCTCCCGGCAACATGATCTGTTTGATGGTTTGTTTGACATGTCTTTGTCGCAGGTTAATCATGTCAAAAACACTTTAAACAGATCGCTTGATCTATGTTTCGTCTCAGATCCTTCCAGGGTGATTTTAGACAGGGCACAACCTCTTTCCCTACCTGAAGATCCTTATCATCCCACTTTCGAAGTGAATCTCGACTTGGGTATTAGCTTTGTGGATAAAAGTGTAAAGCCGTGCAATCGCGTGCGCTGCTTTAAGAAAGCAGACTTTGAACACTTAAATTATTTAATTTCATATTGTGATTGGTCTGACTTTTATCTATCAACTGATATGTCAGTGGCTATCAATATATTTTATAAAACCCTTAACTCTGCTTTTGATATCTGTGTTCCGTTTTTCTATCCGACAAGCTCAAGTAGGCCTCCTTGGTTTACAAAAGAGTTGTCTCGCTTAAAAAACTTAAAGAGTAGCTTATTTAAGAAATACAAGCTGAAAAACTCACCGCTTGTCTTTTCCCGCTACCTAACTGCTCGGGCAAATTTTACCGTGCTTAACGCGAAGTGTTATAAAAACTATTTGACCAGATGTAGGATTCAGTTCTTTCAGAATCCTAAACAGTTTTATAGTTTTGTTAACATGAAGCGTAGGTCAGCGGGCTTTCCTTCTAAACTTATGTTCGATAACGCTGAGGCGAACACAGATCAGGCCATTGCCGATATGTTTGCCAAGTTTTTTCAAACAACTTATTCTTCCTCTACGCCAAACATTCACTCCTATCCATATAGCGTACCAAGCTCGAATGGCATCTTCACACCTTTACTGAATGAAAGTTCACTTATTAGGGATCTTCGATTGGTTAAACCAGTCTTCTCACCAGGTCCCGATGGTATCCCCGCCTGTGTACTTCGATACTGTGCCAACTCCTTATGTAAGCCATTGCTCAAACTATTTTCGCTGTCCTTAGTAACTGCCTCGTTTCCATCCATATGGAAGGAATCCTTTATCATCCCTTTACATAAAAAGGGCAGCAAGTCTGATGCAAGCAATTATAGAGGTATCTCTAAATTATCGGCTATACCGAAATTCTTCGAGAATGTTATTACTCCTCACTTGCAGCATTTTAGTAGATCCGTTATATCCCCTTTTCAACACGGATTTGTAAAGCGTCGTTCTACCACGACAAATCTGCTTGAGCTGACATCCTTTGTGGTAAAAGGATTTCAGGAAAATCTTCAAACTGATGTCATTTATACTGATTTCAGTAAGGCATTTGACTCAGTCAACCATTCCCTTCTTGCACATAAACTAAATCTTCTCGGTTTCTCACCAAAACTTCTTAGTTGGATTGTGAGCTATTTGAGTGACAGAACCCAACGAGTCCTCTTTAAAAATACTCGTTCCTATCCCGTTCATGCCACATCTGGTGTTCCTCAGGGAAGCCACTTAGGTCCCCTGCTTTTTACACTTTTCATCAATGACCTCCCAACGGTCATACTTAACTCACGTACTCTCATGTACGCGGATGATGTCAAGCTCTGTTTTCAATTTAGAGACGACTCCTGTCATTCTCGCCTTCAATCTGACCTAGATTGTTTCTTTTCTTGGTGTCGTGCAAATCTCCTTAATCTGAACAGCTCAAAATGCAAGCTGATGACATTCTCACGTGCCTGCCCAAAGTACGTATCATACTCTCTTTGTGGTTGTACCTTGGAAAGAATTTCCCTGGTTGATGATCTAGGTGTCCGTTTGGACCGAAAACTCAAGTTTTCTGAACATATATCATCAATGGTTAATAAAGCTATGGGTGTACTCGGCTTTATTAAGAGATGGTCTAAGGAGTTTGACGATCCTTACTTAACTAAGACTCTCTTCACTTCGCTTGTTCGTCCAATTCTCGAGTACGGATCATGTGTCTGGAACCCTCAGTACACAGTTCATAGAGACCGCATTGAATCCGTACAAAAAAACTTCTTAATGTTTGCCTTGCGAGGCCTTAACTGGGATGTAAATTCAAGACTTCCTTCCTATCCTAGTAGACTTTTGTTACTTAATCTGCCTTCTCTAGCTAATCGTAGAACCATGCTTGGTGTTATATTTATTAACAACCTTATCCAAGGTGACATAGATAGTAGCGACTTACTTAGTAGACTACACTTTTCTGTCCCTGGTAGAATCACCCGTAATTACCTTCCTCTAAAACTTCCCAATTGTAGCTCGAACTATGCCCTGCATGAGCCATTCAGGGTATTATGTTCGGACTATAATAAACTATACTTAATTGTAGCTAACAATAACAACTTGATATCTAGCTTAAAATTACAACTCCTCGCCCACTTATCTAGAATTTAGTCAAACACATAATTGTCTTCTTTGTATTCATAGTAGTACTTTCAACATACTGCATGCTTTAACACTCTTACATTTGGTTACTAACACTAACTCTCCTGATCTGATTGGGTTTTTCTGGGTTTTCCCCAATCCTCTGCAACAAATGTTGGATCGGCTTTTCTTTATCCCAGTTTGCACATTTGCACAATTTTTAATTTTTTTTTTTTTTTTTACATTTAAGGTTTTACCTTTAATTTAAAATAACCTCTAGTTTAAAATTCAACTTAAATAATTTAAATCTAATTTTAATTGTTTCTTTACTTTTAAAAAAGTCGACTGTTCATAGTTCGACTATAAACTAAATAAATAAATAAATAAACTATCAATATATTTTATAAAACCCTTAACTCTGCTTTTGATATCTGTGTTCCGTTTTTCTATCCGACAAGCTCAAGTAGGCCTCCTTGGTTTACAAAAGAGTTGCCCCGCTTAAAAAACTTAAAGAGTAGCTTATTTAAGAAATACATGCTGAAAAACTCACCGCTTGTCTTTTCCCTCTACCTAACTGCTCGGGCAAATTTTAATTTATAAAAACTATTTGACAAGATGTAGGATTCAGTTCTTTCAGAATCCTAAACAGTTTTATAGTTTTGTTAACATGAAACGTAGGTCAGCGGGCTTTCCTTCTTAACTTATGTTCGATAACGCTGAGGCGAACATAGATCAGGCCATTGCCGATATGTTTGCCAAGTTTTTTCAAACAACTTATTCTTCCTCTACGCCAAACATTCACTCCTATCCATATAGCGTACCAAGCTCGAATGGCATCTTCACACCTTTACTGAATGAAAGTTCACTTATTAGGGATCTTCGATTGGTTAAACCAGTCTTCTCACCAGGTCCCGATGGTATCCCCGCCTGTGTACTTCGATACTGTTCCAACTCCTTATGTAAGCCATTGCTCAAACTATTTTCGCTGTCTTTAGTAACTGCCTCGTTTCCATCCATATGGAAGGAATCCTTTATCATCCCTTCACATAAAAAGGGCAGCAAGTCTGATGCAAGCAATTATAGAGTTATCTCTAAATTGTCGGCTATACCGAAATTCTTCGAGAATGTTATTACTCCTCACTTGCAGCATTTTAGTAGATCCGTTATATCCCCTTTTCAACACGGATTTGTGAAGCGTCGTTCTACCACGACAAATCTGCTTGAGCTGACATCCTTTGTGGTAAAAGGATTTCAGGAAAATCTTCAAACTGATGTCATTTATGCTGATTTCAGTAAGGCATTTGGCTCAGTCAACCATTCCCTTCTTGCACATAAACTAAATCTTCTCGGTTTCTCACCAAAACTTCTTAGTTGGATTGTGAGCTATTTGAGTGACAGAACCCAACGAGTCCTCTTTAAAAATACTCGTTCCTATCCCGTTCATGCCACATCTGGGGTTCCTCAGGGAAGCCACTTAGGTCCCCTGCTTTTTACACTTTTCATCAATGATCTCCCAACTGTCATACTTAACTCACGTACTCTCATGTACACGGATGATGTCAAGCTCTGTTTTCAATTTAGAGACGACTCCTGTCATTCTCGCCTTCAATCTGACCTAGATTGTTTCTTTTCTTGGTGTCGTGCAAATCTCCTTAATCTGAACAGCTCAAAATGCAAGCTGATGACATTCTCACGTGCCTGCCCAAAGTACGTATCATACTCTCTTTGTGGTTGTACCTTGGAAAGAATTTCCCTGGTTGATGATCTAGGTGTCCGTTTGGACCGAAAACTCAAGTTTTCCGAACATATATCATCAATGGTTAATAAAGCTATGGGTGTACTCGGCTTTATTAAGAGATGGTCCAAGGAGTTTGACGATCCTTACTTAACTAAGACTCTCTTCACTTCGCTTGTTCGTCCAATTCTCGAGTACGGATCATGTGTCTGGAACCCTCAGTACACAGTTCATAGAGACCGCATTGAATCCGTACAGAAAAACTTCTTAATGTTTGCCTTGCGAGGCCTTAACTGGGATGTAAATTCAAGACTTCCTTCCTATCCTAGTAGACTTTTGTTACTTAATCTGCCTTCTCTAGCTAATCGTAGAACCATGCTTGGTGTTATATTTATTAACAACCTTATCCAAGGTGACATAGATAGTAGCGACTTACTTAGTAGACTACACTTTTCTGTCCCTGGTAGAATCACCCGTAATTACCTTCCTCTAAAACTTCCCAATTGTAGCTCGAACTATGCCCTGCATGAGCCATTCAGGGTATTATGTTCGGACTATAATAAACTATACTTAATTGTAGCTAACAATAACAACTTGATATCTAGCTTAAAATTACAACTCCTCGCCCACTTATCTAGAATTTAGTCTCATAGTAGTACTTTCAACATACTGCATGCTTTAACACTCTACTCATAATTTTATTTGCATTTGGTTACTAACACTAACTCTCCTGATCTGATTGGGTTTTTCTGGGTTTTCCCCAATCCTCTGCAACAAATGTTGGATCGGCTTTTCTGCTGATGAGGAAAGCAATTATTCTCCAGATGAAGAAGATTTGAATACCACGAAGACATCGGTGAACGTCAAGGTGAACTACAAGGTGAACGTAGTAGAGATTTGAATATCGTTAGCTCTGACACCTTGGATGAAAAAAGTTCGATGTCATTTAAAGCGGTACAATCCCAACAAGCCTCATAAATGGGGATTTAAAGTATATGCCCTAAGCGGAATTTCTGGCTTCTGCTACAAGTTTGAGATAGACTCTGGTAAAGAAAATGTTCAAATCCCTAACGAGCTAGATTTGGGCGCAGCATCGAATTATGTAGTAAGATTGGCTAGAGGGGTGCAGAGACATCAAAATTTTCGCATTTACTTCGACAACTATTTCAACTCATTGCCTCTTTTAAAGTACTTGGCGGAAGGTGGAATCCCAGCTTTGGGTACCATACGGAGAAACAGAATTCGAATTTTAAAACAATTGAAATCGGCTTAAAGAAAACTCTTCGTGGTACGTCTACAGAATATGTGGCTGACTTCGCTGGAGTGGATATATCTATAACAACATGGGTTGATAACAAAATTGTCACATTGGCATCCAACTATGCGGGCATAGTTCCCAATGACACTGCGCGTCGGTACAACAAAGCCCAAAAACAATATGTTGAAACTGATCGTCCATTCGCAGTAGCGCAGTATAACAGCTATATGGGTGGTGTTGATTTGATCGATAGTATAATCGGCAGATACAAAATTTTATTGAGAAGCAAACGTTGGAATGTCAGAATTTTTTACCATTTACTGGACTTGACAGTCAGTAACGCTTGGCTATTGTACAAAAGGGTTCAAAAAGCAAACGGATATTCTGGAAAAATGTTGGGATCATCCGATTTTCGACTTAGCATTGCAGAAGTGCTAACAAAACTGGATACTAAAAGTAAATTGGGAAAACACAGCTTTATGATTGAAAATGAGTTAGAACAAAAAAAGCAGAGAGGTCCAACCCAGCACGTTCCAAACCAAATGGTACGGCAGAATCAGATTGGACATTGGCCAATTTGGACAGAGAATAGAATCAGGTGCAAGAAACCAAACTGTGTTGGATATGCGCAAGTTATGTGCAACAAATGTGGAGTTGCTTTATGCTTTAACAAAAGAAACAATTGTTTTAAAGATTTCCATTTAAATTAATTTGTTATAGTTACATGGAAACATTTGCACTTATTTCATTTAAATTTGTATTAGTTTTTTTTTTTTATATGAAAAACCTATAGTTAAAATAAGTTAAATAATAATAATCCCATATAAGTCATTTTGGATACAACTTTCTGTTTAAACTATGTTAAAATATTATCTTTCAAAATATATACTTGTTGAATTTTCTGGATATATTTAGATTTTTTTTTCCCGACAACGTATTTGATGCATATGTGCAACAAATATATATTCTTCAATAAATCGGCTAAAAATCAAAATCTTGAAAAACGAAAAAGAATTGTATTTTTTATTTTAAAATATCTATCGAATAAAAAAACCGCATCAAAATCCGTTTTCATGCCGGATAAAGGGTTAAGATTCTTTTTGGATAAAGGCGCGACTGGAGAGGTGACAATCAAAATTGGTGGATCGCACATAATAGTCGGGGCGGCTGGAGGAATATTAGGAGACGTAGAAGGGGTTAAGTAGGCAATAACTGGCGATGTTATACCTGAAGGAGTTGCCGGTGGAAGTGTGGAAGGCTCATCGGAACATTCGAAACTAGTAAATTGAATTTCCATATCCGAAAATTCAGATTGGAGAATTGAAAATGCTGCACGCAGCTTTTCAAATTTCAATTTTGTCTCCCTAAGCATTTTACTCAATGTTCGTTCTGTCACTTGAAAAGCTTTGCATGTCCATTCAGGCCAGATTCATTGTTATTGAAGGAATCTTTAATTCGTGGAGTTAAGCGGATGCATTTTATGTGATAAAATTTATTACACAACCAGCAGCAAACAAAGTCCGGCTTTGAATTGGCCTTACATTTGCACGAAGTTGCGGAGCACACAAACATTTTTATTGCAACTTATATGCTTTGAAAATAGGGTAGGGAACACAAAAAAAACAAATAAAATGATAAAGAAAATTACGAAAGATAAGTTCAAAAGGGAAAAAATTAAAAAAAAACAAGAAAGCAAAGGTAATCTAATGTTACACATAATATATTAATTTTAAACTCTGACAAAAGCAACAAAACAGTGAGATTTCTGCTCGTACCGAAAACTAAAAACGGATCCCACATCACGATTACAAAAGAAAAACAACGAACTAGCAGAGAAACTGTTCAGGAAGGAGCTTATTTCAAAGGCCGAAAGAAATAATCTCATCACAACCAACGCAACACCGCCGAGGAATACCCAAAATCCATAAGGACGGGACACCACTCAGACCGATTTGCTCATCAATAGGATCCCCCTCTTACGCCTTATGCAAATACATTGTGACAATACTAAACAATTTGACAACGGAATCGAAATTCAACATAAAAACGCCATGGAATTCAAACACAAGATAAATGACCAACACATTAACAAAGACGAAATACTAGTCTCTTTCGACGCAGTATCACTGTTCCCTAGCATACCATTAGACTTAGCTTTGACATCAATCAGATCAAAATGGACACAAATACAACAACACACTGTGATATCTGAAATAGTAAAGTTCTGCATATATGTATGTAATTTAGTATTGTTCAATTTAGTTTTAAAGAAATATTATTAAAAATCCAATTTTTGTAATTTTGTGTTTTAGCCCTGAAGACGGTTACCGAAGTGTAACCGAAATATATCGGAATAAAAGAAAATATTTATTTTATTCCACTTGATCTTGACCTCGAGCCAGCCACCAAAATGATGCAAAACAAAGGTCGCCAAAACTCTATAAATTTTTGATAAATATATATTCAAATTAAATATTTTTAACATACATATATATTATTTTAAAACTTATATATCAGAAGATGCCTAGACTTAAGAGAGAGTCAGCTTGCAATTGGAGTTAAACACAGCGAAAAAGAAATCGTTTGAATAGGTCAGATATAGATTTTTCTGAGCAGGAACGAAAAAATAATCTAGAGGTACATAGAGAACGTAGGAAAAATTTCGAATTTAGGGAAGCTGAAAGGGTTAGAGATAGTCAACAGCATCGAGTCCGCAAAAGTAACAGAACATTTAGGGCCGTTGAGCAATTACCGGACACAATTCGGCACTCTACTCTTCGGGCTTCTTCGGCAATCAGATTACAAGAAAAACTTGTCAACAATTCGGGTCGTTCGAGGCGCAGGCAAAATGCTGAATTTCGATCTCAGGAAAGGGAGCAGGATGCAGTTCGTCGCCTGATCACGAACTGATCATTCAACTCGAAATGCCGAAAAACTTGCCAATACTTTGAGTCGATCGAGGCGCAGGCAATGTCTACAATTCAGGTGCAACGAAAGCGGACGAGATTCTGTTAGAAGGGCGATTCAGCGACAAAATCAGAAGACGCGAATTTTAGAAAAGGCAATAGATAGAAGTCAAAGGTCGCAGGTTAGAAACAATCCTATTCGCAGGATTGTTGAGCAGGCACGCAATAATAGTGCACGCCGCAGTGCTCAAATTCGAGCTCAACGTGAGGCCTTTAAAGCCTATAGGAATATGTCGCAAAGAGTGAGTCTATATTGGAGTAGTTGCACCAATAGGATAGCAGAGAATAGGAAAAACGCGTCCCGCAATAGAGTGGAACGTGCGAATACCCTTCCAGATGATAGGATATCGCAGGTTAAAACTAGTTTAGATGGCCGAAAAGCCAATTTTAATAAGCCAGTCAAGCAAGGACCCGATCAGCTTTGCATATGTTGCAAAGGTTTGTGGTTTCCACATCAAGTGGAGAATATTTCGCGTGAGGTCATAGAGGAAAAGTGTAGTGAGGCAGATAGTGTAGATATTTTGTATCTTTCCTCTATATTTCCATCCCATAATAATAGGTTTAGCTTTTGCAAAACCTGCAGCCGCAGTATTAAGTCAGGGAAAATAGCAAAGGCTTATATTACAAATGGCCTAAATTTTCCGGAGCTTCCGGAGTGCCTGAAAAGCTTGACCCCTCTAAAAGAAAGGCTGATTTCTCCCCGTCTTCCTTTTATGACCATAAAGTCTTTTGGATATGGACGTCAAAGTGCCATTAAAGGAGCAGTGATCAATGTGTCAATTCCATTTGCAAATGTTGTAACTTCCCTTCCCAGGGCATTTAATGAAGCCGAAGTAGTTCAGATTCATCTTAAGCGTAGGATGGAGTATAACCATGATTTCATGGCTGAAACCATAAGGTCCTCAAAGATAGTTGATCCAATTCGGTATTTAGTGAACACAGAACTTTATAAGAAGCCCCAGGTTACTATCAAAGAACAGTGGTTGTCTTCTTACTCTGCTGAGACTGTACCATTTGTTGCGTCAGCAGACGACAGGGACATTGTGTGTCAAATGTTAGAAAAGGCAGCACAACCTAATGAGTATAGAGATGTAGAAGAAGAGGTAGAGTTGAATCCAGAAGGCAAGAAACCTTCATAGAAAATGTCCCTGTTGAAAACATAGATATTCCTCGAATTGCTACAGCACCAGTAGAGGGTCAGCGACCTCTTGACATGATAACCGATTGTGATTCAGAGAAGCTGGCTTTTCCCACAATATTTGCAGGCATTAAAAGGAAATGTCAGGAAAGTTTTTCAACTATACTGTTGTAGAACTGATAAATTATTTCATAACTTCAAAAAGTTAGAAATGATTAGCATTAGGAATAGCACATCAATTTGCTTATTTGCCACTCAAGGCATTTCGGCTGCTGATGTGCTTAGTGATGAAACTTTAAATAGGTTAATAGGGCTTCCAACTTTTTTTTATAACATTTTCCGCATCGGGAACTGGGTGGCCGGAGCTTTTAGTCTTGCTATGTAACAATACAGACAAGCATGAAGTATCCGAAGATGAAGCGTTAAATTTGGGGTTTAATGAGAAAGCTCGTCTCATTAGAGCAGACCCAGTGATCTGTGCCAGATATTTCGATTTTCGATATAGACAGGTTTTAAAACTGATTAAAAAGGAAAGCGGTGTCTTTGGTTGTCACCAGGTCATCAAGTTTTATTCGCGAGTGGAATTTCAGCAAAGAGGCTCTCCACATATACATGGCATGTTCTGGCTGAAAGACGCCCCCAAGCTCGACCTAAAAAATGAGTCCACATTTAAGCCTGTGAAGTCCTTTATTGATCAGTTTATTACTGCTGATTCTAGTTGCCCGAACGTTTCTCCATATTTGGAGTAGTCATAGTCACGGGAACTCTCGCAGGCGAGAAATTAGATCAAAAAAATTTGTAGATTTGGTATCCCATACCCTCCCATGCCTGAAACAGAAATTCTCCTCCCTCTAGAAGAAAATGCTCCAAACTTGGCCGAGCATCGTAGGAATTTCGAAAAAATTCAAAGTTTACTCGACTTTCCATTTGATCGTGAAAGCGTAGAAAATTTTAGCGATTTTAACAACTTTTTGTCCCACGATCAACCTAACCTTAGTTATGAGGGCTACATTAATGCTGTAAGATCAAGTATAAGGAAACCAAAAGTTTTTTGAAGCGATCTTTTTCAGCAATCAGCTTAACGCTTATAACAAGCATCTCCTTTTGTTGCAGCGATCAAATATGGATATTCAGTTTATTTTAGACCCATATGCTTGCTGCAGCTATGTCGTTAATTATATAAACAAGTCTCAGAGAGGTATCTCAATGTTGATGCGAGAGGCAATCAATGAGATTAAAGACAACAACAATGTAACTATTAAGCAAAAGTTACAGCATTTAAGTATACTAATACACACGTTCTAGAAAAACGTCTCAAAATACTGAAATCTAGGGATCAACTTCAAAATCTGCCCGAAGACTCTAGGAACATTTTTTATTTAGGACTTCTAGATCATTATATTCAGCGTCCAGACGCTGTAGAGAGCTTATGCCTAGCCGATTTTGCAGCTTTTTATAGCTACAGCATTTGGATTTAGTCACACATGACTGTGAATTGTTCTGTAAGGAAAATCAGGAGTTAGTAGAGAACAATCGCAGAAAATATAATTTACTAGATGATAGGGAACTAAAAGATGCCCTGAGCCACTTAAGAGAGGAAGCAGAAAATGAGAATAATCAAGTAGGAGAACAGGAAGTAGTAGATGATGGCTTCACAGTTTTAGGATTGCCTGAAATAGATCCACATCTAAATGTATTAAATGTGGATGGAAATATTGATATGAATGATGAAGATAGTAATGTCCGTTTTATTAAGCTTCCAGCCTTAGTTTCTCAGGAAAGCTTAGCTAATATAGTTAGATCACTTAGCTCACTCAGCTATATTTCACACATGCTTTGCATAATGCCAAAATCAATACAGTCTTTTATGAATTTGTTGGAGGCGGTACCGGAGTCGGAAATAGTCGACTTATATCAGGAATTTTTCAGTCATAATCCGTAGTGTATAACAGTATACCAGGAGCTGATCCGACATCTGTTAAAATCCTCTTATGTGCACCAACAGGAAATGCAGCATTCGGAATTAGTGGTTCATCACTGCATTCCATGTTTTCACTTTCTGTTAATCAATCTCGCTCAGCACCCCTAAGGGCTTTAAGCCATGATTTAGTTAATACCCTTCATTCAAGGTTAATCGATCTTAAATTAATTATTATTGATGAAATATCAATGGTTAGCTCTCTAATGTTTTCATATTTAGATTCCTATTTGAAGAAAATTTTCAAAAATACTTCTTTGGTGGTGTTTCTATCATCGTATTCGGTGATTTTAGACAGTTACAGCCGGTAGGAGGTAGTTGGATTTTCGATCCAAATACCACTGACCCTTACCATGAAATATTTGGTACGATTCTCTGTGACCTTTTTTTTGTATTTTGAGCTCACAGAGATAATGCGTCAACGTGACGATCAGCTTTTCGCTTCTGCCTTAAATAATATGGCATCGGGTTGTATGACAGCCGATGATGATATTGTCCTTTTCCAATCTACATTTATTCAATGTTACGAAACTTAACTCAATTGCTACTGAGCAATTTTTCTCTACTGCTGAAGATTTTATTAAGGCGGGTCATTTGGACCCAGCTAGGAAACAAAAAATATTAGAAGAAGTGAAGGGTTTTAAAACTTCCGCTACACAGAAACTCTGTACGTCTCTTCTCCTAAAAAATACTGCCAAGTACATAATAACGGTCAATATAGACAATGGATTAGTAAACTGGGCATCAGGTGTGTTGATGCAAATAGATTTCAATACATCCAACACTCCTAACATTTTATGGATGAAATTTACAGAGGAAACTGTAGGAGAATCTGCGCGTTCGAAGTGTACACATCGTACATATCCTTCATGGACTCCTATTCAGAAAATTGTTCGCAGTTTTCAATGTTCAAATAACGCACAAATTAACATTGACCGTAGGCAGTTTCCAATTGTGCCTTCTAAAGGCATCACAATTCATAAGAGTCAGGGAGCTAAGTATTATAAAGTGGTAGTCCATGCTAATTGCAGAATGCAGCGTGCTGCATTATACGTAGCTTGCAGTAGAGCAACTACTGCTTTAGGATTATTCATTATTGGGAACTTTGTTCCTCCTAAGTCTCCCCAAAATAATGATAAAGTGAAAAACCAATAGAAGAAATTGCGGACTGAAAAACTACTGTGTACTAATTACGATTATTCAATTAACAGTTCTTCCCTTTACATTTTCTTCCATAATACTCAGAGCTTGAATTTCCATCTTGAAGATATTCGATCGGACAAGCTGATGCTTCAGTCATCAATATTATGCTTCGTGGAAACTTCCATAAGCAATGAATTAATTCAACTTGAATTAATTTGGCCTTTAACAGGCATCATAATTTATGTAAAGAACGAGCTAGTAGATAGACCTTCTCATACCTTTAGCAGTAGAAAAACTTTTGGCTCAGTAGTTTTTGAGTTCGGCATATTTAGGTTTGATACCATAAGTTTTCTTATGTTATATAAATGTCCAGACTTTCTTCTGTCCGCATTTAAAATAGAATTTTAAAGAACACAGATCGAAAATCAGAGAGAGAACAAAAGGGATCGTGCAATAATAGATACAGTGGGACGAACATGACGATTCTTGAACGAGAATAATAATATATTAATTTTAAACTCTGACAAAGGCAACAAAACAGTGGCAATAAATAAAGACGAATTTTGGTACCGAAAATTAAAAAGGGATCCCACATCACGATTACAATCCATCTAGAATGAATCTAAACAGGACACAACCACTTTCTCTTCCTGAATATCCTTACCATCCCACTCTTGAAGTTACTTTTGAGTTTGGCACATGTATGGATAAACATGAAAACCTGTGTAACGTGTACGTTTTAACTTATTAAATTTGTTAAGTTCCAATTTTGATTGGTCGGAACTATATTTGTCTACTACTATTTCAGTAGCGACCAATATTTTTTATAACACAATTAATTCATTTTTTGATATTTGTGTTCCGTGCTTTTATCCAACTTCCTCGAGTAAGCCGCCATGGTTCACAAGAGAGTTGTCACGGTTAAAAAATTTAAAGTCGAGTCTATTTAAAAAGTATAAAAACAATAATTCGCCTTCAGCTTTTTCTCGCTACTTAAGCGCGAAATGTTATAAGACCTATTTAACTCGTTGCAAGGTTTAGTTTACTCAGAACCCCAAACAGTTTTATAGTTTTGTTAACACGAAGCGCAAGTCTACCGCATTTCCAACGAAATTAACGTTTGAAAATGCTTGTGCAGATACCGACCAAACCATGGCCGATTTGTTTGCAAAGTTTTTCAAACGACCTATTCACCTTCTACACATCACACTCACTTTTATCCATACAACATTCCAAGTTCGAATGGTATCTTCTCTCCCTTTCTAAACGAAAACTCACTTGTCAAGGATCTTTATTTAGTTAAGCCAGTTTTCTCACCAGGCCCTGACGGTGTTCCCGCTTGTATACTTCGGTTCTGTGCCAACTCCTTAAGTAAGCCATTGCTCAAACTATTTTCGCTGTCCTTAGAAACTTCACTCTTTCCTTCTATTTGGAAAGAATCTTTTATTTGTCCCCTTCTTAAAAAGGGTAGCAAGTCTGATGCAAGCAATTATAGAGGTATCTCTAAATTGTCGGCTATACCTAAATTTTTCGAGAATGTTATAACTCCTCAATTGCAACATTCCTGTAGGTCCGTTATTTCCCCTTTTCGATACGGATTTATAAAGCGTCGTTCAACTACGACAAATTTACTTGAGCTGACATCCTTTGTGATAAAAGGATTTCAGGAAAATCTTCAAACTGATGTTATTTATACTGATTTCAGTAAAGCTTTTGACTCAGTGAATCATTCCCTTCTGGCACATAAGCTTGACCTTCTCGGTTTTTCACCAAAACTACTTAGTTGGATTGTTAGCTATCTGACTGGCAGAACTCAAAGAGTCCTCTTTAAAACCACCTATTCAAACCCACTTCATGCCACATCTGGTGTTCCTCAAGGGAGTCACCTCGGTCCCCTACTTTTTACGCTTTTCATCAATGACCTTCCTTTGGTCATACGTAACTCCCGTACTCTCATGTATGCGGATGATGTAAAGCTTTGTTACCAATTTAAAGACGACCACTGTCACTCACTCTTACAAGCCGACCTAAATAGTTTTTATTCTTGGTGTTGTGCCAATTTTTTAAACCTGAACAGCTCTAAATGCAAGCTGATGACATTCTCTCGAGCCAGTCCAAAGTATGCTTCTTATACTCTTTGTGGTTGTGCCTTGGAAAGAATCACCCTAGTTGATGATTTGGGAGTTCTTTTGGACCGAAAACTTAAGTTTTCCTATCATATTTCTAATATGGTCAATAAAGCCATGGGTGTCTTAGGCTTTATTAAGAGACGGTCTAAGGAATTTGACGATCCTTATCTTACAAAGACCCTCTACATCTCACTTGTTCGTCCCATTCTCGAATACGGGTCATGCGTATGGTGTCGCCAGTATACTATTCATAAGGAACGCATCGAATCTGTACAGAGGAACTTTTTACTTTTTGCCTTACGTGGCGTTAACTGGGATGAAAATTTCGAACTGCCTTCTTATACTAATAGACTTCTATTATTAAACCTGCCTTCCCTAACCAATCGCAGAACCATGCTGGGCGTCTTATTTATTAACAATCTTATGCAAGGTGACATTGACAATGAGACCTTGGTAAGGCAGCTACACTTCTCTGTCCCTAGCAGAACTACACGTAATTACCTTCCACTAACTCTTCCTTATTGTAGATCGAACTATGCACTGCACGATCCGTTCAGGGTATTATGTTCGGACTACAATAAACTTCAACACGTCATAGCTAGCACTAACTCTATCGCTACTATGAAGTCTTTAATTCTTGTCATTCTATTATATCTTCTTTTCATTTTTTTTTTTTGCATGTCGCTTGTATTCTCTATTTGACTTTTTCCTATCGCGTTAATTTTTTTTCTCTCGCGTTTATACTCGCATTTTTATCGCGTTTCCGTGTCGTACGTTATGCGACGGTGCCTCTCGGTCGGTCAGGCGGGAGGTGGACTTCGTCTGGGTTCCGCGCGCAGCAAGCATCGGCTTGGAGTCGTTTGGACCACTTGTTAATACATTCTTTGTATTCAACGTCCAGAAAAAAAACAAAAACCACGAACTAGTAGAGAAACTGTTCAGGAGGAGCTTATTTCAAAGGCCGAAAGAAATAAGCTCATCACAACCAACGCAACACCGCCGAGGAATACCCAAAATCCATAAGGACGGGACACCACTCAGACCGATTTGCTCATCAATAGGATCCCCCTCTTACGCCTTATGCAAATACATTGTGACAATACTAAACAATTTGACAACGGAATCGAAATTCAACATAAAAACGCCATGGAATTCAAACACAAGATAAATGACCAACACATTAACAAAGACGAAATACTAGTCTCTTTCGACGCAGTATCACTGTTCCCTAGCATACCATTAGACTTAGCTTTGACATCAATCAGATCAAAATGGACACAAATACAACAACACACTGTGATATATGAAATAGTAAAGTTCTGCATATATGTATGTAATTTAGTATTGTTCAATTTAGTTTTAAAGAAATATTATTAAAAATCCAATTTTTGTATTTTAGCCCTGAAGACGTTTACCGAAGTATAACCGAAATGAATCGGAATAAAAGAAAATATTTATTTTATTCAACTTGATCTTGACCTCGAGCCAGTCACCAAAGTGATGAAAAACAAAGGTCGCCAAAATTCTGTACATTTTTAATAAATATATATTCATATTAAATATTTTTAACATACATATATATTATTTTAAAAGTTATATATCAGAAGATGCCTAGACTTAAGAGAAAGTCAGCTTGCAATAGGAGTTAAACACAGCGAAAAAGAAATCGTTTGAATAGGTCAGATATAGATTTTTCTGAGCAGGAACGAGTAAATAATCTAGAGGTACATAGAGAACGTAGGAAAAATTTCGAATTTAGGGAAGCTGAAAGGGTTAGAGATAGTCAACAGCATCGAGTCCGCAGAAGTAATAGAACATTTAGGGCCGTTGAGCAATTACCGGACACAATTCGTCACTCTACTCTTCGGGCTTCTTCGGCAATCAGATTACAAGAACAACTTGTCAACACTTCGCGTCGTTCGAGGCGCAGGCAAGATGCTGAGTTTCGATCTCAGGAAAGAGGTCAGGATGCAGTTCGTCACCGTGTATGTCGCTGTGATTCTGAAATTAAAACAGACGAACAACTTGCCAACACTGCGCGTCGTTCGAGGCGTTGGCAAGATGCTGAGTTTCGATCTCAGGAAAGAGATCATTCAACTAGAAATGCCGAATAACTTGCCAATACTTTGCGTCGTTCGAGGCGCAGGCAATGTCCACAATTCAGGTCCAACGAAAGCGGACGAGATGCTGTTAGAAGGGCGATTCAGCGACAAATTCAGAAGACGCGAATTTTAGAAAGGGCAATAGATATAAGTCAAAGGTTCAGGTTAGAAATAATCTCTGGGACCTTGTTTTGTGTATTTTGAGCTCACAGCGATAATGCGTCAACGTGACGATCAGCTTTTCGGGCTGTATGACAGCCGATGATATTGTCCTTTTCCAATCTAGAATATGCGAACCATCGGCAGTGCCCGATGATGCAATTCATCTGTTAAGTAATAATAATGAGGTAGATTTATTCAATGTAACGGAACTTAACTCAATTGCTACTGAGCAATTTTTCTCTACTGCTGAAGATTTTATTAAGGCGGGCCATTTGGACCCAGCTAGGAAACAAAGAATATTAGAAGAAGTGAAGGGTTTTAAAACTTCCGCTACACACGGACTCTGTACGTCTCTTCTCCTAAAAAATACTGCCAAGTACATGATGACGGTCAATATAGACACAGGGGATGGATTAGTAAACGGCGCATCAGGTGTGTTGATGCAAATAGATTTCAATACATCCAGCACTCCTAACATTTTATGGATGAAATTTACAGAGGAAACTGTAGGAGAATCTGCGCGTTCGAAGTGTACACATCGTACAGATCCTTCATGGACTCCTATTCAGAAAATGGTTCGCAGTTTTCAATATTCATAAAAGGCACAAATTAACATTAACCGTAGGCAGTTTCTAATTGTGCCTGCGGTAAAGGTTAAATATATGCTCTCATATCCGATTTTTTTAAACTTCTTTTTACAGGTAGGGCTATATTTATCATGAATTTTAGTGAAAGAAATATGTCTCGGACGCTTCTATTTTTTTTGAATTGAATTTTAAAAATACTTCAATTTCCATGTATTTTGTTTTTGCGTTTTTGTGTGTGACGCCAGTATGTCTGCAACTTTTTGAGACAGTACAGTGTGCCACAAACTGATTTGTTTGAAATGAAAATTTTGCAGTCACTTTAGTATAAGATTCCTGTGCAAATTTTGTTTTGAAATATAAATTTACTCTTACGTTTCTTAACTACCTGTGCCATATATATATATACATATATATTTATATATTAAAAAAATAATTCATCTTTATAAATTTCTGGTGGCACTGAAAACAAACGATCTCGGTCTTGCTCACCAATGCTTAGGACTGCACGAAGTGAACCCGAACGCACTGAGAGCGTCTCTCTCACGCTCTCCCCATTCCAAACGGTGTCAAGTTCTTTAGCTACCAGTACAGTAATCTCGATATCTACTGCAACTGCACCTTTAGCAAAAACAACTGCAACAACATCAACATCAACTCTATACTCAATACCGACAGCGGTGTACAATTCCGCTGAACCAACAACAACGAAAGTAAGAGCACTCACACCGACTCTTGAAATCGAAAGCGGACAAGAACCAAAACAAAACAAAAAACTTTGCCAAACAGGACTGCATCGCTACATCCAAATAAAGCGAAAGCTAAGCCCATAAAATAAGCAGGCTGGTAATTAGCCGAAAATAAATCGTGCCAACGCTGCCAATGACTCAAGTTCAAATAGGTTTGCACTAATGGATGACTGCGAAATGCAGGAACAGGAGCAGAAGAAGTCAAAGCCGCCACCAATATATATACGTGAGACAACCTCAAGTGCGCTGGTTAACAAACTAGCTGCAATTATCGGAGAAAACAAGTTCCATGTTATACCTCTTACTAAGGGCAACATACAAGAAACGAAAGTGCAGACTCAGGATGAGTCTAGCCACCGAACAGTGACCAAGTACCTGGACGAAGCTGGGAAGAGTTACTATACCTACCAGCTGAAAAGTGCCAAAGGATTGCAGGTTGTCATTAAAGGAATAGAGTCATCAGTGCCCTCATCCGAAATTATCGCGGCACTAAAGGAGAAGAACTTCAACGCCAAAACGGTGAACAACATTCTCAACAGAAACAAAGAGCCGCAGCCACTCTTTACACCGTAGAATAACCGTAGAAGAGCCACACAAGCGCAGGCAACCTGTGCAGTGCACCAACTGCCAAGAATATGGCCACACCAAAGCGTACTCCACCCTAAAATCCATCTGCGTCGTTTGCAGCGATGCCCACAGTACTGTAAACTGTCCTAAGAATAAAAACGACAGTTCAATTAAGTTATGCAGCAACTGTGGCGAAAAACACACAGCCAACTGGCGAGGATGCATGGTTTACAAGGAACTCAAGAGTCGCCTAAACAAACGAGTGTATTCAGCTCGAGATCGTATCACACCAACAATTCATAAAGTAATGGAACCGACTACAACTAACATCCCTTCGTCTGCCAGCCACCGAACAATGCCAAATTCTTCCTTTGCAAGTGTACTAAAATCAGGGATCCAAGTACCAACAGCAGTCACTTCCAGCGTCCAGCATAAAATTCACCAAATAAACACAAATAAACAAATAAACACACATAACATGCAAAAGCAGCCAATTGGCGTTGAAGCGATTATGCTTTCGATGCAGCAAAGCATGAAAGACTTCATGACCTTCATGCAAGCAACTATGCAAGAGCTTATGAAGAGCCAAAACATCCTTATTCAAATGCTCGTTTCTTCTAAAGCAGGATAATGCCTCCCTTAATAATATCTACCTGGAACGCTAATGGCGTTTGGCGACACAAGCTAGAACTTGTTCAGTTCTTAGCCGACAGAAACACTGACGTTATGCTACTCTCAGAGACTCACCTTACCGAAAAGTACAACTTCCAAATATCAGGATATAAATTTTACTTTACGAATCACCCGGATGGCCAACCCCATGGAGGCACTGGCATACAAATATGATTGCGAATTAAGCACCACTTTCTTGGTAATTGGCAAAAAGACTGCTTACAATGTACCTTTATAAACCTCCAATGCCATAACGGTGCTCTCACTCTGGCTGCTGTCTATTGCCCACCTCGCTTCACAATCTCTGAGGAAAAATTCACAACACTTTTTGACTCGTTTGGTGAAAGGTTTGTTGCAGCTGGCGATTAGAATGCCAAGCACATGTACTGGGGATCTCGGATAGCGAACCCTAAAGGAAAACAGCTGTACAACGCAATCATCAAACAGCAACGCAAACTATGTTTCCCCGGGAGCGCCTACATACTGGCCAGCAGATCCCATGAAGCTTCCAGATTTGATTGACTTTGCCATCACAAAAAGGATATCCCAATCAATGATTACAGCTGAGGCACAGAACTCTCATTTGATCACTGTTCCTGTGCTCTTTCATCTTTTGTACCAGCTACAACACATGGAGCGACCGTATAGGCTTACAAGCAATAGGACCAACTGAGCGAGGTACAAAAAATATGTTTGTTCCCATACCGGCTTTTCTAGCCCCCTGGAAACCGAGCAAGACATTGATCAGTTTGCTGGTGATATAGAATCAATACTTGTTGCAGTAACAAAAGCGTCAATTCCACAAGACAACCATGAATGCAGTATAAAATTTAACATGACAATTAGAGATACTGAACTGCTTGTGCTTGAAAAACGACGACTTCGAAGGGAGTGGCAGGTGCACAGATCACCTGGCGCAAAGAGTAGATTAAAAGCAGCTTCTCGCAGACTTACTAAAGCGCTTAAGAAAGAAGAAGCGGTCGCACAACTAAGGTACATCGAGAATCTTATGCCCACAAGCACAAAGAACCTGATTGTGGAAAGACCACAGGAACCTACAGGCACCAACAGAAACGGTTGTACCTCTCCGTAACTCTACCGGAAACTGGTCTCGCAGTGACACGGACAGAATCTTCGCTGATCATCTTAAAAAGTATTTCAACCAAATCCAGCCACTAACTCATTTACTCTCTCGCCTTTAACTGCATCTGACTTCGCACCACAAGATCCTGTGGAATTTCGGCCAAGCGAGATAACGAAAGTCATTAAAGAGCAACTGAAGACTGGAAAATCGCCTGGCTACGACTTAATAACCCCGAAAATGATCATCGAGCTCCCAATGTGTGCAGTTCTACGAATCTGCTTGCTCTTCAACGCAATTACTAAAATACTTCCCTAAAAAGTGGAAGAAATCAGTTATAGTCATGATCCCTAAGCCTGGGAAAGACAAATCACAGCCATCATAATACAGGCCAATAAGCTTACTTACTTGTCTCTCCAAGTTATTTGAAAAAGTGCTGCTGCTACGCATCAGTCCCCATCTTAAAACACACAACACACTCCCATCGCACCAATTTGGTTTTCGGGCAAAACTTGAAGCCATTGAACAGGTTAACCGCATCACAACAGAAATTCTTACTGCCTTTGAACATCGTGAATATTGCACAGCTCTATTCTTAGACGTTGCACAAGCATTCGATAGAGTATGGCTGGATGGACTTATGTTTAAAATAATCAAACTGCTGCCTCAAAACATACATAAGCTTCTAAAGTCTTACGTATATAAAAGAGTGTTCGCGGTTAGATGCAGTTCAAGCACTTTATGGTAAGCGATTGTACTATAGAAGCCGGAGTGCCCCAAGGCGCATCCCACACGTCGATAACGTAACTTACTTAGGTATTCATCTGGACAAGCGGCTCACCTGGCGGAAACACATAGAGGCCAAGACGACGCACCTCAGACTAAAAGCAAGGGATCTACACTGGCTTATAAACGTTCGCTCTCCCCTAAGCTTGGAGTACAAAGTCCACTTATATAACTTCGTTTTAAAACCCATATGGACCTATGGCTCCGAGCTATGGGGCAACGCATCGAGAAGCAACACCGACATAGTACGAGGGTCGTTTGATAAGTCCGTGACTTTTTGAATAAAATATATTTTTTTCGTCAAAGAAGCGTTTTATTTCTCAACATAATCTCCTTTTAGCTCTATACATTTAGTCCAGCGTTTTTCCAATTTTTTTATTCCTTCCAAATAATAGGTTTTCTCAAGGCCCTCAAAATAGTCGTTTGTTTCTGTGATGACCTCTTCATTTGACCCGAATCTCTTACCGCCGAGCCATTTCTTCATGTTTGGAAACAAAAAATAGTCACAGGGGGCTAAATCTGGAGAATATGCTGGATGGGGTAGCAGTTCGTAGCCCAATTTATGAAATTTTGCCATGCTGACTACACACGTGTGCACCCGTGCATTGTCCTGATGGAACAGCACTTTTTTTTTCGCCAAATGCGGTCGTTTCTGCTTCAAATCAATATCGAATCTGTCCAAAAGCTCTGAATAATATTCGCCGGTGATCGTTTTACCCTTTTCAAGGTAATCGATGTGAATGATACCTTGTGCATCCCAAAAAACTGTGGCCATGACCTTGTTGGCCGACAGACCCACCTTGGCCTTCTTTGGTGCACGTTCACCCGGAGAAACCCACTGTCTTGATTGTTCTTTGGTCTCTGGTGTGGTGTGGTGGATCCATGTTTCGTCTACGGTAACGAAACGGCGCAAAAATTCGTTTGGATTGCGGTTGAACATCGCCAAACACTCCTTTGAAATGGTCACACGGTTGCGCTTATGGTCGTGTGTGAGCAATCGCGGCACCCATCGCGCGGAAAGCTTTTTCATGTCCAAATATTCATGTAAAATGTGATGTACCCATTCAGTTGAGATGCCTACAGCCTCAGCTACCTCACGCACTTTCATTCTCCGATCATCCAATATCATTCCATGGATTTTGTCGACGATTTCTGGCATGACGACCTCTTTTGGGCGACCTGAACGTTCGGCATCACTTGTACTGGTACGACCACAACGGAACTCAGTAAACCATTTCTTAACCATTGAAATTGATGGTGCAGAGTCCCCATAATATTTATCAAGTCTTTCCTTGGTTTCGGTGATGGATTTTTTACGCAAAAAATAATGCTTAATTAGCACACGAAATTCACTTTTTTCCATTTTCGTTAAAATTCACGAGATCGTCTGCTTTCAATGCCTATAAAACGCAAACTAAGAAACGCAGCTTTCTCAAAATTTTACAGTCAGCTGTTAATCGATAACTGCTGACAGGAGCAGTGTTGTATTTAGAGCAGGTGCGCGGCAAATACAAAAAGTCACGGACTTATCAAACGACCCTCGTACATTACTGGAGCTTCATAGTATCTTCGGAACGAGAGTATACACAGAGACTTACAAATAAAACTTGTCATTGAGACAATAGCAGAGAAAAAAGTATAATACAATAAAAAACTAGCCTCACATCCAAACCCTCTTGCAAGAAAACTTATTCGAGTATGCAGCCAAAGCCGACTGCACCGGAACGACCAACCAGCCCAGCGTTAAATTTGTTAGGCCACATAGCTCGAAATATTTCATAAAATGATATTTAGTTAGTATAGAATAAGATTTGAAAACTTATTGTTGCATATATGCAACATACCGATTAAAAGCTAATATTTTTCAATATACACCGCGCAAGTGATAAGTTTTTATTTAATGTAGATCTGTAACAAGCATTTCACGCATTTAATGGTCTGGCAACACTCTACTGTGTGTTGTGCAAAACATATGCTCACTTTCCCGCCAATTTTGTGAGAAAGCGAAGTAAAGTTTGCTGCAGGCATTGAAATTTACATTGTTATCAAAGTGAAGGTTATTTGATTTAAAAAACTAGACTATTGGAAAGGTAATGTGATCTATTTTTCATGTTTTATCGAGTTATTATGTTTCTTATTGTATTTTACCCGTGAATTGTGAATATTGTTGTGTTGCAGGTATGCATCAAAATACATTTCTGAGTAAAATTTTTCTTCCTCATTTTTGATGCAGCTATGCAACACACATATGTTTTCGTGTTTACTATATTGCCTTGTGTCGTCATTTATATGTTATTTGTGTATTATCATCTGTGTTACTTTTATTGTCTTGTGTCGTCTTTTATATGTTATTTTTGTATTATCATCTGTGTTTTGAGTTCAACAATGGTGATTACATTCGTTCTTAGGAAAAATGTCAAGAGAAAGGTTAACGTCGTCGCAAATCGCCAGTATTTTGGATAGTGTGGATAGCGGGGATGAGCTTGACTTTTCTGCTGATGAGGAAAGCAATTATTCTCCAGATGAAGAAGATTTGTTTACCACAGGAGACGAAGACATCGGTGAACGTCAAGGTGAACTACAAGGTGAACTACAAGGTGAACGTCGTAGAGATTTCAATATCGTTAGCTCTGACACCTTGGATGAAAATGGCTCCAGCCAAATCAATATGAAAAGGAATCTGCTGTGGAGGAAACGGAGTTTGATCTTTAGTGAGAAGCAACTGCAGCTGCTTGCAAGTACTTCATTGCCACTACAGTTTTTTTATATCTGTTTCCGAATCAAATTTTTGATAACATTTGCAATGAAACGAACATTTATATTCGTCAAAAGAATTTAAACTCAAATGTCAAAATGTTCAAATTCCTAATGAGCCAGATTTGGGCGCAGCATCGAATTATGTAGTAAGATTGGCTAGAGGGGTGCCGAGACATCAAAATTTTCGCATTTACTTCGACAACTATTTCAACTCATTGCCTCTTTTAAAGTACTTGGCGGAAGGTGGAATCCCAGCTTTGGGTACCATACGGAGAAACAGAATTCCGAATTTTAAAACAATTGAAATCGGCTTAAAGAAAACTCTTCGTGGTACGTCTACAGAATATGTGGCTGACTTCGCTGGAGTGGATATATCTATAACAACATGGGTTGATAACAAAATTGTCACATTGGCATCCAACTATGCGGGCATAGTTCCCAATGACACTGCGCGTCGGTACAACAAAGCCCAAAAACAATATGTTGAAATATGTCCATTCGCAGTAGCGCAGTATAACAGCTATATGGGTGGTGTTGATTTGATCGATAGTATAATCGGCAGATACAAAATTTTATTGAGAAGCAAACGTTGGAATGTCAGAATTTTTTACCATTTACTGGACTTGACAGTCAGTAACGCTTGGCTATTGTACAAAAGGGTTCAAAAAGCAAACGGATATTCTGGAAAAATGTTGGGATCATCCGATTTTCGACTTAGCATTGCAGAAGTGCTAACAAAACTGGAAACTAAAAGTAAATTGGGAAAACACAGCTTTATGATTGAAAATGAGTTAGAACAAAAAAAGCAGAGAGGTCCAACCCAGCACGTTCCAAACCAAATGGTACGGCAGAATCAGATTGGATATTGGCCAATTTGGACAGATAATAGAATCAGGTGCAAGAAACCAAACTGTGTTGGATATGCGCAAGTTATGTGCAACAAATGTGGAGTTGCTTTATGCTTTAACAAAAGAAACAATTGTTTTAAAGATTTCCATTTAAATTAATTTGTTATAATTACATGGAAACATTTGCACTTATTTCATTTGAATTTGTATTCGTTTTTTTATTTTTTTATATGAAAAACCTATAGTTAAAATAAGTTAAATAATAATAATCCCATATAAGTCATTTTGGATACAACTTTCTGTTTAAACTATGTTAAAATATTATCTTTCAAAATATATACTTGTTGAATTTTCTGGATATATTTAGATTTTTTTTCCCCGACAACGTATTTGATGCATATGTGCAACAAATATATATTCTTCAATAAATCGGCTAAAAATCAAAATCTTGAAAAACGAAAAAGAATTGTATTTTTTATTTTCAAATATCTATCGAATAAAAAAAACCGCATCAAAATCCGTTTTCATGCCGGATAAAGGGTTATTGTTAGTCTCTTAACTAAAAGGGAAGATTCAATAAATAAGCAAAACATAAAAAAAACAAAAAATTTGTTTTTTTTTAAGTTTTTCGCCGGCGGACATTCCTTACGTCACTGAATTTGGCATCCGTTATTTTTTCCACAATTTCCTTTTAGGGTCATACAACTCCCCAATTGCTTTGAAAACTTCATGAATTCTATCCGGGTGAGAACGAAACTTCTTAAAAAAAACATGAATTTTGCAAGATACCCTATATAGTGGGCCTTCTCGCCGACGGACATTCCTTACGTCACTGAATTTGGCATCCGTTATTTCCACAATTTCCCTATTAGGGCCATACAACTCCCCAATTGCTTTGAAAACTTCATGAATTCTATCCGGGTGAGAAGGAAACTTCTTAAAAAAAACATGAATTTTGCAAGATACCCTATATAGTGGGCCTTCTTGCGTCCAAAGCGCGGTATGCCATCTTTCACATCACGCCATAGCCACTCGATGGATTGCGTATGTGCTGCGGTTGAAGGATCGACAATATTTTTTGAGTGATTGACTGTGTGATGTTGGAAGCCCTCGTCCTTTAGACATGAATACGCTTTCCAACAATCAGACATAATGGAAGTTCGATCGGCTATTCTGTCCTTAATAAGAGACAGCAATGTGTCCTTATTTCTGGACTCCACTGGCACGATAAAGAACTCCTTCGAGTCTCTTTCAATGCCGCCAAATAGCCATTGACCTGCAACTATGCAGCCACAGTTACGAGGGTCGTTTGATAAGTCCGTGACTTTTTGAATAAAATATATTTTTTTCGTCAAAGAAGCGTTTTATTTCTCAACATAATCTCCTTTTAGCTCTATACATTTAGTCCAGCGTTTTTCCAATTTTTTTATTCCTTCCAAATAATAGGTTTTCTCAAGGCCCTCAAAATAGTCGTTTGTTTCTGTGATGACCTCTTCATTTGACCCGAATCTCTTACCGCCGAGCCATTTCTTCATGTTTGGAAACAAAAAATAGTCACAGGGGGCTAAATCTGGAGAATATGCTGGATGGGGTAGCAGTTCGTAGCCCAATTTATGAAATTTTGCCATGCTGACTACACACGTGTGCACCCGTGCATTGTCCTGATGGAACAGCACTTTTTTTTCGCCAAATGCGGTCGTTTCTGCTTCAAATCAATATCGAATCTGTCCAAAAGCTCTGAATAATATTCGCCGGTGATCGTTTTACCCTTTTCAAGGTAATCGATGTGAATGATACCTTGTGCATCCCAAAAAACTGTGGCCATGACCTTGTTGGCCGACAGACCCACCTTGGCCTTCTTTGGTGCACGTTCACCCGGAGAAACCCACTGTCTTGATTGTTCTTTGGTCTCTGGTGTGGTGTGGTGGATCCATGTTTCGTCTACGGTAACGAAACGGCGCAAAAATTCGTTTGGATTGCGGTTGAACATCGCCAAACACTCCTTTGAAATGGTCACACGGTTGCGCTTATGGTCGTGTGTGAGCAATCGCGGCACCCATCGCGCGGAAAGCTTTTTCATGTCCAAATATTCATGTAAAATGTGATGTACCCGTTCAGTTGAGATGCCTACAGCCTCAGCTACCTCACGCACTTTCATTCTCCGATCATCCAATATCATTCCATGGATTTTGTCGACGATTTCTGGCATGACGACCTCTTTTGGGCGACCTGAACGTTCGGCATCACTTGTACTGGTACGACCACAACGGAACTCAGTAAACCATTTCTTAACATTGAAATTGATGGTGCAGAGTCCCCATAATATTTATCAAGTCTTTCCTTGGTTTCGGTGATGGATTTTTTACGCAAAAAATAATGCTTAATTAGCACACGAAATTCACTTTTTTCCATTTTCGTTAAAATTCACGAGATCGTCTGCTTTCAATGCCTATAAAACGCAAACTAAGAAACGCAGCTTTCTCAAAATTTTACAGTCAGCTGTTAATCGATAACTGCTGACAGGAGCAGTGTTATATTTAGAGCAGGTGCGCGGCAAATACAAAAAGTCACGGACTTATCAAACGACCCTCGTATATTTCCGGCGTCCCACTTTTGTTTCGTCAATTTCCACCACTTTGCCGGGGCCACCAATGGTACAAGAACTATTTCTTACTGCCCAGTCTATGTACACCTCGCGCATGAAGTTGCGGAAGTCAATTACAGACGGGCGTGACTATCCCATTTCTTCCATCAAAAAATTGCACTTCGCGTTTTTGACCATTTGTATCAAGCATAACAAAGCGACAAATTTCCGAAATGGAAAACCGATGACCTTGAAAAAACGTCTCCGAGAACTTACAGCCCACCATTTTTAGATTTCTTGCAGCCGCAGGTATAGTTTCGGTGCTCTGACAGATAAAATAAATAGCACTACGTGATCTGTATTTAATTTTACAGGCTTTTCCGTACGTTGGACACAGCTTTTCTTGTCTTATTACGTTGTGTACACGTAAAAAGTCAATTAGTTCAATGTCGCACTGAAGCAACATTGAAAACTCTGCGTTTGCAAATTTTCAGCTGTTGCAACGAAACATCTTTTCGCGTTGAAAATGCCACATTAAATGACACTAATTGCGACTTTTAGTCGGTCGCGACGAAAGTCTGCACAAGCGTCAAGCAACCGGCAAGTTAACCTTTGTAACGGCATAAAATTGCTCATTTTTGTGTCTGTCGCAATTTTTGTACGACACAAATCTGTTGTCGGACAATGTGCGCATCACTGTGACGTTTTACGCAGAATTTTGCAACAACAAAATACATGGAAATTGAATTATTTTTAAAATTCAATTAAAAAAAAAACTAGAAGCGTCCGAGACATATTTTTTCACCTAAATTCATGATAAATATAGCCCTACCTGTAAAAAAAAAATTAAATTAAATTTAAATTTTTAAAAAACGGAGATGAGGGCATATATTTAACCTTTACCGCAAATTGTTCTTCTAATCTGATTGGCGTATAAACCCGGAGAGTAGTGTGACGAATTGTGTCCGGTAATTGCTCAACGGCCCTAAATGTTCTATTACTTCTGCGCACTTGATGCTGTTGACTATCTCTAACCCTTTCAGCTTCCCTAAATTCGAAATTATTCCTACGTTCTCTGTATGCCTCTAGATTATTTACTCTTTCTTTTAAGTCTAGGGATCATCTAATAATAAGTTGTAAAATAACATACAAAAAGTGCTTATGAGATAGGAAAAACCGTTGGCATAAGTGTATTGTATCTGAGGGTGATTACTTTGAAGGGGACAACATAAATATTGATAAAAAAAATAAATATTTTTTTATTAACATTATTATTAATTAATTTATTTTAAATACATACATATTTATCAAAAATTAATAAATAGTTATATATACAATATATAGTTAGTCTATTTATTTATATATAAACACACCTCGTGTTCAAAAAGTAAGATGACTTTTCAAATTTCGCAGGCACTTTCGATCATCGGTTTTTTTTTTTGTTATGTTGGTACACTCTTCCCGAACATCGCCAAGTTCGATCCAAAGTTTTTCCCACTGTTTTCATCGATTACCATTACGTGGTGCATCAGAAGTTCTTACCATATGGTTGTACGTTCAATAAACAGTATAATCTTGAAGTTATGCGCCGTTTGCGAGAAGCAATACGAAAAAAACGTCCGGAATTGTAGAAAAACAATTCATGGCTTTTGCATCACGATAATGCCCCTGCTCACTCATCTTTGCTTGTGAGAGATTTTTTTGCCAAAAACAACTCCACAATCATGCCTCAGCCACCATATTCACCGGATTTGGACCCATGTGACTTTTTCTTGTTCCCAAAACTAAAGAGACCTATGAAAGGACGGAGATTTACAACGATTGAGGAGATAAAGACTGCATCGCTGGAAGAGCTTATGCGAAGTGCTTTGAGGATTGGAAAAACCGTTGGCAGAGGTCGATTGTATCTGAGGGGGATTACTTTGAAGGGAACAACATAAATATTGATAAATAAATAAATATTTTTTCTTAAAAATACAAAGTCACTTTACTTTTTTAATATATCGAGTAATAAATAAATATATGTATGTTATATGTTACAATTATGTTATAAATGAAAATAAATATCTAATGATAGAAGAAATAATAATAAAAATAAACAGAGTGTGGAAAAAAGAAGAAATATAAAACAAAAAAGTAATAAATTAACTTGCGAGCAATTCCAGTGTAATTTCCAATTTGAATCGCGAACACGAACCGATATCAATCTTCACGCACAAAAATTCTATACACACATATACATAGAGAATACGATACGCTGTGTACCGCACTTTTCTAAAATTGCGCGCCACGTTCCGAGCGAACCGAACATAAAAAATGTTCCGTTAGCACTCACTCACGAGGATTTGCTCATTGTATATTCGACTTATAAAGAAATTACATAAGTAAGTAAGTAAGAAAGTATATCTTACAAAATATACATATATTAAAAAAAACAAATTAGATAAAATGTTAGTAAATTATTTTCAAACTCAAGTCTGTCCGTCTGTCTGTCTGTATGAACGCCTATATCTGAGGAACTACATATGTATGTATGTATGCTAGAGCTACCAAATTTTGTAACAACGTTCGTGTATATTGCTGTGTCTCAAAACTTTTTTGAAATTGCGAAACGCATCTTCCCGCATCTGTAAATCAGTAAATACTGTTTAGAAGCAACAATATTAACTCAACAACCAAATTTGAATATCACACATGACAAATACCTTGCCGAGGGCAAGACAAACAAATTATAATAATTATTTTACATTTAATATAAATAATTATTATTTTTAAAAAAATGTTGGTAAAGGTTAAATAGATGCCTGCGTCACCGATTTTTTCAAATTTTTTTTACAGATAGGGCTATATTTATCATGATTTTAGGTGAAAGAATTATTTCACGGTCGCTTCTAGTTTTTTTTTTTATTGAATTTTGCAAATAATTAATTTTACATGTATTTTGTTGTTGGCCAATTCTCAGTAAAACGTCACAACGATGCGCACTATGTGGCACAAACGATTTATTTCAAGCAAAAATGCGGCAGACACAAAAATTATGCCGTTGCAACAGTTAACTTTCCCGTTTCTTGACGATTATGCAGAATTTCGGCGCGACCGTCGAAAAGTTGTTGATCGGCAGTCTGGCGCTAACGCAGATGTTCAATAGCTTTTTCAAGCCATTCGAATATCATTGGACGTGTAATTTTCAATGCGAAAAGATGGCAAATTGCAATAGAAGCAACTTATCGAATGCAGAATTTTCATTATTGCTTCAGTCCAATACTGAGCTTATTGATTATTTACGCAAGCATAACGTAATATGCAATAAAAAGTTGGGTCCAAAGTGCGGCCAAGAGTGCAAAATTAGATACAGATCGGATACTGTAATTACCTTTGTATGTAATGGCAACGCTAATTCTTCTGCGGTCGCAAAAAAAAAGAAAGTGCAGCGCTGTATGTTTTCGGAAACCATCCGGAAAAATACCTTTTTCCAAGGTCACCGATTCTCCCTTGGTGAAAGTTGCCGGTTCATAATGCTGGATACAAATGGACTTAAGCGCGAAGTCCAATTTATGATGCATAAATTGGGATGGTCACGGCCATCTATAATTGACTTCCGCAACTTCATGCGCGAAGTTTACATAGACTGGGCGGTACGCAACAGTCCTCGTACCATTGGTGGCCCAGGCAAAGTGGTTGAAATCGACGAAACAAAAGTGGGACGCCGGAAATATAACTGTGGCCGCATAGTGGAAGGTTAATGGCTATTTGGTGGCATTGAAAGAGACACAAAAGAATTTTTCATCGTACCAGTGGAGTCCAGAAATAAGGACACACTGTTGTCTCTTATAAAGGATAGAATAGCCGACGGAACTTCCATTATGTCGGACTGTTCGTCGATCCATCAACCGCAGCCCATACCCAATCTATCGAGCGGTTGTGGCGTGACGTGAAAGAGGGCATACCGCGCTTTGGACGCAAAAAGGCGCACTTTATAGGGTATTTGGCCAAATTTCAATTTTTTAAAAAATACCCTACACACTCTGATAGACTTCACGAAGTGTTTAAAGCTATCGGAGAGTTGTATGACCCAAGGAGAGTAGAAGTGGAAATTACTGATGAGGAAATTTGTTGGGTAAGGAGGGCCCGCCGCTGGCGAAAAGTTTTAGAAACAAAAAAATCGCGCGATTGTTTAATGTCGTCAACTAACACCTTTTCCCTTATATTAGGAATCGTCTGATTCGGAGTAGAAGACCAGCTTCATGTCTTCACCAAATCGGCCCTTTTCAGGGCCACCAAAATTTTATAAAGATACAAAATTTTCAAAATATATATATATATAACATATGTATATATTATGGTAGGAAAAGTAAGAGTAACTTTACAACTCTTAAAAAAAGTTTCATATATTGAAGTGATGCAAATTTTTCATTTCAAGCAAATCAGCTTATGGCACACTGTACCAACACAAAACGTTGCAGACATACTGGCGTCACCCACAAAAAGTCAACAACAAAATACATGTAAAATTAATTATTTTCAAAATTGAATTAAAAAATAACTAGAAGCGACCGGCAAATAATTCACCTAAAATCATGATAAATATAGCCCTATCTATAAAAAAAGTTTGAAAAAAATCGGTGACGCAGGCAGCTATTTAACCTAATCTAATTTACCGATCTGATTGAGTTTTACTGGGTTTTCCCCAATCCTTTGAAGCAAATGTTGGATCGGAAATTCTTGTTTTGTTATCCCCAGCCTAAATTTAAAAATATATATTTTTAATTAATATTTTTAATAAATTTTAAATTTTTAATATATTGCAAAATTCAATTTTAAAATCTAAATCGGAAACTTTTATTATATTCTTTTTCATATTTCCAATTTTAAAAAACATAATCTAATTTTAATTTCAAGTCGACTGATTAAGTTGACGTTAAATAAATAAAATAAGTAAATAAATAAAAAAATAAGCATGGTATCTTGTATAAAGATCAACGAACTTGTAGTAGTACCATCGCCGACGGAAGAAAAAATTATTAAAAGTATCCATAGGCAAGGACATTTTGCGGTTAAAAGGACGCAAGCGGCAGTTGAAAAAAACTTTCTATATTCGATCATTATCTGCAAAAGTGCATAAGATCATTATAAGTTGTATTGAGTCTATTATTTCGGACAGTAAAGCTGGTAAGAAAGAATGTTTCTTAACACCAATAATGAAAGAAGATATACCTTTAGGGACACATCACGTCCGCTAGAACAGACTAGCAAGAGTTACAATTATATCTTCGTAGTGGTTGACGCATTTTGAAAATTTCCTTGGCTTTATCCAACTAAAAATACGGCAGCTGAAGGAGTTTCAGATAGGCTCAAAAGACAAGCAGTAGTGTTCGGAAATCCTAAGCGCATTACATCCGACAGAGGTGCAGCTTTTATTTCTAACATGTTTAGAGAATGTTGCGAAAGTGAAGGGAAACAACATCTAATGATAGCGACAGGAGTTCCTCGGGGAAACGGTCAAGTTGAACGCGTCCATAAAATTGTAATACCGATGCTGGCGAAGCTCTGTCAAGGAAATACTTGTAGTTGGTATAAACATATTGAAGCCGTACAGAAAGTTATAAACAGTACCCCACCAAGAAGTACAAAAATCTCTCCTTTTTAACTTTTAACAGGTGTTGATATGAGAGTCAATAAAATGGACGATATGCAAAAATATCTAGTTGTTGCTTATATTGAACAATTTGAGAATGAAAGAGAAAGTCTCCGTGTAGAAGCAGCCAATAATATAAAAGAAATCCAGCAGGAAAAGCGTAAAACGTTTAATAAGAAACGTAAAAAAAATTAAAATATAAATTGAATGAATTAGTTGCTATTAAAGGAACGCAATAGGGTTCAGGTTTAAAGCTTAAGGGAAATATTTTTGGTCCGTACAAGATAGTTTAACTTCTACCACATAGTAGATACGAAGTAGAGAAAATTGGTGACCACAACTCTAACAGTAGCTGAGTACATGAAAAAGTGGGAGCCTGTAGATGAAATGTCGCAAGGGACATCATTCGAGCCGAATGAAAATTCAGGATGGCCGAATGTGGGATCGGTTCGCAACACTAGAAGTTGCCGTCAGTTTTAATTAAATATCGATATCAATCGTATAGTAAGTTCAGAGTATTATCGTTTAAGTCAAGTTGTGATGCAACTCTGCCACCGCAGTATTTTATTTTCTTAACAATCTATCGAAAAGAAGAGTCGATTTGAGAGTGTCAGTTGTGTCGGTTGTGTGCTCAAGCTCATTATTTTTTTGAATTATTTAAAACGCAATTTAATTTCACAATGAGTAATAAACTATAATGTTATAAAACTAAACTAAATTCTCAGTGTTTAAATTAAAGTAAACGAGACAGCCATCGCCCATCCTACATGTATTCAAGGTATTTAATTGGTTAAGGATTAATGCTGTATTGGTTAAAATCGCTTCGAAAATTAGCCATTATTTGTCGTAAAAAGTAAATGAAAAAAAAGTAAAGTATGGGTTATCGATAAGAGATAGACATATACCATCACGTACTTTTCTGTAGACCTTTTCAATGCGTACAATACTTAGCACATTATTAATCGCAAGCTACAAATTAATTATAACACTGCAGTACGCTGCCACCTTGCATCAATTTCGATACGTTGTCAATAATTTATCGCCGTAATTAAAAAGTGCGCGAAACCTTAAATTTAAAATAATGATCTAAAGAATCTAATATATATTACAAAATATACATATATTAAAAAAAAACAAAGTAGATAAAATGTTAGTAAATTTTTTTCAAACATAGACTCATCAGACGTTGGGAGATAATATAATTTACCCAAATTAATATAATTTATATGGAAAACATATAAAATATATATCGATATGTTATATATATATTAAAAGCTATCGATATGATAGCTCATAATATATCGTAAAATCTAAATTAATATTTATTTAATAAATAGTCAATATGCAATATAACTTATTAAATAATAATAATAATATGTCTATATTATAAAGCTTACAAAAAACCAAAAAAAGAACTGAATAAAATAGGTATCATTTCTTTTTTTATGATTATTGATTATCTATTCTTTCTAAATGGTAAGAATTTCGATACTTTTTACTGCGGCACATACTAATAATATGGCAATTTGTGCATAGGTAATCATACATATAGAACTGAGTAAATTTTGCAAATTCTGCCATGAATTAGGATCCTTCGATTTCGTACATGGACGACCGTATAGTATCAATAGGTACTATGTCAGTAGTGTGAGAACATTGCTTGGCATTGAAATTCAAGGACGAATCGAAAGGCATGTGTTTATTTATTTATTTATTAATTAATTTATTTTTTTATTTATTTTACGTCAACAAAATCACTCGACTTAAAATTAAAATTAGATTATATTTTTAAAATTAAAATTTGAAATATTAAAAAGAATATAATAAAAGTTTCCGATTTAGATTTTAAAATTACATTTTGCAATAAGTCCAAAATTTAAAATTAATTAAAAATATTAATTAAAAATATATATTTTTAAATTTAGGCTGGGGATAACAAAACAAGAATTCCCGATCCAACATTTGCTGCAAAGGATTGGGGAAAACCCAGTAAAACCCAATCAGATCGGTAGATTAATATTAGTTGATAGAATGTAGAGTTAATTGATTAAGGATAGACAGTTTAACAGAGTTAAGGGAGGACTCGGAGTTGAAAATCCTGGACAGTCTGTTGTAGTCAGCACAGAGAACTCGGAAAGGGTCATGCAAGTCAAGCTGTAGTTAGAATTACAAAAAGCCAAGGATAGTGGCATAAAATTACGAGTTACTCTAGAAGGAATACAGAAATTAATTTGAGTAAGCAGAGTAGGGGAATCTATAACATAATACGACGGCTAGTTAAAGAAGGAAGGTTAATTAGAAGGAGTCTACTAGAGTATGGTGGTAAGTCTACAATCCAATTAAAACGAGTAGAAACTGCTTTTGAACAGACTCAATTCATTCTTGGTGAATATGGTATTGCGGCGACCACACGCAAGACCCATATTCAAAAGTTGGACGAACAAGAGAAGTGTAAAGTAACTTTGTCGTGTAAGGATCCTCGAATTCTTTGGCCCATCTTTTGATGAATTGTGTAATGTGACGATCAAATTTCAATTTATGATCAAAGAGGATACCTAAATCAACTACTTCAGATATTCTTAAGAGTGGGGTTAAGTTAAGATTATGGTAAAGGTTAAATAGCTGCCTGCGTCACCGATTCTTTTCAAATTTTTTTTATAGATAGGGCTATATTTATCATGATTTTAGGTGAAAGAATTATTTGGCGGTCGCTTCTAGTTTTTTTTTAATTGAATTTTGAAAATAATTAATTTTACATGTATTTTGTTGTTGCCTTTTTGTGTGTGACGCCAGTATGTCTGCAACGTTTTGTGTCGGTACAGTGTGCCATAAGCTGATTTGTTTGAAATGAAAAATTTGCATCACTTCAATATATGAAACTTTTTTTAAGAGTTGTAAAGTTACTCTTACTTTTCCTACCATAATATATACATATGTTATATATATATATATATTTTGAAAATTTCTCCTTACCCAACAAATTTCCTCATCAGTAATTTCCACTTCTACTCTCCTTGGGTCATACAACTCTCCGATAGCTTTAAACACTTCGTGAAGTCTATCAGAGTGTGTAGAGTATTTTTTAAAAAATTGAAATTTGGCCAAATACCCTATAAAGTGCGCCTTTTTGCGTCCAAAGCGCGGTATGCCATCTTTCACGTCACGCCACAACCGCTCGATAGATTGGGTATGTGCTGCGGTTGATGGATCGACGAAATTTTTTGAGTGGTTCACTGTCTGGTGTTGGAAGCCCTCGTCCTTAAGACAAGAACAGGCTTTCCAACAGTCCGACATAATGGAAGTTCCGTCGGCTATTCTATCCTTTATAAGAGACAACAGTGTGTCCTTATTTCTGGACTCCACTGGTACGATGAAAAATTCTTTTGTGTCTCTTTCAATGCCACCAAATAGCCATTAACCTTCCACTATGCGGCCACAGTTATATTTCCAGCGTCCCACTTTTGTTTCGTCGATTTCAACCATTTTGCCTGGGCCACCAATGGTACGAGGACTGCTGCGTACCGCCCAGTCAATTATAGATGGCCGTGACCATCCCAATTCATGCATCATAAATTGGACTTCGCGCTTAAGTCGGAGAATCGGTGACCTTGGAAAAAGGTATTTTTCCCGATGGTTTCCGAAAACATACAGCGCTGCACTTTCTTTTTTTTTGCGACCGCAGAAGAATTAGCGTTGCCATTACATACAAAGGTAATTACAGTATCCGATCTGTATCTAATTTTGCACTCTTGGCCGCACTTTGGACACAACTTTTTATTGCATATTACGGTATGCTTGCGTAAATAATCAATAAGCTCAGTATTGGACTGAAGCAATAATGAAAATTCTGCATTCGATAAGTTGCATCTATTGCAATTTGCCATCTTTTCGCATTGAAAATTACACGTCCAATGATATTCGAATGGCTTGAAAAAGCTATTGAACATCTGCGTTAGCGCCAGACTGCCGATCAACAACTTTTCGACGGTCGCGCCGAAATTCTGCATAATCGTCAAGAAACGGGAAAGTTAACTGTTGCAACGGCATAATTTTTGTGTCTGCTGCATTTTTGCTTGAAATAAATCGTTTGTGCCACACAGTGCGCATCGTTGTGACGTTTTACTGAGAATTGGCCAACAACAAAATACATGTAAAATTAATTATTTTCAAAATTCAATAAAAAAAAAATCATGATAAATAGAAATATAGCCCTATCTGTAAAAAAAATTTGAAAAAATCGGTGACGCAGGCAGCTATTTAACCTTTACCGTAATTTTTATTCCCTTCGAAAATGGTCAAAAAATGGTGAACTCATGGTTAAATGGTAGATGACGACACAACGATTTCTTGTGCAGAAAATAAAGGGACGAACGATGTGAACGCGTAGCGCGAGCTATTTCTCGACTCTTCTTTTCCATGTACATGTCAATTAGCGAAAATACATGTGAATATATGTTAAAACTCATACATACATACTTAATTTGTGTACGTACATACATATATACATTTGTATACAACGAATAGGTGACGTGGTAGATCGATCTGAATGTATTCAAGTATTTACATCCATGTGTACATTTTGACATATATACATGTAGACATAAGACAAAGACAATTCACATTTTTAACTCGTGCCAAAAAATCAAGAAGAAGCATGTGTAACGAATTTTGGATAGCACCAAAAATGCATACAAATTCGACACTTGTCTATTCGCTTTTGCATTGTCTATGCGTTCTTCTTCTTCTGTTCGTCAATTAAATTTGTGTGTGTCGCTCGAAATATTAATGGCATAACCATTTTCTCCACGACATAGCATCAAAGGATATTGTAAGCTGTCATAAGATCTGTGTAACTCAGAAATTTTTTGAAACTTATCATCACGACTATGCAATACAATATCTCTTTTGTCAAATTGATGTCTATACTCGTAGAAGGCGCATTGTATCGTTCTCTGTGTTCTCCAACAGGAACTTTATTTTTTCATGGTTTACAGCATTAAAGTCAGAAGTATCTGCTGGAACACTCTCAATCGCAGTTTTGAAAGACTGTATGTAGCAATTATGACAATGTAAAATATCCTGGAGAGATCTTATCAAATTTTTATCAATTGGCTGTGTAACACTTGTACACCGCGTAGGTGCTTGTGTATCTGGATCTGCAATAAAATATATTTGCAGAAATTTATGATCATCGGCTCGAAGTGGTAGCAAGCTCCCAGCTAAGTGGTACACTTCTCCTTGAATTTTAAATGTAGGCATGAAATGCGTTATGATAACGGCGTATATAGCGCATGAATTACTTGGATTTCTGATGATCACCCGTAAGAAGAGAGTGAAGTGCTTCAGATTGAGGGAGAACTTCTTCTAATTTGACTTTCCTTGTAAGCAATACATGCCTTTCGATTCGTCCTTGAATTTCAATGCCAAGCAATGTTCACACACTACTGACAGAGTACCTATTGATACTATAAGAAATCGAAGGATCGTAATTCATGGCAGAATTTTCTTTATTCACCCATGAATTAGTAACTCGTGCTGATGATTCTCTGGCTCTCTGTATTCGAAGTCTTTCCCTCTCTTGGCTCTCTATCCCAAAGCTGACTGAGGCGAGCCTCACGCTCTACTGACGATTCTCTGTGCCTCTGAACCGTATGCCTATCTGGATCCTGCCTGCGGCGAATCTCACGCTCTACTGAATATTCTCTCTAACTCTCTCGAGCCTGACTGAGACGAGCCTCACATTCCGTTGACGATTCTTCATCTCTTTCTGAACGTACTCTTCTGGCATTCACTGTACTACGACCTATGTTCGAACGACGACGTGCTCCAGACATGACTTTATAACTTCTGTACAAAATTTACTCAGTTCTATATGTATGATTACCTATGCAGAAATTGCCATATTCTTAGTATGTGCCTAAGTAAAAAATATCTAAATTCTTACCATTTAGAAACAAAAGATAATCAACAATCATAAAAACAAAAGATACCTATTCTATTCAGTTCTTTTTTTTATATCCTTGGACCTTTGAAAATGGTCAAAAAAAAGTATACTAACTTTGTGCAAATGTATGTAACGGGCAGACGGAGGCGTCGGACACCCCATAAAGTATATATATTCTTGCTCAGGATCACTAGCCGAGTCGATTGAGCCATGTCCGTCTGTCTGGATGAACGCGCCGATCTCAGCTATTACAAAAGCTAGGGACACCAAATTTAGCATGAAGATGCCTGTACACCATACGCAGATCAAGTTTATTTTCAATTTGGAATAAAACGCCTACCGCCCCCGCAAAACCCCCAATTTTGTTTTACATTCGAAGTACTCATTTCTTAACGTTCTGCTTTAGTATAAGGTTGTCAAATATCTCCCTTCCGCTTTTTTGTCCTTTGAATTTCGCGGCTATGTACAAAGCGCTACAGAGCTCGTATCTGGCAACACTATACATAATTTGAAAGGTCTTGACATAACCTACAAAACAACGCTATGATTAGTTTGGATATTGCGTTCAACAGTTATAGACGTGTAAACATGGAGTTCACTAACGCCGAAATTCGCGCTATTTTAAAGTTTTTCTTCGTCAAGGCAAATCCGCTAGAGAAACGTTCCGAGAGATTAATGGTGTTTTGGGGTGGTAACCTATCACTTCGAACCGCGGAGGAATGGCTTCGACGATTCAAAGCCGGTGAAAACGACACCATGGATAAGCCAGCCGGCGGAAGACATGTGACGACAAATACCGATCAAATCATGGAATACATCGAGTTAGACCGGCATATGGCATCTCGTGACATCGCCCAGGAGATGGGAGTTAGTCACCAAACCATTTTGAACCATCTGCAGAAGGCTGGATACAAAAAAAAGTTTGATGTTTGGGTGCCGCATAATTTGACGCAAAAAAACCTTCTGGACCGAATCAACGCCTGCGATATGCTGCTAAAACGGAACGAACTCGTCCCATTCTTGAAGCGGATGGTGACTGGCGACGAAAAATGGATCACATACTACAATATCAAGGGAAAGCGGTCGTGGTCGAAGGCCGGTGAATCGCTCCAAACAGTGGCGAAGCCGGGATTGACGGTCAGGAAGGTTTTGCTCTATGTTTGGAGGGATTGGTCATCATCATCCACTATGAGCTGCTCCCATATGGCCAGACGCTTAATTCTACCATCTACTGCGAACAACTGGACCGCTTGAAGCAGGCGATCGACCAGAAGCGTCCAGAATTGGCAAACAGAAAGGGTGTAGTGTTCCACCAGGACAACGCCTGACCACACACTTCGTTGATGAATCCTCAGAAACTACGAGAGCTCGGATGGGAGGCTTTATCGCATCCACCATATAGCCCGGACGTAGCGCCAAGTGATTACCACCTGTTCCTGTCCATGGCGAATGCACTTGGTGGTGTGAAGTTGAACTCAAAAGAGGCTTGTGAAAAGTGGCTGTCCGAATTCTTCGCAAATAAGGAGGGGGGTTTCTACGAGGAAGGTATTATGAAGTTGCCGTCTAGATGGAAACAGATCATCGAACAAAACGGCGCATATTTTAACTAAATCCGATCACTGTAACACTTTTTATAAAGCATTGAATGAAGAGAAAAAAAGCGGAAGGGAGATATTTGACAACATTATATATATATAGTAACATATCCAATCTACACTACACCCACACCACACAAAACTCAAGCTGTAAACACAATTCCCTTCCACACACATAATTGTAAACAAAACTCCCCCAATTACTCTAAGCATAAACATGTAAAACTACACCACTGTACCACAGAACAAAAGCCCTTCGATTAACCTCGGTCGTCGTTCACATACGTCACCCTCACCATAAAAGTCCGTTCTCACAAATATCATAAAATCTGCGACATAAACAATTATAAACAATTGTCCCCCAAAAGTCCGCGACATAAACAATCTGCGACATAAACAATTGTCTCCCAAAATTCGGAGACAATAACAACCGTCCCTAGGCTACTCGAATTCGATCTCCGATCACTTGGTGTCGACCACTTGGCGAGCCAAATAATAAAAACAAATTATCCGAGTCAGCTCTCACGCACTCGTCTCAGTATTCTCCAGTTACCACTATTTTTCGGGAATCTCTCTCTCCTCACGAGAATAAGAGTTTACAAACTCAAACTCTCTTAAATCTTCGCTCTTTGGCTAAGCCAAATTGCCTATAAAAACTCAAGCGCCCCCCAAACGCTAGTTCAATACTGAGTACGCTATCAACCGCGATAGCACTCCCTAACTTCGATATTAGAGGTATATTATCCCAACCCCGAGATAATCCAAAGGCTTCGGTTCTTTTTGATAGAATTGAATAAAAAGTGTTAATTAATATTATAAAAACCAACTTTGTGTTTTTTTTTAATTAACCCTCGGTTTGAATTCGTAATTGGCGCAGCCGGTAGGATTCTCAAGTAAAATCGTGCGACTCGTTCCAAAAACTAATCTAGTGACAAAGGAGTCTTGTACGACAAGACTTATCCTTTAAAGAGATTAGACCACGCGAATCGGCGCTATAGTGAACGCGAATCGTAATACGACGAAAACTTAGAATCCGCCAAAGAACTACGTAAGTCGTAAAAACAAAAACCCTATCACAAACTCTATCACTACAACAAAAGTGCGAAAACGAAAAAACTCTATCACCACAACACAAAAAGTATAACACCAAATGATGACGACGTTAACGGAACAAGTTAAACTACTGTCGGAGACACACCTGAATCAGGCCTTGAGTCAAATAAGACAAGTGCCTTCATTCAGTGGCAGTACCCAGGAGCTCAGTGCCTTCATCCGAAGGATTGAATTCATACTACAATTATACCCAACGACGGACACCAGGCAACAACATGTATGCTTCAGCGCAATCGAAATGCAGTTAGCAGGAGACGCTCAGAGAGTATCGCAATTATCTGGAGCCAGGACTTGGCCGGACCTGATGAATGCTCTTATCAGCGAATATAAGACGCAAACACCATGTGAGGAATTACTTCGCCGCCTTTATAATACCCCTTTCGCTGGAAGTATCCGTAAGTTCGTAGAAGACCTAGAGAATAAGTCATTCATTATTTCCAATAAGTTAATGTTAGAAAACAACGTTAGCAACACGATATTATACACAAATGCCCTGAACAACACGGTCAAAGACGTTATAATGAGGAAATTACCCGATAGATTGTTTATGACTCTAGCTAGGCACGATATAACAGCTGTGTCCACACTTAAACAGGTAGCACAGCAAGAAGGCGTTTACGAAACGGTCTTCAACGATAGAACAAAACCACAAAACAATTCTAATTCAAATACAAATTCACCACAAAACTCCAAGAATAAGGGAAACTATCAAAATTTTTCAAACAATGCCATGCATAATGCAGGCAAATCGAATCAGAACACCCATTCTAAACCTGCTGAGCCTAATTCGCAAGCTATGAATGAGTTCAAACAGAAATTAAGCCATGGTAGAGCCCAGAACCCCTTAAATCATCAACAGCAAAATAATAGTGCACCAAACCCTCCTGTTAAACGGCAAGAGAAAGCACCAGTGGCCAATACAAAATGGACACAGGTGAAAATTTTCTTCAACCAGCCTCGGAGTCGGAAAGCGACTCAGAGGAAGAGGAAACCCGTTCTTAAAAATTAAATTAAATAACATCACCCTCAAATGTTTAATAGACACCGGTTCGTCTATTAACATCATGAAGCAAAACTTCTTTAACTTTCCTATTAAAACTTCCAAAGTAAAAGTCCATACCATAAATGGCATCATAGTTTTGAACCAAAGCGTTTCATTTCACCCAAGCAAACTTTGCCCTAACAAACAAACTTTCTATATTCATAACTTTTCTGAGAAATATGATTTGCTATTAGGAAGAAATTATTTAGAGTCAACTAATGCTCAAATCGATTACTCAACTCAAACAGTCATTATAAATGGCCATCCTTTCAGAATGTGGTACGACCACATCCAAACAGATGAATCAAAGGCTACCAATGAGTGCCCTAAATCATCTAAAGCAGAGGAAACCCCTCTAACTACCCTAACTAAGGAGAAAACCCTCCGAAAATCAAAGGAAACCCCTTTAAACACTTCAACTAAGGAGAAAACCCCCCGAAAATTTAAGCGGAAATCCCACTTAAAGTCAGATAAGTCCAAGGTTACCAATGAGTGCCCCAAGTTATCTAAATTAGAAGAGTCCAAGACCACCAATGAGTGTCCCAAGTCTTCTAAAACTGAGGAAAACCCTCAAATCACCCCTTACATAGAAGAAGCCCTTCTAGCAACCTCCTCTAACTACGCCTTAGACGACGAGTTAAGAGAGTCCAATGTATTTAGATTAGAACATCTAAATGCAGAAGAAAGGGAGCAACTTTCGCATGTCTTGCTTGAATATGGTGATATTCAGTACAAGGAAGGTGAAAATTTGACCTTCACGAGTACGATTAAACACTCTATTCACACAAAACACGAAGACCCTATCTACAAAAAACCTTACAAGTATCCCCAAGCTTTCGACCTAGAAGTCAACAGACAAATTAACGAAATGATTGAACAAAAGATAATTAGAAAATCTAAGTCTCCCTATTGTTCTCCGATTTGGATTGTCCCCAAAAAAGGTGACGCTTCTGGCAAAGCAAAATTTCGATTAGTCATAGACTATCGCAGTCTCAATGAAATAACCATTGATGACAAGTTCCCCATTCCACTAATGGATGAAATATTAGACAAACTCGGACGTTGTCAATATTTCACAACTATCGATCTAGCTAAGGGTTTCCATCAAATCCAAATGGACCCGCAATCAATTCCCAAGACAGCATTTTCGACAAAACATGGACATTACGAATATACTCGTATGCCCTTTGGTCTAAAAAATGCACCAGCAACCTTTCAACGTTGCATAAACAATCTCTTAGAAGACTTGATCTATAAGGATTGTTTAGTCTATTTAGATGATATTATTATTTACTCCACTTCGTTGGAAGAACATATAACATCACTAAAAAAGGTATTTGATAAGCTTCGATCAGCCAATCTAAAGTTGCAACTTGATAAATGTGAATTTCTGAAGAAAGAAACAGAATTTCTCGGTCACATTATCACAACAGATGGCATCAAACCAAACCCCAATAAGATAAAAGCAATTGTCAACTTTCCTATTCCTAAAACCACAAAAGGAATAAAGTCTTTTCTTGGACTCTGCGGATTTTACCGTAAGTTCATTCCTAATTTTGCAAAGATAGCAAAACCCATGACAATAAAGCTTAAGAAAGGAGCAACAATCAATATAAACGATAGTGATTACGTGTCCGCTTTTGAGAAACTTAAGGTACTCATCACGTCCGATCCCATTTTGATATACCCTAATTTTGAAAAGAAATTCTCACTAACCACGGATGCGAGTAATATAGCTATAGGTGCTGTATTATCCCAAGAACATACACCTATTTGTTACGCAAGCAGAACTCTAAACGAGCATGAACTCAACTATTCGGCAATAGAAAAAGAACTATTAGCCATAGTTTGGGCAACAAAATACTTTAGGTCCTACTTATTCGGAAGAAAGTTCGACATATTAAGCGATCATAGGCCACTTGTCTGGTTAAACAACATGAAAGATCCTAATATGAAACTACAAAGATGGAAGATAAAACTCAATGAATATGATTACAACATTCAGTATCTACCTGGTAAAGAAAACCACGTAGCTGATGCCCTATCCAGAGTTCAGATACAAGAAAACTTCCTAGGTGAGGAAAATACAGTTTCTCTTTCCACAGCAGCCACTGTGCATAGCGCACAAGAGGACAGCCAAAGTCACATCCCCATAACTGAAAGACCTCTTAATTATTACAACAGACAGCTAGCATTTATTAGAGATAGTTTCGATGATGTCCAAGTAATAAAATATTTCAATAAAACAAGAATAAAAATCAGTTACAAAGAAATGACGGATACTCTTGCCAAAGAATTAATTAAGGAATACCTCTGCACAAAAAAAGTGTTATCTATTTCCCCAATGAGGCCGTTTTCCAAATCTTCCAAAATGCTTATGTCCAAATAATAAGTCCAGATAACCTCACTAAAACAATGAGAACCAGCGGTAAATTGATAGATCTTCAAACATACGCCCAGTTTAAGGAGATTATTCTTAAAACACATAAGGAATTATTACACCCTGGAATAGAAAAACTTATTCTTCAGTTCAAAGAACACTATTACTATCCTGATTATCAGAAACTTATTCAAAACATTATAAATGAATGCGAAATCTGCAATATAGCCAAAACTGAACATAGAAATACTAAACTAACCTTCGAAACAACTCCAGAAACCTTCAACCCCAGAGACAAATATGTCATGGATTTCTATTTAATAAATAACAAACAGTTTCTATCATGTATTGACATTTATTCTAAATACGCCTCCCTGATAGAAGTAAACAGTAGAGATTGGCTTGAAACCAAAAGAGCTATTTTACGCATATTTAACGATATGGGCAAACCCATAGAGATAAAAGCTGACAAAGACTCCGCTTTCATGTGCACTGCACTCAAACTCTGGCTAGATTCAGAGGGAGTAACTCTAAACATTATGACAAGCAAAAATGGAATTTCTGACATTGAGAGATTTCATAAAACTATCAACGAAAAATTAAGAATTATAATGAGTGAAAACGAACCCGAAAATCAATTTACAAAGTTCGAGAAAATACTTTACGTATATAATCATAAAACAAAACATAATACAACGGGTCGAACACCAGCAGATATCTTTATTTTCGCAGGAACACCTGCCTATAACACTCAACAGAACAAAATAGATAAAATCGACAAGCTAAATGAAAATAGAACAGACTTCGGTATAGATACCAACTTCTGGGAATCCCCTCTGGTCAAATCAAAGACAACTAACCCTTTTAGAAAAACAGGAAATATAAGGCAGATAGACAACAAGCATTTCGAGGAAACAAACAGAGGCAGAAAAATAATCCACTATAAGTCTAAATTCAAAAAGAAAAAGAAAACTAACAAAAGTAAATACGATAATGATAATTCCAGGCTTACTCCCGGGCATGATCTTCACGATATACCTCCTAACAATGGTTAATGCACAGAACTTAGAGGTAACTCCTATCCAGGCTAAAAATGGTTATTTAATATTTCAAACCGGATCAATAGACTTACCCATAAACTATGAATACCACTATCTATCCGTTAATTTAACCAAGACCGAAATTATCTACGAGGAACTCATTAAGCAGGCTCAATTTTTTGAGAATTTACAGCAAATTAAGTACCTAATAGAGAAACTCAATAGGGAAATGAATGGTATAAGAATCGCAAAACGCAGCAAGCGTGGTCTTGCTAATTTTATGGGAACAATTTATAAGTACTTGTTTGGCACCCTAGACCAAGAGGATAAGGAAGAGTTGCAACAGCAAATAGGCGATATTTCCAAGAACAACATACAGATAAGTGAGCTTAATCATGTAATAGACGCAATCAATAAAGGAATAGAAGTGACAAATCATCTAAATCACCTCCGCGAGCAAGAGCAAATGTTGGCTTTAGTAATTTTCAACCTACAGCAATTCACAGAGTATATAGAAGATATAGAGCTACAACTAACACGTTTAGGTATCTTCAACCCCAAACTCCTAAGACACGATTCATTAATTCACGTAAATTCAGAAAAAATCCTTAGTATCAAAACTTCTGCATGGCTCAAGTCTGACACTAATGAAATTTTGATAATTTCCCAAATTCCAAGAGAAATAGTTAAAACCCCAGTCTTTGAAATAGTACCATATCCAGACAAACAAAACAATATACTAACAGAAACTATTCATGATAAATACTTTTCACATAATAACCAGACCTATACAGCAGGCTCCCAAAGCTTAGTCATAAACAAATGCATAACGGGTATATTAAATCAAATAGCAACGCAATGTAGATATAGCAAAACACATTCCGATTTTGAAATCAAGTACGTTGAACCAAACATAATTACAACTTGGAACCTTCCCAAGACAGTCTTAAACCAGAATTGTATTAATAGAGAAGGCAACAATATGATTAAAGCGTTCAATTGCTCTGTTCAGTTAGAAGAAATATTAATCACTAATACAATGCTAGAATACACTCAGACCATTTATGTAAACAACAACGTAACTAAGTTAGAACCACTAGAGTATATCCAAGCAAAAGAAATAATTGAACAGCACGCTCAGACAAATAATATTTTTCAAGTAATAATAATCACAGCACTAGCCATAATAATTGTACTTGCCCTAATGTATTTCATTTACATATATTAAACCATACCCCATAAGCTTATTGTAAAATTTAGAAACCCAAATCCAGAGAATGAAACCATTGTAAAACCAGAAAATGAAAATGTTATACCAACAGTAGATAACCCGGTATTGTACCCTAGAATAAGCGCCTGAGGGCAGGCTTTTTTCTTAAGGATGGGGAAGTAACATATCCATTCTACACTACACCCACACCACACAAAACTCAAGCTGTAAACACAATTCCCCTTCCACACACATAATTGTAAACAAAACTCCCCCAATTACTCTAAGCATAAACATGTAAAACTACACCACTGTACCACAGAACAAAAGCCCTTCGATTAACCTCGGTCGTCGTTCACATACGTCACCCTCACCATAAAAGTCCGTTCTCACAAATATCATAAAATCTGCGACATAAACAATTATAAACAATTGTCCCCCAAAAGTCCGCGACATAAACAATCTGCGACATAAACAATTGTCCCCCAAAATTCGGAGACAATAACAACCATCCCTAGGCTACTCGAATTCGATCTCCGATCACTTGGTGTCGACCACTTGGCGAGCCAAATAATAAAAACAAATTATCCGAGTCAGCTTTCACGCACTCGTCTCAGGATTCTCCAGTTACCACTATTTTTTGGGAATCTCTCTCTCCTCACGAGAATAAGAGTTTACAAACTCAAACTCTCTTAAATCTTCGCTCTTTGGCTAAGCCAAATTGCCTATAAAAACTCAAGCGCCCCCCAAACGCTAGTTCAATACTGAGTACGCTATCAGCCGCGATAGCACTCCCTAACTTCGATATTAGAGGTATATTATCCCAACCCCGAGATAATCCAAAGGCTTCGGTTCTTTTTGATAGAATTGAATAAAAAGTGTTAATTAATATTATAAAAACCAACTTTGTGTTTTTTTTTAATTAACCCTCGGTTTGAATTCGTAATTATATAGATAAATACTATATGAACTTATCTTCCAAATTGCAATCCGATCGGACAATAAACAGTGAAGTTATTACCCTGCGTCGACCCTTCGACCAGCAAAGTTGTCGATGACGTCAGAACTAAATTTTTTGTGCTGGAAAGAAAAGGACAAACGATACGAGCGCGAAGCGCCAGTTATTTCTCGACTGTTTTTTTCCATGCACATGTCAATTACCGAAAATACATGTTCATAAATATTTGCTAACACTAAACCAATAGGTGGCGTATAGATGAATATGAATGTATGCAAGTAGTTGCATTTATGTGTATGTACATATCGATAATATTCATAATATTTAAGTAATTTTTAAAAATTCATATTTTAGGGTCGATAAAAAATACAAAACCATAAAATGCAATTAAGTAAATATTAGGTTTAATTACTCGATATATTGTGAGTTATCGATATTGGCGCATTTATATTTTATATAGAAATACCGATATATACTGCACACACCGCTTTTTGCAGTCTTTCGCGCGCTCGGAAATTGCGGCGATAAATTATTGGCAACGTATCGAAATTGAAGCAAAGTGTCAGTTTTAATTAAATTAAAAGTACTTAAAAAATAATTTGCTATTCGTGCGAAGTATTGCTATTTTCCTCGCTGGAGAGCTGCGATATAATAAACCCGTCTGATAGATGCTAAGTTCAAAGTGCTATAGGGAAAACCGCGGCCTCAGATGCGCTATTTATAGGCAAGCTATTGCCGCACCGGGCGGCCGGCCGGTACCGCCGCAAACGCTACGTCCCGTAATTTTTAAATCTGTAATATCTTCCAAAATATTTACTTAAAACGGCCGGTGTAAAGGGCCATATAGACTATATTAAATGAACAATGTATTCAAGGTATTTAATTGGTAAGGGATTAATTCTGTATTGGTTAAACATTGGTCAGACAAGACAGTTTAGGAACCAATCTTCAAAGCATTCACCTGCTCCTCGCAGTACTGCATTCATCAATAGACAACCACCAATTCCACCCTTAAGAACACAATATTACCAATCCGGATAGCAATCTCCGACCACTTTACATGACAAAATTCTAACAACTTCGGTTACCAGCTTGCACAGCGAGTAGCTGCACTTCGACTGATTCAGAATAGGCAATTCCCGCCACAACAGTCAGCGCCACCTAGGCCACAGGCTCCAAAACCACTGCCCCGTCCAGAACCTATGGACGTGGATCCCAGTGTTCAGACTAGAATGGTAAACTATATGAACAGACCTCGTTTTGAACCAGGCAAAAGACCATCTGGTCCGATACCAGATGGATTGAAGCGACAATGGAACTTAAACATAAAGACTACTACGGAAGAAAATGAAACACGACCTACTGAGACTCCATTGACAATGACGGAATACGAACAAGCTATGGCAGAGTACGAGGACTACAACAACCTTGATGACAACTTGGACGACTACGTAGATCAGATAGATGACGCATCTCTTCTATATTTCGTATGTAAGATGAGGAATGGAAAATTTATTAGAATACTTATAGATACCGGTTCAACTAGAAACTACAAGCTAAGCGAAGTATTCTCTGTTTTAGATCTGAAAAGGGGCTTCCACCAAATCTCTTTGAAAAATAGTGACATAGAAAAGACCGCTTTCTCCGTAAACATTTGGCTTAAAGGTTGCAAACTCTGTTTTCCAACGTGCATTAGATGACATACTTTTTAGTTTATTTTTTTATTTAATTATTTATTTAACGTCAACTAAAACAGTCGAATTAAAATTAAAATTAGATTATATTTTTTGAATTAAAATTAGAAATATAAAAAAGAAAAAATAAAAGTTTACGATTTAGATTTTAAAATTAAATTTGATAATAAATCAAAAATTTCTTTCTTTGTCTATATTAAGGATAGACAGTTTAACAGAGGGAGGACTCGGAGTTGAAAACTCTGGACAGTCTGTTGTAATCAGAACAGAGAACTCGGAAAGGGTCATGCAAGCTGTAGTTAGTGTTACAAAAGGACAAGGATAGTGGCATAAAATTACGAGTAACTCTAGAAGGAATACAGAAATTAATTTGATTAAGCAGAGTAGGGAAATTTATATTGTACTTTATTAGCTTTACAATAAACATAACGCCTAAAATAATACGACGGTTAGTTAAAGAAGGTAGGTTAATTAGAAGGAGTCTACTAGAATATGGTGGTAAGTCTACATGCGAAACCCAATTAAAACTGCGCAAGGCAAAGAGTAGAAACTGCTTTTGAACAGACTCAATTCTATCTTGATGAATATGGTATTGCGACGACCACACGTCATACCCATATTCAAGAGTAGCAAGAACAAGAGAGGTGTAAAGCGACTTTGTCATGTAAGGATCCTCGAATTCTTTGGCCCATCTTTTGATGAACTCAAGTAGTCAAAATGCCTTATTGACAATTTGTGTAATGTGACGATCAAATTTCAATTTATGATCAAAGAGGATACCTAAATCAGCTAGTAATTGATGACATGATAGTTACCTCTGTCGGTCGGCTTAGAAAGACAATCTTCAATAAGAACTCGTTGAGATCTGTTAGTTAAATAATCAGATATCCACAAAAGGAGCTTTTGAGGAAAACCAATCAAATTTAACTTATGAATTAAGAGATTATGATTTATGGAGTCAAATGCTTTACTGAAGTCAGTATAGACCACATCAGTTTGCATTTTGTTCCAAAATCCTAGATTAATATGAGATGAAAATTCTAAAAGATTAGAAGTTTTTGATCTTGCCTTTATAAACCCATGTTAACTTAAAAGTTAACTGAGCCGTAAAATTTTTTTCAAAAAACTTAGGAATTGCGGACAATTTGGATATATGTACATCTCTAGTTCTTCACATCATGCTTAGAACCACTTTTGTGAAGAGGAATGGAAAAAGAGTTTTTCCAAATAGGTAGGAAATAACTATTGGATAGTCAAGTAGTCAAGTATTAGTAAGTCAAGTAGCTAATGAATTGGTTTTAATATCTAATCAGCACAAAATCTAAGTACGCATGCTGGAACTCCGTCAGGGCCAGGTGAGAAAACGGTTTTTATCTATTTAAGATCATTAAGTAAAGAAATTTTGTCGATAGAAGGACTTCGAGAACATTTTGGAAAAATATGTTTTATTTACATAGACGATATCATCATAATTAGCAAATATTATATGATGATACGGATATTGAGAATTTGGCTAAAATTTTTCAAACTTTACAGATCGCTTACATGAAATGTCAGCTGGACAAATGTGAGTTCATGAAAAACAAAGTCGAATTCCTTGGAATTGTTGTCTCCGATAGAGGAATAGAAACAAACCCGAATAAAGTGACAGCGATAGCAAATTATCCCTGTCCTAAAACTTTGAAGGATCTAAGATCCTTCCTATGCCTTTCCGGCTACTATAGAAGATTTATAAAAAATTATGCGAAAGTTTCAAAGCCCCTAACTTCACTTTTAAGAGGGGAAGATGGACACGTGTCCAAAAGAATGCCATCCAAAAAAATAATTTCTTTAGATAATGAAGCTCTAGAGTCTTTTAAGAAGCTTAAAAGTAACTTAGTGTCAAGAGAAATAATTCTCCGTTACCCAAATTTCAAAAAGGAGTTCCATTTAACTACTGATGCATCTAATTTCGCGATCGGATCAGTTCTATCGCAAGACAACCACCCTATATCTTTCCTCTCTAGAACACTTACCAAAGCCGAAGAGAACTATGCGGCGAACGAAAAAGAGATGCTAGCTGTAATTTGGGCACTCAAAGCCCTCATAAACTACCTATACGGTAAATCAAAGGTTAAGATCTTTACAGATCATTCACATTCTCTGAGTAGCTGAGTAGGGAAATGACAGAATCAAGAGATGGAAGGCTTATCTAGAGGAATATGATTATGAAATATTCTATAAGCCGGGAAAAGAAAATATTCTTGCAGATGCGCTCAAAGTACCTTTAGAGCAGATTAACACTGTTGCCTCTAAACAACATAGCGCTGAAAGTTTTAACCATGATTAATCGCTAGCGTCGAAGCCCCAATAAATGTTTTCAAAAATCAAATATTCAAATCAAATATACAAATCAAATAAGTACGACTAAAAATTCACTATCCCATTTCCTACCTTCCATAGACATGAAATATACCGAATTGAATACACTACGGACGATATAATAACAGACCTAAAAACCATCTCAACCCTTCCGTCATTAACGGTATTCACACGACTGAAGAAATCATGGTAAAAAATTCGGACAATCTACCGAAGATTCAAGGAATCAAAGCTCGATTCACCCAATCCAGGGTAGAAGACTTGACAGACGAAACTGAACAGCAAGAAAGAATTCTTCAAATACATAGGAAAGCACATCGAAACGCTCTAGAAAATTAAAAGCAACTAGCAGAAACCTATTATTTTCCAAGAATGAAGCAAAAAATTATACATTTAGTCAAGCAATGTAAAGCACGAATTATAAATTCAAAAGCGATAGAGGACATCAGAACCCTTTTGCGCGATATTACATTTTATTTCGGAGTCCCTAAACATATCGTTATGGACAACGAAAAAGATTTCAATTCCCAATTATGCTGGAGCAGATACAGACACAAGTTTATACTGCCCCACCATTACAAAAATACCGTTAACGGTCAGATAGAACGCTTCCATTCAACACTTTCAGAAATAATGAGATGCTTCAAGAAAGAGGGCAGAGAGAGAAATTTTAAGTAACTACAATATTAGAAAGGGCGGTTTACGAGTACAATTACAGTTTTCATTCAGTTACCAAGAAACGATCACTAGAAGTATTCTTCGATAGGAGAGTGACAACAGACCCGGACAAATACGAAACAGCCAGACAAGATAACATTGAAAGAATTAAAAAAAAAAACAGAAATCGAATCTTACAAACCATAATAAGAACAACGAAAGCAACAATCAAGCGGCACGCGACACCCTTGGACGTATGTTGCCATAAAAAGTATCTAATTGTATAATACTAATCGCAAGCTACAAATTAATCATAACACTGCAGTGCGCTGCCACCTTGCATCAATTTCAATACGTTGTCATACGGTGTGAGCAGTATTTATCGGTATTTCTTTATAAATTTTGAATTGGCCAATATCGATAACTTGCAATATATCGAGTAATCAAAATTAATATTTATTTAATTGCATTTTATGGTTTTGTATTGACCCTAAAATATGAGTTATTAAATAATAATCATATGTGTACGTAAGCATATTATGAATATGTACACAAGCATGTAAATACTTGCATACATTTATATTCATTTACCACGCCACCTATTGGTTGAGTATTAGTATATATTTATGCACATGTATTTTCGGTAATTGACATGTGCATGGGAAAGAAGAGTCGAGAAACAGCTCGCACTTCGCGCTGGCATCGTTTGTCCTTTTCTTTCCTACGCAAGTAATTTAGTTCTGACGTCATCGACAATTTCTTTGCTGGTCGAAGGGTCGAAATGGTTTATCTAAAAACTTCAGTGTTCATTGTCCGATCGGATTGCAATTTGGAGGATAAGTTAATATGGTATTTATCTATATTTATGCTAAAGCAGAACGTTAAGAAATAAGTATTTCGAATGTAAATCGCAATGTAAATCAAAATTGGCGGTTTGCGGGGGAGGTAGGCATGGTATTCCAAATTTAAAATAAACTTGATCTGCGTATGGTATACAGGAATCTTTATGCCAAATTTGGTGTCTCTAGCTTTTGTAATAGCTGAGATCGGTGCGTTCATCCAGACAGACAGACAGACAGACAGACGGACAGACAGACGGACAGACAGACGGACATGGCTCAATCGACTCGGCTAGTGATCCCGAGCAAGAATATATATACTTTATGGGGTCTCCGACGCCTCCTTCTGCCCGTTACATACATTTGCACAAAGTTAGTATACCCTTTTTGGACCATTTTGAATGGTCCAAGGGTATAACGAGAGCAACAGTCGAGCGGCACGTGACAGTGCGATACCCTTGGACCTATGTTGGCATAAAAAGTATCTAATTGTATGATACTAATCGCAAGCTACAAATGAATCATAACACTGCAGTGCGCTGCCCCCTTGCATCAATTTCGATACGTTGTTAATAATTTATCGCCGCAATTTTCCTAGTGCGCGAAAGACTGCAAAAACGGTGTGAGCAGTATATATCGGTATTTCATTATAAATTTTGAATTGGCCAATATCGATAACTCACAATATATCGAGTAATCAAAATTAATATTTGTTTAATTGCATTTTATGGTTTTGTATTTTTCACTGACCCTAAAATATGAATTATTAATAATAATCATATGTGCACGTACGCAATTTATGAGAAGCTGAAGCAAGCATAGAACGAAGCATATTTTCTGCTACATATGCTAAGGCTATGGCAGAAAGGGATCAAGCAAGGGAAGAGAATAGAAACCGCCCACAAAATTCAAAACAGGGAAAATACATTAAGCCCGATCGTGGACAACAACCAAATCCACATATTAAAAATCACAGACCAACAATAGTAACAATTCCCAGGAGAAAAATAAAAGGGAGGAAACAAATCAAAAGCCAGAACCAATGGAGGTCGACTCCTCTTCCAAATTTAGGCAGCGTACTTATTACGGAAAAACCCAAGAGGAAGTAGAACAAGCACAAAAAAGGGCAAATACTTCCGATAGAGCCACAGGCCAAAGACGCCAACGGTTCAATAACATTGCTAGCGCGAGCATGAGTAGCATTAGATTTACAAGAGAACAAGCTCAGCTATCAGGACAAATCCGAGCAGTTACAATACCACACTTGTGAAAGCGTAAATTTCACAGATGTTAACGATATTGTAGTACCGAGCATCGTCAAAAAGAAGTTCAAGGCTATGATGTTGAAGAGGATAAAGGCATTTTCGACCTCTAACGAGGCGCTACCCTTTAACACCTCTGTCATTGCCACCATACGAACCATAGATAATGAGCCGGTATATTCAAAGCTATACCCGCATCCTATGGGAGTTTCAGATTTTGTAAGTAACGAAATCAGACAATTGCTAGATAATGGTATAATCAGGCCGTCCAGGTCATCATACAACAGCCCGTCCTGGGTTGTCGAAAAGAAAGGATTCGACGCTAACGGCAACAAAAATAAGCGGTTAGTTATCGACTTTAGGAAGCTAAACGAGCGCACTATAGCAGATCGATACCCAATGATGATCTCTATGATTTTAGCGAATCTAGGACGAGCAAAATTTTTCACGACCTTAGATTTAAAATCGGGTTACCACCAGATTTATCTGGCAAAACATGATCGAGAAAAGACCTCGTTCTCAGTCAATGGTGGAAAGTATGAATTCTGCCGACTACCCTTCGGACTCAAAAACGCTGGAAGCATTTTTCAGAGGGCCATCGATGATGTCCTCAGAGAGCATAGAGGGAAATTTTGTTATGTGTAGATCGACGATGTAATAATTTATTCCACTAACGAAGCTGAACATGTTCGCCACATAGACACGGAATGTTTGTGTAATGCCAACATGCTTGTGGCTCAGGAAAAGACCCAATTTTTCAAAGAGAGCGTCGAATTTCTAGGCTTCGTAGTAACCAAAAACGGGGCCACAACTGACCCTGAAAAGGTTAAAGCTATACAGAATTTTCCCGAACCCAAAAACTTATTCAGTTTGCGGTCATTTCTTGGATTGGCTAATTATTACAGAAACTTCATCAAAGATTTTGCAGCAATAGCAAGACCGTTGACCAACATTCTCAAAGGAGAAAAGGGCTCCGTGAGTAAACATATGTCCAAAAAAATCCCAGTTGAGTTTAATGAAACTCAGCGCAATGCCTTCAAAACACTGAGGAATATTCTAGCATCAGAAGATGTAATCCTCATGTACCCAGATTTCAAAAGCCATTTGATCTGACAACTGACGCATCCAAGGACGGCGTTGGTGCTGTTTTGTCTCAAGGAGGTAGACCGATAACTATGATTTCCAGAGCGTTGAAAGATAGTGAAACTCATTACGCTACAAATGAAAGAGAGTTATTAGCTATAGTCTGGGCTTTAGGGAGGTTACAAAATTATTTACAGAAACACGAATGCAAAAATTAAAAGTTGGAAAGCATTCATTGACGAACATAACGCCAAAGTGTTCTATAAGCCTGGTAAGGAAAACTTTGTAGCTGATGCCTTGTCCAGGCAAGTCATTAATGCTACACAAAACGAACCCCCATAATACGTTGCAACAATTCATAGTGAGACCTCACTAACCTACACGGTTGAGACAACCGACAAACCATTGAACTGTTTTAAAAACCAAATTGTCCTGGAAGAGGCACTTTTCCCTCTGCAGAGAAAAATGATACTCTTCGGCAAGAAAATTCGCCACATCATTAATTTCGTAAACAAAAATTCTCGGCTTGACATATTAAAACCACTCATCATCCCAGATGCAGTTAACGCAATTCATTGCGATTTCCCAACACTTGCTAGCTTTCAACACGAACTTGTGTTAAACTTCCCAGCCACCAAGCTGTGGCATTGCAAAACGTACGTGTCAGACATTACTGACGGAAACGAGCAAATAGAAATTATCACAGCAGAACATAACCGCGCGCACAGAGCCGCACAGGAAAACGTTAAACAAGTCCTTCGTGACTACTATTTTCCCAAAATGAATAGTTTAGCAAGGGAAATGGTCACCAATTGCAAAATATGCACCAAATCAAAATATGATAAGCATCCACAGAAACAAAAGCTTGGAGTCTCACCTATTCCATCATATGCTGGCGAAGTGCTGCATATTGATATTTTCTCCACTGACAAAAAATTTTTCCTCACCTGTGTAGACAAATTTTCGAAATTTTTTGTAGTACAACCGGTTTCGTCCCGGACAATAGTAGAACTAAAAATACCAATCATTCAATTGGTCAATTTATTCCCAAAGACGAAGACAATGTTCTGCGATAACGAGGCAGCATTTAATTCTGAAACAATGGTATCGCTGCTCAAAAATAGCTACGATATAGACATTGTTAATGCACCACCATTGCACAGCGTTTCCAACGGTCAAGTAGAAAGATTTCATACCACGCTGGCAGATATAGCCAGAAGCCTAAAAATGGACAAAAAAGCCAGCGACACTGTGGAGCTTATTATGAGAGCTACTGTAGAATATAACAGATCAATTCACTCGGTCACCAACCAAAAACCGTTGGATGTTATACACGCCGCATCCCCCGAATTTAGACAAAATATACAGGAAAAAATCCAAAAAGCACAGCAAGCTGTGTAATGCAAACAGGCAGAACCGAATATTCGAAGTAGGCGAAAAGGTGTTTGTCAAGAATAACAAGAGGTTAGGCAACAAACTGACACCACTTTGTGCGGAGAAAAAGATACAATCAGACCTAGGAACGTCTGTTCTTATTAGAGGGAGGGTGGTCCATAAGGACAACCTGAAATAGTAATAAGAAAAACCAAGTAGGATTAACTGCACATGACTAACCGCACAAACTTGTTTCTCTATTACAGGAAGCAAGTTGCAATTTTGTTAATGTTAGGGATGGTACAAAGTCGGATTATCGACTATTCACATTCCAATTATATTCCAATAATAGACGGAAAGGTATTGGTATGGGAACAAAGGGACTATTTAAGGCACTCCAGTAATTTGACGGAATTTGGTGTTATTGCAGTCGAAACTGATGCGTCTGACTTTGAGAAGGTGAGGTGGTCCGAATCGCAACTAATCGATGCAAGCAATAAGCAAATAGTTATCAACTCGGAAACGCAAGAACAGATCAACAAACTAACTGACGCAGTAAATGAAATAATTAAAGCGAAAAAGAATGACATAGTAGATACTCCACATTTGTATGAAACACTGTTAACAAGAAATAGAATTTTGATAAATCAAATATCAAACCTAATCCTCACAATCACATTGGCTAAAGCCAACATAATCAATCCAACTATTTTCGAGCATAACGATTTGAAAGCTATCTTAAATGAACACCCGTTAGAAATTCCCAGAGTTAGTCTCACAGAAGCGTCCAAAATAAAAGACCTCCAGTCCGAAAACATAATTCATATCTTAATAGCGTATCCCACGGTGAAATTCAGTTGCAAAAAGGTCAACATATACCCTGTATCCCACCAACATGTCGCATTGCAACTATCAGATGACACCGTAGCCGAATGCAACGATGATATACTAGCAGTCACTGAGTGCGTAGCGACAACCTACGCCTCCGTGTGCAAATTTACCGCACAAGACTCATGCGCCCGAGCACTGCACGCTGGTAGCGCCGCCTCATGCCGAACACAACCGAGCTATCTTAATCCGATCACATTCGTGGACGACGGCGTCATCATAATCAATGAAAGTGCCGCTAAGATCAGCACAGACGACGGTCCAGAAGTCATCACAAATGGAACCCACCTCGTCACCTTCCGATCCTCCGCCACCATCAACGGGACGAGATACGTGAACGAGCGTGGGATCATAGAGAAGGCACCAGGCATCGCCGGGTCTCCCTTGCTCAACATCATCGGCCATGATCTCGTGTTAAGTATGCCCCAGCTCCACAGGATGAATAATCTCAATCTACAAGTCATCAAGAACTTTAAGGGAGAATTGGCGGCCACCAAGGCATCTAGGAACTTAGCATCGATCGGCATCATCCTCAGCATCATCTTCAGTAGTCTCATCTTCGCGTGGCTAGCATCGAGGAAAGTGGAAAAGATCATCAACAGTTACAAGGTGACCGAGGACGGCCAGCAACTTGAGGGGGGAGTAGTTAACACATAAGCCTAGCTCAAGAAACATAATCAACTACACATTGTTGCTCCAAGTAAATTCCGCTGACGTATGAGTTCAGCGCCCCGGCCGTTCGGTCGGCAACGGTAACCTGACACTTGAATATATTGCAAGTGGCTGCGTTATCGTTTATGCTGAGTCGGCTTGCCGACTTTAGCTTGGAGCCTCAATACATCTCTTTGTATTTCTGAGTTTTTTAGTTCTGAATAAAGCGCACGAAAAGTAAGACGCATGTCACAATAACTCCGGCACAAGCCGTCATTTAATTATTCTTATAATTGATAGAGTCACTGAGCCACAAGGCCAGAGACTAGTGAGCAAAGTAAGCTCCCACCTTACACGTATACTCAGTATACTAGGAATCTGATAGCAGTAATCACCACGACGACACAACTGGCTTCCTCGTGAGGATAAACCGCATAATTTGCACATGTATTTTCGGTAATTGACATGTGCATGGGAAAGAAGAGTCGAGAAACAGCTCGCACTTCGCGCTCGCACCGTTTGTCCTTTTCTTTCCTGCACAAGTAATTTAGTTCTGACGTCATTGACAATTTCTTTGCTGGTCGAAGGGTCGAAATGGTTTATCTAATAACTTCAGTGTTCATTGTCCGATCGGATTGCAATTTGAAGGATAAGTTCATATAGTATTTATCTATATTTATTCTAAAGCAGAACGTTAAGAAATGAGTATTTCGAATGTAAATCGCAATGTAAATCAAAATTGGCGGATTGCGGGAGCGGTAGGCGTGTTATTCCAAATTGAAAATAAACTTGATCTGCGTATGGTATACAGGAATCTTCATGCTAAATTTGGTGTCCCTAGCTTTTGTAATAGCTGAGATCGGTGCGTTCATCCAGACAGACAGACAGACAGACAGACGGACAAACGGACAAACGGACAGACAGACGGACATGGCTCAATCGACTCGGCTAGTGATCCTGAGCAAGAATATATATACGTTATGGGGTCTCCGACGCCTCCTTCTGCCCTTTACATACATTTGCACAAAGTTAGTATACCCTTTTTTGACCATTTTCCATGGTCCAAGCGTATAAAAAGGAAATAAGTAATTATCGGCCAGGAGAAGAAATATTCGTAAGAGTAAACACTAGATTAGGTTCCAAGCTTTCCCCAAGATATAGGAAAGAAATAGTTAAGGAAAACAAGCAAACTACAATAATAACAGAATCGGGGAAACGGTACATAAAGGTCATATCAAAATCTAAAAATTTTCAGGATATTACTATGCATAACGAACGATATTTCGAAGCTACCAAAATTAAAGCTACCAGAATTGAATGGGAATTTCACAGAGTGGACAAGCTGGTTCAATACTTTTTGTACTTTAATCGACGCAGATGGAGAAGTAGATGACCTTTCTAAATTTATACATTTAAAATCGTGCTTAGGGACAAATCCATTAGAAACTATTGAGTGCTTAGCGCTTTCAGCAGACAATTATGGAAGGGCTTTGCAACTGTTAAAAGATAGATTTGTAATAAACAGGAACATTAACATGGCTAGTCGAGAAGTTAGAAGACGCGGGTTCCCTAAGAAAATTAATAGTGGAAAAAGAGCAACTTGTAAATTGTTGTGGAAGCTAGCCTATATTCCTGCTATTGTTGACGAAGTTATGTTGGACGTTGAATACAATGAATGTATTAGCAAGTGGTCCAAACGACACCAAGCCGATGCTTGTTGCGCGCGGAACCCAGACGAAGTCCACCTCCCGCCTGACCGACCGAGAGGCACCGTCGCATAACGGACGACACGGAAACGCGGTAAAAATGCGAGTAGAGACGCGAGAGAAAGAAAATTAACGCGATAGGGAATAAAAAGTCGAATAGAGGATACACGCGACATGCAAGTGAAAAATGAAAATTAAGAAAAAGAAGATAGAATGACGAGGAATACTATTAGGAGGATACTATTACTGATTAATACTAATACTAATTACGTGCTAGATAGACAAGAATTAAAGACTTCATAGCAGCGATAGAGTTAGTGCTAGCTATGACGTGTTGAAGTTTATTGTAGTCCGAACATAATACCCTGAACGGATCGTGCAGTGCATAGTTCGATCTACAATAAGGAAGAGTTAGTGGAAGGTAATTACGTGTCGTTCTGCAAGGGACAGAGAAGTGTAGCTGCCTTACCAGGGTCTCACTGTCAATGTCACCTTGCATAAGGTTGTTAATAAATAAGACACCTAGCATGGTTCTGCGATTGGTTAGGGAAGGCAGGTTTAATAATAGAAGTCTATTAGTATAGGAAGGCAGTCTTAAATTTTCATCCCAGTTAAGGCCACGTAAGGCAAAAAGTAAAAAGTTTTCTGTACAGATTCTATGCGTTCCTTATGAATAGTGTACTGGGGACACCATACGCATGACCCGTATTCGAGAATGGGACGAACAAGTGAGATGTAGAGGGTCTTTGTAAGATAAGGATCGTCAAATTCCTTAGACCATCTCTTAATAAAGCCTAAGACACCCATGGCTTTATTGACCATATTAGAAATATGATTGGAAAACTTAAGTTTTCGGTCCAAAAGAACCCCCAAATCATCAACTAGGGTGATTCTTTCCAAGGCACAACCACAAAGAGTATAAGAAGCATACTTTGGACTGGCTCGAGAGAATGTCATCAGCTTGCATTTAGAGCTGTTCAGGTTTAAAAAATTGGCACAACACCAAGAATAAAAACTATTTAGGTCGGCTTGTAAGAGTGAGTGACAGTGGTCGTCTTTAAATTGGTAACAAAGCTTTACATCATCCGCATACATGAGAGTACGGGAGTTACGTATGACCAAAGGAAGGTCATTGATGAAAAGCGTAAAAAGTAGGGGACCGAGGTGACTCCCTTGAGGAACCCCAGATGTGGCATGAAGTGGGTTTGAAAGGGTGGTGTTCAGGATAATAATGTAAAGGTATGTCAGAAACTCGCAAAGATATTTTGAAATAAAGAAACATGGGTTGTGTGTTCGCTGTTTTAGTAAGCGACACCAAACAAAATATTGTAAGGCACAAGCATGTACTATTTGCAATAAGCTACATCATGAATTATTACACAAAGACTCAGGAAACGCAAGAGCTCAATCGTTAGGTGATCCAGCCAACTCAACAGCCTTGCAGAGTGCTTTGTTGACCAACAGAGGATCTAGTTATTTAGCTACTTCAGTCGTGTTGGTTGAAGATGCAGACGGCAAGTTTCGTAAATGGAGATTCGTATTAGACTCCGGTAGTCAAATTAGTTTGGTGACTGCTCAATTTTCATCAGAATTAGGTAGCTAAATACTCCCTTAATTGTATAGGAAATTGCATTTCTAATGTCATTGGTGAAGTTGAAACTACCATCAAATCCAGAGTAACTAATTTTGTAGCAGTCGGGAGCCTTAGTATCTTGCCAAAAATTACGCATTATAATCCCGCAACTACAGATTCATTGAGGTCGCTTATACCGAGCAGTATAAAATTTGCTGACCCATCGTTTGATATGCCAGAAGAAATAAACATGCACATTGTAGTAAATTTATTCTTTAAATTAATCGTGGCAGGCCAAATAAAAATAGGTCTAAACAAACCAATTCTTCAAAAATCCCTCTTAGGTTGGATAGTGGTAGGAGAATATGGTACATTCCAGATGAGAGTGTTGCTTTATCGGTTAACAAAGTTGTTAATCAACGAGAGCAACAGTCGAGCGGCACGCGACAGTGGGATACCCTTGGACGTATGTTGCCATAAAAAATATCTCATTGTATAATACTAATCGCAAGCTACAAATTAATCATAACACTTCAGTGCGCTGCCACCTTGAATCAATTTTAATACGTTGTCAAAAATTTATCACCGCAATTTCCTAGCGCAAGACTGCAAAAAGCGGTGTGAGCAGTATTTATCGGTATTTCATTATAAATTTTGAATTGGCCAATATCGATAACTTGCAATATATCGAGTAATCAAAATTAATATTTATTTAATTGCATTTTATGGTTTTCTATTTTTTATTGACCCTAAAAAATGAGTTATTAAATAATAATCACATGTGTACGTAAGCATATTATGAATATTATGAATATGTACACAAGCATGTAAATACTTGCATACATTCATATTCATTTACCACGCCACCTATTGGCTGACTATTAGTATATATTTAAGCACATGTATTTTCGGTAATTGACATGTGCATGGGAAAGAAGAGTCGAGAAACAGCTCGCACTTCGCGCTGGCATCGTTTGTCCTTTTCTTTCCTACGCAAGTAATTTAGTTCTGACTTCATCGACAACTTCTTTGCTGGTCGAAGGGTCGAAATGGTTTATCTAATAACTTCAGTGTTCATTGTCCGATCGGATTGCAATTTGGAGGATAAGTAAATATGGTATTTATCTATATTTATGCTAAAGCAGAACGTTAAGAAATGAGTATTTCGAATGTAAATCGCAATGTAAATCAAAATTGGCTGTTTGCGGGGGAGTTCCCCTTGCTGCCCCTGACGGCTGAGGGCCTAATTTATAATATTCATAAATTGCGTACGTGCACATATGATTATTATTAATAATTCATATTTTAGGGTCAGTGAAAAATACAAAACCATAAAATGCAATTAAACAAATATTAATTTTGATTACTCGATATATTGTGAGTTATCGATATTGGCCAATTCAAAATTTATAATGAAATACCGATATATACTGCTCACACCGCTTTTTGCAGTCTTTCGCGCGCTAAGACAATTGCGGCGATAAATTATTAACAACGTACCGAAATTGATGCAAGGTGGCAGCGCACTGCAGTGTTATGATTTAGTTCCCCTTGCTGCCTCTGACGGCTGAGGGCCTAATTTATAATTTTCATAAATTGCGTACGTGCACATATGATTATTATTAATAATTCATATTTTAGGGTCAGTGAAAAATACAAAACCATAAAATGCAATTAAAAAAAAATATTAATTTTGATTACTCGATATATTGTGAGTTATCGATATTGGCCAATTCAAAATTTATAAAGAAATACCGATATATACTGCTCACACCGCTTTTTGCAGTCTTTCGCGCGCTAGGAAAATTGCAGCGATAAATTATTAACAACGTACCGAAATTGATGCAAGGTGGCAGCGCACTGCAGTGTTATGATTAATTTGTAGCTTGCGATTAGTATCATACAATTAGATACTTTTTATGCCAACATACGTCCAAGGGTATCCCACTGTCGCGTGCCGCTCGACTGTTGCTCTCGTTATTTTTTACTTTGCTACTCGCAAGTAATTAACTTATATGTATAAAGAAAACTATACAATAAGACCAAAACTGGTGCCCGTAACAAGAGCTGCATGAATATTTCCCCTGCGAACATTCTACATCTTATTGAGCAGTCCTTGTAAGACTGTTGCCCTTGTTACTGCCTGAATGAGTTACAATCAATGAAATACTTATCATAATCAATTTCTTTACTCTACAGTATCTTAAACATATTTTTATGGAAACCTCTGCAAGTGATCAGAAAGTTCTGGATTTACAGACTTGCTTGTACAGTCTGTTACCTGTACAGAGTGTTACCTTTGTTGATCTCAAAATGAATGTTGCCGCCTAGAAAATTCCTTATCTCATTGAACAGCTCTTGTTAGCATCCTGTTCTTCCTTTTACTACTTACCTAATAATTTTTCCCTGAGGAACCTTCGACAACTTATGATACCTCCATTCTCTATTCACAACACTCTTCAGATTCTGCTGTTTACGGTATGTTCAAAATTTAGCTACAAGTATATTTGGCGCAACATTTTGGACTGAATAATGAATTGTGCTAAAAAGAAAGTTCAGTTACTGGTATTGCTGCCCGTTGTCGAGATGCTCATACGACGATTTGTATGCGGCAAGAGACAACCTAGTGGTGGATAGCGCCATCTTCTTGGACGGGACAACAGTGTGCTATCGTTGAAGGTGCGATTCCGGAATGGTACATCGATAGCCCAGACTTCTGCTGGCAATGTCATCAATTGATTCGGTATGATCACCGCTATTGTCCTTCTGGCAGGCATTCTTAATCAGCAGAAACAAGCGACGTTCCATGCACAAGGATGTATTATCATAGAAGGAACATAAACCAGAATCGGGTGTCAGATTTCCATCGGTAGCATTGGACACATCAGTGGTGAAACGTTTGAGCTTGGGGATTTTACTTAAGACACGCCAGAAACGGAACCTGCTGAAGACACGAGATTATAGAATGCTGACCGGGCCTCCTTTGACTACAAACTCCACTGACTTGATCGACATTCTCTCTTTTTTTTTTAGACATATCTTCCTATTTATTGAATCTTCTCAGCTTATGAGACTAAACAAAAAGTTTACCAATCTTAATATAATTTAGAATACAACTTTATAATTTGAATTGTTGTTCAGCGGCCCTGAGAAGTTACAGCTGGGCAGATTGATCAAATCGCTGCAGTCTAGATGAACTGCAAGCTCGCAATAATCGCTTGGCAAGGGGGTTAGGGTAAGCGTCGAGCTTGTTCAGGTATTTGGTCCTTTTGTCTAGTATTTCATCTACGACTAGGTTGATTTGAAGGTCTCTATGTATGTTCTCGTTGCGAAGGTACCATGGGGCTCCAGTTATAGTGCGCAGAATTTTTGATTGTGCTCGCTGTACTACGTTTATGCTGCTTTTCGATGCGCTTCCCCATAGCTCGGAGCCGTATTTGTAGTTTTTGCATCAATATGCCTACGCCATGTAAGCCGCCTGTCTAGGTGAATTCCCAGGTACGTTACCTCGCTAACTTGTGGAACTGGTGTGTTGTGTAAAAATATAGTAGGGCATGTTTGTCGATTGAGCGTGAATGTTACATGTTTGCTCTTGTCCTTGTTGATACAGATGCGCCAGTCTGCAAACCATGTTTCCACGAGTAGTAGGTGTCGAGCTAGTTGCGCAGTTGCTTCCATTGGAGATCTGGATCAGCTGAGGATCGCGTCCGCGAACGTGTGCGTGGTTAGCTGGGGATTAGTAGGTATGTCCGATGTAAACAGGAGATAGAGAACTGGGCCCAGGACGCTACCTTGGGGGACGCCAGCGTTGATGTTATGGTCGAAAGACATACTGTTGTTGCATCTAACTGTGAAGGTACGCTTGTAGAGGTACGTCTCCAACAACTTGTGGGTGTTTTGAGGCAGCAGTTTCTGGATTTTGAACATAAGTCCGTCAAGCCAGACTCTATCAAAAGCTTGAGCTACATCCAAGAATAGTGCAGAGCAGTATTCACGGTTTTCAAAGGCAGTGCGTATTTCCGTTGTGATTCGTTTCACCTGCTCAATGGTTCCATGCTTCTTTTGAAATCCGAATTGATTCGTAGGTATGATGTCACGGAGATTTATGTAAGGCATAAGACGTAGCAGGAGCACCTTTTCAAAAAGTTTGGAAAGGGTGGATAGCAAACTTATTGGCCTGTAGGAACCGTTATTACCACTGACTTTTTCCATTGTGTAGGAATATAGCCAAGCTTAGCAATTCTGTTGAAGAGCTTGCAGATCTGGTGTAGCGCACATCGAGGCAGACGACTGATCATTTTGGAAGTTATCATGTCGTGTCCAGGCGATTTTCCAGGGCTTAATTCCTTAACCGTCTTTGCTATTTCATCTGGCCGGAAAACCTTTGGCTCCAGCGGTGCGCAATTGCTACGTGACAAGGGGAGGATGAAAGTGTTTGTAGGCGGATTAGGCTGAAACACTTTTTTAAGGTGGTCAGCAAAGGTGTGGGCTCTTTGTTCATCGCTTCGGGACCAATTTCTATGGGCATATCGTAGTGGTGTGACAGCCTCTGTTGGTGCCTGGTGGTGTCGGTGGGCTTTCCATAAAGAGTGTTTTGTGCTGTTGGTGAGAGCTGCTCGATGTATTCGTATTGTGCCTTTTCTTCCTCTAGCTTGAGTGTTCTGGTGAGCAAACGCGTCGCTGCTTTTAGTTTTTGTTTCAAGGTCGGCACCAGGTTCTTGATATCTCTGTTTGTTAGGTTGTATCTCATAGGAGCAGGGGGTCTGATGGAGTTGAGATTGTTGCTGCTGCAACTGGGGTCGATACAACGAGCCGTTCAGGTTGCCAATGTCTGTTTCGGTGTTTGGCAATCCTGAGGCGTCGATATGAGAACAGATATATCTTGAATATTTGGCCCAGTTAGTTTGGTTATTTGTAAGCCTATAAGGCTTCTCTATAACCGGGGCTGCTGTAGAAAGCTAAAGATGACTGGAGAGTGATCTGAGGACAAGTCTGGAAGTGACTCTGCTGTTATGAGGTGCTGGGGAATACCTTTAGTTATAGCGAAGTCAATGAGGTCAGGAAGCTTCTTTGGATCTGCAGGCCAGTATGTAGGTCTACCCGGTGTAACGTAGTTTAGCTTTCGGTTTGGTTTCGTGATTGCATTGTAAAGCTGCTTCCCTTTGGGCGTGACCAGGCGAGATCCCCAGTGTGTGTGTTTTGCGTTATAGTCACCTGCTGCGACAAAGCTCCATGAAGTTGTCTTCTGTGAGTGTGAACCGCGGTGGGCAGTATACTGCTGCAAGTGTGATAGGGCCATTTCTGGCCTGTATGCTGATCGACGTGGATTGCAAGTAGTTTTTTTCAAACGTGTTCTGAGGATAGTGCTTGAGCCGAGATCTTATTAGTATTCCAGTACCTCCATGGCCTATGCCATCTGGGTGATTAGTGGAGTAGAATTTGAATCCTGGAATTTGGAAGTTGTGTTTATTTGTTAAGTGCGTTTCAGAAAGCAACATAACATCAATATTTTTGTTGTTAAGAAACTGTGTTAGTTCCAGCCTGTGCTGTGAGACGCCATTGGCGTTCTACATAGCTATTTTTAGGGAAGCCATTATATTGATTTCCTGGATACGAGCAGCTGTATCAGCGTGTTCTGGTTCTTCATAAGCTCTTGTAAAGTGTTTTGCATGAATGACATGAATTTCTCCAGGCTTTGTTGGAGTGTAGACATCATCGCTTCCAAGCTACATGGCGGGTACTTGGGTGGGAGATGGTCCTTTGGTGGGGCGATTGGTGGGTGGAAGTTGCTCGTGGCTTCTAATGCTGAAGTAGAAGTTTTGGTGCCTGACTTTAGGGCACTTGTATATGAGGTGTTTGAGTCAGTACGTGAAGTAGGCTGGTGTTGCGTTTGGGAGGTTGTTGATCTGGTTGATGATTGTGTGTTAGAGTGGGACCTTGGCGACGGCGTGCGCTTGTAGATGCGATTTTTAAGTTCTTTGAAGACTACACAGCCGCGCCAGTTTGCTGTGTGGTTCTCACCGCAGTTGCTGCACATCTTAACCGAAGTGTCTTCCTTATTTTTTGTACAATTCGCAGTACTGGCCATATTCTTGGCAGTTTATGCACTGCACTGGTTGATTTCTTTTGTGCGGCTCTTCCACAGTGATTCGACGGTGTAGCAGGAGTTGTAGCTTGTATATCGGGTGCACTTCGTTTCGCTTGACCATTTTAGCTTCAGGCTCCAGTTCTACTTTGAAGAGTGGCTGAGGTTGTTTGTTCCTGTTCAGGATGTTAATCACTGATTTGGCGTAAAAGTTTTTAGCTTTTAATGCTGCAGTAATTTCATCAGGCGTCACAGTGGGTTCAATTCCTTTTATTACAACTTGGAGTCCCTTGGCGCTCTTAAGTTGGTATATGTAATATATTTTCCCAGCATCGTCCAGATGTTTTGTTACAGCCCGGTGGCCAGCTTCGGTTTGTGTTTGGATCCTGGTTTCGCTGATTTTTCCTTATGTTAGGGGTACAACATGGAAATTGTTCTCGCCATTGAGCGCGACTATTTTGCTGACCAGTGCAGCTCTTATTTGCTCGCTTACGTAGATTGGAGGCGGTTTTGGACTCTTCGTCTCCATTTCTGGCTCATCGATTTGATTCGCTGAGGTGTTGTCTAGGAGAGCGAATCTATTTGAGTATTGTCCCTCAGATTCGCCATTAGTAGCGTTGTTGCGGTTCATTTTCGACTTGTTGCCACCCCCTTTATTCTGCGGGCTGGGCTTGCGCTTAATCTGTATGTACCGATCGATACCAGTTTGCACCAGTTGCGCTGCTCGAGTTTGTTTTTGTTCCGTTTTACTGTTGTTTTTGTTTTCGTTGCTACAACTGTGCAGCGAGAGGGGCGTAGGAGGCTTTCGGGTTGACGTCGTCGGCTCAGCAGAGACAGTTTCGGCAGTTGTCGTTGTGCAGAGCACCTAGGTGGTTGTTGTAGAGAGTGTGGGCGCGCTAGAAGTTGACAGAGAGGTCACAGTACTAGTAGCTACAGAGCTTACCGGTACTGACGCTTGCAAATGCAAGAAGGCACTTGCAAGTGCAAGAGAGAGTTGTTTTGGTTACTCTTAGCATCAAACTGCGCTGTCATCAGCGTCGGCGAGCACGAACGCGGCCGTTCGCTAAGAACTGGCCTGAGTTCGTCGACCTGGTTGTTCAAGCTAGGCTTGTCGGGGTGGGGGGACACGATTGTAAAATACACATTGTTACGGTGTAAAGAGAGCCGACGCTCATCTTGCTCATTTTGTCTCTGAGCACGAATATCGCGTTGACTCATAGCTGCGCGCACTTTTATTTGTCTGTGGATTCAAAATATAAGTGTAATTTTGGTTACACAAGAATAAAGAATATACACAGAGGTTTGCTAATTTACAAAGTTTATTTATTTATATTGTTCTGATTATTAAACTTTCACTACACTGGCAAATCGATTGCTTTTTGCGGAGCTCGGTTTAAACACGTCTGTCACTGTTGAAGTCCACGGCCGGATAGAAATCTCATGAAAGCAGGCACACGAGAGCTCACGAAAGCGATATTGTCCCTCCTCAAGACTGACCATACGATCGACAGGCTGATCTGTCATATTTCCCACCATAGTCGCACTTGACAGTTCATAAGTTCATTGACCTTCAAGGAATTCACTAAAGCGATGTGCCTAGTTTGGAAATTGTGTTAAATGGTATGATGAGCACTGAAAAATACAATATAGCTCAAAAAGCTGATTTAAATGGGAGAATTACACAGAAGAAACCATTTATAAGTGCTAACAACATGAGGACACGTTTAAACTTTGCTAAAGAGCATTTAAACCAGAATTCAGGTTTTTGGAACACAGTTGTATTCGTCGATGAGTCCAAGTTCCACCTTTTTTGCTCAGATGGAACATCATATGTGTGGTGAAAGCCAAATACAAATCTGCAAACAATAAAAATTTAAAAGCCACAGTCAAACACGGCGGTGGCAGCGTCATTGTGTGGGCCTGTATATCAGCAGCTGGAGTTGGGAAGCTCGAATTTATTGAGACAACGATGGATAAAATTCGTTACCTTGATATTTTGATGTCAAATTTATTGGATAGTGCGGAAAAACTAAGCATACGGAACAATTTTCAAGACAATGACCCAAAACATAAGTCGGGTATTGTGCAAACCTGGCTGGTGTAGAATTGTCCCCATGTAATGCAACCACCAGCACAGTCGCCAGACATGAATGTCATTGACAGTTTATGAGCAATTTTGGGTACAAACGTCAGGAAACGCCAAATTTCAAATAAATCTGACCTAACAGTGGCGTTGGTAGATGAAAAAAATTAGTGGATTCAATGCCGAAAAGGCTTAAAATGGTTGTTGATAACAAGGGGTCACACATGATATAAAAAAAATTTAATAGTTCCTAGCACAAGTCCTGGTTGAAATAAGCTGTTGCATTGTTTTAAGTTAAATTTTCTTATTTTATTATTTAAAAAACTAAAATTAAATAATTACAAATATGTGAAGCATACTATAAATATGATATATAATAAGACATCTTTCGTTGAAATTATTTTGATAAAAATTTTATTTCAGCTATTATAAGCTTTTAAAGTTTGGAAAAGACGCTGGTTGAAATAAGTTGTGAGCCACTGTTCGCTTATTGCCGCAATCGCTATGTGATATTTTTGTGATTTGATTTTTATTAAATAAAATTTAAACGGTCAATAAATATTTATCAAAATGTATTTAAAAATAATAATTATTTATATTAAATGTAAAATAATTATTATAATATGTTTGTCTTAAATATTGCATGATAGATAAATCAAAATCCATGAAATCCAATTGAGTAAAAACTATTTTTAATTGAAATTTAATTTAACATAGAAGTAGCGGATTATTCACAGTCCCCTCGGCTGCTGCTTTCGTGTTAGTTTATTAGAGTAAAATAAATAAAAAAGATGAATAAATAATTAAATTGGAAAGAATGCAAACGCCGTTGCATGTGAGAATCGAATTCGCGCCACAAAACACACAAGCCTTCAAATTTTTCGTTGGACACCCTAATCACTCAGCTATTGGCTCATCTCTTGTTCAGCCGGGACGAATGCATGGTGTACCATTTCTGTTACCACCGGCCGATAGAAAATACAAAGTTTTATTGCTGTGTGTCTGTGTATTGTATATACGTTCAAAACGAATTTAATTCGTATCATATCTTACTTAATTAAATTAGGCGATCATACAGACAGACAGACGAACAGACAGACATTGCTCAATCGATTCGTCTGTTGAGGCTGATTCAGAATGTATACAGTTTATGTGTTTGGAGATGCGTCCTTCTGCCTGTTACGCACATTTTCGTTCCTACAAACACACGTTGGCAATTATTTATCGCCCCAATTGCCTAGTGCTTAAAGCAATTTATTTTATATTATCAATGTAAAGAAACTAATATTCCTTACAAAAGGTACATACCATATGTATATTATGTAAAACAGAGTAGAGATTATTTGTTTTTTTTTTTAAGCAGAGACTTCAAAGAAATGATAGACATATGGGTATTAATATAATTTATTTGCATAATGCAATATTAATTATATATTAATATATTAAAACCAACTAAACTTTATTCACCTATGTAAGTTACATTTATTGTGTATAATTAATTTACGTCCAAAATATTTACATACATACATTTGTACATACATAGAACCATATGATTTAAAATAAAGCAATGCACACACACCAATACATACATATATACGAGTGATATACACTCAGCGACAACAATATGTGCAAAGAGCAGTTATTTTTATACCCTTGGACCATTGAAAATGGTCAAAAAAGGGTATACTAACTTTGTGCAAATGTATGTAACGGGCAGAAGGAGGCGACGGAGACCCCATTAAAGTATATATATTCTTGCTCAGGAGTCAATTGAGCCATGTCCGTCTGTCTGTCCGTCTGTCCGATCTCAGCTATTACAAAAGCTAGGGACACCAAATTTAGCATGAAGATTCCTGTATACTACTGTGGGCAAAAAGTAAGAATTTCCAATTTAAACTTCGCGGGCCTAACATTTCGGGCTAGTTCTTTTTTCTTGAGTTGGTAGGACTGCTAATGACATCTGGGACAAATTTCATGTCAATGTCATCATCAGTAATATATTTACGCTTGTATTTACCAAACGACCACGAGTGCATGTTTCGATTTTTACAATGTCTGATTTAATTGAGCAAAGAAGTGCCATCAAATTTTGTTTGCGGAATGAAATTTCGGCTGAGGAAACGTTGAGGATGTTGCGGAAGGCCTTTGGTGATTCTACCATGTCGCAGAAAAATGTTTATAAGTGGTACAAAGACTTCAAAGAGGGTCGAGAACGTGTTGATGACTTGAAGCGCTCCGGACGACCATCGACGTCAACAGCTGACCAACACGTCAATAAAGTGAAGGAATTAGTGCTCGAAAATCGTCGGTTGACTGTTAGAGACCTTACTGATATGATCGGGATATCAGAAGGATCTGTGAAAACAATTTTGAAAGACCATTTGGGCCTACGAAAAGTCAAATCTCGTTTGGTACCAAAAACGCTCAATTTCTTGCAAAAAAGTCGCCGCGTTGATGTGTGTGAAACAATGCTTTCTGAATATCAGGACAAGCTCAAATGCATGATTACGGGAGATGAGACTTGGATTTATGCTTACGACCCTGAAACAGCCGACCAATCAAGCGAATATCGTGCTAAAGGCGAGGCCAGACCGAAAAAAGCACGTCAAAGTGGTTCAAAAATCAAGGTAATGATGACAGTTTTCTTCGATTTCCGTGGTGTGGTGCACTATGAATTCCTTCCACCCGGCCAAACTGTTAATAAGGAATATTATTTGAGCGTTATGCGTCGTTTGCGTGAAGTAATTCGTCTAAGAAGACCAGAATTATGGGCCAACAACTCTTGGTTTTTGCATCACGATAATGCACCATCTCACACTGAACTCGTTCTTCGTGACCATTTCGCCAAAAATTCGACGCATATCGTTCCGCAACCACCGTATTCGCCTGATTTGGCTCCGTGTGACTTCTGGCTATTCCCAAAACTCAAGAGACCACTCCGGGGAACGCGTTTCGAGTCGATTGAAGAGATAAGAGCTGAATCGAAGAAGGCGCTGATGGCTATACCGGAAAGGGACTTTTTGGCATGTTTCGAGGATTGGAAAAAACGTTGGCATAAGTGTATTTTATCGGGAGGGGATTACTTCGAAGGGGATGAAATTGATGTAGAAGAATAAATAAAGATTTTTCATTTTACAAACAAATTCTTACTTTTTGCCCACAGTAGTACCATACGCAGATCAAGTTTATTTTCAATTTGGAATAACACGCCTACCTCCCCCGCAAACCGCCAATTTTGATTTACATTGCGATTTACATTCGAAATACTCATTTCTTAACGTTCTGCTTTAGCATAAATATAGATAAATACCATATTAACTTATCCTCCAAATTGCAATCCGATCGGACAATGAACACTGAAGTTATTAGATAAACCATTTCGACCCTTCGACCAGCAAAGAAGTTGTCGATGACGTCAGAACTAAACTACTTGCGTAGGAAAGAAAAGGACAAACGATGCCAGCGCGAAGTGCGAGCTGTTTCTCGACTCTTCTTTCCCATGCACATGTCAATTACCGAAAATATATGTGCTTAAATATATACTAATAGTCAGCCAATAGGTGGCGTGGTAAATGAATATGAATGTATGCAAGTATTTACATGCTTGTGTACATATTCATAATATTCATAATATGCTTACGTACACATATGATTATTATTTAATAACTCAGTTTTTAGGGTCAATAAAAAATAAAAAACCATAAAATGCAATTAAATAAATATTAATTTTGATTACTCGATATATTGCAAGTTATCGATATTGGCCAATTCAAAATTTATAAAGAAATACCGATATTTACTGCTCACACCGCTTTTTGCAGTCTTGCGCTAGGAAACTTTTTATGGCAACATACGTCCAAGAGTATCCCACTGTCGAGTGCCGCTCGACTGTTGCTCTCTTTTGTATTTCTTTCTTTTCTTTATTACATTTTATTATTATTTGTTCTATCATTAGGTATTTATTTTCATTTATAATATAATTATAAAATATCATATTCATTTAAATATATGAATATATTTATATATATAGATAAATATACTAACTTTATATTATATATAACTATATATTAATTTTTGATAAATATATATTCAAATTAAAGTAATTAATAAGAATTTTATTTTTAACATATATATTATTTTAAAACTTATGTATATACAATATCAGAAGATTCCTAGACTTAAGAGAAAGTCAGCTTGCTATAGGAGTAAAACACAGCGAAAAAGAAATCGTTTGAATAGGTCAGATATAGATTTTTCTGAGCAGGATCGAGTAAATAATCTAGAGGCATATAGAGAACGTAGGAAATATTTCCAATTTACGGAAGCTGAAAGGTTTTAGTGATAGTCAACAGCATCGAGTCCGCAGAAGTAATAGAACATTTAGGGCCGTTGAGCAATTACCGGACACAATTCGTCACACTACTCTTCGGGCTTCTTCGGCAATCAGATTACAAGAACAACTTGCCAACACTTCGCATCGTTCGAGGCGCAGGCAAGATGCTGAATTTCGATCTCAGGAAAGGGAGCAGGATGCAGTTCGTCGCCGTGTGCGAGGAACTGATCATACAACTAGAAATGCCGAAAAACTTGCAAATACTTTGCGTCGATCGAGTCGCAGGCAATGTCTACAATTCAGGTGCAACGAAAGCGGACGAGATGCTGTTAGAAGAGCGATTCAGCGACAAAATCAAAAGACGCGAATTTTATAAAGGGCAATAGATAGTAGTCAAAGGTCTCAGGTTAGAAACAATCCTATTTGCAGGATTGTTGAGCAGGCACGCAATAATAGTGCACGCCGCAGTGTTCGAATTCGAGCTCAACGTGAGGCCTTTGAAGCCCATAGGAATATGTCGCAAAGAGTGTGTTTATATAGGAGTAGTTGCACCAATAGGATAGCAGAGAATAAGAGAAACGCGTCCCGCAATAGTGTGGAACGTGCGAATACCCTTCCAGATGATAGGATATCGCAGGTTGCTTGTGGTGGCGGCAATGGCTTCTTTAGGGTAATTGTCTGGCTGTATATTTTCGAACCGACGCGGTAGAAAACAATTCGAAATAAGAACAACTCGGGGCGCGTCTCTTCACTTCAATTATGTATTTTGTATTAACTTCATGTTGTTACAATGGAGGAGCTTAAGCCTAACTTAACATTACGGATAAAAGAGCGCGAGAGCCCTTGGTGACTTTCGCATTGTTTATGCCGCAACGTTGCCTACTTCTAGGCGGCTACGTTTCGACGTAAACACAGGTTAAAACTAGATTAGATTGCCTAATAGCCAATTTTAATAAAACAGTCAAGCAGGGACCCGATCAGCTTTGCATATGTTGCAAAGGTTTGTGGTTTCTACATCAACTGGACAAAATTTCGCGTGAGGTCATAGAGGAAAAGTGTAGTGAGGCAGATAGTTTAGATATTTTGTATCTTTCCTCTATGTTTCCATCTTATAATAATAGGTTTAGCTTTTGCAAAACCTGCAGCCGCATTATTAACTTAGGGAATAAAGCAAAGGCTTCTATTAAAAATGGCCTAAATTTTCCGGAGCTTCCGGAATGCCTGAAAGGCTTGATGCCTCTAGAAGAATGGCTGATTTCTCCACGTCTTCCTTTTATGATCATAAAGTCTCTTGGATATGGACGTCAAAGTGCCATTAAAGGAGCAGTGATCAATGAGCCAAATCCAGTTGCAAATGTTGTAACTTCCCTTCCCAGAGCATTTAATGAATCCGAGGTAGTTGAAACTCATCTTAATCGTAGGATGGAGTATAACCATGATTTCATGGCTGAAACCATAAGCCCCTTAAAGATAGTTAATGCAATTCGGTATTTAGTGAACACAGAACTTTATAAGAAGCACTAGGTTACTATCAATGAACAGAGGTTGTCTTCTTACTCTGCTGAGACTGTACCATTTGTTGCGTCAGCAGAGGACAGGGACATTGTGTGTCAAATGTTAGAAAAGGCAGCACAACCTAATGAGCAATGATTGTAGAAGAAGAGGTAGAGTTGAATCCAGGAGGTCAAGAAACCTTCATGGAAAATGTCCCTGTTGAAAACATAGATATTCCTCGAATTACTATAGCACCAGGAGAGGGTCAGCGACCTCTTGATATGATAACCGATTGTGATTCAGAGGAGCTGGCTTTTCCTACAATATTTAAAGGAAATGTCAGGAAAGTTTTACAACTATAGTTAGATCAGAGCTTAGGAATTTCGATAGAAGAGGTTGTAGAACTGATAAATTATTTCATAACTTAAAAAAGTTAGAAATGATTAGCATTAGGAACAGCACATCAATTTGTTTATTTGCCACTCAAGGCATTTCGGCAGCTTAAATAGGTTAATACTTCATGATGATGGCTATAGGCTTTTAAAAGGTATTCGCACGTCTCCTGCTCATTGGGAGGACAAGAAAAAGAAAGTGATTTGGCAAATAGGGCTTCCAACTTTTTTTATAACATTTTCCGCAGCGGAAACTAGGTGGTTGGAGGTTTTAGTCTTGCTATGTAAAAATGTAGACAAGCTAGAATCCGAAAAAGAAGCGTTAAATTTGGGGCTTAATGAGAAAGCTTGTCTCATTAGAGCAGACCCAGTGACCTGTGCAAGATATTTCAATTTTCGATATAGACAGGTTTTAAAACTGATGAAAAAGGAAGGAGGTGTCTTTGGTTGTCACCAGGTCATCAAGTTTTATTGGCGAGTGGAGTTTCAGGAAAGAGGCTCTCCACATATACATGGCATGTTCTGGCTGAAAGACGCCGCCAAGCTCGACGTAAAAAATGAGTCCACATTTAAGCCTGTGAGCTCCTTTATTGATCAGTTTATTATTGCTTATTCTCGTTGCGCGGACGTTGCTCCATATTTGTAGTATTTGATCGTGAAAGCGTAGAAAATTTTAACGATTTTAACAACTTTTTGTCCCACAATCAACTTAACCTTAGTTATGAAGGCTACATTAATGCTGTAAGATCAAGTATAAAGAAACCAAAAGTTGTTTTGAACCGATCTTTTTCAGCAATCAAGCTTAACGCTTATAACAAGCACCTCCTTTTGTTGCGGCGAGCAAATATGAATATTCAGTTTATTTTAGACCCCTATGCTTGCTGCAGCTATGTCGTTAATTCTGTAAACAAGTCTCAGAGAGGTATCTTAATGTTGATGCGTAAGGCAATCAATGAGATTAAAGACAACAACAATGTAACTATTAAGCAAAAGTTACAACATTTAGGTATATTAATACACACGTTCCAGAAAAACGGGTCAGAATGCTGAAATCTAGATTGCAGCTTCAAAATCTGCCCGAAGACTCTAGGAAAATTTTTTATTTAGGACTTCTAGATCATTATATTCAGCATCCAGACGCTGTAGAGAACTTATGCCTAGCCGATTTTGCAGCTTTTTATAGCTACAGCAAATCAGAACGAGGAGCTCGCCAAGAAAATGCAGATAACTTTAACGATGATGTGCCTAGGGCTTCTGAATCAATAGTTTACGCTCTTCATCATAATAGTGGCTTCATCAGAAAGAGGCTCACTGCGTGCATAATTAGGTATAGGAGATTTGACTATTTCAGATGAGCATTTGGATTTAGTCACACATGACTGTGAATTGTTCTGTAGGGAAAATCAGGAGTTAGTAGAGAACAATCGCAGAAAATATAATTTACTAGATGATAGGGAACTAGAAGATGCTCTGAGCCACTTAAGAGAGGAAGCAGCTAGTAAATGAGAATAATCAAGTAGGAGAACAGGAAGTAGTAGATGATGGCTTCACAGTTTTAGGGTTGCCTGAAATAGATTCACATCTAAATGTATTAAATGTGGATGGAAATATAAATATGAATGATGAAGATATTAATGCCCATATTATTAAGTTTCCAGCCTTAGTTTCTCAGGAAAGGTTAAGGAAAGCAGAAGCTATATTTCACACATGCTTTGCATAATGCCAAAATCAATAGTCTTTTATGAATTTGTTGGAGGCGGTGCCGGAGTCGGAAAGAGTGGACTTATATCAGCAATTTTTCAGTCATTATCCGTAATGTATAACAGTACACCAGGAGCTGATCCGACATCTGTTAAAATCCTCTTATGTGCACCAACAGGAAAAGCAGCATGTGGAATTAGTGGTTCGACACTTCATTCCATGTTTTCACTTTCTGTTAATCAATCTCGCTTAGCACCCCTAAGGGCCTTAAGCCATGATTTAGTTAATACCCTTCATTCAAGGCTAATCGATCTTAAATTAATTATTATTGATGAAATATCAATGGTTAGCTCTCTAATGTTTTCATATTTAGATTCCCGTTGGAAGCAAATTTTAAAAAATACTTCTCTTTTGGTGGTGTTTATATCATCGTATTCGGTGATCTTAGACAGTTACCGCCGGTAGGAGGTACCATTGACCCTTACCATGAAATATTTGGTACGTATCTCTGAGACCTTTTTTTGTATTTTGAGCTCACAGAGATAATGCGTCAACGTAACGATCAGCTTTTCGCTTCTGCCTTAAATAATATGGCATCGGGTTGTATGACAGCCGATGATATTGTCCATTTCCAATCTAGAATATGCGAACCATCTACAGTGCCTGATGATGCGATTCATCTGTTTAGTAATAATAATGATATAGATTTATTCAATGTAACGAAACTTAACTCAATTGCTACAGAGAAATTTTTCTCTACTGCTGAAGATTTTATTAAGGAGGGCCATTTGGAACCAGCTAGGAAACAAAGAATATTAAAAGAAGTGAAGGGTTTTAAAACTTCCGCTACATAATTTATGTAAAGAACGAGCTAGTAGAGTTTTCCATACCTTTAGCAGTAGAAAAACTTTTGGCAGTTTTTGAGTTCGGCATATTTAGGTCTGATTTATTTATTTATTTAGTTTAGTTTATAGTCGAACTATGATCAGTCGACTTCTTTTAAAAGTAAAGAAACAATTAAAATTAGATTTAAATTATTTAAGTTGTAATATTAAACTAGAGGTAATTTTAAATTGAGGGTAAAACCTTAAATGTAAAAAAAAAGAAAAAATTAAAAATTGTGCAAATGTGCAAACTGGGATAAAGAAAAGCCGATCCAACATTTGTTGCAGAGGATTGGGGAAAACCCAGAAAAACGCAATCAGATCAGGAGAGTTAGTGTTAGTAACCAAATGTAAGAGTGTTAAAGAATGCAGTATGTTGAAAGTACTACTATGAATACAAAGAAGACAATTATGTATTTGACTAAATTCTAGGTAAGTGGGCGAGGAGTTGTAATTTTAAGCTAGATATCAAGTTGTTATTGTTAGCTACAATGAAGTATAGTTTATTATAGTCCGAACATAATACCCTGAATGGCTCATGCAGGGCATAGTTCGAGCTATTGCACAATTGGGAAGTTTTAGAGGAAGGTAATTACGGGTGATTCTACCAGGGACAGAAAAGTGTAGTCTACTAAGTAATTCGCTACTATCTATGTCACCTTGGATAAGGTTGTTAATAAATATAACACCAAGCATGGTTCTACGATTAGCTAGAGAAGGCAGATTAAGTAACAAAAGTCTACTAGGATAGGAAGGAAGTCTTGAATTTACATCCCAGTTAAGGCCTCGCAAGGCAAACATTAAGAAGTTTTTCTGTACGGATTCAATGCGGTCTCTATGAACTGTGTACTGAGGGTTCCAGATACATGATCCGTACTCGAGAATTGGACGAACAAGCGAAGTGAAGAGAGTCTTAGTTAAGTAAGGATCGTCAAACTCCTTGGACCATCTCTTAATAAAGCCGAGTACACCCATAGCTTTATTAACCATTGATGATCTATGTTCGGAAAACTGGAGTTTTCGGTCCAAACGGACACCTAGATCATCAACCAGGGAAATTCTTTCCAAGGTACAACCACAAAGAGAGTATGATACGTACTTTGGGCAGGCACGTGAGAATGTCATCAGCTTGCATTTTGAGCTGTTCAGATTAAGGAGATTTGCACGACACCAAGAAAAGAAACAATCTAAGTCAGATTGAAGGCGAGAATGACAGGAGTCGTCTCTAAATTGAAAACAGAGCTTGACATCATCCGTGTACATAAGAGTACGTGAGTTAAGTATGACCGTTGGGAGGTCATTGATGAAAAGTGTAAAAAACAGGGGACCTAAGTGGCTTCCCTGAGGAACACCAGATGTGGCATGAACGGGATAGGAACGAGTATTTTTAAAGAGGACTCGTTCTGTCACCCAAATAGCTCACAATCCAACTAAGAAGTTTTGGTGAGAAACCGAGAAGATTTAGTTTATGCGCAAGAAGGGAATGGTTGACTGAGTCAAATGCCTTACTGAAATCAGTATAAATGACATCAGTTTGAAGATTTTCCTGAAATCCTTTTACCACAAAGGATGTCAGCTCAAGCAGATTTGTCGTGGTAGAACGACGCTTCACAAATCCGTGTTGAAAAGGGGATATAACGGATCTACTAAAATGCTGCAAGTGAGGAGTAATAACATTCTCGAAGAATTTCGGTATAGCCGACAATTTAGAGATACCTCTATAATTGCTTGCATCAGACTTGCTGCCCTTTTTATGTAAAGGGATGATAAAGGATTCCTTCCATATGGATGGAAACGAGGCAGTTACTAAGGACAGCGAAAATAGTTTGAGCAATGGCTTACATAAGGAGTTGGCACAGTATCGAACTACACAGGCGGGGATACCATCGGGACCTGGTGAGAAGACTGGTTTAACCAATCGAAGATCCCTAATAAGTGAACTTTCATTCAGTAAAGGTGTGAAGATGCCATTCGAGCTTGGTACGCTATATAGATAGGAGTGAATGTTTGGCGTAGAGGAAGAATAAGTTGTTTGAAAAACTTGGCAAACATATCGGCAATGGCCTGAACTGTGTCCGCCTCAGCGTTATCGAACATAAGTTTAGAAGGAAAGCCCGCTGACCTACGCTTCATGTTAACAAAACTATAAAACTGTTTAGGATTCTGAAAGAACTGAATCATACATCTTGTCAAATAGTTTTTATAACACTTCGCGTTAAGCGAGGTAAAATTTGCCCGAGCAGTTAGGTAGCGGGAAAAGCCAAGCGGTGAGTTTTTCAGCTTGTATTTCTTAAATAAGCTACTCTTTAAGTTTTTTAAGCGAGACAACTCTTTTGTAAACCAAGGAGGCCTACTTGAGCTTATCGGATAGAAAAACGGAACACAGATATCAAAAGCAGAGTTAAGGGTTTTATAAAATATATTAGTAGCCACTGACATATCAGTTGATAGATAAAAGTCAGACCAATCACAATATGAAATTAAATAATTTAAGTATTCAAAGTCTGCTTTCTTAAAGCAGCGCACGCGATTGCACGGCTTTACACTTTTATCCACAAAGCTAATACCCAAGTCGAGATTCACTTCGAAAGTGGGATGATAAAGATCTTCAGGTAGGGAAAGAGGTTGTGCCCTGTCTAAAATCACCCTGGAAGGATCTGAGACGAAACATAGATCAAGCGATCTGTTTAAAGTGTTTTTGACGTGATTAACCTGCGACAAAGACATGTCAAACAAACCGTCAAATAGATCATGTTGCCGGGAGGGCGGAAGGAAGTTTCCCTCCGCAATGGATGTCCAATTACATTCCGGGATATTAAAGTCACCCAGGACTATGAAATGATCTCTGTCTGATAACAGATTAAAAATAGTCTGAATTGCAGACAAATGTTGCGAGTAGACTGATAATTCCGATGACGGCGGAATATAGGAGCAGGTTATATACAAGAAAAAACCGGGAAAGTGTAGTTTTACACAGATTAATTCGATGTCGAATTGAAACTCCGGCTGTAAGAGGTCCGACATAATGGAGGAGTCTACTGCAATCATTACTCCACCACCCCGTCGGTCAGGTCGATCAAGCCTGTAAGTTGTATACCTATCTGGAAAGACTTCAGAACTTAGAATCTCTGGTTGTAACCAGGTTTCGGTAAAGGCAATAATTTGGGAAGTAAAGGCAAGACTATGAAGATAAAGACAAGAGATTTTACTACAGAGGCCTCTAACATTTTGATAGGAAAGAATTAAGGAAGAAAGAATATTTGTGTGTCCCCTAGCATTTTCAAAGGCATGAAGAGAAGAGAACTTCAGTTTTTTGAGGACTTTGCACTTGTTGTAGGTCCACTTGGCGATGTAACGGCCAATGTGGAACTCCTTAACAATAAGGTCGGGCGGCCAGAAAGAAGCTGCGCAAACGTCTTTAAACTGTTCTGCAGGGAGAATAATTTTGAAAGAAGAAATGTCGCGCTTTAATTTGAAGTTGAATTTTTTAACTATCAAATCATTTACAGGCATCCTTTCGAGAATGTACGATTGTACATCTTCTATGGTTGTGTCTGGAGCCAAGCGAGAGATAAACACCAATTTTTTGGGTTTAATCGCAATCAGAGGTTTTATACTCGGTGCCTGACTAGCAGGCATGATTGCGGGAACATTACCCGTTACGTTGTTATCATTGCTCGTAATGGGAGAAGGCACAAGAGGGGCAGCAAGAGGTTTCGGTGCCGTAACATTGCTGCTAGTTTTTTTTTTTTTTGTGCAACTACAAGAGCAAGACGGTATAGGGGAAATTAGACTTAGAAGATCAGAAGAAGAAGCCTTGGAAGAAAGTAGATTGGTGGTCTTTAGATTCGTAGTAACTGAATCTAGAGGAATATTAAGATGAGCAGGTGGCTTACTAAGAGCCGTAAAGGCGTTGAATTGGGTCTCCATCTCCAAAAATTCAGATTGGAGATTAGAGAAAGCTGTGCGTATCCGATAAAACCCGAGTTTGGTTTTATTGTGGATTTTCCGTAGATCGGATTCACCCACACGGCACGCTTCACACGACCATTTAAGGCCTACATTGGCGTTGACGGCATCTCTAACCCGCACAGTTAGGCCACAGCATTTTAAGTGACTAAAATTGTCACAAAGCCAGCAACCAATGTAGTCCGCATTAGCATCTGAAGAGCATTTGCAATTTGCTGCAGAGCACGACACCATATTAACAAAATAGATATGCCTTCGAATAGTAGGGGACAACGAAGAGAGCAATAGAATATTAAGACAAATTTCTTGAGAGAGCAAGAAACAGTTACAGCGCCGAAAACAGGCAAGCAAGCGAGAACGAAAATAAAAAAACAAATATAGCGAGCACTCGAGGTAAACAAAACAACAGCAGCTGTTACGTCTACAACAAAAGCACTACACAACTTACTCAGAGAGCGAAATTTACTTTCGTGAGCGGGAGAGCGGGAGAGCAGGACAGTGTGAGAATATTAGTAAAAACAAATACAAAAAAACTTGACGCCAAGACGCGCAAGTGAAAAGAATTAAAATTTTTGTAAGCGAATTCACTAATAAGGCAGGATTAGTATGCTACTTTAAGCTTTTACTCACAGGGTTAGCACTAGTAAGATACGGCAGTATTAATGAAAGCACATAAGCAAATAAATTAAACAGAATTATTAAGAAACACAGGGAGCAAAAGCAAAACACGTCCAACCACCACGAGTAAGTATCGAGTTTTGCCATAAGTTTTCTTATATTATAAAAAAGTCCAGACTTTCCTCTGTCCGCATTTAAAATAGAATATGAGGAGATAATTCAGCAATTTTCTCGCTTAGGTGATTTAGGGGATAGCTTGCTAGTTTTAGGAGACTTTAATTTGTGCCTCAAAACCTTTATCAGGTGTAGGAGTATTTATAATTCTTTGATTAGCAAAGGATTTAGGAGTTTGTTAGATTTGAAAACGTCCACTACCAATATGGATATACATATTGATTGGGCGTTCTCAAATATATTAGATAATGAAAAGATTAGTGCTAGGACTTTTGAGGTTTTTCATAGCCATCACAATGGATATCTGTTAGTATTCAGGATAGCATGAGTTTGTAATGTGTGGAATAAGTTAGAAATTAAGAAATCTAAACGACAATTTTAAAAATACTTTTATTTAATTATCTAATAGTTAAGTATAACCATTGAATGGAAAATTGGTTTGACAATTATTTTTATTATTTTTATACTTTTGAACCTTATTATCGACATTGGCCAATTTAAAATTTATAAAGAAATACCGATATATACTGCTCACACCGCTTTAGGAAATTGTGGCGATAAATTATTGGAAAAATATCGAAATTATTATTAATTTACAGCTTGCGATTAGTATTAGGTTATATCGGCAGGCCCCCTAATGGGGGGCCTCACATAGATCAGTATGATCCTTAGTGCGGCCGGATAAGTGATGGAGGCTTTTAATTTCTTAGTTAATTATCCCAGTCTGGTATGCTGGTTAGTTTGGCAAAAGCCAGGAGTTGCTTCTTCCAGTGATGCAAGCAGGGGGCGTCCAAGGTACTTCGCTCTCGAGGTCATGAGAGCGGGGCAGTCGCAGATGAGGTGCTCCAGAGTTTCTCTTACATCTGGTTCCTTGCATTTCCTGCATTCGTCATTGTCGGTGATGCCCAACTTTTTAGCATGAGTTGCGGTCAGGCAGTGACCCGTGAGTATGCCCATCATTGTTCTACAGTCTCTTCTCGCGAGCTGAATGACATAATGGGCTAATTTCGCGTTTGCGTTGTTGCACATAGTGCGGGTTATTTTGCAGTTTTTTGTGTTGTGCCATCTTCTTCCTGCTATTACCGCAGCGCCTTGTTCAGGTCTTCAACTGTCAGCTGTCTAGATTCGGCCCCCTGTTTCGCTAGCCTGTCTGCCATCTCGTTTCCGTCAATGCCCTGGTGGCTGGGAACCCAGAAGATGTGCACCTTCGATCGGATGCTTAATGCATCTAATGCTTCCCTGCTTTCCAGTACATCTTCGGAGCTGATGACACAGGATTGCAAAGATTTGATAGCCGCCTGACTGTCGACTAGGATGTTGACCTGATTTTTGTTGAGTGTTGTCGCAAGTTCTGCCGCCTTTCTTATTGCGAAGACCTCCGCCTGGAAGATGCTACAGTAATCCGGCAACTTGTACGACACTTTAATGAGCGGATCTGCACAGTAGACCGCGGCGCCCACGCCGGCTTCCATTTTAGATCCATCCGTAAATAACTTTGTTGCGTTTTCGTCCATGCCGATTTTCCAATCTTCATGACCCATTAGAGTGGGCGTTCTGGAGAAGTTGTTTATTGGGGTCATATAGTCCGTGCTATTGAATGACTCTCCTCCCACTTCGCCATGCCCATAGTTTGCGAAGGCCATATGTCCCGTAGCACAAAGACGTTGCGCGGTCTTTTGTGCTAGTAGTTTGGCCTGTATGTCAATTGGGAGAACTCCGAGTATCACTTCCAGGGGCTTTGTTGGAGTAGATCTCAGTGCCCCAGTAATGCACATCAGTGCACGTCTTTGTACCCTTTCCATTGTTAGGAGGTATGTGGATTTCTTAGTGGCCTTCCACCATACTAGGATACCGTAGAGTAGTATTGGACGAACAATTGAGATGAAGATCCAGTGCATTAGTCTGGGAGACAATCCCCACGTGCTACTTAGCATCTTTTGCGATGCATAAAGTGCATTTGTGGCTTTCTTAACCCTTTCTCGACATTGGGTTTCCAGCTCAGCTTGCTGTCCAATACTATTCCTAGATATTTACGCTCTTTTTTGGCTCGAGCATGGCACCGTTTATAGATGGCAGTATCTTGTATCTCTTGGTAAAGAGAATTAGATCCGTCTTGTCCGCATTGATACTGAGTCCGACCTCCATCGCCCACTTCAGTATTTCTTTGAGTGTATTGTCCATGACAGAGCTGATTGTCATTGAACATTTGCCCACGATAATTATGGCTATGTCATCTGCATAGGCGGTTATCTTGGGGGCTTTCCGTTTAAATTTTCTTAAGACGTCGTTTACCACTAAGTTCCACAACAGCGGCGACAACACTCCGCCTTGTGGCGTGCCTCTGTGCGCTGCTTTAGTTATGGTCGTGGTTCCCCATTCGGCTCTTACTCTTCTGCAGCTCAATAGATTGCATATCCAAGAGTTTACAGCTTCGTGGGTTTCTGCGGCTCTCAGGCTCCGCATGATCGCTTCCGTAGATACATTGTTGAATGCACCTGAGATGTCCAGGAACGCTCCTAAAGCAAATTCCTTGTGGTGTAGGGCTTTTTCGATGGTGGCTACTAGGGAGTGTAGCGCTGTTTCCACCGATTTCCCTTTTGTGTATGCGTGTTGGTTGGATTCTACGAGTCGGTCCATGCCTCCTCTTATATGTAGATTCAGAAGTTTCTCGAAGGTTTTTAGCAGGAAGGAGCTGAGACTAATCGGTCTGTAATCTTTCGGCTGCATGTGACTGCATTTTCCTGCGTTTGGCAGGAACACAACACGTACTGTCCTCCAGGGTACCGGTACATATCCCTGCCTCAGACATGCTTTGAATATCGATTCCAGCCATAGAGTGACCTTTTCTTTGGTCTTCCGTAGCATGGCTGGAATTACACCATCTAGGCCAGGGCCTTTGTAACTCTCAAACGAGTCTATGGCCCACTGGATTTTATATGGTGTGATTATATTCCCAGGTACGTCGGACACTGGGTTCGTGTACATTGGTTGTTGCGGATCGAGTACATCTGTGCATCCGGGGAAGTGCTCGCTTAGAAGGGCATTAGTCGCTTCCCTGCTGCTACTCGTCCATTGGCCATCGCTGGTTCTTAGTTGGCTCTGGATTGCCGTTTGGCTCGACAGAAGCTTCCTAAGCCTGGCGGTTTCTGTGACCTTCTCTATGCCAGAGCAGAAGGATCTCCAGGAGTTCCTTTTGGCTGTCTGGACCTTTTTCTTAAAGTCGCGGAGCCTTATTCTGTATTCGTCCCATATAAAATCTTCATTCGCTTGTTTGGCCAGTTTGAGGTTTTGCACGCTGCGTTGAAGGCCGAGGTTAGGTGGTGACAGAGAGTCTTCACGGACTTCTCAGTGTCCGCCGTTGATATGATCGGTGCTGGGAGTGTCCTTGTCACTTTGGTCTTATACATATCCCAGTTGGTATTCCGGGGATTCTTGTAAAGACTTTTTGTCACTTTGCACTCGAGTTGAACTTTGAACTGGATATACCTGTGATCAGAGAATGAGGGTTTGCTGAGAACCCTCCACTCAGTGACTTCGGTATTTGTTCCAGACGCGAGTGTTAAATCTATAACGCTTGATGAGGTGGGACCCACGTAGGTGGGTTCCTCTCCCCTGTTCGCGATCTTAAGATTATATTTAAGAATGAAGTCTAAAAGCGACTCACCCCTGTTGTTAACGTCCTTGCAGCCCCATAGCAGGACGCCATTAGGAGTGGTTCGTCCCTGCAACCCTCTAGCGCTATCACCGTGATGTCGTCAGTGCTGTAATTGGACATAAGATAAGCGTAGATGCCTTTTCTTACAAGAATTGCAGTTCTAGCTCTACTTACGGTGGTCGGGTAGAAGATGGAGTAGTTGCTAGACCCTAGCCCAGCGATCTTGTTGCCCGACGCGATCCAGGGCTCCTGGACTAGGTCCACGTCGACAGACTCCTCCTCCAGGGTTAGAAGGAGCTCCGCCGACGCCAACTTGCTCTTATGGAGGTTTAGCTGAAGGATCTGTAGCTTCATGGCTATGATAGTCAGATCACCATCCTCCTCCTTTTCGTCATCAATGTCGAGGCTGTTGGCCGCGTCGGTCAAGGCTTCGAGGTCCTGTTCCACCTCGCCGGCCTCCAGCGTGTTGGCGTTGGCTTCGTTCGGGTGGCGCTTCTTGAGTCGTAGGTATACATTACCTACTCCCCACGCCATCTTCCCGAACCTCGGGTACAGCAGATCCTCGGCCTCCTTATTGATCTGGAGGACCATCTGTTGGCCGTTGCCTTCCGGCTTGCCAACGTGTAGTACCGTCCAGTCAGCGGTAGGCACGTCCGGATTCTGCCATCGGAGCAGTTTGAGCGCCTGTTCCTTAGGTACGACCCTTGGGAAGAGTACCTTCGCTTTTGGTACTGACGGAATACAGGTTCTGTCAACTACCTCCAGCTAAGCACCTTCCCAGGGAGCGTCCATCTTGGATACAGTCTCGGTGACCCACTTCAGGGTGAGGTCATCCGTACAGCTCAGTATCTTTACCCCGTTGAGCCACCCCGCTCCGTCAAAGGTGGTAGGCTGAGACTCTGGCTCCTCCATTCTTTTGAATAGGGCGTCCAACAGCCTCAGCTCTACCATCTTCCACTTCTCGGGTGTCATTTTGCCGTTGGGGTTACTGCGGTCGATGAGCGCGACGACTAGGTGCTTTCGCGCCACATCGCTAGCTGTCTCCCTTTTCGGCAGTGGCTTTCTGGGGGCTTTCTCCACCTTCTGGCGCGGCCGCTTGCTCGCGGGCACATCCGCCTTGTCTTGGTCTTCAGACCGCTGCCTTTTAGTGAGCAGCAACTCCTCGACCTTGTTGGCATATTGGCTTGAAGTGGCCTTCATTGCCAATTTGCCCTCGTAGTGTTTTCGCCCTTCTTCGATTTTCTCTTCGGCCCACTCCAGCTTTTTCCTCTCCTCAGAGGTGAGTTTGTTGCTGCCAGCGAGCCGATATTTGATTTTTAGGGCCGCTTTATACTGAGCTTTGGCTCTCAAGCCCTCTTTTGGGCCCTTGCCTACTAGGGGAGTTAGAACTCTTGACAGGGGAGCGCAGGAGGCTTTCTTCCATCTCAGCGCTGATATCGTTGCCTTGAGGGTCGCTGTCCGAGTCTGCATGGACTCTAGTACCGCGCCGCATCTTGGCGTTCTTTGATGTTGCTGTTGTGGCAGTCGTAGTGCAACTGTCCTGGCCTGCTCCCACCAGTACAGAGGTTTGACCGCTGGCGACACGTAGAGGGGTTTTCACCCCCCCGTGCCCGCCGGTGGTAGCAGTCACGCCTTCCACCGACGTTTGGGCTGACATCCCAGCCCGAGTTGACCCAGTTGTTGGCTCCATCTACTTCTTCAAATTTTTGGTTAATTTTGTTCTTGGGAACCACCCCATAGCATTTTAGGCCTATCTGCCAGGCACCTCTGACCATGGCTCCGGACACAGCAGCACCAGACTTTGATTGTCCGCATGTTGTTGCGTCCTTGCCTTAGCTGGCCGTGTATTGGCCCAAGCAACAGGACAGTGCCTGACTCTGAAGTTTGAGTCAATACACAGCCCATTGCCCAGCCGGCACCCTCGTGGAGGGTTCAGTTAGAGGATTTGTGCCATTAGTATTATACAATTAAATTATTTTTATGGCAACATATGTCCAAGGGTATCCCACTGTTGCGTGCCGCTCGACTGTTGCTCTCGTTTTTATTATTATTAAGTGAAGAACCCGTACATCATAATACTTTATCTCAACATCACAGGGTGGAGAAATATTCTTAAGAATTACCAAACACTATAACAAAATAAGTGAATTTATTTTATTTATTTAGTTTATAGTCGAACTATGATCAGTCGACTTTTTTAAAAGTAAAGAAACAATTAAAATTAGATTTAAATTATTTAAGTTGAATTTTAAACTAGAGGTAATTTTAAATTAAAGGTAAAACCTTAAATGTAAAAAAAAAAGAAAAAATTAAAAATTGTGCAAATGTGCAAACTGGGATAAAGAAAAGCCGATCCAACATTTGTTGCAGAGGATTGGGGAAAACCCAGAAAAACGCAATCAGATCAGGAGAGTTAGTGTTAGTAACCAAATGTAAGAGTGTTAAAGCATGCAGTATGTTGAAAGTACTACTATGAATACAAAGAAGACAATTATGTGTTTGACTAAATTCTAGATAAGTGGGCGAGGAGTTGTAATTTTAAGCTAGATATCAAGTTGTTATTGTTAGCTACAATTAAGTATAGTTTATTATAGTCCGAACATAATACCCTGAATGGCTCATGCAGGGCATAGTTCGAGCTACAATTGGGAAGTTTTAGAGGAAGGTAATTACGGGTGATTCTACCAGGGACAGAAAAGTGTAGTCTACTAAGTAAGTCGCTACTATCTATGTCACCTTGGATAAGGTTGTTAATAAATATAACACCAAGCATGGTTCTACGATTAGCTAGAGAAGGCAGATTAAGTAACAAAAGTCTACTAGGATAGGAAGGAAGTCTTGAATTTACATCCCAGTTAAGGCCTCGCAAGGCAAACATTAAGAAGTTTTTCTGTACGGATTCAATGCGGTCTCTATGAACTGTGTACTGAGGGTTCCAGACACATGATCCGTACTCGAGAATTGGACGAACAAGCGAAGTGAAGAGAGTCTTAGTTAAGTAAGGATCGTCAAACTCCTTAGACCATCTCTTAATAAAGCCGAGTACACCCATAGCTTTATTAACCATTGATGATATATGTTCAGAAAACTTGAGTTTTCGGTCCAAACGGACACCTAGATCATCAACCAGGGAAATTCTTTCCAAGGTACAACCACAAAGAGAGTATGATACATACTTTGGGCAGGCACGTGAGAATGTCATCAGCTTGCATTTTGAGCTGTTCAGATTAAGGAGATTTGCACGACACCAAGAAAAGAAACAATCTAGGTCAGATTGAAGGCGAGAATGACAGGAGTCGTCTCTAAATTGAAAACAGAGCTTGACATCATCCGCGTACATGAGAGTACGTGAGTTAAGTATGACCGTTGGGAGGTCATTGATGAAAAGTGTAAAAAGCAGGGGACCTAAGTGGCTTCCCTGAGGAACACCAGATGTGGCATGAACGGGATAGGAACGAGTATTTTTAAAGAGGACTCGTTGGGTTCTGTCACTCAAATAGCTCACAATCCAACTAAGAAGTTTTGGTGAGAAACCGAGAAGATTTAGTTTATGTGCAAGAAGGGAATGGTTGACTGAGTCAAATGCCTTACTGAAATCAGTATAAATGACATCAGTTTGAAGATTTTCCTGAAATCCTTTTACCACAAAGGATGTCAGCTCAAGCAGATTTGTCGTGGTAGAACGACGCTTTACAAATCCGTGTTGAAAAGGGGATATAACGGATCTACTAAAATGCTGCAAGTGAGGAGTAATAACATTCTCGAAGAATTTCGGTATAGCCGACAATTTAGAGATACCTCTATAATTGCTTGCATCAGACTTGCTGCCATTTTTATGTAAAGGGATGATAAAGGATTCCTTCCATATGGATGGAAACGAGGCAGTTACTAAGGACAGCGAAAATAGTTTGAGCAATGGCTTACATAAGGAGTTGGCACAGTATCGAAGTACACAGGCGGGGATACCATCGGGACCTGGTGAGAAGACTGGTTTAACCAATCGAAGATCCCTAATAAGTGAACTTTCATTCAGTAAAGGTGTGAAGATGCCATTCGAGCTTGGTACGCTATATGGATAGGAGTGAATGTTTGGCGTAGAGGAAGAATAAGTTGTTTGAAAAAACTTGGCAAACATATCGGCAATGGCCTGATCTGTGTTCGCCTCAGCGTTATCGAACATAAGTTTAGAAGGAAAGCCCGCTGACCTACGCTTCATGTTAACAAAACTATAAAACTGTTTAGGATTCTGAAAGAACTGAATCCTACATCTGGTCAAATAGTTTTTATAACACTTCGCGTTAAGCACGGTAAAATTTGCCCGAGCAGTTAGGTAGCGGGAAAAGACAAGCGGTGAGTTTTTCAGCTTGTATTTCTTAAATAAGCTACTCTTTAAGTTTTTTAAGCGAGACAACTCTTTTGTAAACCAAGGAGGCCTACTTGAGCTTGTCGGATAGAAAAACGGAACACAGATATCAAAAGCAGAGTTAAGGGTTTTATAAAATATATTGATAGCCACTGACATATCAGTTGATAGATAAAAGTCAGACCAATCACAATATGAAATTAAATAATTTAAGTGTTCAAAGTCTGCTTTCTTAAAGCAGCGCACGCGATTGCACGGCTTTACACTTTTATCCACAAAGCTAATACCCAAATCGAGATTCACTTCGAAAGTGGGATGATAAGGATCTTCAGGTAGGGAAAGAGGTTGTGCCCTGTCTAAAATCACCCTGGAAGGATCCGAGACGAAACATAGATCAAGCGATCTGTTTAAAGTGTTTTTGACATGATTAACCTGCGACAAAGACATGTCAAACAAACCGTCAAACAGATCATGTTGCCGGGAGGGCAGAAGGAAGTTTCCCTCCGCAATGGATGTCCAATTACATTCCGGGATATTAAAGTCACCCAGGACTATGAAATGATCTCTGTCTGATAACAGATTAAAAATAGTCTTAATTGCAGACAAATGTTGCGAGTAGACTGATAATTCCGATGACGGCGGAATATAGGAGCAGGTTATATACAAGAAAAAACCGGGAAAGTGTAGTTTTACACAGATTAATTCGATGTCGAATTGAAACTCCGGCTGTAAGAGGTCCGACATAATGGAGGAGTCTACTGCAATCAGTACTCCACCACCCCGTCGGTCAGGTCGATCAATCCTGTAAGTTGTATACCTATCTGGAAAGACTTCAGAGCTTAGAATCTCTGGTTTTAACCAGGTTTCGGTAAAGGCAATAATTTGGGAAGTAAAGGCAAGACTATGAAGATAAAGACTAGAGATTTTACTACAGAGGCCTCTAACATTTTGATAGGAAAGAATTAAGGAAGAAAGAATATTTGTGTGTCCCCTAGCATTTTCAAAGGCATGAAGAGAAGAGAACTTCAGTTTTTTGAGGACTTTGCACTTGTTGTAGGTCCACTTGGCGATGTAACGGCCAATGTGGGAAGAGTGACGGTCGTTCGGCTTTTTTGTTTTGGAGTGAACTCCTTAACAATAAGGTCGGGCGGCCAGAAAGAAGCTGCGCAAACGTCTTTAAACTGTTCTGCAGGGAGAATAATTTTGAAAGAAGAAATGTCGCGCTTTAATTTGAAGTTGAATTTTTTAACTATCAAATCATTTACAGGCATCCTTTCGAGAATGTACGATTGTACATCTTCTATGGTTGTGTCTGCAGCCAAGCGAGAGATAAACACCAATTTTTTGGGTTTAATCGCAATCAGAGGTTTTATACTCGGTGCCTGACTATCAGGCATGATTGCGGAAACATTACCCGTTACGTTGTTATCATTGCTCGTAATGGGAGTAGGCACAAGAGGGGCAGCAAGAGGTTTCGGTGCGGTAACATTGCTGCTAGCTTTTTTTTTTTCTGTGCAACTAGAAGAGCAAGACGGTATAGGGGAAATTAGACTTAGAAGATCAGAAGAAGCCTTGGAAGAAGGTAGATTGGTGGTCTTTAGATTCGTAGTAACTGAATCTAAAGGAATATTAAGAGGAGCAGGTGGCTTACTAAGAGCCGTAAAGGCGTTGAATTGGGTCTCCATCTCCAAAAATTCAGATTGGAGATTAGAGAAAGCTGTGCGTATCCGATAAAACCCGAGTTTGGTTTTATTGTGGATTTTCCGTAGATCGGATTCACCCACACGGCACGCTTCGCACGACCATTTAAGGCCTACATTGGCGTTGACGGCATCTCTAACCCGCACAGTTAGGCCACAGCATTTTAAGTGACTAAAATTGTCACAGAGCCAGCATCCAATGTAGTCCGCATTAGCATCTGAAGAGCATTTGCAATTTGCTGCAGAGCACGACACCATGTTAATAAAATAGATATGCCTTCGAATAGTAGGGGACAACGAAGAGAGCAATAGAATATTAAGACAAATTTCTTGAGAGAGCAAGAAACAGTTACAGCGCCGAAAAAAGGCAAGCAAGTGAGAACGAAAATAAAAAAACAAATATAGCGAGCACTCGAGGTAAACAAAACAACAGCAGCTGTTACGTCTACAACAAAAGCACTACACAACTTACTCAGAGAGCGAAATTTACTTTCGTGAGCGGGAGAGCAGGAAAGTGTAAGAATATTAGTAAAAACAAAAACAAAAAAAACTTGACGCCAAGACGCGCAAGTGAAAAGAATTAAAATTTTTGTAAGCGAATTCACTAATAAGGCAGGATTAGTATGCTACTTTAAGCTTTTACTCACAGGGTTAGCACTAGTAAGATACAGCAGTATTAATGAAAGCACATAAGCAGATCAATTAAACAGAATTATTAAGAAACACAGGGAGCAAAAGCAAAACACGTCCAAGCACCACGAGTAAGTATCGAGTATATATGAAGTAGGAACATAAGTGAAAAGTTTTTACTGATGTCCAAATGTCTTGGCAAAGCCTTGACGTTGTAACATTTCACATAGAAATATTTTGGTATTTCATAACCAGCGGATGGTCATTATATCGCAGCACTGCACGCGATAAAACCGGCTAGGCTTCGGGTGAGAGAAGTGGGGGGGTCATCTGGTTTATTGTGCTGTATGTATATGCTGGCCGAGTCTACAGAGAAGTTATTTGACTTCGCGTGCTCTTTAGGGATAGATAAGCTTAAATGCACCTGATTTGGAAGTATAAGAAAAAAACAATAAAAGAGAAGAGGTAGAGAAGAGGTAAAGGGAAAGAACATAAACATAGCTAAGCGTCTTCGGCTCGATCGTGCTTGCTTGCTGGTGGTGTTTTCCAGCTGATTAGCTTGCCCGCCCTACCTAGACCATTTCATCCGTCTTTGTTTTTATCTTCAGTTTCAAATGGTCCCTACGATCGAGCCGATGGTTTAGTACCCTACCTTGTTTTCACGGAGCATGACCCTATTATAAAAAAAACTCTAGCATGAGTTCATTTTACTAATTGACGTTTATTAAAAATAATCATTATACCTATACCTAGCAAAATTCATTATAATATAGTTAAATAACCTTATTTAAAACAGTAGGAGAATGAGGCTATAGAGGAATAGTATGGCATTTTATATAAGTAGTTGCATTAGAATATTATTATTTAAAAGTATAAAACAAATATAAATAAACATATATATAATATAATAGTTTAAAGTTTTAGGTTGTGTTCATTTTATGTTTAAGTTAGGGTATTCATTGTTCTCATACTAAAGTAACAAATCAGCAACCAAAGGTAAAATTGCGATTAGAGAAGGACGTGAAAAAAAAACAAAGCGCAAAAGAAGACTAAAAACTCACTCAAGAGAGCATTTCGTATTCTTTTTTTTCCGTCTCTCTCTTAGCTTCGCTCGTGCTTTATACGTTAGCTTCGTCTGCGCGGTGTTAGTTTGTAATAAAAGAAAAATATCGCTTAGTCACTTACCCCGTTTGCCGCTGTCCATCGACGAAAGCGCTTTCGGCGAAGATGCTGCGAAAGATACGAGGGTCGTTTGTTAAGTCCGTGACTTTTTGAATAAAATATATTTTTTTCGTCAAAGAAGCGTTTTATTTCTCAACATAATCTCCTTTTAGCTCTATACATTTAGTCCAGCGTTTTTCCAATTTTTTTATTCCTTCCAAATAATAGGTTTTCTCAAGGCCCTCAAAATAGTCGTTTGTTTCTGTGATGACCTCTTCATTTGACCCGAATCTCTTACCGCCGAGCCATTTCTTCATGTTTGGAAACAAAAAATAGTCACAGGGGGCTAAATCTGGAGAATATGCTGGATGGGGTAGCAGTTCGTAGCCCAATTTATGAAATTTTGCCATGCTGACTACACACGTGTGCACCCGTGCATTGTCCTGATGGAACAGCACTTTTTTTTCGCCAAATGCGGTCGTTTCTGCTTCAAATCAATATCGAATCTGTCCAAAAGCTCTGAATAATATTCGCCGGTGATCGTTTTACCCTTTTCAAGGTAATCGATGTGAATGATACCTTGTGCATCCCAAAAAACTGTGGCCATGACCTTGTTGGCCGACAGACCCACCTTGGCCTTCTTTGGTGCACGTTCACCCGGAGAAACCCACTGTCTTGATTGTTCTTTGGTCTCTGGTGTGGTGTGGTGGATCCATGTTTCGTCTACGGTAACGAAACGGCGCAAAAATTCGTTTGGATTGCGGTTGAACATCGCCAAACACTCCTTTGAAATGGTCACACGGTTGCGCTTATGGTCGTGTGTGAGCAATCGCGGCACCCATCGCGCGGAAAGCTTTTTCATGTCCAAATATTCATGTAAAATGTGATGTACCCGTTCAGTTGAGATGCCTACAGCCTCAGCTACCTCACGCACTTTCATTCTCCGATCATCCAATATCATTCCATGGATTTTGTCGACGATTTCTGGCATGACGACCTCTTTTGGGCGACCTGAACGTTCGGCATCACTTGTACTGGTACGACCACAACGGAACTCAGTAAACCATTTCTTAACCATTGAAATTGATGGTGCAGAGTCCCCATAATATTTATCAAGTCTTTCCTTGGTTTCGGTGATGGATTTTTTACGCAAAAAATAATGCTTAATTAGCACACGAAATTCACTTTTTTCCATTTTCGTTAAAATTCACGAGATCGTCTGCTTTCAATGCCTATAAAACGCAAACTAAGAAACGCAGCTTTCTCAAAATTTTACAGTCAGCTGTTAATCGATAACTGCTGACAGGAGCAGTGTTGTATTTAGAGCAGGTGCGCGGCAAATACAAAAAGTCACGGACTTATCACCTCGACCCTCGTAGCAGAGCAAGGTTGAAAATCCAAAGTCTCTTAACTAAATCCAAGTTCGAGAAAAATAAATGGTGTTCAAGTGAAGCGACAAAAGGAACAAGTGTATAAGACATTGAAAAGAGAAATACAATATTAAAAGTGTGAACTATTAAAAAATACAAATACGCAAACAAGACTATTGAAAAATAATAAACAAATAAACGGAAAAACATTAAAAACATAAACTAAAAGGGTTTGATGGCAACAGATTAAAATCCAAAATCCACGTGCACGCTTTGATAAAAGAAAAGTGTAAAAAAAAAAAAAAGTGTGACTCTATATAAAAATGAGCAAAAAATGAACGAAACAGAAAGAGACATAAAAGAAGTGTACAAACAGATTAATAGTGAAGCGGGAAAAATGAGTGCAAACGCAAAAATTGAAGACATTGTTATGCCCATATTCGATGGGGTAAATTTTGGAAGCTGGAAGTTCAGATTAATGACAATACTAGAATACAAAGAGTGCAAAGAACCAGCAGTGCGAACAAGAACAACGGAAGATAATGTAACAACATGGATGAAAACAGACTTGAAAGCAAAAACAATTTTAATCAGTACAATATCAGACAAACAGTTAGAATATGTTAGTGAGTGCCAAACGACATTACAAATTATGAACAAGCTAAACGAAATGTATTCGGTAAAATCAACAGCCCTGCAAATACTGTGCAGAGGAAAAATCGACGAAATCAAACTAAAAGACTATGAAACAGTGGAAGAATTTTTTATTGAATTCGAGAAAGCAGTGAATAAATTTAAAAACGCTGGAGGCACCATAGACGAAAACGAAAAAATGCGGTATCTGTTAAAAGCGCTACCAACAAGCTACAGTTACATTGGAGACTTCTTAGACGTGATTCCGGAAGCTCAACGAACGGTAGAGTACGTAAAATCAAAAGTTAAAGAAAGAAGCTATAACAGAGGTCCAGGGGACAGACAAAATAACGTAAGCACATTTAACACCAAAACTAAAAAAGAATGCTATGTGTGTGGCAAAACAGGTAATATCCAGAGGGACTGCTGGCATGCTGAGCAAAATGCGAGAGGCGAAAACAGACAACAACAACAAGACAACAGGCGGCGATATCAGAATACGAATCAAAGAGGCGGTCGAGGCAGAGCTCAACGTCATGGAAGTGGTCGAGGACGTGGAATTGGACGTGGACATTACTCAGGAGACGGGAACCAAGGAAGACAACAAGAAAACAGCGACGGCGTACAGTCATGGACAATTAGAATGATAAGAAACGAAAAAATAATAAAATGTAATAACAGCGAAAGTAGTAACGAAACTACAGTAAACTGGTTATTAGATAGTGGATGCACTGATCACATCATAAACGATTGTAGACTTTTTAAGAACTTTGTAAATTTAAAAAATCCGATTGATGTTAAAGTAGCCGATGGCAAACAATTGCAAGCGACAAAGATTGGAAATGTAGAAACATATTTTAGAACATACAACAATGAAAATTTGATCAATATTAAAAACGTATACTTTGTAAAAGGCATAAAACAAAATTTGCTGAGCATATCAAAGATAACTGAAAATAAATGTACAGTCGTAGCCAGAAATAATGATACAAAAATCTACAACGAAAAAAGAGAATTGTTGACAGTTGCAAATAAAATTGATAGTTTATATAACGTAAAAAGCTTCATGCTAAAAAATAAAACAAATGAAATATACACAAATGTAACAAAATTAACTGAAAAGGAAAAATGGCACAGGGCACTAGGCCACGTAAATTTTCAATATTTGAATAGAATTATTAAGAGTAAAATGCTAGATGGTCTGCCTGATAAAATCGAGAATACCGAAATGAAATGCGCGAATTGTATACAAAGTAAAATGTCAAACGAACCATTCGAGAACAATAGAAAGAAAACTAAAGAAACATTAGAGTTAATACATACAGACTTAAACGGACCACACAGCACAACAGGTTATTGTGGGGAAAAATATTTTTTGACATTTGTTGACGACTTTAGTAAATGCGCGAGAATTTATTGTATTAGAAATAAATCTGAAACTGCGAGCTGCTTAAAAGAATATGTAAATTATGTTGAGAATCAGTTCAGTAAGAAAGTAAAACAAATACAATGCGATAACGGTAAAGAATATATGAATAGAGAAATATCAAACTTTGTAAAATATAAGGGAATTCAGTTAACTACATGTCCACCGTATGTACATGAATTAAACGGCGTAGCAGAAAGATACAATAGATCGGCAATGGATATTGGTAGGTGCTTGATGAGAGAGGCAAACATTCATAGGCGATATTGGCCAGAAGTTATGAACACAGTAGCTTATTTAAAAAATCGAACAATCGCAAACACTGCAGTTAATAAAAGCCCATACGAAATATTTTTCGGCATAAAACCAAATGTAGAAAATTTAAAAATATACGGAAGTAGAGTTTTTGTTAGAGTTCCGGAAGTACGCAGAAAGAGCAAATGGGATAACAAATCGGAATTAGGAGTTTTAGTCGGATATAATACAAACGGATATAGAGTTTTACTAAACAATAGAGTAATAAACGCAAGACATGTTCAAGTTGTAGAAGAGAAAACAAAATTAATTTGCCTAGAGAAAAACAAACAGAATGATAATGAAAGTCAAATAAATGAAAATGAAGAAGATTATGAAGATAACGCTAAGACACACGAACTAAATGACATGGACGAAGTTAATTCAAAAACTAGCGATGAAAGCGAGAGTGAGGAGAACAAAGAACATTTAGCAGTGCAGAGAACATCAAATAGAAAGAAACGCCCAGTAAATCTATACGGTAACCCAGTAACTCATTTTATTTATATCAATTATGTAAATGCAATTGTACCAAACACTTATGAAGAGGCGATGAATAGCAATGAAAAAATAGAATGGCTCAAAGCAATGAACACAGAAATGCAATGCTTAAATAAAAATAATACGTGGCAAATTGTAGAAAAACCGATAAACAAAAAGATTATAGATGTTAAATGGGTGTACAAAAAGAAAAGTGATGGGACTTACAAAGCTAGACTAGTAGTAAGAGGTTTCCAATAAAGAGAACGACTAGAAAACGTATATTCACCAGTAGGAAAAATGCAAACATTAAAAGTATTACTATCATATTGTTGTAAAAATGGTCTGTTTATAAATCAGATGGATGTCGAAACAGCTTTTTTAAATGGCTATGTAAAATCAGAAGTTTATGTAAATGAACCGAAGGGTTACGAAACAGGAGAAAACAAAGTTTATAAATTGATTAAGGCATTATATGGATTGAGAGAAAGCCCAAGAGCATGGTACGAATGTTTACATAAATATCTCGACAAATTAAATTTTAAGAGAAGCAATTACGATTATTGTTTATATGTAAAAAGAGCGGATAAAGATGAAGTATATATCTTAGTATTCGTAGATGACATCCTGATATGCAGTAAGAACAAAACAAAAATAACAGAAATAAAAGACAGTTTAATGAACAAATTTACAATGAAAGATTTAGGAAAAATCGGCAGTTATATTGGAATAGAAATTAATTATAGTACTGAAAGTAAGAAAATGACGTTAAATCAAAAAAGATATATTGAATCACTAGCAATGAAGTATGATCTCGAAAATGCTAAACTGTACGAAACTCCAATGGAAAAAAACTTAAAATTAGATCAAGCAACTGAATGTGATGAAAAAATTAAATACAGAAACTTGATAGGTGAATTATTATATATAAGCGCAGGTACAAGACCAGATATATCATATTCCGTAAATTATCTAAGCAGATATCAAAGTTGTTATAATTCAACACACTATAAATACGCGTTAAGAGTATTAAAATATTTACATAAGACAAGAGATTTGAATTTAACTTTTGAAGAGAATAAAAATAATGAAATACTAGATTGTATGGTAGACTCAGATTATGCAGGAGATAATGTTGATAGAAAATCCACAACGGGATTTATAATAAGAATGTATGGAAATATAATATATTGGAAAACTCACAAACAACACACTGTAACAAAATGCTCAACGTTTGCAGAGTACATTGCCCTGTCGGAAGCAGTAACAGAAATATTATTTGTCAAAAACATGCTATGTGAAATATTTAATATTAATAACGAAAAAGCGATAAAGATTTATGAAGATAATTCAGGCGCAGTAGCGATTGCTAAATTTGGTAATTTTACAAAAAATTCGAAGCACATTGAAGTGCAGTATCACTATGTAAACGAAAATTATGAAAAAGGTATTATAGACATTGTAAAGATTGAATCTAGACTTAATATAGCAGACATGTTAAACAAAGCTAGACAAACAAAAATTTATAAGAAATAGAAATGCTGTAAAGTTAAAGTAATGTAAGATAAAACACAGACAACAAATTTAAGAGGCGTGTTGGAATACATGTGTATGCCTCGATATGTAATGTTAATTAGCATAAGATTAAATCGGCTGTTATCAAATACTTAACGTAATGTTAAATTAACATAATTACTTCTCTTGCTCAAAATATGTACAACGAAATGGAAGTGCACGAAGCACAAACTAAATTAAATAAATAAACATTAAAACTAAAATAAAGAAATCCACTTTATTATTAACATAAATCTTCTCGGTTTCTCACCAAAACTTCTTAGTTGGATTGTGAGCTATTTGGGTGACAGAACCCAACGAGTCCTCTTTAAAAATACTCGTTCCTATCCCGTTCATGCCACATCTGGTGTTCCTCAGGGAAGCCACTTAGGTCCCCTGTTTTTTACACTTTTCATCAATGACCTCCCAACGGTCATACTTAACTCACGTACTCTTATGTACACGGATGATGTCAAGCTCTGTTTTCAATTTAGAGACGACTCCTGTCATTCTCGCCTTCAATCTGACTTAGATTGTTTCTTTTCTTGGTGTCGTGCAAATCTCCTTAATCTGAACAGCTCAAAATGCAAGCTGATGACATTCTCACGTGCCTGCCCAAAGTACGTATCATACTCTCTTTGTGGTTGTACCTTGGAAAGAATTTCCATGGTTGATGATCTAGGTGTCCGTTTGGACCGAAAACTCCAGTTTTCCGAACATAGATCATCAATGGTTAATAAAGCTATGGGTGTACTCGGCTTTATTAAGAGATGGTCCAAGGAGTTTGACGATCCTTACTTAACTAAGACTCTCTTCACTTCGCTTGTTCGTCCAATTCTCGAGTACGGATCATGTGTCTGGAACCCTCAGTACACAGTTCATAGAGACCGCATTGAATCCGTACAGAAAAACTTCTTAATGTTTGCCTTGCGAGGCCTTAACTGGGATGTAAATTCAAGACTTCCTTCCTATCCTAGTAGACTTTTGTTACTTAATCTGCCTTCTCTAGCCAATCGTAGAACCATGCTTGGTGTTATAATTATTAACAACCTTATCCAAGGTGACATAGATAGTAGCGACTTACTTAGTAGACTACACTTTTCTGTCCCTGGTAGAATCACCCATAATTACCTTCCTCTAAAACTTCCCAATTGTGCAATAGCTCGAACTATGCCCTGCATGAGCCATTCAGGGTATTATGTTCGGAGTATAATAAACTATACTTCATTAATAATAACAACTTGATATCCAGCTTAAAATTACAACTCCTCGCCCACTTATCTAGAATTTAGTTAAATACATACTTATCTTCTTTCTATTCATAGTAGTACTTTCAACATACTGCATGCTTTAATACTCTACTCATAATTTTATTTGCATTTTGTTTCTGACACTAACTCTCCTGATCTGATTGGGTTTTTCTGGGTTTTCCCCAATCCTCTGCAACAAATGTTGGATCGGCTTTTCTTTATCCCAGTTTGCACGTTTGCACATTTGCATAATTTTTAAATAATTTTTTTTTCTTTTCTTTACATTTAAGGTTTTACCTTTAATTTAAAATTACCTTTAGTTTAAAATTTCAACTTAAATAATTTAAATCTAATTTCAATTGTTTCTTTTTTTTTAAAAAGTCGACTGATCATAAATCGACTATAAACTAAACTAAACAAAAAAAAAAAAAAAATTAAGTCCAAACAAAACAAAGAGACAAGCTTGGTTTATTGAATTGGTTTCCACCTCGGCACCACTCGAATTCCCAACGAGTTCTTGCAGTGTGGAGATGAAACTGTCTTCGATCACCAAGTTAGTCAGTGATAAATGCTGATGATCGAAGTTGGCTACTTCGTGAAACAATTGTACATTCAAGCCCGCTCTTTGTCTTTTGACAAGTGTTCTTGTTGTGTTTGGCAAAAATATCGACTAGATAAGCAATGATGCAGAAATCGAACCGATATTGACCTTGAGTCAGCTAAAATGTTATTAACAAATGCAGGTCGTAAGCCACGCTTATTACAAATAACGGTAGACACACCGGACAATTCTGTACACCAATAGAGCTTTATGCACCTTTTAACTAAGTGCAACTGCAATCAGGAATTCTCGCAGAAGAATTTAATGCAGTATTAAGTCCAAACACAAGAAAGAGACAAGCTTGGTTTATTGAATTGGTTTCCACCTCGGCACCACTAGAATTCCCAACGAGTTCTAGCAGTGTGGAGATGAAACTGTCTTCGATCACCAAGTTAGTCAGTGATAAATGCTGATGATTGAAGTTGGCTACTTCGTGAAACAATTGTACATTCAAGCCCGCTCTTTGTCTTTTGACAAGTGTTCTTGTTGTGTTTGGCAAAAATATCGACTAGATAAGCAATGATGCAGAAATCGAACCGATATTGACCTTGAGTCAGCTAAAATGTTATAAGCAAATGCAGGTCGTAAGCCACGCTTATTACAAATAACGGTAGACACACCGGACAATGCTGTACACCAATAGAGCTTTATGCACCTTTTAACTAAGTGCAACTGCAATCAGGAATTCTCGCAGAAGAATTCAATGCAGTTTTAAGTCCAAACACAAGAAAGAGACAAGCTTCGTTTATTGAATTCGTTTCCACCTCGGCACCCCTAGAATTCTCAACGTGTTCTAGCAGTGTGGAGATGAAACTGTCTTCGATCACCAAGTTAGTCAGCGATGAATGCTGATGATCGAAGTTGGCTACTTCGCGAAACAATTGTACATTCGAGCCCGCTCTTTGTCTTTTGACAAGTATTCTTGTTGTGTTTGGCAAAAATATTGTAGCAGTTGAGCACCCTAGCACACTGCAATAAACATATCTGTTAACTAACATACTCTGTAAACATTATACATATATAAACCCTCTGTAAATATTAGCCATAAGAATCGTATGTTCATATCGGTTAACATTAACATACTCTGTAAAAGAAGAATAAGAAGAATAAAAGGACAGTCCAAAACGAAAAGCGAGAGAGACGAGACCTACAACTTCAGAAGTGGGATAACGGAATAACGAAAAAAAATTTTTCACACATTCACATATACATATGTGTTGATCATTAATTTTTTTCTAATCCCCTCGCCTACAAGATAAACATATGTAAATTACACAAATAAAATGGAGCCGATCGCAGTGGAGGACTACACCGCAATGCAATTGCGAAATTGGCTGGACAAGCTGGACATGCCGAGAACGGGCAAAAAAGCGTGTGCTCATAATGTTGAAATTGAAAGACCAAGCTCAAGTATGGCTACACTCAAATACAAATTTTTTGACAACCCCCGTTGCAGAGTTATTGAGTCAGCTGTGCGAGATGTTCCTCACAAAAGAGAGTAAAATATCAACTCGTCGCAAATTCCTCGGGCAAGCCGCAAATGGCAAGCCAAAGAAAACTTTGCAGCATATTTTAAAGAAAAAATGCAGTTGGCAATAAATGTGCAGATGGACGATGAAGAATTGATAGACAATATTATCGAAGGAATTCCTAATGATCAACTACGCAATCAAGCATACCTACAAAGCTTCACAGCATCAACACAGCTGCTGCATGCATTTTCAAAGGTATCGCTAAAGGATTTGGAGCGAAAGGAAAGACGTCAAAATAATAGCACTACGTTTGGAGCCGAACCAGCTACAATCAGATGTTTCAATAGTAACTCCCTAGGTCACATTGCAGCCAAATGCCGCAAACCAAAGCGCGAATATGGATCATGCTACGGATGTGGAAGCTCGGATCACAAGATTGCACAGTGCTCGCAAAAGATGAATATCCCAAAAAATGAATACGTAAGAGATTTTAATATTTATTTTAAAGAGATAATTGATAAATTTTTATGTTTAGAATGCCTAATCGATTCTGGAAGGCCAATAAGTTTCGTAAAACAGTCCAGCTTGGGACACATACGAACAAATTTTGAAACTACAAATCTTAAGTCAAATGAAATGTTAAATTTGAATTACTTCAGACTAAATAATAGTCGTTTAAATATTATTGGAAAAATACCATGTTTTGTAATAATAAATAAAAATGAATATAATTTTGAATTGATAATTGTGGCTGATGAATCGATGGGATATGATCCAGTGTTAGGTAGAGACTTTATGAATATTTGTAAATTTAAGATTATTCGTGAAAATGATAGTTCAGAGAATGATAGCATAATAAACAAAAACTCACAAACAGATCGTAAAAAGAATGGTAGTATATTAAACAAAAGCTCCATAAATAAACAAATGATAGATAGTAATACTAAAAACTATAGTACACGAAAATACATTAAAACAAATGAGATGCAAAAAGATAGATTAAGAAATCGCAATTATGCCGATGTAATAAATGATTGCATTCTAAATGATCTCGAAAAATATAATATAAACATTGCAGCGGATATATTAGCAATAGGATACCCTGAACCAAATGATCCGTATAGCCTAAACACTGGTGCACAATGTAACCCAAATCTGAAAGAAAGACTAACACACCTTACAAATATTATAGCAAAGCCAAAAAAACCAGAAATACCATTTGTAAAATGCGAAATTAAATTAAATTTTGATAACGTAAAACCTTTTCATTATCCTCCAAGGCGACTGTCGTATACTGAAAAGGCGCAGGTACAAGAACTGTTAGATGAATATTTAGAAAAGTGTATAATCCGTGAAAGTGCGTAGACTACCGTACACTGAATAAAAGCATGCTTAGAGATAACTACCCGACACCATTAATTGACGACCTTATCGATAAACCTTCAGGAAAACAATTTTTCACGAAGCTAGATTTAAAAAACTGGTATTTCCATGTTTCCATGCACGAAGACTCGATCAAATATACGTCATTCACGACCCCAATGGGACAATTCGAATGGCAGAGAATGGTCTTTGGTTTACGTAATGCGCCGGCGGTATTCTAACGATTCATATATAGAATATTGAACGATCTAATCAGAGAAAGTAAAGTTTTAGTCTACATGGACGATATTTTGATAGCAACAAAAGATAGTGAGAGCCATTTTGAAATATTAAAGGAAGAGTTAAATCGATTAGTGGCAAACAAACTAGAGTTAAGGCTTGATAAATGCGAATTTTTCTACACCGAAGTCAAATATTTGGGATACTTTGTTTCGGGAAAAGGAATTAAGCCAGATACCAAAGGTCTACAGGCTTTATGCTCATACTTAAGGCGCTTCATAAAAGACTTTTCAACAAAGGCAAAACCGTTATATGACCTCATTAGAAAAGAGAAAAAGTTTGAGTTTGGAGAAAAAGAGCGTTATATAATCCTAATGACCCAATTGAATTACATTGCGATGCTAGCGCACTAGGTTTCGGGGAAATTCTCATGCAAAGAAAGAGCGATGACAAGCTTCATCCAGTGTTTTATTTTTCGAAACGAACAACTGACGTCGAAACTAGATACCACAACTTCGAGCTCGAAACTCTAGCAATCATATACTCTTTACAACGGTTCAGAATTTACTTGAAAGGCATTCAATTCAAGATAGTCACAGATTGCAGCGCACTTACCATGGCATTGAGTAAAAGAGATTTATCCCCAAGAATATCTCGCTGGGCACTTGAGTTACAAAACTATGACTATACACTATACAGGAAAGCGTATGCAACATGTTGACGCGCTGAGCATAAACACACACATATTAACGATCGACTCAAATTCTTTCGAAGAAAGTTTAATAATTTGCCAAAATAAAGATAAAAACATAATAAAGATACGCGAAAATTACAAAACGTGGAAGACAAACATTACGAAATGAGAAACGGCGTTATTTATAGAAAAAAAGATAGCGAATCACTTTTATTTTATATACCTCAAGAAATGGAAGATCACGTCCTGTGTAAGTACCACAACGAACTAGGACACATTGGAATAGAGAAAATGATAGATACCATTTCTAAAGTTACTGGTTTCCAAATATAAAAGCAAAGGCGAAACAGCACATTAGCAATTGTCTCAAATGTACTCAGCAGTAAAAGCGAAGGATTCATAACATTCCAAAAGAAAGCATTCATTACGGCCCAATCGATAATATTGTAGTAGGGCCAATAAACATGTACTAGTTATAATAGACGCATTTACAAAATTTTTAAGGCTATACCCAGCCAAGACAACAAAATCAAGAGAAGCAGTAGTAGCACTTAATGATTATTTCCGATTATTATTAGAAGACCTAAATGTTTAATATCAGACCGAGGAACATGTTTCACATCAAAAGAGTTTGAAGAATTTTTGAAGAAGAAGGAGTGAAACATGTTAAAATAGCAACAGGATCGCCACAAGCCAATGGCCAAGTTGAAAGAGTCAATTTTATTATAGGCCCAATGATTGCAAAATTAATAGAACCTGACAAAGGAAAACATTGGGATACAGTATTAGAAACAGTTGAGTACGCATTAAATAACACAGTACAAAGGTCAATTAACGATCATCCAAGCAAAGTAATGTTTGGAGTACCGCAAAAAGGCAAAGTTCCAGATAAATTAAGAGAAAACTTACAAGAATTAGGTAGCAATCAGATATCGAGAGATTTGAACGAAATTAGGCAAGAAGCAGATAAACAAACCAAGAAAGTACAGGAATACAATAAGAATGCAGTAGACACAAAAAGATCGACACCACACAAGTATAAAAAAGAAGATCTAGTTATAATCAAAAACTTCGATTCACATACGGGTAAATCAAAAAAACTAATCCCAAAATTCAAAGGTCCTTATAGAATAACAAAAATACTACAAAATGACAGATACGTATTGGAAGATGTTGAAAGCTTTCAGCAGTCAAGACTTCCGTACAAAGGGATTTGGGCCGTCGCGAATATACGACCATGGTTAGACAAAAAGAATCAAATTAAAAAAAAAAAAAAACAACAAAAACAGACATTAAATAATAAGAGATCAGGAGCTCTCCGGTCAGCGATGAATGCTGATGATCGAAGTTGGCTACTTCGCGAAACAATTGTACATTCGAGCCCGCTCTTTGTCTTTTGACAAGTATTCTTGTTGTGTTTGGCAAAAATATTGTAGCAGCTGAGCACCCTAGCACACTGCAATAACCATATCTGTTAATCAACATACTCTGTAATCATTATACATATGTCGCAGTTTCGTTGTTATTCGCCATAATGCTAGCGCAGTGAGTTTCGATCGCACTGAAGTACTACGCACAACTGCCTTGTGTCGCACACTTCTTCTACGTGCTTACCATCGAACCACACTCGGCGTCAGCGACAACACGCTGGCGCCGCGCTAAATCGGTTCTTCCCAAAACTACAAACTACAGGCAACCAATAACTGCGCAAATAGAGGCTGATGCAATATTTCCATTATGATGAAATACACTACCAGAATACCCATACACTAACACATGCAAAATTATGCTCCGACACATATATAAACACTTTGTAAATATTAGCCATAAGAATCATATGTACAATACATATCGGTTAACATTAACATACTCTGTAAAAGAAGAATAAGAACAAGAAGATTAAAAAGACAGTCCAAAACGAAAAGCGAGAGAGACGAGACCTACAATATCGACTAGATAAGCTATGATGCAGAAATCGAACCGATATTGACCTTGAGTCAACTAAAATGTTATTAACAAATGCAGGTCGTAAGCCACGCTTATTACAAATAACGGTAGACATACCGGACAATGCTCTACACCAATAGAGCTTTATGCACCTTTTAACTAAGTGCAACTGCAATCAGGAATTCTCGCAGAAGAATTCAATGCAGTATTAAGTCCAAACACAACAAAGAGACAAGCTTGGTTTATTGAATTGGTTTCCACCTCGGCACCAATAGAATCCCCAACGAGTTCTAGCAGTGTGGAGATGAAACTGTCTTCGATCACCAACTTAGTCAGGGATGAATGCTGATGATCGAAGTTGGCTACTTCGTGAAACAATTGTACATTCAAGCCCGCTCTTTGTCTTTTGACAAGTGTTCTTGTTGTGTTTGGCAAAAATATCGACTAGATTAGCTATGATGCAGAAATCGAACCGATATTGACCTTGAGTCAGCTAAAATGTTATTAACAAATGCAGGTCGTAAGCCACGCTTATTAAAATAATAATAAATAAATATGAAAACACAAAATGTAAACCTGCCCACCGGGGAATCGAACACCAATTTCGACTGCCGCATTAGTTGAACAGTGGCTCAGTGCTCTAAGGTCAATGTTGTTGGACCTATTCGAGGTTCGCTTGCTGCCGCAATCGATATGTGATATTTTTTAAAATTTAAACTGTCAATAAATATTTATTAAAATGTATTTAAAAATAATAATTATTTATATTAAATGTAAAATAATTATTATAATATGTTAGTCTTCACTACATAGTATAAAAAAAAGTCATTTTTTCTGTCCGTATGTCCCAGCTATGGGCGGATAATGGGCTCAAAAAAATTTACGTATAAAAAACAATTTTTTTTTATTAAATTTTTATGAAAAGAAACAAACTGAAATTACATTTTTAAGCCTATGCTGTGGGCTCTTAAATAAGGAAAAAAACACTTCAAATTAACATAAAATTTCAAAAGATATTTTTAATATATTCAAAAAAAATCAAAAGTTGTCTGAATAAGTAATTTGTTCTTGGTATTAGTACTTGGTACTGTAACCATTATTTCGGAGTACTGCTTGACATCTGCTGCTCATACTCTCCACCAGCTTTTGGCACCGATCCTTGGGGATAGAATTCCAGGCTTCTTGAACACCCTCCCACAAATCATCAAAATTTTAAAATTTTTTTTGAGAAATGGCCACTTTCACATCGTTCCAAAGGTTTTCGATTGGGTTCAAGACTGGACTTTGTGCTGGCCAATCTAAAACCTTTATTTTTCTCCTCCTGCAACCACTTCTTCACAATTTTTGAGGAATGCTTTGGGTCGTTATCATGCATAAATGTCCACTTAACAGGCATCTTTTCATATGCATATGGCTCCATTGTGTTTTTTAAAATATCTTAATATTGGAATCGATCCATTATTCCATTGATTCGGAAGATCGGACCCACACTGTGCCAGGAAAATGCTCCCCAACAAAGTATACTGCCTCCTCCATGCTTTATGGACTTCATTGTGTACTTTGGATTAAGAGCTTGACCTTTTGGACGACGCACAAATGTTTTTCCATCAATTCCAATTCTATTTATTTTTGTTTCGTCGTTCCACAATACGTTCCTCCAAAATATCGGATCTTTGTCCTTGTTGGTCTTAGCAAAGTGCAAGCATTTTGCAATATTTTTCTTTGAAAGCAGTGGTTTTCGTCTGCTGAAGCGTCCAAAGAGCGAGGCTTCATTTAATCTTCTTGCTACAAGTGTCCTGGATAAGTTCACGGCATAATCAGCATTTATCTCCACACAGATTTCGCGAGCAGTCTTAAAAGGGTCACCTCTGCTCTTTAGAACTATTGTCCTGTCCATGGCAAGATCGGTTTTTCGTGGCCTTTGCTTCCGAATCTTATTTTTTCCCAAAATATGGGATTCTCCTCGACCAGTGCAAGTGCATTGTATACCTTTTTTCGGGAGCATTCCATGATTTTCGCAATTTCACCTGGTTTTGTACCTGCTTCAGTTTGTAAATTACCTTACGTTCCTCCACAGTGCAACTTTTTCCACTACCCATTTTAGCTAAATCTGCTTCAAATTAATGTAAACTCAGTAAATAATAGCAAAATGTGATCAAACATGTGCTCTGTACAAAATAATCTGCGTTAATAGGAATGTGTGCCAATTATATGAGCATTAAAAATTGTCTGTGTTCGAACAAAAACGAATGCCAAAGAAGAAACGAAAACTGTAACGGGAAAAATAACGGTTATTTGTATTGCGCATTTGTACAGTCATCAGCTGCATCCAACATTTCGAGTCGAAGCGTCGAACTTTTTGTGCAATACGCAAATAAAAAAAAAATTTTTTTGTGCCAATTATAAATCTTTGAAACTACGCAACGGATTTTGATGCGGTTTTTTTAATAGATAGAGTGATTCAAGAGGAAGGTTTATATGTATAATAACATCCATTAAATAGTGGAGCAGTATTGTTATTTATGAGGTTTCTAATGTGATGTCGTAAATAATTACATTTTTTCCGCTTACAGGCTGAACCCTACGAGTTTTATCAAAATAATGTACTAAGTATTGTACACATTGAAAAGGTCTACAGAAAAGTCCGTGATCCGTCACTTATTACGCCAAATAATGGCTAATTATCGAAGCGATTTTAACCAATACAGAATTAGTCCTTAACCAATAAAATACCTTGAATACATTGTTCATTTAATATAGACTATATTGTGTAGGGGCGCTTGTCGCTACAAATAATTCAGACTTCCGCCTAAAAGTATGCACCAGTAGTCGCCAACACTTTGGTTTTAGTTTAAGTAGTAGATAAAGCTTTAAAAATATCCGAAAGATAAATATATAAAGAAAATAAAACGCTTGCTCCTGATTATTCTGGCGAAACTACAAAATGGAATATGATTTTTATTTTTTTTTTGGTATTGATAAAGCTTGTTCCATTGCCAGCATAACAGGGCTGAAATATGCATACGTAAAATTCCCGCGTCGTTTTGGGCTTGGGGAAAAGGCGCCAAAAAGGTTTCCTGGTCAGGGTCAAGCCTGAGCTCTGCTTATTAGCCAGTCGATCCTGATACCAGACAGAACATTCTGCAAGGTCTACGAGCGAGTACCGACCAGAAAAAAAGGACAACAAAAACAAAAAAGGAAATTTTAATCAAAATTATTACCATATATTTATATCTTCGATTGGAAATCGACCTCAAGAAAAGCGAAGGGATTCTTATTGTTCCCCTTTCCTTTAGTTTTATAGCCAGCGCAAGTTTGCAACGTGTGCATGCAAACAGCTGATCTTCGTTCTAAGTTGCCATTGCATCGCTCTCCGCTTCAAGCAATATTCCAGCTGTTTCGAAAGACGCGGAGCGGGCAGAAGCCCAGCTGGCGCGGGCTAAAATACGTAGAAATCCCTAAAACCTTTTTTTGCGTGAAACCAGTGGACGGGTATAAAAAAAAAAAAGGACTAGAATCGAAGAGTCCCAGTGCTAAAAAAAAAGTAATGACCTTAAAATAAGTTTGAGCGCCAAAAGGGAGACGAAACGAATAAAAAAAATGAAAAAAGTCTAATATTTGCCCTTTTGGCAAGTCAAGCTTCTTATTATTTTTAATGGCTTGATCCAGTTATGTCCCTTATGTTAAATTACCGAGTAATTTCTTGTTATTGTAATTAATTTAAAAAGTGTCAAAAGAAAGAATAGAAATTAACATATAATTATAAATAGTACACTGAAAAAAAATAGTGAGAATGAGAACAGAGCAATAATTATTATGAAATCAAAAAGTGGGATATATTAAACCTTCAAAACAACAATCAAAAAATTATAACAAAAAAAAACCATGAACCGCGATCAGATCAGCAATTAACTAACTATACAATGCAAATAACAGTGTACAATAGAACACACACGCCTACGCATTCCCCCTTTTCAGTATCCACCCCGAAAGCGCTTTCGTCGCATTCTTCTTCTTTTCATTCTTTTTCTTATTCTGACGATGAGTCATGCGAATAGCGCGAGAGAGTAAGACTGCAAGCGAACATAGCGGAACTCCGCGCCTTGATCATTTTTCTTTGTCTGCTTATTTGCCTGTAACTTTATTTTGACTGCTCATCTGTCCGCTAACTATGCAAAATATACCCTCATATTCGAGAATTTCGATTTTTCACATAAAAATTACATAAAAACCAAGAAAACCCGGCGTTTTAGTCGAGTCGGACTACCCTAAGAGTAGGTATAAGTGGTTACAGGGTATAGGCTCGCTCACCACACGGACGTCAAAACACCAGCAGAGAGAGCAAGCGCAGCCCGAAAGTAACGGGTAAACAACAGGTGCAGCTGAAAACCAACGGAGGGATCAAGTACAGTCAGACAATGGGAAAAGGCGAGCGCAGCCAAAACGACAGAGCGAGCGCCGCAGCAGAGCGAGCGCCGAACAACAGCGCCGAACAACAAAACGAGCGCCGAACGGCAGAGCGAGCGCAGCCAAACGACAGAGCGAGCGCCGCAGCAGAGCGAGCGCCGAACAACAGAGCGAACGCCGCAGCAGAGCGAGCGCCAAACGACAGAGCGAGCGCCGCAGCAGAGCGAAAGTCGAACGAAAGAGCGAACGCAGCCAAACAACAGAGTGAGCGCCGCAGCAGAGCGAGCGTCGAACGAAAGAGCGAACACAGCCAAACAGCAGAGTGGGCGAACAGCAGAGCGAGCGCCGAACAACAGAGCGAGCGCCGCAGCAGAGCGAGCGCCGAACAACAGAACGAGCGCCGAACGGCAGAGCGAGCGCAGCCAAACGACAGAGCGAGCGCCGCAGCAGAGCGAGCGCCGAACAACAGAGCGAACGCCGCAGCAGAGCGAGCGCCAAACGACAGAGCGAGCGCCGCAGCAGAGCGAAAGTCGAACGAAAGAGCGAACGCAGCCAAACAACAGAGTGAGCGCCGCAGCAGAGCGAGCGCCGAACGACAGAGCAAGCACAGCCGAACGACAGAGCAAGCGCAGCCGAACAACAGAGCGAGCGCAGCCAAACGACAGAGTGAGCGCCGCAGCAGAGCGAGCGCCGAACGACAGAGCAAGCGTAGCCGAACGACAGAGCAAGCGCAGCCGAACGACAGAGCAAGCGCAGCCGAACGACAGAGCGAGCGCAGCCAAGAGAGCGCTGCAGTCACAGCAGCCGAGAGAGCGCTGCAGTCACCGCAGCCAAGAGAGCGCTGCAGTCACAGCAGCCGAGAGAGCGCGGCAGAGTGCGTGAATAGCTTATGCTTGGCGACTGCGCTGCTGATATTAACGCCGGCAGATGGAAGGCACGCGCCAACTTTGGCACTCGAGGTGGAGAACTTAAACCGTGCGAATTCAAGTAATATTGTGTAATATAGTGTAACCCCCCATATCTCCCAGAAGAAGCGTAGCCGGCTTTATCGCGTGCAGTGCCAGAAAGTATCGACCATCCACGGGTTAAGAAATATATAGAATTGATATACGAGGGTCGGTAGATAAGTCCGTGACTTTTTGAGCGAACGCAGCCAAACAACAGAGTGAGCGCCGCAGCAGAGCGAGCGTCGAACGAAAGAGCGAACACAGCCAAACAGCAGAGTGGGCGAACAGCAGAGCGAGCGCCGAACAACAGAGCGAGCGCCGCAGCAGAGCGAGCGCCGAACAACAGAACGAGCGCCGAACGGCAGAGCGAGCGCAGCCAAACGACAGAGCGAGCGCCGCAGCAGAGCGAGCGCCGAACAACAGAGCGAACGCCGCAGCAGAGCGAGCGCCAAACGACAGAGCGAGCGCCGCAGCAGAGCGAAAGTCGAACGAAAGAGCGAACGCAGCCAAACAACAGAGTGAGCGCCGCAGCAGAGCGAGCGCCGAACGACAGAGCAAGCACAGCCGAACGACAGAGCAAGCGCAGCCGAACAACAGAGCGAGCGCAGCCAAACGACAGAGTGAGCGCCGCAGCAGAGCGAGCGCCGAACGACAGAGCAAGCGTAGCCGAACGACAGAGCAAGCGCAGCCGAACGACAGAGCAAGCGCAGTCGAACGACAGAGCGAGCGCAGCCAAGAGAGCGCTGCAGTCACAGCAGCCGAGAGAGCGCTGCAGTCACCGCAGCCAAGAGAGCGCTGCAGTCACAGCAGCCGAGAGAGCGCGGCAGAGTGCGTGAATAGCTTATGCTTGGCGACTGCGCTGCTGATATTAACGCCGGCAGATGGAAGGCACGCGCCAACTTTGGCACTCGAGGTGGAGAACTTAAACCGTGCGAATTCAAGTAATATTGTGTAATATAGTGTAACCCCCCATATCTCCCAGAAGAAGCGTAGCCGGCTTTATCGCGTGCAGTGCCAGAAAGTATCGACCATCCGCGGGTTAAGAAATATATAGAATTGATATACGAGGGTCGGTAGATAAGTCCGTGACTTTTTGAATAAAATATATTTTTTTCGTCAAAGAAGCGTTTTATTTCTCAACATAATCTCCTTTTAGCTCTATACATTTAGTCCAGCGTTTTTCCAATTTTTTTATTCCTTCCAAATAATAGGTTTTCTCAAGGCCCTCAAAATAGTCGTTTGTTTCTGTGATGACCTCTTCATTTGACCCGAATCTCTTACCGCCGAGCCATTTCTTCATGTTTGGAAACAAAAAATAGTCACAGGGGGCTAAATCTGGAGAATATGCTGGATGGGGTAGCAGTTCGTAGCCCAATTTATGAAATTTTGCCATGCTGACTACACACGTGTGCACCCGTGCATTGTCCTGATGGAACAGCACTTTTTTTTCGCCAAATGCGGTCGTTTCTGCTTCAAATCAATATCGAATCTGTCCAAAAGCTCTGAATAATATTCGCCGGTGATCGTTTTACCCTTTTCAAGGTAATCGATGTGAATGATACCTTGTGCATCCCAAAAAACTGTGGCCATGACCTTGTTGGCCGACAGACCCACCTTGGCCTTCTTTGGTGCACGTTCACCCGGAGAAACCCACTGTCTTGATTGTTCTTTGGTCTCTGGTGTGGTGTGGTGGATCCATGTTTCGTCTACGGTAACGAAACGGCGCAAAAATTCGTTTGGATTGCGGTTGAACATCGCCAAACACTCCTTTGAAATGGTCACACGGTTGCGCTTATGGTCGTGTGTGAGCAATCGCGGCACCCATCGCGCGGAAAGCTTTTTCATGTCCAAATATTCATGTAAAATGTGATGTACCCGTTCAGTTGAGATGCCTACAGCCTCAGCTACCTCACGCACTTTCATTCTCCGATCATCCAATATCATTCCATGGATTTTGTCGACGATTTCTGGCATGACGACCTCTTTTGGGCGACCTGAACGTTCGGCATCACTTGTACTGGTACGACCACAACGGAACTCAGTAAACCATTTCTTAACCATTGAAATTGATGGTGCAGAGTCCCCATAATATTTATCAAGTCTTTCCTTGGTTTCGGTGATGGATTTTTTACGCAAAAAATAATGCTTAATTAGCACACGAAATTCACTTTTTTCCATTTTCGTTAAAATTCACGAGATCGTCTGCTTTCAATGCCTATAAAACGCAAACTAAGAAACGCAGCTTTCTCAAAATTTTACAGTCAGCTGTTAATCGATAACTGCTGACAGGAGCAGTGTTGTATTTAGAGCAGGTGCGCGGCAAATACAAAAAGTCACGGACTTATCAAACGACCCTCGTATCTTCGTAAAATACTAAAGAAAATTATTTGTGGCGCCCAACGTTTCGGCCAATATTCATTGAATATAAGTAACTGCTACATAATATAATAATGTGGCTATAATTATAATAAAATGCTTTGTTCCGCTCAAGTTCTTGGGCAATATTAAATGAATATTAGTCCCCTCAATCTAAAGGCTTAAATCTATATGCAATCAACGTTTATCTTCTGTCTCTTCCTATGTTCTTCTTTTCTTTTCTCTTACTAGAGGTAAACAATGAATCATCACTTTTAGTTTCTTATCTTGGCGTTCGCACAACGGTGCAGTTTCTAATAATAACTCTCCGACCTTGCAAAAATAAGCAGACCTTTTGTTGTATTCTTTGGTTCTTGTTTACGTTCTCATCTATGATGCGTCTGGATAGCAGATCAGTTGCAGAAAGCTATTCTCCGTCCGTCAAACGATGAGCATTCTCTTTACCTTTGTTCTCTTACTTCTCTTATCAATGTATGCGTCTGGATAGCACCTTAGCTTCAATTAGCTGTGCTTTATATATTAAGATTGTAATTGATGACATGATAGTTACATCTGAAAAATGACATAACCTTGCACTTCAAACAGTTAAGATGCAGCGGATTATGGCTGCACCATTCAAAATACAAATCAAGATCTGTTTGAAGAAGGTTATTTGAAGAATCGTTGTGTGTCAGAGTTTCACATCATCAGCATACATACTATAAGAATGTTACAGTGAAGGAGTATTGAAGGAAGATCGTTAATAAAAAGGTTAAATAGCAATGGTCCAAGGTGGCTGCGGAACACCAGAAGTAACTAAAATCAGCTTAGAAAGACATTCTTTAAAAAGAACTCATTGAGACCGGTTAGTTAAATAATCAGATATCCATAGAAGAAGCTTTTGAGGAAAACCAATCAAATTTAACTTATGAATTAAGAGATTATGATTTACGGAGTCAAATGCTTTACTAAAGTCATTATAGATTACATCAGTTTGCATTTTGTTCCGAAATCCTAGATTGATGAGAAATGAGAATTCTAAAAGATTAGTAGCTGTTGATCTTGCCTTTATAAACCCATGTTGGTGGGGTGATATTATAGATTTACACATAAAAGTTAACTGAGCCGTAAAATCTTAGGAATTGCGGACAATTTGGAAATGCATCTATAGTTCTTCACGTCATGGTTAGAACCACTTTTGTGAAGAGGAATGGAAAAAGAGTTTTTCCAAATAGGTGGGAAATAACTATTGGATAGTGACAAGTCAAATATGGTAGCTTATGAATTGGCTTCAAAATCGAATCAGCACAAAATCTAAGTAAGGGTTTTATCGATTTAAGATCATTTAGTAGAGAGGTTTTGTCGATAGAAGGACAGAAGACAGTGTTAAAAATTTCTATACTATAAGGGTATGGATGTAAAGGGGAACTATAAGGTTCAGTTAAATAAGTTGATTTAAAAAAGTCTGCAAACAAATCGGCGGCTGCCTGATCATCAGTTGCTACCTTATTTTCGTATGATAGAGAGGGAGGAAATCTACTTGATTTGCGTTTTCAGTTAACAAAGTTATACCATAAAACTGCTTTGGGTTCTGAGCAAACTGCAGACGGCAGCGACGCAAATACTTTTTGTAACAATTTGCATTCAGAGCAATAAAGTTTGCTCTTGCAGCAATATAACGTGTAAAATCAGAAGGATTATGAGTTAATTTAAACTTTTTAAAATACCGCGATTTCAAATTTTTCAGCCTTACTAACTCACGTGAAAACCAAGGAGGCCTATTGCACTTAATGGGAAAAGTAACAGGAGCACATTGATCAAAAAATTAGTTCATAGATGAATAAAAAAATGAAATGCAAGTATTAAGATCAGAACATGAATAAAGAAATGACCAATCATGTTCCAAAATTAGACAATTCAATTTTTGAAAATCGGTTCTACGAAAACAACGTGATTTTATTATAGGGGAAACAGTTGCAGTTTGCAAAGAAGTTGGCAGAGTTAGAACCAGGTCCAATGTAGGATGATAGGGAACTTCAGGAAGAACTAAGGGATTCATTCTAGAGATAGTATTTAGTAAAATGTCAGAAGAGAAAATTAAATCAAACATTCTACCACTACAATTAGAAACAGTGTTTATTTGATAAAGAGATAGCTCCGAGAGGCCATTTAAAAAAGAGTTAAATAGAGAGGGCACCAATATATCGGATTGAAATTTTATTTAAATTTTTTTAAATTTATTTAGTTTAGTTTATAGTCGAACTATGATCAGTCGACTTTTTAAAAGTAAAGAAACAATTGAAATTAGATTTAAATTATTTAAGTTGAAAGTTTAAACTAAAGGTAATTTTAAATTAAGGGTAAAACCTTAAATGTAAAGAAAAGAAAAAAAAATTATTTAAAAATTGTGCAAATGTGCAAACGCGCAAACTGGGATAAAGAAAATCCGATCCAACATTTGTTGCAGAGGATTGGGGAAAACCCAGAAAAACCCAATCAGATCAGGAGAGTTAGTGTTAGTAACAAAATGCAAATAAAATTATGAGTAGAGTGTTAAAGCATGCAGTATGTTGAAAGTACTACTATGAATAGAAAGAAGATAAGTATGTATTTAACTAAATTCTAGATAAGTGGGCGAGGAGTTGTAATTTTAAGCTAGATATCAAGCGAAGTGAAGAGAGTCTTAGTTAGGTAAGGATCGTCAAACTCCTTGGACCATCTCTTAATAAAGCCGAGTACACCCATAGCTTTATTAACCATTGATGATATATGTTCGGAAAACTGGAGTTTTCGGTCCAAACGGACACCTAGATCATCAACCAGGGAAATTCTTTCCAAAGTACAACCATAAAGAGAGTATGATACGTACTTTGGGCAGGCACGTGAGAATGTCATCAGCTTGCATTTTGAGCTGTTCAGATTAAGGAGATTTGCACGACACCAAGAAAAGAAACAATCTAAGTCAGATTGAATGCGAGAATGACAGGAGTCGTCTCTAAATTGAAAACAGAGCTTGACATCATCCGCATACATGAGAGTATGTGAGTTAAGTATGACCGTTGGGAGGTCATTGATGAAAAGTGTAAAAAGCAGGGGACCTAAGTGGCTTCCCTGAGGAACACCAGATGTGGCATGAACGGGATAGGAACGAGTATTTTTAAAGAGGACTCGTTGGGTTCTGTCACCCAAATAGCTCACAATCCCACTAAAAAGTTTTGGTGAGAAACCGAGAAGATTTAGTTTATGTGCAAGAAGGGAATGGTTGACTTAGTCAAATGCCTTACTGAAATCAGTATAAATGACATCAGTTTGAAGATTTTCCTGAAATCCTTTTACCACAAAGGATGTCAGCTCAAGCAAATTTGTCGTGGTAGAACGACGCTTTACAAATCCGTGTTGAAAAGGGGATATAACGGATCTACTAAAATGCGGCAAGTAAGGAGTAATAACATTCTCGAAGAATTTCGGTATAGCCGACAATTTAGAGATACCTCTATAATTGCTTGCATCAGACTTGCTGCCCTTTTTATGTAAAGGGATGATAAAGGATCCACATGGATGGAAACGAGGCAGTTACTAAGGACAGCGAAAATAGTTTGAGCAATGGCTTACATAAGGAGTTGGCACAGTATCGAAGTACACAGGCGGGGATACCATCGGGACCTGGGGAGAAGACTGGTTTAACCAATCGAAGATCCCTAATAAGTGAACTTTTATTCAGTAAAGGTGTGAAGACGCCATTTGAGCTTGGTACGCTATATGGATAGGAGTGAATGTTTGGCGTAGAAGAAGAATAAGTTGTTTGAAAAAAATTACCAAACATATCGGCAATGGCCTGATCTGTGTCTGCCTCAGCGTTATCGAAAATAAGTTTAGAAGGAAAGCCCGCTGACCTACATTTCATGTTAACAAAACTATAAAAGTGTTTAGGATTCTGAAAGATGACCAAGTAACTTCTGGTAAGTTGAAATCACCAAAAACTAGCAGATAATCTCTATCAAATAGTTTGGAGGCAACAGATTGGATAGATGAAGGATGGTCCAGGTAGACAGATATCAGATGAGGGAGGAATATATGAACAGGTAATGTAAATTGAAATTTGACACATCGTCATTTTAACACATAAAAGTTCTAAGGAAGAACAATGGACTAGTGGAACAAGTTCGGAAGGAAGATCAGATTTTACAGCTATAAGAACACCACCTCCAATTCGTGATAAACGGTCATATCTGAAGGAGGTGTACTTATTAGGAAAAATTGAGCAGTTTTCTACATAAGGTTTTAACCAGGTTTCGGTAAATATTAGAATTTAATGATCGAACGATACACTATTCAAAAACAAATTAGAGAGCTTAGAATTTAGACCTCTAACGTTTTGAAAAGCGAAGTAAAAATGGGATATGTCTACTAGTTTTTTGATTTTCCAATAGAAGAAGAAGAGGTGCGAGAAGTTGAAGGAAGCGGTACCGCAGTTCGACTTTTTAGTTTTGGAGAATACTCTTTTACAATTAAGTCAGGCGGCCAGACGGTTCCGCTGCAAACAGATTGAAAATTGTCTGCAGGTATACTTATTTTAAAGGATGAGATATCTCGCGTGTAGTTAAATTTAAACTTGTCTACAACAATGTTCGGTACAGAAATTTTTGATTGAATATATGATTTTACATCATCAATCGAAGTATCGGGTGCAAGGCGTGAATCGAAAACCTGTTTCTTGGGCTTAACCGCGACAAGCGATTTAACGTTTGAAACAACCGTTTGAGTATTGACGGCAGTGTTATCAAAAGTATTTTGAAGATTCTTTTTGGATAAATGCGCGACTGGAGAGGTGAAGATCAAAAGTGGTGGATCGCACAAAACAGCCGGGACGGCTGGAATGTTAGGAGACGTAGAAGGGGTTGAGTAGGCAATAACTGGAGATGTTATACCTAAAGAAGTTGCCGGTGGAAGTGCGGAAGGCTCATCGGAACATTCGAAACAAGTAAATTGAGTTTCCATATCTGAAAAATCAGATTGGAGATTTGAAAATGCTGCATGCAGTTTTTCAAATTTCAATTTAGGCTCCCTAAGCATTTTACGCAAAGTTAGCTCTTTCACCCGACAAACTTTGCATGACCATTTCAGGCCAGATTCATTGTTGTTGAGTGAGTCTTTGATTCGTGCTGATAGGCCGATGCATTTTATGTGATAGAATTTATCACACAACCAGCAGCAAACAAAGTCCGGCTTTGAATCGGCCTTACATTTGCACGAAGTTGCGGAGCACGCAAACATTTTTATTGGAACTAATATGCTTTGAAAATAGGGTAGGGAACTCCAAAAAAACAAACAAAATATTAAAGCGAATTACGAAAGTTAAGTTCAAAAAGGAAAAAGTTAAAAAAGATCAAGAAAGCAAAGGTAATCTAATGTTACACAGCTGGTTACCACTAACACAAGCACAAGCGTAGTTTACAAAAGAGCGTGAGAAAGCGTGAGAGTGAGAGCGCGAGACAGTGTAGACACGAAAACAAGAAAAAAGCAACAACACAGCTATAAAAAGAGAGCACAGCGCAGCACACTCAGAGAGCGATGCAGGCGCGAATGAGTGTGGGAGTGCGAACTAGTAACAAAAACAAAAATAACAAGACGCTAAAGACGCGTCAGTAAATCAAGAATAAAATCTACTTTAAACACAATATTAGTGGTTATAACAGACACCCGTGAATCTCACTTGTTAGCACAGACACTGTACACTGCTCAAATTCAAAACACAAATCACGTTAATTTAGAGTTTAAAAAATAAAATAAGATGAGCGAAATCAAAGCACAGCCGATCACCACTACGAGTCTTTTTTCTATATATATAAGTTTTTACATTTTTAATTTACGTTTTTATTTTTGTAAATTCGCTAATTTACTTATAAAAGAAAAAGAAATTTGTGGTTTTCGCTTATTCCTTAGAACTAAAGCTATGCCAGTCAATCGCAGTCCAGACAAAACTCCGTGCCAAATGACAATTTGCCTTCAGTTTCTAGACCCACACCTACCAGACAAAGTGGTATAATAACTAGAGGTAGGGCTCAAGTTGATAGAATGGAAGCTGATCGAAATTCTGCTGGCCAGCCGGCGCAGGTAGAACATCCAGGTGGTTCACAGGATACCGGTTCGGGAATGAATAGCTTGGCATTAATTATAAGTCAGGCGCTGGGAGACGCCACGCGTTGGCAAACTGAAGCTTTAGCAGAGTTCTACCTAAGGCAAACTCAACTTATGAATAGCATCGAATTAGGATTTCAACGGCTGCTTACTCAGACCCCGATCCAAGCCGATCCAATACCCGCTGTAGTGACTCCTTTAAGTCAGCAAAGTGGCGAATCTACCACAGATTTAAGGCCGGATCGTGTTAGCCAGATTATAACCAACTGGAAATTGCGATTTACCGGTAAAGGTTTGGTATCGGTAGACGACTTTATCTATAGAGCCGAAGCCTTGACCCGACAGAGCTTGGAGGGTAGCTTTGTATTACTAGCACGCTATTCGAGCAATTTGTTTGAGGGAAGTGCATCAGAATGGTTCTGGAGGTTCATATGGTTCATAAGAGTGTGCAGGACTTACGATGGGCCGAACTCGGTTTAAAGATGCACGCACCGATCGAGATATTCAAGCAGCTATAGATTTTCGCAAGCAAAAGTTGCACGAAAGCTTCGATGAGTTTTCCGAAGCAATTGCAGCTATGGCTGATCACCTTTCATGTCCCTTAACAGACTAATATTTGATGGGCGTGCTCAGATCGAATCTCTTACTAGAGATTCAGCAGGAGCTGTTGCATATTCCTATTCAAAGTGTGGCTGAGTTGCGTCAAGCCGTACGTAGACACGAAAACTTTAAGCAACAAATGTCGAGGATGCCGAGTCTTAACGCCAGACCTGCTGTTCAGAAGAAATCAATAAACGAGCTATCTGAACAGGTCGATAGCGAGTTAGAAAGCGAGGTTGACGTAGTAGATGACGTTTCTGCTATAGAAGTAGAGTGCTGGAATTGTCAAGGAAAAGGGCAGAGATACCATGACTGTTCAGCGGAGAGGCGAGTATTTTGCTATGGGTGCGGAAAGCCAGACACCTATAGACCAAGCTGTAATAAGTGTCAGAGTTAAAAAAACCGGAAACCTCGAGCACCATTCAACAGTGCTCGCCAAAACAAATTGTTGATATTACCGATAATTCAGCTTTAGCGGATATTCCGACAAAGCATTTAACTTCTAATTTAAACGTACCAGATTTTCAAAATATTCCTGCTATACAAAAACCAACACTGTCATTAACCAATAGGAAGATTGTTCGTTCACGCCTTCGCATAAAGCAACATTTTCAAAAGTGGAGGCAAGAGAGGTCAAAATTATTGGCTGCAATAGTAGACAATCCATTAGATATTCGACCATATGTAGAGTTGACAATTTTAGGTAACCGATACACAGGCCTTCTAGATACTGGAGCTTCAATAAGTTGCATTGGAGGAACATTGGCCAGTAAATTTATAAGGATAATGAAGAGTTAGAACGGCTGATGGAAAGTCACAGCAAATAATTGGCAGGCTTACCACGACAGTAGGTTTTAAGCAATACGAAAAAGAAATTTCGTTTTACATTGTGCCGTCTCTATCGCAATCGCTCTACCTAGGTATCGATTTTTGGAAAGCTTTTGACTTGCTTCCACACTGTCTTCTCCAAAGTGAAATTTCAGCTCTGGATGACCCGCTATTGCGACCATTGTCAGATAAAGAGGGACAACAATTAGAAGCAACTGTTGAACTTTTTCCTTCATTTTCCAAAAAGGGATTAGGGCGTACAACTGTGTTTTCACATAGTATAGATGTCGCGGATGCCATTCCGATCAAACAAAGACATTTTCCCGTATCCCCAGCCATTGAAAGAATCATGTATGATGAACTAGACCGAATGCTTGATCTGGGTATTATCGAGTAGTCGAACAGTGCATGGTCCTCCCCTGTCCTTCTGGTGCGTAAGCCTGGAAAAGTTAGACTCTGCTTAGACAGCAAAAAAGTAAATGCCGTTACGGTAAAGGATGCTTATCCAATGCCATTCATAGATGGAATCCTAAGGCGTTTGCCTAAAGCAGAGTTCATTTCGAGTCTGGATCTTAAAGATGCATTTTGGCAAATTCCTCTCGATCCTAATTCGCGAGATAAAACAGCATTTTCTGTACCGGGTCGACCCCTTTATCATTATAAAGTTATGCCATTTGGATTATGCAACGCACCTCAAACTACGTCCAAGCTAATGGATAAAATAATTCCAGCGCAATATCTGGGTCATATTGTAGGGCATGGCACAATTGCTACGGATCCGGAAATATTGTCAGCTATCGTTGATTTTCCGGTACCAAGATTGGTTAAACAGCTGCGAGGATTCTTAGGAATGACCGGTTGGTACCATAAGTTCATTAAGAATTACGCTTCGATTGCTTCGCCTCTTACAGATACTTTGAAGCAAAAGAGGAAATTTGAGTGGTCCGTTGAAGCTCAGAAAGCTTTCGAGCTTTTAAAAAAGCATATGTGCGAGGCTCCTGTTCTCCACAGCCCTAATTTTGATGCCGAATTCTTGGTGGTGGTGTACTGGTTCAGTTAAATGCCGCGGGAAACGAAGTTCTATAGCCTTTATGTCAAGGAAACTTAACCAGAGCCAAAGAAATTATTCGGTTACAGAAAAGAAGTGTTTAGCAGCTATACTAGCCATACATAGAAGGGCAAAAATTTACAATTGTCACAGATCACGCCTCATTAAAGTGGCTTATGTCTCAAACAGACTTAAGCAGCAGACTTGCAAGATGGGCTCTTAGATTGCAAGGGTTTACCTTTGAAATCAAACATCGCAAAGAAAGCCAAAATATGGTATTGTTCCAGATGCACTCTCGCGTACATTTACTGAAGATTTAGCTAGCGTGGACCTTGATTAATTTATCGATTTAGAAGCAGATTCGTTCAGAAGCATTGAATACGAGGCATTAGTGAAACAGGTGAAACAAAATGGAAATAAACTGCCAGACGTAAAAGTCATGAACAACATAATATATCGAAGAATGGAACATGCAACTGGCGACCGAATAGCTGATGATATGGTGTAGAAAATTTGGCTACCAAAAGATGTAATACCAATCGCATTGCGATTAGCTCACGATCATCCTTTAGCATCGCACTGTGGTATAAATAAGACATTAGAGAGACTTCGTAAGTACTATTTTTGGCCAAACTTGGTTACAGACGTTAGAGCTTACATAAACAGCTGCGAAATTTGTAAGTGCACCAAACACCCAAACCACACTTTAAAACCTACCCTCAGTGAAACCGGTGAATCCCAAAGATTCTTTCAAAAACTATATGTGGATTTCTTCGGTCCTTACCCACGTTCTAGGTCAGGTAACATAGGAGTTTTTGTTGCTTTAGATCATTTTTTAAAGTTTCCCTTTTTGAAGCCAGTAAAGAAATTTACTGCTGACTCTATCTTAAAGTATGTTGAAGAAAATTTGCTTCATTGTTTTGGCGTCCCAGAAGTAGTGGTTTCAGACAAGGAAGTCCAGTTTAAATCACATGCTCTCAACAACCTTTTAAAAAAGTATAATATCGTTCACTCATATACGGCGGTATACGCTCCACAGGGAAACGCATCCGAACGAGTGAATAGGTCTGTAATCGCCGCAATAAAAGCATATATGGTATAAGTCCAAGCCAGAATAACTGGGATGAGCAGCTAAGTTCTAGCTGGCTTTCAGCAATCAACAGCACCCCCTATAAATTAACTTTTGAGCAAAACATGATCACCAACGGATCAACGTTCAAACTATTAAAAAACCTTGAAATGTTAGAAGATCGGTCAGTGTGCTTTAACAGGGAAGATAGCTTTAACATAGAACACGAAAATACATATAATTTGCGAGCGCGTGAGGTATCATTCGCTGTGGGTCAAGAGGTCTATCGACGCAACTTTTCCCAAAGCAATTTCTCGATGGGATACAATGCGAAACTCGCTCCAAGCTTAATAAAATCTCGAAGCCTGTTTATTTAATTTTTTCATTTCTGCTCCAAGCGTGGATCACACTATTAAAGGTTTTCTGCTTAAAGTGTGTTCTTGCTGGGCTGGTTTTTGAGGGGCGCGTGTCGCTACAAATAATTCAGACTTCCGCCTAAAAGTATGCACAAGTCGACAACACTTTGGTTTTAGTTTAAGTAGTAGATTGCGACAACTTGAAATAGTAGTAGATAAAGCTTTAAAAATATCCGAAAGATTTTTATATAAAGAAAATAAAACGCTTGCTCCTGATTATTCTGGCGAAACTACAAAATGGAATATGATTTTTATATTTTTTTTGGTATCGATAAAGCTTGTTCGATTGCCAACATAACAGGGTTGAAATATGCATAGGTAAAATTGCCGCGTCATTTTGGGCTTGGGGAAAAGGCGCCAAAAAATTTTCCTGGTCAGGGTCAAACCTGAGCTCTGCTTATTAGCCAGTCGATCCTGGTACCAGACAGAACATTCTGCAAGGTGTACGAGCGAGTACCGACCCCAAAAAAAAGGACAACAAAAAAAAAGGAAATTTTAATCAAAATTATTACCATATATTTATATCTTCGATTGGAAATCGACCTCAAGAAAAGCGAAGGTTTTCTTATTGTTCCCCTTTCCTTTTGTTTTATAGCCAGCGCAAGTTTGCAACGTTTGCATGCAAACAGCTGATCTTCGTTCTAAGTTGCCATTGCACCGCTCTCCGCTTCAAGCAATATTCCAGTTGTTTCGAGAGACGCGTAGTGGGCAGAAGCCCAACTGGCTCGGGCTAAAATACGTAAAAATCCCTAAATCCTTTTTTTTGTGTCGAGCGGCACGCGACAGTGGGATACCCTTGGACGTATGTTGCCATAAAAAGTATCTAATTGTACAATACAGTAAGACAACAAGTTCTTGTGAATCTAAATATACCTCATTTGAATTGGAAACACTTGCTGTGGTTAATGCTGTTAAGCATTTTCGACACTACCTACATGGTAGAAAGTTCGTAATATTCACTGACTGTAATTCATTAAAATCGTCACGAAATAAGACTGAGTTATTGCCTAGAGTCTACCGCTGGTGAGCTTATTTACAGACATTCGATTTTGATATAAGCGTATGGCCCAAGCTGATTTCTTTTCCAGAAACCCACTTCCTCCGAGAAACTCCCCTGAATATGAAAAGATTGTTGAAAAACGAATCGAATTAACCGAAGTACCATATCTGAAGATTGGATTCGTGCAGAGCAACAGAAAGATCAAGATATTGTAGAAATCATTTCCATGTTGAACAATGATGAATTTCCATTGGATTTGTCTAAGACATATGATTTGAGAGTTGGTGTTCTGTATAGAGTTGTACAAAGAAATGGCAAAACCCTTTGGCGTTAAAATCTTCAATTTCCTTGTTCAGAGATTTTGTGTTGCTTAATAATAGTGAAATAAACCAGACTAAACTGAAACCGAAATATAGAGTTCCTTTCGAGGTTCCAGTTTTAAGTTGAAATATGTGAGTTAAAACACTATTTAAGTTGAAATATGAAAAATTAAAACAGTTGTTTGAAGAAGGATTAAAGTTGGAATATGATAAAATGTGTTAGTATGAATAAAGAAGTTTATGTTACTGAAGAAACAAGATTGTTAATGAATAATAAATTACTAAGTTGATTGTTAAACTAAAATTAATACTAGAACTTAAACACAGTGTGAATTTCTGATTTATAATTGTGTGTTGCACATACACGAGGGCGTGTAATTTATCAGAATGGCCGTGTCGGAGAAGGAGATGTTGATTTAAAAAGGACGCCTTATTGAAGTTTATTTAAGATTTATCGATAAGAGAACCTGGGTTGTATTTGATTGTGAAATCTTGATACATATTAGGATTCGAGTGTGGCCCTAGTGGAGTTTCCAGAGAGAGTTGCTACGCGTGGGTATAAGAAGAAGAGTAACACGTGCGGAGAACAATAAGATAAAGGCAATACAAGGGACTCACTTCACAATATAAATAATGGAAAAAGACAATAATAAGTCTCCGTCATAAATAAAATATAGTCGTGTTTGATACAACAGTGATATCTCGAGAATGGCTGAACCGATTGCCATGGTTTTTGATTTGTTTCCGTCCCGAATAGCAGAATACATCTTAAAAACAATAAAAGCTCGATATGTGTAATGAATAGTTAATCATTTCAATAGATGCTGATTTGTTTATTACATGTCAGTACGATGGATAGGCGAAGGCGTCGGAGGCGAAGTGTCGTGCGAAGACGAGACAAAAAGGTAATGAACCCATTGGTAATGAAAATATCGAAATGTAAAACTCGGAGATATATCGATTACAGCCCGTAGAAAGTCTGGCAAGCAGTGATGCCGTACTTCTCAATGATATGATGTCGCTGTAACAGCTGTTTGTGCTGCCATATGGCGCGAAACCAATTATTAATTAATTATTTAATTTTAAATTCCCGAAAATAATACCTAAAATTTATTCTACAGTAAAAACATAAAATCATCGGAAAGGAACAGAATTTAAGGAGAGCAACAGCGAGCGGCACGCGACAGTGGAATACCCTAGGACGTTTGTTACCATAAAAAGTATGTAATTGTATAATACTAATCGCAATCTACAAATTGATCAAAACACTGCAGTGCGCGCCACTGTGCATCAATTTCGATACGTTGTCAATAACTTATCGCCGCAATTTTCCTAGCGCAAGACTGCAAAAAGCGGTGTGAACAGTATATATCGGTTTAAGATTTATCGATAAGAGAACCTGGGTTGTATTTGTTTGTGAAATCTTGATAAATATTAATATTCGAGTGTGGCCAGAGAGAGTTGAAGAGTAACACGTGCGGAGAACAATAAGAGAAAGGCAATGCAAGGGACTCACTACACAATTCAAAAACGACGATATAAATTATGGAAAAAGACAATAATAAGTCTCCGTCAAGTATATATTTATGCACATGTATTTTCGGTAATTGACATGTGCATGGAAAAGAAGAGTCGAGAAACAGATCGCGCTTCGCGCTCGCATCGTTTGTCCTTTTTTTTTTACGCAAGTAATTTAGTTCTGACGTCATCGACAACTTCTTTGCTGGTCGAAGGGTCGAAATGGTTTATCTAATACTCGTAACTTCAGTGTTTATTGTCCGATCGGATTGCAATTTGAAGGATAAGTTCATAGAGTATTTATCTATATTTATTCTAAAGCAGAACGTTAAGAAATGAGTATTTCGAATGTAAATCGCAATGTAAATCAAAATTGGCGGATTGCGGGAGCGGTAGGCGTGTTATTCCAAATTGAAAATAAACTTGATCTGCGTATGGTATACAGGAATCTTCATGTTAAATTTGTTTTCCCTAGCCTGTGTAATAGCTGACATCGGCGCGTTCATCAAGACAGCTCACATGGCTCAATCGACTCGACTGATCCTGATCCTCTTTGTTTTTCTGATCAATTTGTTGATCATAGAAAAATACATCTGCAGGTGTTTTACCTGTGGTATCATGGATTGGTTTATGATTGTTGTTACATATATAGTATGTTATTAATTCAATGTAGTTATTGGTGTCTAACGTATTAAAATTCGCATTTTCTTATTCAATGTCTTGTGAACTCTTTCCATCGGCAATGCCTGTTTTACATGTTAGGATCTCAATATGAAAATTGAATGTTGTAGTTAACCAACTTTGAAAAGATTTATTTATTAGCCATGGTCAAGTTTAATGGTTTTAGGTGGGCCTATGGAGTCAAAAATTTGCAATAAAGCTCTTTTGGATTCAATCAAATTTGAATCTGAGGTTTTAATAACATTTATCAGTTTAGAATGAGAATGAGGTGTGTTCAAAAAGTAGGGTGACTTTGTATTTTTAAGAAAAAATATTTATTTATTTATCAATATTTATGTTGTACTTATGCCAACGGATTTTTCAATCCTCAAAGCACTTCTCATAAGAACTTTTCGGTATAGCCTTGAGCTCTTCCAGCGATGCAGCCATATCTCCTCAATCGTTGCAAATCTCCGTCGTTTCATAGGTCTCTATAGTTTTGGAAATAAGAAAAAGTCACATGGGTCCAAATCCGGTGAATATGGTGGCTGAGACTTGATTGTGGTGTTGTTTTTGGCCAAAAAATCTCTTACAAGCAAAGATGAGTAAGCAGGGGCATTAATGTGATGCAAAAGCCATGAATTGTTTTTCCACAATTCTTGACGTTTTCTTCGTATTGCTTCTCGCAAACGGCGCATAACTTCAGGATAATACTGTTTATGTACAACCATATGGTAAGAAATCTTGATGCACCACGCCATGGTAATCGAAGAAAACAGTGAGCAAAACTGATCGAACTTGGCGTGCTTTTTTCGGTCTTGGCTCACCTGGGCTCTTCCAGTTATGACCCTTTTGAGTAAATCTGGGTCATCGTTGACGTCATTCAACAGCTCTTGAGCGATGCTCATGCGACGGTTCTTTTGGTCAAAATTTAGCAAAAAATCGCCGTATATAATAAGTTATAACCTTTCCGCCTCTCTGAAAGTAAATTGCCCGCAAAAATTGAAAAGTCACCTTACTTTTTAAAAACACCTCGTATGTAACAGGCAGAAGGAGGCGTTCGAGACCCTATAAAGTATATATATGTATTCTTGCTCAGAATCACTAGCCGAGACGTGCTATGTCCATTTGTCTGCATAAACGCGCCGATCTCATTTTCAGTTATTGACATTTGCATAAAAAAGAAGAGTGAAAGACGAAAGAAATAGTCGAGCGACACGCAACAGTTGGATACCCTTCGACCTATGTTGCCAAAAAAGTATCTAATTGTATGAAACTAATCGCAAGCTGCAAATTAATTATAACACTGCAGTCCGCTGCCACCTTGCAACAATTTCAATACGTTGTCAATAATTTTTCGCCGCAATTTCCTAGCGCGTGAAAGACTGCAAAGAGTGGTGTGAGCATTATATATCGGTATTTCTTTATAAATTTTAAATTGGCCAATATCGATAGTTTGCAATATATCGAGTAATCAAAATTAATATTTATTTAATTGTATTTTATAGTTTTGTATTTTTTACTGACCCTAAAATTTCAATTATTAAATAATAATCATATGTGCACGTAAGCATATTATGAATATGTACACAAGCATGTAAATACTTGCATACATTCATAATCATTTACCACGCCATCTATTGGTTGAGTATTACTATATATTTATGCACATGTATTTTCGGTAATTGACATGTGCATGGAAAAGAAGAGTCGAGAAACGGCTCGCGCTTTCCTTTTTCCTTTTCTCTCCGACTCAAGTAACTTAGTTCTGACGTCATCGACAACTTCTTTGCTGGTCGAAGGGTCCAGATGGTTTATTTAATAACTTCAGTGTTTATTGTCCGATCGGATTGCAATTCGGAGGATAAGTTCATATAGTATTTATCTATATATATACTAAAGCAGAACGTTAAGAAATGAGTAAATCGCCATGTAAATCAATAATGGCGGTTTGCGGGGGCGGTAGGCGTGTTATTCCAAATTGAAAATAAACTTATTCTGCGTATGGTATACAGGAATCTTCATGCTAAATTTGGTGTCCCTAGTTTTTGTAATTGCTGAGATCGGCGCGTTCATCCATACAGACAGACGGACATGGTTCAATCGACTCGGACATGGCTAATCCTGAGCAAGAATATATATACTTTATGGGGTCTCCGACGCCTCCTTCTGCCCGTTTGCATTTGCACAAAGTTAGTATACCCTTTTTTGACCATTTTCAATAGTCCAAGGGTACAAACAGCACAAGCTACTCACTTGCATCGTTTGCCCTTTTCTTTCCTGCCCAAGTAATATCAAGTCATAACTATAACGTCATCGACAACATGTTTGCTGGTCGAAGAGTTAAAATGGTTTATTTAATAACTTCCTTGTTTATTATTCGATCGGATTGCAATTTGGAGGGTAGGGTCATATGATATTTATATTTATGTGTGCTGAAGCAGAACGTTAAGGCATGAGTACTTCGAATGTAAATAGGAAATAGTCGGTTTGCGAGGGCGCTAGGCGTGGTATCTCAAATTGAAAATAAACTTAATCAGCGTGTGGTTTACAGAAATCTTCATACTGGTGTCCCTAGCTTTTGTAATACCTGAGATCGTTGCGTTCATCCAGACAGACAGATAGATGCTGATTCAGAATATACAATATATAGTTTATGGGGTCGGGGATGCCTCCTTCAGCCTGATACGCAAATTTTCGTTCCGATAAACACAATAGACTTTTATTAATCTTTACTAGTGCTGCTGCTGCTGCTGTTGCTTGTAAGTCTGATACGCCTCCGAGCTGCCCGCGGACTAGGTGCCATCCTTGGCCTTCACATGGAGATGTGGCTTGCTCGGCTGCTTGCTGTCAAACTGGTAATCACCCGTCGCAATTAATGCACTGGAAGCCCAATCGTTAAATACAGTGCCTTGAAGCCCGCATCGATGTTATCCTCTGTGGTTAATGCTGTTAAGCATTTTCGACACTACCTACATGGTAGAAAGTTCGTAATATTCACTGACTGTAATTCATTAAAATCGTCACGAAATAAGACTGAGTTATTGCCTAGAGTCTACCGCTGGTGGGCTTATTTACAGACATTCGATTTTGATATAAGCGTATGGCCCAAGCTGATTTCTTTTCCAGAAACCCACTTCCTCCGAGAAACTCCCCTGAATATGAAAAGATTGTTGAAAAACGAATCGAATTAACCGAAGTACCATATCTGAAGATTGGATTCGTGCAGAGCAACAGAAAGATCAAGATATTGTAGAAATCATTTCCATGTTGAACAATGATGAATTTCCATTGGATTTGTCTAAGACATATGATTTGAGAGTTGGTGTTCTGTATAGAGTTGTACAAAGAAATGGCAAAACCCTTTGGCGTTAAAATCTTCAATTTCCTTGTTCAGAGATTTTGTGTTGCTTAATAATAGTGAAATAAACCAGACTAAACTGGAACCGAAATATAGAGTTCCTTTCGAGGTTCCAGTTTTAAGTTGAAATATGTGAGTTAAAACACTATTTAAGTTGAAATATGAAAAATTAAAACAGTTGTTTGAAGAAGGATTAAAGTTGGAATATGATAAAATGTGTTAGTATGAATAAAGAAGTTTATGTTACTGAAGAAACAAGATTGTTAATGAATAATAAATTACTAAGTTGATTGTTAAACTAAAATTAATACTAGAACTTAAACACAGTGTGAATTTCTGATTTATAATTGTGTGTTGCACATACACGAGGGCGTGTAATTTATCAGAATGGCCGTGTCGGAGAAGGAGATGTTGATTTAAAAAGGACGCCTTATTGAAGTTTATTTAAGATTTATCGATAAGAGAACCTGGGTTGTATTTGATTGTGAAATCTTGATACATATTAGGATTCGAGTGTGGCCCTAGTGGAGTTTCCAGAGAGAGTTGCTACGCGTGGGTATAAGAAGAAGAGTAACACGTGCGGAGAACAATAAGATAAAGGCAATACAAGGGACTCACTTCACAATATAAATAATGGAAAAAGACAATAATAAGTCTCCGTCATAAATAAAATATTGTCGTGTTTGATACAACAGTGATATCTCGAGAATGGCTGAACCGATTGCCATGGTTTTTGATTTGTTTCCGTCCCGAATAGCAGAATACATCTTAAAAACAATAAAAACTCGATATGTGTAATGAATAGTTAATCATTTCAATAGATGCTGATTTGTTTATTACATGTCAGTACGATGGATAGGCGAAGGCGTCGGAGGCGAAGTGTCGTGCGAAGACGAGACAAAAAGGTAATGAACCCATTGGTAATGAAAATATCGAAATGTAAAACTCGGAGATATATCGATTACAGCCCGTAGAAAGTCTGGCAAGCAGTGATGCCGTACTTCTCAATGATATGATGTCGCTGTAACAGCTGTTTGTGCTGCCAGATGGCGCGAAACCAATTATTAATTAATTATTTAATTTTAAATTCCCGAAAATAATACCTAAAATTTATTCTACAGTAAAAACATAAAATCATCGGAAAGGAACAGAATTTAAGGAGAGCAACAGCGAGCGGCACGCGACAGTGGAATACCCTAGGACGTTTGTTACCATAAAAAGTATGTAATTGTATAATACTAATCGCAATCTACAAATTGATCAAAACACTGCAGTGCGCGCCACTGTGCATCAATTTCGATACGTTGTCAATAACTTATCGCCGCAATTTTCCTAGCGCAAGACTGCAAAAAGCGGTGTGAACAGTATATATCGGTTTAAGATTTATCGATAAGAGAACCTGGGTTGTATTTGTTTGTGAAATCTTGATAAATATTAATATTCGAGTGTGGCCAGAGAGAGTTGAAGAGTAACACGTGCGGAGAACAATAAGAGAAAGGCAATGCAAGGGACTCACTACACAATTCAAAAACGACGATATAAATTATGGAAAAAGACAATAATAAGTCTCCGTCAAGTATATATTTATGCACATGTATTTTCGGTAATTGACATGTGCATGGAAAAGAAGAGTCGAGAAACAGATCGCGCTTCGCGCTCGCATCGTTTGTCCTTTTTTTTTTACGCAAGTAATTTAGTTCTGACGTCATCGACAACTTCTTTGCTGGTCGAAGGGTCGAAATGGTTTATCTAATAACTTCAGTGTTTATTGTCCGATCGGATTGCAATTTGAAGGATAAGTTCATAGAGTATTTATCTATATTTATTCTAAAGCAGAACGTTAAGAAATGAGTAAATCGCCATGTAAATCAATAATGGCGGTTTGCGGGGGCGGTAGGCGTGTTATTCCAAATTGAAAATAAACTTATTCTGCGTATGGTATACAGGAATCTTCATGCTAAATTTGGTGTCCCTAGTTTTTGTAATTGCTGAGATCGGCGCGTTCATCCATACAGACAGACGGACATGGTTCAATCGACTCGGACATGGCTAATCCTGAGCAAGAATATATATACTTTATGGGGTCTCCGACGCCTCCTTCTGCCCGTTTGCATTTGCACAAAGTTAGTATACCCTTTTTTGACCATTTTCAATAGTCCAAGGGTACAAACAGCACAAGCTACTCACTTGCATCGTTTGCCCTTTTCTTTCCTGCCCAAGTAATATCAAGTCATAACTATAACGTCATCGACAACATGTTTGCTGGTCGAAGAGTTAAAATGGTTTATTTAATAACTTCCTTGTTTATTATTCGATCGGATTGCAATTTGGAGGGTAGGGTCATATGATATTTATATTTATGTGTGCTGAAGCAGAACGTTAAGGCATGAGTACTTCGAATGTAAATAGGAAATAGTCGGTTTGCGAGGGCGCTAGGCGTGGTATCTCAAATTGAAAATAAACTTAATCAGCGTGTGGTTTACAGAAATCTTCATACTGGTGTCCCTAGCTTTTGTAATACCTGAGATCGTTGCGTTCATCCAGACAGACAGATAGATGCTGATTCAGAATATACAATATATAGTTTATGGGGTCGGGGATGCCTCCTTCAGCCTGATACGCAAATTTTCGTTCCGATAAACACAATAGACTTTTATTAATCTTTACTAGTGCTGCTGCTGCTGCTGTTGCTTGTAAGTCTGATACGCCTCCGAGCTGCCCGCGGACTAGGTGCCATCCTTGGCCTTCACATGGAGATGTGGCTTGCTCGGCTGCTTGCTGTCAAACTGGTAATCACCCGTCGCAATTAATGCACTGGAAGCCCAATCGTTAAATACAGTGCCTTGAAGCCCGCATCGATGTTATCCTCAATAAGTGGTCCACCAGTCAGGAAGTCCAAATTGCCATTGGGCCATTGGGCAACGTATTGTTGTACGCGACGCAGCTCCTCCTCCTACTCCAGCTCCATAATCATTGAACCATCATTGATTTCCCCAGTATATTGGTTGAACAGTGTCTTTGGCTGCCGCTGACGACGCAGTGTGCCGGCACCACCGCCACTGGCCATCTCCAACCATAGCTCAATCGACTCGTCTGTTGATGGTGATTCAGAATATGTATAGTTTATGGGGCCGGAGATGCCTCGTTCTGCCTGTTTCGCAGAAGTCCGATATTTACAATAGAGCAAGAATTTTTTTAAATTTTAATAAAAGGAAATCAACTTCAATAATAACGAGAGCAACAGTCGAGCGGCACGCGACAATGGGATACCCTTCGACCTGATTGCCATAAAAAGTATCTAATTGTATGATACTAATCGCAAGCTACAAATTAATCATAACAATGCAGTGCGCTGCCACCTTACAACAATTTTGATAAGTTGCCAATTATTTATCGCCTCAATTGCCTAGTGCGCGAAGCTTTAAATTTTATATGATAAAAAGAAACTAGAAACGGGTATATCTCTGTTAATGTGCAATAAGATTAACATTAGAAACAAAAAAATAAGCTCAATATGCAAAGTTAAATATCACACATGACAAATACAATATACAAATCCTCTAATCTCATTTTAAATTAAATTTCAATAAAGAATAGTATTTCCTCAATTTGATTTCATTGATTTTGATTTATTTATTATGCAATATTTAAGACAAACAAATTATAATATTTGTTTTACATTTAATATAAATAATTTTTTTTAAATATATGTTAGTAAATATTTACTAAACGTTTAAATTATATTTAATGAAAATCAGCAAAAATATTTCAATGGCGATCGCGGCACAAACGAACCCCGAATACAGTCAACATCAGGGCGGTTTCCCGATTCCCCGGGTGGGCAGGTTCACATTTTGTGTTTTCATATTTACTTGATATATTTAATTTTATAATTTTTGTCATTTTTCCTCTTATTTTAATACATAAGTAAATGTACATAAATATATATTTATACAATTATACATACTATACATATGACATTAAGCATTTATACATGCGTTGAGACATTACACAGAGCGAGAAGACAATATGCATTCTTTGATATTAAAAAAAAATCAAGAAAAAGCAAATGTAACGAAGTTTGGCACGCGCTAAAATTTGTATTCAATGAAAATCTACATTTCACAATGTCGATCGCGGCAGCAAACGAACCCCGAATACGGGCTACATTAGTCCGGAACATTTGTAGCTCACTTGACCACTGATCAACTCCTGCGGTAGTCGAAATGGGGTTCGAAGCTCAGGGTGGTGGGGCAGGTTCACAATTTGTGTTTTTCATATTTTGATTTTTATTATTTTGATACATTTAAATTTTTATGTTGTTTAATTTTTATTCCCTTCGTCCATTGAAAATGGTCAAAAAATGGTGAAATGGTCGATGACGTCATAACTATATTACTTGTGCAGGAAAGAAAGGGACGAACGGTGCAAGCGCGTAGCCCGAACTGTTTCTCCACTCTTCTTTTCCATGCACATGTCAATTACCGAAAGTAGATGTGCATATATGCCAAAATTCTCATACACACTTAATTTGTGTACACACTTACATATGTACATTTGTATACAAGCAATAGCGTAGTAGATCGGTATGAATGTATTCATAATATGCGTACGTGCACATATAATTATTATATAATAATAAGGCAATTGCAGCGATAAATTATTGGCAACGTATCGAAATTTATGCAAAGTGGCAGCGTACTGTAGTGTTATGATTAATTTGTAGCTTGCGATTAGTATCATACAATTAGCATAGGTCGAAGGGTATCCCACTGTCGCGTGACGCTCGACTATTGCTCTCGTTTTTATTTGGTTTGGTGTTTTGAAATATAGTGTTCAATTTTAGCCGCAAGGTCAGTGTTAATAGCCTCTCTCTCTTCTCCTTTCCGCTCAACCCTCCCCCCCTGGTTCATTACTGCAAGTACTATGCGACAGCTGGAACTGCTAGCTTTAGCTTGCGGCTTTAAGCTGATTTACGAAAGGGTTAGGTGATGCTGCATTGGGTGCGATTCAAATTAAGTAAGTTCAAAGTAGATGACGTATACGACATGTGTGACGACTGAGAAGGGCACAGTGTATTGGGGTATAGTAAACAAAGTAAACATGAATTTGATTCGCTAAAGAATTGTAGAACTGCCCTAAGCCTAATTCTATTTATAAGACGTAATTTCCTCCATATTTTCCAATAATTTTGTAGCTTTAGGCTAGGTTAAAGCCTTAACCTTAACTCTTTAACGCATTGCCTCCCTAGTTTACTATATTCGGGTTGTTGCTCGCAACTAAATAAAACAGTTAAGTTACCACAGCACTTGTGTGTTGTTTTTTTCTAGATATAGCATAAGTCTCAGCATGCTCTCTACTAACGTAGAGCGACTGAGTGACCCTCCTAAATTATGTAAATTTTTATATATTAAATTTTATTATTATTTGTTCTATCATTAGATATTTATTTTTATTTACAATATAATTATAATATAAATTGTAAATATATTTATTTATATGTATTTATATATATAAATTAATATACTAACTATATATTATATATATACGTGTATGTAACTATACATTAGTTTTTGATAAATTTATATTCAAATTAAATAAATTAATAAGAATTTTATTTTTACATATATATTATTTTACAACTTATATATTAGAAGATGGTTAGACTTAAGAAAAAGCTTGAAATAGGAGTCAAACACAGCGAAAAAGAAATAATTTGAATAGGTCTGAAATAGATTTTGCTGAGCAGAAACGAGTAAATAATCAAGAGGCACATAGAGAACGTAGGAATAATTTAAAATTTAGGGGAGCTGAAAGGGTTAGAGATAGAAACAATCAAACAATCAGGTTAAAAACCATCCTGTTCGCAGTTTTAGTGCACGCCGCATCGCTCGAATTAGAGGTCAACGTGAGGCCTTTGAAGCTCATAGGAATATGCCGCAAAGAGTGAGTCTATATAGGAGTAGTTGCACCAATAGGATAGCAGAGAATATGAGAAAAGCGTCCCGCTATAGAGTGGAACGTGCGAAAACCCTTTCAGATGATTGGTTAAACTAGTTTAGATTGCCTAATAGCAAATTTTAATAAGACAGTAAATCAGGGACCCGATAAGGTTTGCATATGTTGCAAAGGTTTGTGATTTCTCCCCGCCTTCCTTTTTGATCACAAAGCCATTGGGCATGGAAGTCAGAGCCTAATGAGCATAGAGTAGTAGAAGAAGAGGTAGAGTTAAATCCAAGAGGTCAAGATTGAAAACATAGATATTCCTCGAATTGCTTTAGCATCAGCAGAGGGTCAGCGACCTCTTGACATGATAACCGACTGTGATGCAGAGGATCTGGCTTTTCCCAGCACATCAATGTGCTTACGTAAGCACTCTGCCACTCAAGGCATTTCGGCTGCTGATGTGCGCAATGATGAAACTTTAAATAGGTTAATACTTCATGATGATGGCTATAGGCTTTTAAAAGGTATTCGTACCTCCTGCTCATTGGGAGGACGAGAAAAAGAAAGTGATGGCTTCCAACCATTTTTATAACATTTTCCGCAGCGGAAACTAGGTGGCCGGAGCTTTTAGTCTTGCTATGTAAAAATGTAGACAAGCTAAAAGTATCCGAAGAAGAAGCGTTGAATTTGGGGTTTAATGAGAAAGCTAGTCTCATTAGAGCAGACCCAGTGACCTGTGTCAGATATTTCGATTTTTAATATAGACAGGTTTTAAAACTGATGAAAAAGGAAGGCGGTGTCTTTGGTTGTCACCAGGTCATCAAGTTTTATTAGCGAGTGGAGTTTCAGCAAAGAGGCTCTCCACGTATACATGGCATGTTGTGGCTAAAGGACGCCCCCAATCTCAACCTAAAGAATGAGTCCACATTTAAGCCTGTGAAGTCCTTTATTGATCAGTTTATTACTGCTGATTCTAGTTGCCCGGACGTTGCTTCATATTTGGAGTATCAACTCCATAGTCACCGGCACTCTTGCAGGCGAGAAATTAGGTCAAAACAAATTTGTAGATTTGGTATCCCATACCCTCCCATGGCTCCCGAGCATCGTAGGAATTTCGAAAAAATTCAAAGTCTGCTCGACTTCCCATTTGATCTTGAAAGCGTAAAAAATTTTAACGACCTCCTTAGTTAGGAGGGCTACATTAATGCTGTAAGATCAAGTATAAAGAAAGCAAAAGTTTTTTTGAAGCGATCTTTTTCAGCGATCAAGCTTAACGCTTATAACAAGCACCTCCTTTTGTTGCAGCGAGCAAATATGGATATTCAGTTTATTTTAGACCCCTATGATTGCTGCAGCTATGTCGTTAATTATATAAACAAGTCTCAGAGAGGTATCTCAATGTTAATGCGTGATACAATAAATGATATTAAGGACAATAACAATGTAACTATTAAGCAAAAGTTACAACATTTAGGCAAAAAATTTATATTTGGCACTGAGATATCCGCTGAGGAAGTCGCCTACTGCTGTTTAGGTATGCATTTGTCCGCCAGCAGTAGTGTCAGTGTGTATATTAATACACATGTTCCAAAAAAACGGGTCAGAATGCTGAAATCTAGAGAGCAACTTCAAAATCTGCCCGAAGACTCTAGGGAAATTTTTTACTTAGCACTTCTAGATCATTGTATTCAGCGCCCAGACGCTTTAGAGAGCCGAAGCTATATTTCACACATGCTTTGCATAATGCCAAAAACAAGTCAGTCTTTTATGAATTTGTTTGACGCGGTGCCGGAGTCGGAAAGAGTCGACTTATATCAGCAATTTTTCAGTTATTATCCGTAATGTATAACAGTATACCAGGAGCTGATCCGACATCTGTTAAAATCCTCTTATGTGCACCAACAGGAAAAGTAGCATTCGGAATTAGTGGTTCGACACTGCATTCCATGTTTTCACTTCCAGTTAATCAATCTCGCTCAGCACCTCTAAGGGCGTTAAGCCATGATTTAGTTAATACCCTTCATTCAAGGTTAATCGACCTTAAATTAATTATTATTGATGATATGTCAATGGTTAGCTCTCTATTTTTTTCATATTTAGATTCCCGTTTAAAGTAAATTTTCAAAAATATTTACTTCTTTTGGTGTTGTTTCTGTAATCGTATTCGGTAATCTTAGACAGTTACAGCCGGTAGGAGGTAGTTAAATTTTCGATCCAAACAACACTGACCCATACCATGAAATATTTGGTACGTATCTCTGGGACCTTTTTTTGTATTTTGAGCTCACAGAGATAATGCGTCAACGTAACGATCAGCTTTGCGCTTCTGATTTAAATAATATGGCATCGGATTGTATGACAGCCGATGATATTGTCCTTTTCCAATCTAGAATATGCGAACCGTCGGCAGTGCTCGATGATGCAATTCATCTGTTTAGTAATAATAATGAGGTAGATTTATTCAATGTAACGAAACTTAAACTGAAAATTGTTCGCAGTTTTCAATATTCAAATAACGCACAAGTTAACATTGACCGTAGGCAGTTTCCAATTGTGCCTGCTGAAGGCATCACAAGTCATAAGTCAGGGAGCTACGTATAGGAAAGTGGTAGTTGTTGCTAATTCCAGAATGCAGCGTACTCGATTATTCGTAGCTTGCTCTACTGCAACTACTGCTTTAGAATTGTTCATTATAAGTATATGTTAAAGTGACAGCCCAATTGGAGAAATTTGCGGACTGAAAAACTACTGCGTACTCATTACGCTTATTTAATTAACAGTTCTGCCCATAACATTTTATACCATAATACTTAGAGCTTAAATTCCAATCTTGAAGATATTCTATTGAACAAGCTGATGCTTCAGTCATCAATATTGTGCTTCGTGGAAACTTCCATATGCAATGAAACTGTAGAAATACCTGGGTTCACTATTGTGGTTCAACTTGAATTGGGCCTTTAACAGGCATCATAACGAGCTAGTAAATAGAGTTTCCCATACCTTTAGCAGTAGAAAAACTTTTGGCTCAGTAGTATTTGAGTTGGGCATATTTAGGTTTAATGCCATAAGTTTTCTTAAATCATACAAAAGTCCAGACTTTCATCTGTCCGCTTTTAAAATAGAATTTTAGGAGATAATTTATTTAGGTGATTTAAGGGATAGCTTGCTAGCTTAAGGAGACTTTTATTTGTGCCAGAGAACCTTTAACTGGTGTAGGAGTATTTAGAATTCTTTGATTAGCAAAAGGTTTAGGAGTTTGTTAGATTTGAAAACGTCCACTACCAATATGAATACACATATTGATAGGCCGTTTTCAAATATATTAGATAATGAAAAGATTAGTACTAGGACTTTTGAGGTTTTGCATAGCCATCACAATGGGATATCTATAAGTATTCAGGATAGCATGAGTTAGTTAGAATAGGTTAGAATTCTCGCAAACCGCGCATAACTTCAAGATAATACTGTTTATTGACCGTACAACCATATGGTAAGAACTTCTGATGCATTACGCCATGGTAATCGAAGAAAACAGTGAGCAAAACTTTGACATTTGATCGAACTTGGCGTGCTTTTTTCGGTCTTGGCTTACCTGGGCTCTTCCATTGGGGCGATTGGGCTTTGGTTTCGATATCATAACCATATACCCATGATTCGTCACCAGTTATCACCCTTTTGAACAAATCTGGGTCATCGTTGACGTCATTCAACAGCTCTTGGGCGATGCTCATGCGACGGTTCTTTTGATCAAAATTTAGCCGAGCAAAACAGGATATAACCATTCAGTTGAATCTTAGAACAGATTTCGGGAAGAGTGTACCAACATAACAATACAAAAAAATCGATAATCGAAAGTACATTGCCCGCGAAATTTCAAAAGTCATAAGGTATATAGTATATATTCTTGCTTAGAATCACTAGCCGAGTCGATTGAGCCATGTCCGTCTGTCTGTCCGTCTGTCTGGATGAACGCGACGATCTCAGCTATTACAAAAGCTAGGGACACCAAATTCAGCATGAAGATTCCTGTATACGCAGATCAAGTGTATTTTCAATTTGGAATAACACGCCTACCGCCCCCGCAATCCAACAATTACATTCGAAGTACTCATTTCTTAACGTTCTGCTTTAGCATATAGATAAAAACTATATGAATTTATCCTCCAAATTGCAATCCGATCAGGCAATAAATACTGAAGTTATTAAATATACCATTTCGACTTTACAACCAGCTAACAAGTTGTCGATGACGTCATAACTATACTGTTACTTGTGATGGAAAGAGAAGGACGAACGCGCCAGCTGTTTCTCGGCTCTTCTTTTCCATGCACATGTCAATTACCGAAAATACATGTGCATATATGTGTACTCAACTAATAGGTGGTCAATCTACCGATCGATATGAATGTATGCATGTATTTATTGTACATGCATGAGTACATATTCATAATATGCGTACGTGCACATATGATTCTTATTTAATAATTCATATTTTAGGGTCAGTAAAGAATACAAAACCATAAAATGCAATTAAATAAATATTAATTTTGATCACTTGATATTGTATATTGCGAGTTATCGATTAATTTAAAATTTTTAAAGAAATTCCAATATATACTGCTCATACCGCATTTTGAGGTCTTTCGCGCTCTAGGAAATTGCGGCGATAAATTATTGGCAACGTATCGAAATTTATGCAATGTGGAAGCGTACAGCAGTGTTATGATGAATTTGTAGCTTGCGATTAGTATCATACAATTAAGTACTTTTTATGGCAACATACGTCGAACATACGTCCCACTGTAGCGCACCGCTCGACTGTTGCTCTCGTTTTTAAATGGCCTTTCGGAGCTATCTCTTTATCAAATAAATACTGTTCCTAGTTGTAGTGGTACAATTCTCTTCCGACATTCTACACTATTAAATACTATCTCTAGAATAAATCCTTTAGTTGTTCCCGAAGATACCTATCATCCTACATTGGACCTACTTCTAACTCTGCCTACTTCTGTGCAAACTGAAATTGTTTCCCCTAAAGTAAAATCACGTTGTTTCCGTAGGACCGATTTTGAAAAATTAAATTATTTAATTTTGGAACGTGATTGGTAATTTTTTTAATCATATCCTGATCTAAATACATGCATTTCATTTTTTTATTCCTCTATGAACTCATTTTTTGATCAAAGTGCTCCTGTTACCTTTCCAGTAAAGTTCAATAGGCCTCCTTGGTTTTTATGTGAGTTAGTTAGGCTAAAAAATTTGAAATCCCGGTATTTAAAAATAATTTTAATCAACTTGTTATCCTTCTGATTTAACGCGTTACATTGCTGCAAGAGCAAAGTTAATTGCTCTGGATGCAAATTGTTACAAAAAAAATTTGTGTCGCTGCCATTTCCAGTTTGCTCAGGACCCAAAGCACTTTTATGCCTCAATTTAAAACGTAAATCAAGTAGATTTCCTTCCTCTCTATTATACGAAAATCAGGAAGCAACTGATGATCAGGCAGCCGCTGATTCGTTTGCAGACTTTTTTCAATCAACTTATTCAACTGAACCTTATAGTTCCCCTCTACATCCATACCCTTATAGTATATAAAATTGTAACACTCTCTTCTGTCCTTCTATCAACAAAACCTCTTTACTTAGTGAACTTAAATCGATAAAACGGGGTTTCTCTTCTGGTCCTGATGGATTTCCAGCATGTGTACTTAGATTTTGTGCTGATTCGATTCTGAAGCCAATTCATAAGTTACTTGACTTGTCTCTATCCAATAGTTATCTTCCACCTATTTGGAAAAATATTTTTCCATTCCTTTTGACAAAAGTGATTCCTACCATGTTGTGAAGAACTATAGGTGTATTATAAATAAATAAATAAATTTTGCAGGCCATCAACATGGGTTTATAAAAGCAAGATCAACAACTTCTAATCTTTCAGAATTGTCATCTCCTATTAATTTAATAATAATCTCTTAATTCATAAGTTACGTTTGATTGGTTTTCCTCAAAAGCTCCTTTTGTGGATATTTGATTATTGAACTAACAAGTCTCAACGAGTTCTTTTTAAAGAACGTCTTTCTAAGCCGATCTTAGTTACTTCTGGTGTTCCTCATGGCAGCCACCTTGGACCATTGCTATTCAACCTTTTTATTAACGATCTTCCTTCAATACTCCTTAACTCTAACATTTTTATGTATTCTGATGATGTAAAACTCTGTTTGACATACAATGATCCTGCAAATAACCTTCTTCAAACAGATCTTGATTTGTTTTTTGAATGATGCAGCCATAATCTGCTACATCTTAATTGTTTGAAGTGCATGTCATTTTACAGAGGTAGCTATCATGTCATCAATTATAATCTTAGCTTAACCCCAATCTTAAGAATACTTGAAGGAACTGATTTACATAGGTATCCTCTTTGATCATAAATTGAAATTTGTTCGTCACATAACAAATGCCACTATCCTTGGCCTTCTGTCCTACTAACTACTTTGTGCTGACTTCAATAGACTGTCAAGAGTTTTCAACTCTGAGTCCTCCCTGTTAAACTGTCTATCCTTAATTAATTAACACTACATCCTAACAACAAATACACAGCGCGTCATCAGGTTAGCGCCCCTGCTTCGCTCTATTTCTTCTTATGTTATCTAATTTGCCATTGGACGCAAATTCGTCAATGTTGTTGTTTTTTGTTCACTGTCATTCTGTCCCTCTTTGTGAGAAAGAAAGAGCACATGAGAAGAACCGTTATCTTTTTATTTCTGCTTTGTCTTAATTTCGATGAAAAAGCTAACATGTGTTTTGAGTCATCAGATTAGCGCCTGCAAATGAAAGGCACAGCAATAAAATTTTTTACGGTGATTAATTTAAAAGTTTGATATAATTTTTTGAGAAAATGGGAAGAGGAACGGTCCTATCTTTGGAGGAAAAATCCAAAATCACAGCTTTCTATGAATGCGGGCTGTCTTTTCAAAAAATAGCAGAAAAAACCGGTAGACATCGCAAAAACATAGCCAATTTTCTTCATAACAAGAAAACCTATGGAAAGAACTTTAAAGGTGGCAATAACCGAGTCATTACCGAGGCATATCGCAGGATAATACTCCGAGAGGCTTCCAACTCCCACGAGTCCTCTGCCAAAATCCGAGAAAAAAGTGGTGTTAACGCGAGCAAATCAACCATTCAAAGGGTGATAAAGAACGCTGAACATTTTAAGAGACAGAAACTAAAGAAAAAACCAACTCTTAATAAGTTGCGAAAAGAAACATGCCTTGATTTTGCTCGAACACACATGACATGGTCGAAGGAGTGGCAATACGTCGTATTTTCGGATGAAAAGAAATTTAATCTTGAGGGAGCAGACGGGTATTGTTACTACTACCACGATTTGCGTAAAGAGGAGCATATTTTGGATCGTTTACACAGTCAGGTCGGAGGTGTTATGGTATAGGGCGCCGTATCCTATTATGGTCACTGCGAATTGCAGTTTTTAACACCAAAAATGAACGCGAAAGACTATAATTGCGTATTAAAAACGGCATTCCCGTTCCTTAAAAACATTTTTGGTAATCTGGAGTGGCATTTTCAGTACGACAATGCCCCGATCCACACCACCCGTTCTGTAAAATCATGGATTAGAGAAGAAAAAGTGAAAGTTCTCGAGTGGCCACCATACTCCCCAGACCTTAATATATGGTTGGTTGGATGGTTGACTAGGAAGGTGTACGAGGGTGGTAAACAATATTCCACTGAAGAAGAATTGATCACCGGGATAAAACTCGCATGGTCAATGATTTCCTTGGACTACCTACAAAAACTTTATGGGTCACTTCCCAATCGAATGTGTGAAGTCCTTGTTAACAAAGGAGGGACAACACATTATTAATTAGCTTCTAAAATATTAAAATTAGTATTTAAAATTGTTAACTTTAACATTTTTTTCGAAATTAACTGAACATAGTCATATTGTCGTAGGTGGCGTTATCCTGATGACCCAATTTTGATTTACTCATTTATGAATTGTTTTCTTTATTATTTATATAAAAAATCCATTTAAAACCATTTGTATTGAATTTTAACTTTTCATTTTAAAAATTATTGGAATTATCAAGAAAAAAAATTTGCATAGCTCTAGCTTAAGCAGTCTGACAAATATTTCACATCAAAGAAGCATGTACAGGAGGGCGCTAACCTGATGACGCGCAGTGTATATACTAATATACCTATCTGATTGGGTTTAACTGGTTTTTCAAAATCCTTTGCAGCAAATGTTGGATCGGATTCTTGTTTTATATTCCCCAGCCTAAAAATATATATTTTTTAATTATACAAGTTTGTATTTATATTTATTATACTTAAAGAACTATAACGAACGAATTCCGCAAGCAATCCCACAACACAATACACCTTAATTGGGAAACTTTTATTAAATTTTATTAATAAGAAATATCACAAATCGCTAGGATTATTTGACTATAATTTATTAATAAATATTCGCAATGAAAATTGCGAAAATTTTAAATTATTTGGATTTAAATTTCGCGTACAAGTATCTAATTGTATGATACTAATCGCAAGCTACAAATTAATCATAACACTGCAGTCCGCTGCCACTTTGCATTAATTTCGATACGTTGCCAATAATTTAACGCCAAAATTTCCTAGCGCACGAAAGACTGCTAAGAGCGGTGTGAGCATTATATATCGGTATCTCTTTATAAATTTTAAATGGGCCAATATCGATAACTCACAATATATCGAGTTATCAAAATTAATATTTATTCAATTGCATTTTATGGTTTTGTACACGTGTATGTGCATATTATGAATATTGTGAATATGTACACATGGATTTAATACTTGCATACATTCAGATCGATCCACCACGACACCTATTGGTTGTATACAAATGTATATATGTATGTACGTACACAAATTAAGTACATATGTATGAGTTCTTCGTGCGTACAGACGAACACGTTTGCCACCCCAATGGATTGTTAACCAAAGTCTCAACTCTCACTTCGAACTCTAGGGCGGTCAACTCACAAAAATAAACGTCGTCACTTCAATCGCAGTTTTAGGTCCTTATGTGCTCATTACTTAATAAAAGAGTCAAATTCAAGTTATTAACAACACATGTCTAAAAAATGCTTTTGCATTTTTCAATACATTTTAAAAAACAGGTAATGAATAAATTACAATAACATTCTATTCCAATTAACAAATCACAATGCCGATAAATTTTCACTTATCGAATCTACCAAAAACGTTGCCAGACCAATAAATACAAACATTGATCAGCTGCAATCCCACTCAATGCAACAGCGAACCAGTTCCAAGCGGTAAAACACAATTGTTCATTGTGGTGCAAAATAATACAAAGACGCAAAATAATACAAAGACGCAAATTAAATTGCAAAAAAAGAAAATATAATTATAAATTAGCTACAACGTTATATAAACGTCATTTGCATTGAAGAGCTATGCACAGAATACACAGAAGAAGGTTCTATTTACATTTTGTTTGTGGAACATAGATAGTGGCAGCAGCTTTAGTTCTAAATCGAGCGGCTCCTCCAGTTACAAGGACACGGGCAGCTCGTCCTATACACGGCTCCAGCTCCAGAGAAACCTCAACCACAACAGCCACAGGGAAAAACAAACAGGAGTTGTGCGTCACAAAGCGCCCGACAGCTATACACCTAAGCCCGCCACCCACAGGAGCGCTGAGCTGATATCGGAATATGAGCTAAGCAAAGCTCAAAGACGGCGACAATAAGCGACCCTCGTTGAGTTCCTCCTCGAACAGCGATGACTCTCACTGGGAGGCTAAGAATAGCCGCAAGGTGCCGATGAAGCTGGCGAGCACAGCGACGGCGGTACATGCGAAACAGATGCGGGCCAAGTCGGCTGCACAAGCGCAGGCCAAGACCACAGCGGATAGTAGTAGCAACAGCAATACCAACAACAAAGTCATCATCCCAGGCCAAGCAGAAAAACCGAATCGAATGCGGATCTCGATCAGGATGAGCAAGTGACAAGTGCCGTGAGCAGCCGGGTTAGGCAACAGCAACAGCATGTGTGAAGAAGGAACCAGGAGGAGGAGGTGGTATGGGAATTAGTTCGGTGTTTGGTTCCCAAAAGTACCGTCCCGTTTCGCCGATGACTTCTCAGGTCACCTCAGTGGTAAGTTAGATCGACCCTTTCTACCGGAAGCCTGCACCATTCACCACAACATGTCCGCATAGGAGTGCAATGAAAAATCATAACACTGTAGTGCGCTGCCACCTTGCATCAATTTCGATACATTGCCAATCGCAATTTCCTTGCGCGCGAAAGACTGTGGGACTATTATATATCGGTATTGCTTTATATATCGAGTATTAAATAATAATTATATGTGCACGTACGCATATTATAAATATTTTGAATGTCTACTCATGCATGTAAATACATTCATACCGATCTACCATATATATGTAATGAAATATGTATGAGTTTTAGCATTAATGCACAATGAAGAGTCGACACACAGATCGCATTACGCGCTCGCATCGTTCGTCCTTTTCTTTCCTGCACAAGTAATATAGTTATGACGTCATCGACAACTTGTTTGCTGGTCGAAGGGTTCAAATGGTTCATCTAATAACTTCCGTACTTATTATCCTATCGGATTGCAATTTGGAGAATAAGTTCAGGTAGCATTTATTAAAATAGAACTTGGGATCCAGAAATAACTTGACAAGCAAACAGAGATGCTGACAATATTGTTTATCTCGCTGGCAATCGCTTGTGCAGAACGTTAAGACACGACAACTTTGAATATAAATAGGAAATGGCGGTAGGTGTGGTATCCCAAATTATAGTATACAGAAATCTATGCTAAATTTTGTGTCCCTAGCTTTTGTAATAGCTGAGATCGGCTCAATCGTCTCGGCTAGTGATACTGGGCAACCCTGCCTGTTACATACATTTGCACAAAGTTGGTTTATCCATTAAAATTTTCAATGGTCGAAGGGTATAAAAGAACTGCATAGATAAAGATCGCGAAGCGAATCTGGGTGTGGTGGTGCCCAACTATGATCTACAACTCTTTCGCTCAGGCACACGCCTCGGAGCGCATTGAGGATGAGCTAAAGGATCTGCCCGTAGCAGAGTTTCTTCCGTTCACATTGGTAATCTCGCTCTTTCCTTCTCCTCCTCAGATAAATCAGCATTAGCAAGTAGAAGTTCAAAGTGTGGTATCAATCGCCCTATCCCAATGACGCTGCCCGCCTGCCCAAGATGTATATCTGTGATTTCTGCAAACGCTATGAGATCTCTGAAATCTATTGCACAAGTTGCAGGTGTGGCAAGTGGATTGCAAGCGAGATAAACAATATTGTCAGCATCTCTCTCTGCTTGTCAAGTTCTTTATGGATCCCAAGTCACTGTAATACGACGTGGAACCGTTTCTATTTTTTATCATGACTCTGGCTGATGTCGATAAATTTCCTAAATTGGATACTTTAGCAAGGTGAAGGTGTTCAAACTTGGATGTTTTTGAATTTGTTTGAGGTAAAAGATATCTCTAAATATGGTTAAAGAGATAATCTGTAAACTTGGAGACGGAAACAATTGACAAAAACATGAAATTTGTTTTTGGTTTTGCCAGGCTGCCTTCGCTTCCTAAAATCGAAAAAATTCAATTGCAGGCGTGTGATAGGAAAGATATTTTAGAGTTTGGTTGCGAATAATATTTATTCTTATAAGTATGTAATAAGAAATTCGTTACAAATGAATGAATGAATTATTCGACCCCAAAAACAATATATATTTTGAATCATCAACAAAGGAATCGATTGAGCTATGTCTGTCTAAATTTTTTAACAACGTTTGTGTATATTCCAAAGTCTCGAAATCATTAAGTAGACCTTATTTCAACAAGCAAACCTTAGTTCAAAACAAGCGTCAGACAAATAGCGTTTTATTAAAATTTGTATTTGCGTAGTATGACAACAGAAATGTTTAACAATGCAACTTTGCCGATCGTTCAAAGGGTGACCCATGTCTGTGTATTTTTAATTATTTTTAGGCCGTAGATTTCAAAAAAATGTATGGTCTATTGTGTTTGTCGGAACGAAAATTTGCGTAACAGGCAGAAGGAGACATCTCCCCATAAACTATATATATTCTGAATCAAGATCAACAGACGAGTCGATTGAGCTAGGTCTATCTGTCCATCTGTATAAACGCCTAGATCTCAGAAGCTAGAGCCACCAAATTCTGTATGGCAATGAAATCAAATTGAGGAAAAACTATTTTTAATTTAAATTTAATTTAACATGAGAAGTAGCGGATTTGTATATCACAGCCCCTGGGGTGCAGCTTTCGTTTTAGTTTATTAGAATAAAACAAATAAATAAGATATATAATAAATAAAATGGAAATAATGCAACGGCTGTCGCACATGAGAATCGAACTCGCGCCACAACAAACACACAAGCCTACAAAATTCCGTCGGCCACTAAAACCACTCAGCTATTGGCTCTTCTCTTGTTAAGTCGGCACGACGGTGTACGATTTCTGTTACCACCGGCCGATAGAAAAGAAAAAGTTTTATTGCTGTCTGCCTGTGTGATTAAGCATATGGTGTTTAATTCATATCATATCTTACTTATTCATAGTTCGATTTAAATGAAACGCTCGTGGCAAGGTATTTGTCATCTAGGACATTTAACTTTGGTTGTTGACTTTATATTGTTGCTTCTAAACGGTTATTACTGATTTACAGAGGCCGGAAGAGGCGTGTCGCAATTTTAAAAGACTTCTAGACACTGCAATATACACGAACGTTGTTACAAAATTTGGTGGCTCTAGCTTACATAGTTTCTGAGATCTAGGGGTTCATACATACAGTCAGACGGAAAGACAGACATGTTACGCACATTTTAGTTCCGACAAACTCAACAGACCATGAGTTTTTTTTTAAATCCATGGCCCAATAAATAATAATTTTGATTACTCGATATTTTGCTAGTTATCGATATTGGCCAATTTTAACTTTATATAAAAATACTGATATATAATGCTCACACCGCTCTTTGCAGTTTTTCGCGCGCTAGGAATTCGCGGCGATAAATTACTGGCAACGTATCGGAATTGATGCAAGCTGTCAGCGCACTGCAGTGTTATGATTAATTTGTAGCTTGCGATTAGTATTATACAATTAAATACTTTTTATGGAACACAGGTCGAAGGGTATTCCACCGTCGCGTGTCGCACCACTGTTGCTCTCGTTATTTTCGGTACCAAATTTGAGCGGCAAACGTTATTAATAAAAGTTTTTTACGGTATAAACTACTATAATCCTTATACAGTCAGCAGCTGACTGTAGCTTTCGACTGGTTTTTAATCTAATTAACTAAAAGCAAAGCTACAGAGGTGCGGCTGTGAAATACCAGATACATGTTAAATTATCAAATTAAATTTGAATTGAAAGTAGTTTTTCATCAATTTGATTTCATATTTATTTATTATGGAATATTCAAGAAAACTCAATAATAGTTATTTAACATACAATAGAAATAATTGTTGATAATAAAGTTAATTACTTTATCTGAGTTTGATTATTTATTAATTAAAGAGTTTGTGCTTCGTGCACTTCCATTCCTTTTGACATTTTTAGAGAAAGTGACATAATTATGTTATTTAACATTACATTAAGCTTTTCGAGCTGAATTATTCTTAGGCTAATTAACATTTCATAACAAGGCATACACATTTATTCCAACATGCCTCTTAAATTTGTTGTCTTGATTTTATCTTTCATTACTTTAACTTTACAGCATTTCTATTTCTTATAATCTGCTATATTAAGTCTAGATTCTATCTTTATAATGTCTATAATACCTTTATCATAATTTTCGTTAACATAATGATACTGCACTTCAATGTGCTTTTAATTTGTTGTAAAGTTACCAAATTTGGCAATCGCCTGAATTATCTTCATTCTTTATCGCTTTTTCGTTATTAATATTAAATATTTCAGATAACATGTTTTTGACAAATAATATTTCTGTTACTGCTTCTGACATGGCAGTGTACTCTGCAAACGTTGAACATTTTGTTACAGCGTGTTGTTTGTGTGTTTTCCAATATTCTATATTTCCATACATTCTAATTATAAATCCCGTTGTGGATTTTTAATCAACATTATCTCCTGCATAATCTGAGTCTACCATACAATCTAGTATTTCAATATTTTTATTCTCTTCAAAAGTTAAATTAAGATCTCTTGTCTTATATAAATATTTTAATACTCTTATCGCGTATTTATAGTGTGTTAAATTATAACAACTTTGATATCTGCTTAAGTAATTTACGGAATATGATATATCTGGTCTTGTACCTGCGCTTGTATATAATAATTCACCTATCAAGTTTCTGTATTTAATTTTCTCATCAAATTCAGTTGCTTGATCTAATTTTAAGTTTGTTTCCATCGGAGTTTCATATAGCTTAGCATTTTCGAGATTATTCTTAATTTATACTTTTTTCTTAATTTAGTGATTCAATATATCTTTTTGATTTAACGTCATTTTCTTACTTTCAGCTTTAAAATTAATTTTTATTCCAATATAACTGCCGATTTTTCCTAAATCTTTCATTGTAAATTTATTCATTAAACTGTCTTTTATTTCCGTTATTTTTGTTTTGTTCTTACTGCATATCAAAATAACATCTACAAATACTAAAATACATATTTCATCTTTATCCTTTCTTTTTACATACTACTGTGGGCAAAAAGTAAGGTGAATTTGTTTGTCAATCAATTTCATCCCCTTCGAAGTAATCCCCTCCCGATAAAATACACTTATGCCAACGTTTTTTCCAATCCTCGAAACATGCCAAATAGTCCCTTTTCGGTATAGCCATCAGCGCCTTCTTCGATTCAGCTCTTATCTCCTCAATCGACTCGAAACGCGTTCCCCGGAGTGGTCACTTGAGTGTTGGGAATAGCCAGAAGTCACACGGAGCCAAATCAGGCGAATACGGTGGTTGCGGAACGATATGCGTCGAATTTTTGGCGAAATGGTCACGAAGAACGAGTTCAGTGTGAGATGGTGCATTATCGTGATGCAAAAACCAAGAGTTGTTGGCCCATTATTCTGGTCTTCTTAGACCAATTGCTTCACGCAAACGACGCATAACGCTCAAATAATATTCCTTATTAACAGTTTGGCCGGGTGGAAGGAATTCATAGTGCACCACACCACGAAAATCGAAGAAAACTGTCATCATGACCTTGATTTTTGAACGACTTTGACGTGCTTTTTTCGGTCTGGCCTCGACCCTCTTTGAAGTCTTTGTACCACTTCTAAACATTTTTCTGCGACATGGTAGAATCACCAAAGGCCTTCCGCAACATCCTCAACGTTTCCGCAGCCGAAATTTCATTCCGCAAACAAAATTTGATGGCTCTTCTTTGCTCAATTAAATCAGACGAAATCGAAACATGCACTCGTGGTCGTTTGGTAAATACAAGCGTAAATATATTACTGATGATGACATTGACATGAAATTTGTCCCAGATGTCATTAGCAGTCCTACCAACTCAAGAAAAAAGAACTAGCCCGAAATGTTAGGCCCGCGAAGTTTAAATTGGAAATTCACCTTACTTTTTGCCCACAGTAGTATAAACAATAATCGTAATTGCTTCTTATAAAATTTAATTTGTCGAGATGTTTACGCAAACATTCGTACCATGCTCTTGGGATCTCTCTCAATCCATATAATGCCTTAATTAATTTATAAACTTTGTTTTCTCCTGTTTCGTAACCTTTCGGTTCATTACATAAACTTCTGATTTTACATGGCCATTTAAAAACGCTGTTTCGACATCCATCTGATTTTTAAAGAGACCATTTTTACAACAACATGATAGTAATATCTTTAATGTTTGCATTTTTCCTACTGTTGAATATACATTTCTAGTCGTTCTCTTTGTTGGAAACCTTTTACTACTAGTCTAGCATTGTAAGTCCCAACACTTTTCTTTTTGAACACCCATTTAACATCTATAATATTTTTGTTTATCGGTTTTTCTACAATTTGCCACGTATTATTTTTATTTAAGCATTGTATTTCTGTGTTCATTGCTTTGAGCCATTCTAACTTTTCATTACTATTCATCGCCTCTTCGTAAGTGTTTAATACAATTGCATTTACATAATTGATAAAAATAAAATGTGTTACTGGGTTACCGTATAGATTTACTGGTCTTTTCTTTCTATTTGATGTTCTCTGCACTGTTAAATGTTCTTTGTTCTGCTCACTCTCGCTTTCATCGCTAGTTTTTGAATTAACTTCGTCCATGTCCTTTAGTTCGTCTGTCTTAGCGTTATCTTCATCATCTTCTTCATTTCTATATATTTCACTTTCATTATCATTCTGTTTGTTTTTCTCTAGGCAAATTAATTTTGTTTTCTCTTCCACAACTTGAACATGTCTTGCGTTTAGTATTCTATTGTTTAGTAAAACTCTATCCGTATGTATTATATCCAACTAAAACTCTCTTTTCTCTTTCTGCGTACTTCTGGAACTCTAACAAAAACTCTACTTCCGTATATTTGTAAATTTTCTACTTTTTGTTTTATACCAAAAAATATTTCGGCTTTTATTTACTACAGTGTTTGCGATTGTTCGATTTTTTAAATAAGCTACTGCATATGTTCATAACTTCTGGCCAATATCGCCTATGAATGTTTGCCTCCCTCATCAAGCACCTTCCAATATCCATTGCCGATCTATTATATCTTTCTGCTACGCCGTTTAATTCATGTACATACGGTGGACATGTAGTTAACTGAATTCCCTTATATTTTACAAACTCTACCGTTATCGCATTGTATTTGTTTTACTTTTTTACTGAACTGATTCTCAACATAATTTACATATTTTTTTAAGAAGCTCGCAGTTTCAGATTTATTTTTAACACAATAAATTCTCGCGCATTTACTAAAGTCGTCAACAAATTTCAAAAAATATTTTTCCCCAGAATAACCTGTTGTTCTGTATGGTCCGTTTAAGTCTGTATGTATTAACTCTAATGTTTCATTAGTTTTCTTTCTATTGTTCTCGAATGGTTCGTTTGAGATTTTACTTTATATGCAATTCGCACATTTCATTTCGGTATTCTCGATTTTATCAGGCAGACCACTTAGCATTTTATTCTTAACAATTCTATTCAAATATTGAAAATTTACGTGGCCTAGTGCCCTGTGCCATTTTTCTTTTTCAGTTAATTTAGTTATATGTTTCTACAATCTTGGTCGCTTGCAATTGTTTGCCATCGGCTACATCAATCGGATTTTTCAAATTTACACAACTCTTAAAAAGTCTACAATTGTTTATAATGTGATCAGTGCATCCACTATCTAATAACCAATTTACTGTAGTTTCGTTGCTACTTTCGCTGTTATTACATTTTATTATCTTTTCGTTTCTTATCATTCTTATTGTCCATGACTGTACGCCTTCGCTGTTTTCTTGTTGTCTTCCTTGGTTCCCGTCTCCTGAGTAATGTCCACGTCCAGTTCCACGTCCTCGACCACTTCCATGATGTTGACCTCTGCCTCGACTGCCTCTTTGATTCGTATTCTGATATCGCCTGTTGTCTTGTTGTTGTTGTCTGTTTTCGCCTCTCGCATTTTGCTCAGCATGCCAGCAGTCCCTCCGAGTATGACCTGTTTTGCCACACATAGTATTCTTTTTTAGTTTTGGTGTTAAATGTGCTTACGTTATTTTGTCTGTCCACTGGACCTCTGTTCAAACTTTTTTCTATCACTTTTGATTTTACGTACTCTACCGTTCTTTGTGCCTCCGGAATCACATCTAAGAAGTCTCCAATATAACTGTAGCTTGTTGGTAGCGCTTTTAGCAGATACCGCATTTTTTCGTTTTCGTCTATGGTGCCTCCAGCGTTTTTAAATTGATTCACTGCTTTCTCAAATTCTGTAAAAAATTCTTCCACTGTTTCATAGTCTCTTAGTTTGATTTCGTCGATTTTTCCTCTGCACAGTATTTGCAGGGCTGTTGACTTTATCAAATACATTTCGTTTAACTTGCTCATAATTTCTAATGTCGTTTGACACTCATTCACATATTCTAACTGTTTATCTGATATTGTACTGATTAAAATTGTTTTTGCTTTTAGATCTGTTTTCATCCATGTTGTTTCATTATCTTCCGTTGTTCTTATTCGCACTGCTGGTTCTTTACACTCTTTGTATTCTAGTATTGTCATTAGTCTGAACTTTCAGCTTCCAAAATTTACCCTATCGAATATGGGCATAACAATGTCTTCGATTTTTGCGTTTGCAGTCATTTTTCCCGCTTCACTTTTAATCTGCTTGTACACTTCTTTTATGTATCTTTCTATTTCATGCATTTTTTGCTCATTTTCATATAGGGTCACACTTTTCTACTTCCATGTAATTTTTTTCACCAACCATGTAATTTTATCAAAGCGTGCACGTGAATTTTGAATTTAAACTGTTGCCATCAAATCCTTTTAGTTTATGTTTTAAATGTTTTTCCGTTTATTTGTTTAATATTTGTCAATAGTCTTGATTGCGTATTCGTATGTTTTAATAGTTCGCACTTTTAATATTGTTTTTCTCTTTTCTATGTCTTATACACTTTTTCTTTATGTGGCTTCACTTGCCTTCACTTGAACACCATTTATTTTTCTCAAACTTGGATTTAGTTAAAGACCTTGGATTAATTTTTTGTTAACCTTGCTCTGCTTCCAATGTTGATAATAAAGTGGATTACTTTATTTGAGTTTGATTATTTATTAATTAAAGAGTTTGTGCTTCGTGGACTTCCATTCCTTTCGACATTTTTATAGCAAGTGACATAATTATGTTATTTATTTTATTTAAGCTTTTCCAGATCAGCTGATTTATTCTTATGCTAATTAACATTTCATAACAAGGCATACACATTTATTCAAACAATAAAAATAAATATTCATAAATAAATTATACTATCTTTTTAAGTCATGGATTTAAAAAAATCATGGTCTATTCCGTTTGTCGAAACGAAAATTTGCTTAACATGCAGAAGGAGGCATCTCCGACCCCATAAACTATATTTATTCTGAATCAGCATATGTCTGTCTGTCCGTCTGTCTGGATGAGCGCGCCGATCCCAGCTATTACTAGGGATACCAGTATGAAGATTCCCGTATACCACACGCTGATTAAGTTTATTTTTAATTTGCCTACCGCCCCCGCAATTGACCAATTCCTATTTAAATTCAAAGTACTCGTGCCTTAACGTTCTGCTTCATCACTCATAAATATAAATACTATATGAACCTATCCTCCAAATTGCAATCCGATCGGATAATAAACACAGAAGTTATTAGATAAACCATTTTAACCCTTCGACCAGCAGACATGTTGTCGATGACGTCATAGTTATGACTTGTTATTACTTGTGCAGGAAAGAAAAGGGCGAGCGATGCAAGCGCGTACCGCGCAAGCATTCCCAGTTCGAAAAGTAAGGTGACTTTTCAAATTTCGCGGGCACTGTACTTTCGATTATCGAATTTTTTATTTTGTTATGTTGGTACACTCTTCCCGAACATCTTTTCGAAGATTCAAGTGAATGGCATTTTTTGTTTGGTTGTGAGAGGTGTAAAGGTTATCAAAAGGGTCATAACTGGTGACAAATCATGGGTATATGGTTATGATATCGAAACCAAAGCCCAATCGTCCCAATGGAAGAGCCCAGGTGAGCCAAGACAGAAAAAAGCACGCCAAGTTCGATCAAATGTCAAAGTTTCCTTCGATTATCATGGCGTAGTACATCAGGAGTTCTTACCATATGGTAAGGTCAATAAACAGTATTATCTAGAAGTTATGCGCTGTTTGCGAGAAGCAATACGAAGAAAACGTCCAGAATTGTGGAAAAACAATTCATGGCTTTTGCATCACGATAATGCCCTGCTCACTCATCTTTGCTTGTGAGAGATTTTTTGGCCAAAAACAACACCACAATCATGTCTCAGCCACCATATTCACCGGTTTTGGCTCCATATGACTTTTTCTTGTTCCCAAAACTAAAGAGACCTATGAAAGGACGGAGATTTGCGACGATTGAGGAGATAAAGACTGCATCGCTGGAAGAGTTCAAGGCTATACCGAAAAGTGCTTATGAGAATTGCTATGAGGATTGGAAAAATCGTTGGCATAAGGGTATTGTATCTGAGGGGGATTACTTTGAAGGGGACAACATAAATATTGATAAATAAATATTTTTTCTTAAAAATACAAAGACACCTTACTTTTTGAAAACAGCTGGTACACCTACATCGGGCAACTTTTATAAACGTTCATTAATAAATGTTAACACAAATCGGGCAAATTTTATAAACGTTTGTTAATAAAAGTTAACGCAAATCGCCAAGACTATTTTACTATTGATTTCTAATTAAAATGCACAATGAAAATTACGTTTTATTTTAATTTAAATTTCACGTTGTTATACTATGCTTAAACGAGACGCATTTAATTGACCAACAAAAGATGAACGCATAGACAATTCAAAATCGCATATACAAGTGTCGTAAGCATTGGACTAAGCGAGAGGGTAATAAGTATATGTATGAATTTTTAGCGTTCCAAAATTACATTTGCTTCTTCTTGATATTTTGTCACAAGCTAAAAATTCATTTTGTGTCTTCTCGCTCTGTCTAATGTCTACACGCATGTGTAAATGCATGTATTTATGTTTTTCATCATTTTGGTGGCTGGCTTTTATTCAACTTAATCTGGACCTCGAGCCAGCCACCAAAATGAAAAAAAAATAAATAAAATACAATATTTACAAATATATAAAATACTAATAAATAAATATGAAAACACAAAGCGAGAACCTACCCACGCTGGGAATCGAACCTTCATCTCCAACTGCCGCGAGAATTGCACACTGGCTAAGTGAGCTACGTCCCGGACTCTAATGCCAATAATATTGACCATATTCGCGATTCGCTTACTGCCGCGCTCGACATGTTAAATTTTTTTGTTGTTTTTCATTAACTAAAATTTAAATAAATTTAAATTTTATTTAAAAATTATTATTTATATTAAATGTAATGTGTGTAAGTGTGTATGTCTTTAATATTGTATAATTAATAAATCAAATTCAATGAAATCAAATTGAGGCAAAACTTTTTAATTGAAATTTAATTTAGCATGAGAAGTAGCGAATTTGTATATCACAGCCCCTTGGACTGCAGCTTTCGTTTTAGTTTATTAGAATAAAAGAAATAAATAAAATTAATAATAAATAAAATGAAAAGATTCAAAACGTTGCAACATGAGAATCGAACGCACGCCACAATGCACACAAGCCTTTGAAATTCCCATACGCCACTCTAACCACCCAGCTATCTCTTGTTTAGTCGGCACGATTGCATAGTGTACGATTTCTGTTACCACCGGCCGATAGCAAATAAACAGTTTTGTTGCTGTCTGTCTGTGTGATTAAGCATATGGAGTTTAATTCATATCATATCTTACTTATTCATAGATTGATTTAAATGAAATGCTCATGGCAAGGTATTTGTCATCTGGGAAAATTAACTTTGGTTGTTGAGTTTATATTGTTGCTTCTAAACGGTTATTACTGATTTACAAAGGCCGGAAGAGACGAGTCGCAATTTTCGAAAACTTCTAGACACTGTAATATACACGAACGTTGTTACAAAATTTGGTGGCTCAAGCTTACATAGTTTCTGAGATCTAGGGGTTCATACAGACAGACGGAAAAAGAGACATAGTTCAGATGCCCCGTCTGTTGATGCTGATTTAGAATATATATAGCTTATGAGGTCGGAGATGCTTCCTTCTGCCTGTTATCACATTTTCGTTCCGACAAACTCAACAGACCATGAGTTTTTTTTAAATCCATGGCCCAATAAATATTAATTTTGATTACTCGATATTTTGCTAGTTATCGATATTGGCCAATTTTAACTTTATATAGAAATACTGATCTATAATGCTCATACCGCTCTTTGCAGTCTTTCGCGCGCCAGAAAATCGCGGTGATAAATTATTGCCAACGTATCAAATTGATGCAACCTGTCAGCGCACTGCAGTGTTATGATTAATTTGTAGCTTGCGATTAGTATTATACAATAAGATACCATACTTTTTATGACAACACAGGTCGAAGGGTATCCCACCGTCACGTAGCGCTCCACAGTTGCTCTCGTTATTTTCGGTAATCGGTAGCAAATTTGAGTGGTAAATGTTATTAACAAAAGTTTTTTACGGTATAAAGTACTATAATCCATGGCCTTATACAGCTGACTGTAGCTTTCAACTGGTTTTTAATCTAATTAACTAACAGCAAAGCTACAGAGGAGCGACTGTGAAATACCCGATATATGTCAAATTATCAAATTAAAATTCAATTGAAAATAGTTTTTCATCAATTTGATTTACTATGGAATTTTCAAGACAACTCAATAATAATTATTTAACATACAATAGAAATAATAATAAATATTCATAAATAAATTATACTAACTTTTTAGGCCATGGATTTAGAAAAAAATCAGAGTCTATTGTGTTTGTCGAAACAAAAATTTGCGTAACAGGCAGAAGGAGGCATCTCCGACCCCATAAACTATATTCTGAATCAGCATCTGTGTGTCTGTCCGTCTGTCTGGATGAAAGCGCCGATCTCAGCTATTACAAAAGCTAGGGACACCAGTATGAAGATTCCTGTATTTCACACACTGATTAAGTTTATTTTCAATTTGAGATACCTCGCCTACCACCCCCGCAAAGCGACCAATTCCTATTTAAATTCGAAGTACTCATGCCTTTACGTTCTGCTTAACCACACATAAATATAAATACTATATGAACCTAAATGAAATCCGATCGAAAGTTATTTCTATGCACATGTCAATTACCGAAAATGAGATAGGCGCGTTTATCCAGACAGACGGACATAGCTCAGTCATCTGGGCTAGTGATCCTGAGCAAGAATATACGAATATATAAAATATCGCGAATTTTCTGTTTTTTCAAAAATTATTTATTTATTCATGAATATCTATTTTGTCCCCTTCAAAGTAATCCCCATGAGATAGGTGGCCAGATCTGGGGAATACGGTGGCTGCGGCATCATTAGGATGTTAATTTTGTCCAAAAAGTCGCGCACAAGCAAAGATGAGTGTGCAGGGGCATTAACATGATGCAAAAGCAATGAACGGTTTTTCCACAATTCTGGACGTTTTCTTCGTATTGCTTCTCGCAAACGGCGTATAACTTCAAGATAATACTGTTTATTGACCGTACGACCATATGGCAAGAACTCCTGATGCACCACGCCCCTGCAATCGAAGAAAACTGTCAGCAAAACTTTCGCGATACTTTTTGAACACACCTCATATTTACTTTATGGGGTCTCCGACGTCTAATTCTGCCTGTTACATATTATATATTTGCACATACGACCATTTTCAATAGTCGAAGGGTATAAAAAGAACCATGCTTATGTAAATAATGAAATGGGTTAGTGCAGCAAACGAATTCCACAAGTAGTTAACACAAATCGCCACGACTATTTTACTATTGGTTTCTAATTAAAATGCACAATGAAAATTGCGCTTTATTTGGATTTAAATTTCACGTTGTTATACTATGCTCGAGTGACACGCACAATTAAAATTGTCGAACTGAAGAAGACCGCATAGACCATGCAAAATCGCATATACAGTGTCGTTAACATTAGAATAAGCGAGAGGGCAATAAGTATATGTATGTATATTGTGTTCATGTATGTATTTATGTGTATTTACATATGTAATAAAATAAGGGGAATAAGAACAAAATATATAAAATATGTTGCACCAAAGTCCTATTTGCTTTTTCAATTGTTTCAATAGTTTTTATTTACTGTTTAACTTATTTCGTATATGTGTGTCTTTTAATTTCACGCTCCCGTCTTTATGTGTTCCGATCCTCGATAACGATTACCCTAACGATTGTTCTATTGTTCTTATTACACGATGATTCCAAAATATATGAACAACTATCGGAACTTCTTATTTTATCTTCTAACATCGATTAATTGTTAACTGCGATAAAGCCTATATACTCGTATATATAAGGTTGTCAAATATCTCCCTTCCGCATTTTTGCTCTTCATTCAATGTCTTATAAAAAGTGTTACAGTGATCGGATTTAGTTAAACTATGCGCCGTTTTGTTCGATGATCTGTTTCCATCTAGACGGAAACTTTATAATACCTTTCTCGTAGAAGCCACCCTCCTTATTTGCGAAGAATTCGGATAGCCACTTTTCACAAGCCTCTTTTGAGTTCAACTTCACACCACCAAGGGCATTCGCCATGGACAGGAAAAGGTGGTAATCACTTGGCGCTACGTCCGGGCTATATGATGGATGCGATAAAACCTCCCATCCGAGCTCCCGTAGCTTCTGACGAGTCTGGCGTTTTCCTGGTGGAACACTACACCCTTCCTGTTGGCCAATTCTTGACGCTTCTGGTCGATCGCCTGCTTCAAGCGGTCCAGTTGTTCGCAGTAGATGGTAGAATTAAGCGTCTGGCTATATGGGAGCAGCTCATAGTGGATGATTCCCTTTCAATCCCACCAAACACACAGCAAAATCTTCCTGGCCGTCAATCCCGGCTTGGCCACTGTTTGCGACGATTCACCGGCCTTCGACCACGACCGTTTTCGCTTGATATTCTCGTATGTGATCCATTTTTCGTCGCCAGTCACCATCCGCTTCAAGAATGGGACGAGTTCGTTCCGTTTCAGCAGCATATCGCAGGCGTTGATTCGGTCCAGAAGGTTTTTTTGCATCAAATAATGCGGCACCCAAACATCAAATTTTTTTTTGTATCCAGCCATCTGCAGATGGTTCAAAATGGTTTGGTGACTAACTCCCATCTCCTGGGCGATGTCACGTGATGCCATATGCCGGTCTAACTCGATGTATTCCATGATTTGATCGGTATTTGTCGTCACCGGTCTTCCGCCGGCTGGTTTATCAATGGTGTCGTTTTCACCGGCTCTGAATCGTCGAAACCATTCCTCCGCGGTTCGAAGTGATAGAGTACCATCCCCCAAAACACCATTAATCTCACGGAACGTTTCTCTAGCGGATTTGCCTTTAACGAAGGAAAACTTTAAAATAGCGCGAATTTCGGCGTTAGTGAACTCCATGTTTACACGTCTATAACTGTTGAACGCAATATCCAAACTAATCGTTGTTTTGTAGGTTATGTCAAGACCTTTCAAATTATGTATAGTGTTGCCAGATACGAGCTCTGTAGCGCTTTGTACATAGCCGCGAAATTCAAAAGATAAAAAAGAGGGAGATATTTGACAACCTTATATGTACATATGTATATACAAATCTTAATAGTATAGAGTATTAAATAGTTTGAAATGTTAGTCTAAGGGGAGTAATTTTTACACTGATCACGCCAGTCTGCCCAATTCGTAATCGAGAAGCTTCTACAATACCTTCATAATGTAATTGCGTAATTTGTCCATTTTCAATATCTTCTAAAACCTATCGGTCATTAGTTAAAACTTTTTTTATGCAATATGGACCCTTATATTTGGGGAGAAACATTTTATTTGTGCCTATCGTGGTATCAACGTTTCTCATAACTACAAAGTCTCCTAGTGAAAATGTTTCATGATTCTTATATCTATTTTGATAATACTCTGAACTCTTTCTCTGCTTATTTTCAATATTCTGATAAGCCTTTTTGCGGCAAATATCAAGATTACGACTATTATTTAAATTACTTATATTGTCTAATCATTCAGTCAGAGCATCAACGTCACTTCCTCTTTGCTGAATTCCGAAAAGCAGAACAGATGGTATTTCTCCAGTACTGGAGTGAACTTAATTATTAATGGCGTATTCAGCTTTATTCAATAATTTACACCAATCTGAGTGTTGCACTGGCTCTGTGATTTTAGCTAACATGGTTTTAAGTGTTCTATTTACACGTTCAACTTGTCCATTCGCTTGAGGTGATGCTGTCGCAACTCTGACATGTTCAATATTATTTTCTAAAAGAAATGCACTAAATTCTGAGGATATGAAGCAGGATCCTCTAACACCGATGATTCTACGAGGTCGGTAGTTTTCAAAGTACTTTGTCAAGCACATACACACTTCTTTTGTACTTGTAGTGTTAGCTGAAAATAGCTTTACGAATTTAGTGAAACTATCAATAACAACTAAAATATGCTTCTTTTTGGAAATAATTGAAGGGAGGGGTCCAAAATGGTCTATATGTAGTGTGTCAAAGGGAACTGGTTTCTTAGGGATGTTATGAATAGTTCTATTGTTTGCATGTAGACGAATTGTGAACATAATACACTTAAGACAATTATCAATAAATGATTTCACCTTGGGTGTAAATTCCGAAACCAATAATGCTTTAAAATTTCACTCACGCATTTTTTTACTTCTTAAATGACATAACCTTTCATGTATTGTCCTAATTAAATTAGTTTCCATTTCTTCAGGAACATATAAAAGTTCTGTATCTTTTAACTGTCTATAAACAATACCATCATCAAGTATAAAATCTTTCATGGGTCCATTTTCTAATTTTTCCTTTAATTTTACTATTCTGTCATCTCTATTTTGTGTAATCTGAAGTTAATATCACCACTGTCAATTACTGCAACTAATTGGTTTCATTGTTCATCTTCATCTGTTGTCACTATTGGCTCATATTTAAATTCTTCGTTCAATGATCTAGTATAACGACTAAGAGCATCAACATGTGTTATATTTGCCACTTCTATATTCAATGATATAGTTGTAATTTTCTAGTTGTAAGGCCCATCGAGCTATCCTGGCGTTTACACTTTTGCGATTTAAAGTCAGAGTCAATGAATTACAATCTGTTATGATTTTAAATGGAATTCCTTCTAAATATATTCTAAATTTTTTTTAGTGAATAAATAATGGCTAGCGTCTCTAACTCAAAACTGCTGTTGTTGTCTGAGAAAAATAACAAACTGGATGAAATTTATTATCTTCTTTTTTTTGTACCAATATTCCTCCAAATTCTTCGGCACTCGCGTCACAATGCAATTCTGTTTCTTTCTTATGATTAAAAAGTGCTAATATTGGTAAAGAAACAAGTTTTTCCCGTATATACTTAAAAATTTCAAAACATCTATCATCCATTTTAAACTTAGAGTCTTGCTTAACTAGTTCGTTTAATTTTGGAATAACTTGGAATAAATCGTCTAAAGTATGAAAACAATCCTAAACATTTCTGCATTTTAATAGAACTTCTTGGAATCGGAAGGTGTTTAATGGCTGTAATATGTTCACTATTAGGACTAATGCCATTCTTGCTAACTGAATAGCCAAGAAACTCAACTATTGTAAAACAAAATTGGCATTTGCTTAATTTGAGTTCTAATCTATGTTGAGCTAATATTTTCAATACCTTACCTAAGACTACAAAGTGTTCCTCAATTGTTTTTGTTCAAATAGCAATATCATCTATATAAACAATAATACTGTGTTCTCGCATTAATAGTTTATAAATAAAATTTATAAACCCCTGAAATACAGAAGGGGTATTTCGTAACCCAAAAGGCATCTTAAAGTATTTTCGTATTGCCCATAAGGGGTAGCAAAAGAGGTGTGATTAATTGAATTTTCTGCCACTTTGACTTGATGAAAACCAGACTTTAAATCTAAAAGAGAAAAATATTGATTTCCTTCCATTTTTCCTAAACAATCATTAATATGTTGTGAAGGATATCCATCTCTTATTGTTATATTGTTTAGTTGCCTGTAATCTACACACATACATAGAACTATTACTGATGTGTAAGGTGATTCGCTAGGTCTAATAAATCCTTTCTTCAATCGATCTTCTATAGTGTTGTCAACTGTCCGTCTGCCTTGGTATAAAAGTGTTCGTGGTGTTGAATAAACTGATCCTTCTGTTTGAAGTTTAATATTCATTTCATAGTTATGATCAACAGGCTCAATTTTTTGAACATCTAAATAGTTCATATTTATTATTTCTAAAACCCTATTGCGTTCGATTTTATTCAATTTTAAATCAATATTTAAAAACTCTGAAGCATCCGGCTCAATAGCCAATATGTAATCTTCAGCTGTATCTTTTTCTAAAATTTTCGTATCTAATTCAAATATATTATTACTAAATTTCAATGTTGCTAATCGCTCAATATCACTAGAATTACTATTTTCTGAAGAGCTTAAGATTTTCACATTTGTCAAAGGTGTGTTGTCACTAAAGTTTACTATATCTGAAGGGTCACTATCGCAGGAATTACTATTTTCTGAAAATGGTTCTGAAGAAAACTGATTTAAATTTTTCAATAATTGTCTGTGTACTTAAATTTTTATTTTATTTTCGATTTCATTAACAGAAATTAATTCAATTCCAAATGTCTTCATGAACTGTCTACCAACTATTGTAATATATCTGTTTCTTTTTTTTCTTCATTGTGGCGGGAAAAAAACGGTGGCGTCGTCTCGGCGTCAATTGCGGCGTCACTTGCGGCGTTAACTTTAAATATTGACAAAAAATGTTTTTTTATTTTGATAGGCGGCCAATCCCACTTTTGACATTGTTGCATAAAAGTCTTATTTGCTTTTTCAATTATTTCAATAGTTTTTATTCACTTTTTAACTTATTTCTTATACGTGCATGTTAGAGCTGGAAGAAACATAGGTGATGTATCGATACATCGATGTTTTAAAAAATAGGATACATTGAGATTTTCGAACACCGATGTTCGATGTTTCCTTGATGGACGAGAGAGTAGTTTTAAGTTTCATTTTGATTCTCAACAAATAAAAACTGTAAAGTATGGATCTCAAATAAAATATTGTTCTCAAATATTTTTTTATAAAGAACTTTTACCCATTTTTATTGATTTATAATATAATAAGGACTAAAATACATTTAAAAAAAAAACACCCTAAACAATTTCAATGTGTCAATACATCGATGTTTTTTTCTGAAAAACATCGAATAATCGATGTAGCTAAACATCGGTGTTTTTGCAGCTCTAGTACAGTGGCTAAGTGAGCCACGTTCCGGACTCTTATGCCAATAATATGGGATTCGCTTGCTGCCGCATTTTCAAATCTCCAATCTGAATTTTCCGTTATGGAAATTCAATTAAATTCTTTCGAATTTTCCGATGAGCCTACCGCACTTCCACCGGCAACTCCTTCAAGTATAACATCTCCAGTTATTGCCTACTTAACCCCTTCTACGTCTCTTAACATTTCTGCAGTCACCCCGGCTATTATGTGCGATCCACCACTTTTATCGTCACCTCTCCAGTTGCGCCTTTGTCCAAAAAGAATCTTAAAAATTCTTTCGATAATACCACTGCCGTCAATATTCAAACGTTAAATCGCTTGTCGCGGTTAAGCCCAAGAAACAGGTTTTCGTTTCACGCCTTGCACCCAATACTTCGATTGAAGATGTACAATCATTTATTCAATCAAAAATCTCTGTACCGAACATTGTTGTAGAAAACTTTAAATTTAACTACACGTGAGATATCTCATCGATTAAAATAATATAATCGATAAATCCCGTTTTTTCTTCTGGCCCTGACGGAGTTCCAGCATGCGTACTTAGATTTTGTGCTGATTCGATTTTGAGCCAAGTCATAAGCTACTAGACTTGTCACTATCCAATAGTTATTTTGCACCTATTTGGAAAAAGTCTTTTTCCATTCCTCTTCACAAAAGTGGTTGTAGCCATAATGTGAAGAACTATAGATGTATTCCAAATTCTGCGCAATTCCTAAGATTTTTGAAAAAAATTTTACGGCTTAGTTAACTTATGTGTAAATCTATAATTTCACCCCATCAACATGGGTTCATAAAGGCAAGATCAAAAGCTTCTAATGTTTTAGAATTTTCATCTCATATTAATCTAGGATTTTGAAACAAAATGCAAACTGATATGGTTTATACTGACTTCAGTAAAGCATTTGACTCCGTAAATCATAATCTCTTAATTCACAAGTTAAATTGGATTGGTTTTCCTCAAAAGATCCTTTTGTGGATATCTGACTATTTAACTAACAGGTCTCAACGAGTTCTTTTTAAAGACTAGCTTTCTAAGCCGATCTTTGTTACATCTGGTTTCTTCAGGGCAGCCACCTTGGACCATTAGTATATAACCTTTTTATTATCACTCTAACATTCTTATGTATGCTAATGATGTGAAACTCTGTTTGACACATAATGATCCTAAAAATTACCTTCTTCAAACAGATCTTTATTTGTTTTTTGAATGGTGCAGCCATAATCTGCAGTATCTTAACTGTTTGAAGTGCAAGGTTATGTCATTTTACAGAGGTAACTATCATGTCATCAATTACAATCTTAACTTAACCCCACTCTTAAGAATATCTGAAATAGCTGATTTAGGTATCGTCTTTGATCATAAATTGAAATTTGATCGTCACATTACACAAATTGTCAATAAGGCATTTCGACTAATCGGGTTCATCAAAAGATGGGCAAAGAATTCGAAGGTCCTTACACGACAAAGTTTCTACTCTTTGCCGTGCGCAGTTTTAATTGGGTTCCGTCCGTATTCCCCAGATCTGGCCCCCATGTTTGCTGGTCGACGGGTTATAATGGTTTATCTAATAACTTCCTTGTTTATTATCCGATTGGATTGCAATTTTGAGAATTAGTTAATATAGTATTTATCTATATGCATACTGAAGCAGAACGTGAGTACTACGAATGCAAATAGGAAATGCGGGGGCAAATTGAAATTAAACCATACTTAAAGTATGGTTCAAAAAGTAAGGTAACATTTCAAATTTCGCGGGCAATATACTTTCGATTGTTGTTGAATGACGTAAATGATGACCCAGATTTACTCAAAAGGTTCATAACTAGTGACGAATTATGGCTATATGGTTATGATATCGAAACCAAAGCCCAATCGTCCCAATGGAAGAGCCCAGGTGAGCCAAGACCGAAAAAAGCACGCCAAGTTCGATCAAATGTCAAAGTTTTGCTCACTGTTTTCTTCGATTACCATGGCGTGGTGCATCAGGAGCTCTTACCATATGGTCGTACGGTCAATAAACAGTATTATCTAGAAGTTATGCGCCGTTTGCGAGAAGCAATACGATAATGCCCTGCTCATCATCTTTGCTTGTGAGAGATTTTTTGGCCAAAAACAACACCACAATCATGCCTCAGCCACCATATTCACCGGATTTGGCCCCATGTGACTTTTTCTTGTCCCAAAACTAAAGAGACCTATGAAAGGACGGAGATTTGCAACGATTGAGGAGGTAAAGACTGAATCGCTGGAAGAGCTTAAGGCTCTACCGAAAAGTGCTTATGAAAAGTGCTTTGAGGATTGGAAAAACCGTTGGCATAAGTGTATTGTATCTGAGGGGGATTACTTTGAAGGGGACAACATAAATATTGATAAATAAATAAATACTTTTTCTTAAAAATACAAAGTCACCTTACTTTTTGAACACATCTTCATGCTAAATTTGGTACCCCTAGCATTAGTAATAGCTGAGATCGGCGCTTTCATCCAGACAGACGGACATCTCGGCTCGTGGAACCGTTTCTATTCTATATCATGACTCTGGCTGATGTCGATGAATTTCCTAAATTAGATACTTTAGCAAGGTGAACTACGGTTTGGAAAGTTAAAAAATGTGAAGTTGGTTTTCTTGTAGATGAGAGGGAAGGTGTTCTTGAAGGTTTTTGAATTTGTTTAGGATGAAAGATATCTCTATATATGGTCGAACATGTATTAAAGAGATGATCTGTAAACTTGAGAGACAGAAACATTTGTTGGCGAGAAAAATTTAAAACCCTTTTGGAGGTGGTCAAATTTGTTTGGATATGAGTTGGAGAATAAATTAATCGGTTTATATCTTTGATTACTCTAGGTGTTGTAGAAAAGTTAAAGATGTATTTGATTAAAATTAATATACGATTCTTATATTAAAATGTTGTCAATTTACTTGGCTTCTTTATACAATAAACTAAATCTAAGAAAGTTTAGGAAAGTGATAGTTGCTTTATGGTCTCTGACTTATATTGAAATGTTGTCAATTTACTTGGCTTCTTTATACAAAAAACTAAATCTAAGAAAGTATAAGAAAGTGATAGTTGCTTTATGGTCGCTGACGTGTGTAGAAGTGTTTTATCGAGCTCCTTATAAAATTGGTTGATTTGAGTGAAGTGAATGGTTATTAATATAAAACAAATAAATACATCAAAAGCGAAAGAGACGAATACATATTTTTTGTTTGAAATAGTGTAAGCAAGTAGTTTTACATCCTCAAATAAAAGACCAAAAACAAAAAAAAAAAAACTAAAAGAAACACTGCCGGCTCTCATTCAGCGAGCGGTCAATCAACCTTAACCCGACGAATTTACCTTTGCCAACAACTCAAGAAAGAGCGCGCTCCTGCTCTACCTCACTACTAACTTCGTCACAAAACCCAGAAGCTCCAAACACTTGCGAAATTTCTTTACGCTTACCTACGGTGACTAGTACTGTGACAACAACCACTGCAACTGCAATTACAACAACAACAGGAACGGTATCGTAAGCTCGCACAATTTCGTCGACGCAAGCACTTGCTTTCACTGAGCCAGCGATCAAAACAAAAACACACCTTGACGGTTCTGCTGCGCTATCAGAAAAGTAAATCGTAAACAAGAACGCCGGGTCCACCATAAAGACTTGAATGGATCGCAACATAACAATAATAAGAAAACTTAGACCTCAAAATAATAAATAACAAAAAAACAAGTCAAAAATTACACGCGACAATGCTAACATGCTCACTAATAAAATGAAAGCAAACACCAACAGTTGAGCTGCTGCAAACTTATATTGATGAAAGTGTACAAACGACAAAGTCAACTAAAGGGGAACCTAAGAAGGTCAAGGTAATACAATATATATTCGCGAAAAAAGCTCAAGTGCATTAGTAAACAAAATAGCCACACTAATAGTAGAAAACTCATTTTACGTAGTCCCCCTGAGAACATAAATGAAACAAAAGTTCAAACTGAAACCGAGGCTAGCCATCGTCTCCTAACCAAATTCTTTGGTCTCCGAGACACATCTAACAGACAAGCACAGCTTCCAAATTCCAGGATACCAACTCTACGCCACAATCCATCCGAACGGCAAAGCCCATGGCGGCACTTGCATACTTATCAGAGGTAGCATCAAACACCACCTTCATAATAGAACTGAAATGGACTACCTGCAATCCACTTCCATTAGCATGCAATCCAGCAACTATATAACTGAATGGCCCTACAGGCTGACAGGCAATAGGACCAACTGGGCAAGCTAACGAAATATGTTTGTACTCTCAAGGACCCACTCAAACAGTGCTTACCGATGAGAATGTTGACCGCCTGGCCGAATCGATGGAGGAAACACTTGTTGCTGCAGCCAAGGCCTCTACCCCTCCAGGCACACATAAAATGACAAATCATAGCAAGACAAATCGCGAAATCGAACAGCTAGTACTTGAAAAACGAAGACTAAGAAGAGAATGGCAGAATCACAAATAGCTAAAAATACCAACACGTAGACTAACCAGGGCACTTAAGCTTGAGGAAGCAAACGCCCAGCATTTATACATCGAACAACTATCGCCCACCAGCAAAAAGAACACTTTGTGAAAAGCACACAAAAATATTCAGCCACCAAGAGAAACAGTCGTTCCACTACGAGGCCCCTCTGAATGCTCGATTCGCAGCGAAGTAGACAGAACTAATCCGTTCGCCGTTCGATCTCTCCAGAAAATATTTTACCAAATTCTGCTAGCAACTCATTTGTCCTACCTGCAGTAACTAAAAACTTGCCACCAATAAATCCAATAACATTAAGCCCAAAAAATCAACAGGACATGACTTGGTGGAACTCCCACCGTGTGCGGTTTTGACCTTATGCCATCTCTTCCACGCTATTACGAAACTTGGATACTATCCCCAAAGGTGGAAAAAGGCGGTCAAAGTGAAGATTCCCAACCCAGGCAAAGACAAAATCCAATCCTCCTACAGACTAATCAGTCTCCTAACGTGTCTCTCGAAACTGTTTGAAAAGGCATTTTTAAAACACCTAGCTCCCTAAACAAGAAGTTGAAATACAATACCATCGGATCAATTTGGCTTTCGCAAAAATCATGGAACGATCGAACAGGTTAATCGCATCACAAACGAAATTCGTACTGCTTTTCAGCACCGGGAATACTATTCAGCTATATTCTTAGATGTCGCACAACCATTTGACCGAGTCTGGTTAGAAGCATGATGTGCAAGATAACAAAACTCCTTCCCCGGAATACACACAAAGTGTTCGAATATTACCTCTTTAAATGAGTGTTCTCAATCTGGTGTAACAGTTCGACTTCACACGACCGCGTTATTAATGCTGGAGTCCCCCAGTGTAGTGTGCTGGGGCCCGTTCTTTACACCTTATAGCCGACTGCAGCGCAAAGATTTTCCAGCCCAGCAAGGAGAGCCGTCTCTAACTAATACAATCATTTCAAATTTTAATTAATCTAAGTTATATAATGAGATTTGATTAATTATTGTTAGTCTCACAATAAGAGAAGATCCAATAAATAATGCAACAAGTTTGAAAAACAAAAAAAAAGAAAGTATACGATCTAAGTCTATCGAATTTCTTGACGAAAACATGAAATTTGTTTTTGGTTTTACCCACGCCTCCTTCGCTTTCTTAAATCGAAAAAATTCAATTGCAGACGTGTGATAGGAAAGATATGATATTTTAGTGTTTGGTTTCGAATGAATAATAATTATGTAATACGAAATTCGTTCCAAATTAATGAAATAATTTTGGTAGACAATCTGGTAAATAACAGGTTTGTATTATACACTAGCACACTCGAATGTAGTTTTCTTATTTTAAAGAAACTTTTATGCGTACATTATTTTTAAATTTAAACAATATTTATTCTGATTCAGCATCATCAAATGAGTCGATTGAGCTATGTCTGTCTGTCCGTATGAACGCCTAGATCTCAGAAACTGTGTAGGCTACAGCTACCAAATTTTCTAACAACATTCGTGTATGTTTCAGAGAATAGAAATTTTTTTGAAATTGTGACACTTCTCTTGCCACCTCTGTAATAACTTTTTAGAAGCAAGAATACAACCAAAGTTGAATGTTACACATGACAAATACCTTTTGCTTGTTTGTGAAAATTTCAATCAAATCGGACTGTAAATATGTAAGATATGATACGAATTAAAACCATTTTGAACGTATACTTATAGACCTTTGTTAAACAAGTTCAAATCTAGCGTCAGACACATAACATTTTATTAAACTTTTTATTTTCATATTATGATAATAGAAATGGTTCACGATGCAACCTTGCCGCCCGTTCAAAGGGTGACCCATTAGATCGGTGCGTCAAAAATACTGTGGTAGTCTGTGGTCTGTATATAAGGGATATACTAACTTTGTGCTAATGTATGTAACAGTCAGAAGGAGGCGTCGGAGACCCCATAAAGAATATATATTCTTGCTCAGGATCATAAGCCGAGAAGATTGAGCCATGTCCGTCTGTCTGGATGAACACGCCGATCTCAGCTATTACAAAAGCTAGGGACACCAAATTTAGCATGAAGATTCCTGTAGAAGATTCCATACGCAGATCAAGATTATTTTCAATTCGGGATACCACGCCTACCGCTCGCGCAAACCGACCATTTCCTATTTACATTCGAAGTACTCATGTCTCAACGTTCTGCTTCAGCCCAAATAGAAAAATACAATATTAACCTATCCTCCAAATTGCAATCCGATTTTAACCCTTCGATCAGCAAACAAGTTGTCGATGACGTCTAACTATTTTAATTGTACAGGAAAGAAAAGGACGAACGATGCGAACGCGTAGCGTGAGCTGTTTCTCGACTCTTCTTTTCCATGCACATGTCACCGAAAATACATATGCATAAATATATACTAATACTCAACCAATAAGTGGGGTGGTAGATCGATATGAATGTATGCAAGTATTTACACGCATGTGTACATATTCATAATATACATAATATGCGAACGTGCACATATGGTTATTATTTAATAATTCATATTTTAGAGTCAGTAGAAATACAATACATAAAATGCAATTAAATAAATTTTTATTTTGATTACTCGATATTTTGCGAGTTATCGATATTGGCCAATTTAAAATTTATGAAGAAATACCGATATATACTGCTCACACCGTTTTTTGCAAATTTTGGAAATTGCGGCGATAAATTATTGGCAACGTATCGAAACTTATGCAAGGTGGCAGTTTACTGCAGTGATATGATGAATTTGTAGCTTGCGATTTGTATCAAACAATTAGATACTTTTAATGGCAACATACGTCGAAGGGTGTCTCACTGTCGCATGCCTCTCGACTGTTGCTCTCGTTCCAACTCCTGAGGCAATCGGAGAGGCGGATTCGATTCCCCGGTTGAGCAGGTTCACATTTTGTGTTTTCATATTTATTTATTATTATTTTATATATTTTGATATATTTTATTACATAAAATGTACATAAATTTTTATTTATACAGAGCGAGAAGACACAATATGCATTTTTAGCTCGTACCAAAAAATAAAGAAGCAAATGTAACGAATTTTGGCACGCACTAAAAATGCATACATACGAGGTGTGTTCAAAAGGTGACTTTGTGTTTTTAAGAAAAAATATTTATTTATTTATCAATATTTATGTTTTCACCTTCAAAGTAATCCCCCTCAGATACAATACAGGGGGGATACAAAAGCCATGAACAGTTTTTCCACAATTCTGGACGTTTTCTTCGTATTGCTTCTCGCAAACGGCGCATAACTTCAAGATAATACTGTTTATTGACCGTACAACCATATGGTAAGAACTTCTGATGCACCACGCCATGGTAATCGAAGAAAACAGTGAGCAAAACTTTGACATTTGATCGAACTTGGCGTGCTTTTTTCGGTCTTGGCTCACCTGGGCTCTTCCATTGGGACGATTGGGCTTTGGTTTCGATATCATAACCATATACCCAGGATCGTCACCAATTATGACCCTTTTAAGTAAATCTGGGTCATCGTTGACGTCATTCAACAGCTCTTGAGCGATGCTCATGCGACGGTTCTTTTGGTCAAAATTTACCAAAAAATCGCCGAGCACACAAAACACCTATAACCTTTACGCCTCCCACAACCAAACAAAAAATACCATTCACTTGAATCTTGGAACGGATGTTCTTGAAGAGTGTACCAACATAACAAAACAAAAAAATCGATAATCGAAAGTACATTTCCCGCGAAATTTGAAAAGTCACCTTACTTTTTGAACCCACCTCGTATACTTATTTCCATCACGCTTAGTCTAATACTCACGACACTTGTCTATTCGTTTTTTTTTTGTCAATGCTCTCTTCTTCCTGATTTGTTAATTAAATTTGTGCGTGTCGTTCGAATGTATTCATACAAGCAATTTATTATTTATTATTATATAGGTAATTGTTGAATTTGATATAATAATATACGATTAAGTATTGTATATTATAACCCAGGGCATCAACAAAATAGTGAAACACTTTTATTGTTGTTTGACACTTCAATAATTATTATATTTAAGCAACCGATTGAATCAACCGCACTGTCTCGTTGTCTGCAAGCGAATAGAACGATTACTCTATAACATGTGAATGCATGTGAATGGTAAACCATGTCATGTGAATGACAAACAACGACATGGTCCTCTTAATTCACAACTATGCATAAGTGTGACTTTTGTATTTTCAACACGCCACCTCAAAAATCACACTGATACAAACTGATTAAAAATTAATGAAATGAAAAATTACTTTCAGACGAGTGCATGCGTTTTCTAATGGTTGTATTCTTATTCTTTTCTTTTTTCTCTGGGGCTGCTTTTATTGAACCAGCATTTGCTGCAAATAATTGGGGAAACCCAGTAAAACCCAATTAGTTCAATCAAATAAAAATTTAACAAGAGCAACAGTCGAGTTGCACACGACAGTAGGATACCCTTGGACGTATGTTGCCATAAAAAGTATTTAATTGTATAATACTAATTGCAAGCTATAAATTAATAATAATACTGGAGTGCGCTGCCACCTTGCTTCAATTTCGATATTTTGCCAATAATTTATCGCCGCAATTCCCTAAAGCGGTGTGAGCAGTAGATATCGGTATTTCTTTATAAATTTTAAATTGGTTAATATCGATAAGAAGGTCCAAGGGTATAAAAATAAAAAAATAATAATAATTATCAAACCAATTTTCCATTCAATGGTTATACTTAACTATTAGATAATTAAATTTAAATTATTAAAATATGCCTACATACATATTTACATATATCCTGTCATTTGATTTCTTAATTTCTAACCTATTCCAAACATTACAAACTCATGCCTGAATACTAACAGATATTCCATTGTGATGGCTAGGCAAAACCTCAAAAGTCCTAGCACTAATCTTTTCATTATCTAGTATATTTGAAAACGCCCAATCAATATGTGTATCCATATTGGTAGTGGACGTTTTCAAATCTAACAAACTCCTTAATCCTTTGCTAATCAAAAAATTATAAATACTCTTACACCTGTTAAAGGTTTTGAGGCACAAATTAAAATCTCCTAAAACTAGCAAGCTATCCCCTAAATAACCTAAACGAGAAAATTGATGAATTATCTCCTCAAATTCTATTTTAAATGTGGACAGAGGAAAGTCTGGACTTTTATATAATATAAGAAAACTTATGGCATCAAACCTAAATATGCCGAACTCAAAAACTACTGAGCCAAAAGTTTTTCTACTGCTAAAGGTATGGGAAACTCTATCTACTAGCTCGTTCTTTACATAAATTATGATGCCTGTTAAAGGCCTAATTGATTCAAGTTGAACCACAATAGTGAACCCAGGTATTTCTACAGTTTCATTGCTTATGGAAGTTTCCACGAAACATAATATTGATGACTGAAGCATCAGCTTGTCCGATCGAATATCTTCAAGATGGGAATTCAAGCTCTGAGTATTATGGAAGAAAATGTTAAGGGCAGAACTGTTAATTAAATAATCGTAATGAGTACACAGTAGTTTTTCAGTCCGCAATTTCTTCAATTGGGCTTTCACTTTATCATTATTTGGGGAGACTTAGGAGGAACAAAATTCCCAATAATGAATAATCCTAAAGCAGTAGTTGCTCTACTGCAAGCTACGTATAATGCAGCACGCTGCATTCTGGAATGAGCATGGACTACCACTTTGCCATACGTAGCTCCCTGACTCTTATGAATTGTGATGCCTTCAGCAGGCACAATTGGAAACTGCCTACGGTCAATATTAATTTGTGCGTTATTTGAATATTGAAAACTGCGAACAATTTTCTGAATAGGAGTCCATGAAGGATCTGTACGATGTGTACACTTCGAACGCGCAGATTCTCCTACAGTTTCCTCTGTAAATTTCATCCATAAAATGTTGGGAGTGTTGGATGTATTGAAATCTATTTGCATCAACACACCTGATGCCCCGTTTACTAATCCATCCCCTGTGTCTACATTGACCGTCATCATGTACTTGGCAGTATTTTTTAGGAGAACAGAGTCCCTGTTTAGCGGAAGTTTTAAAACCCTTCACTTCTTCTAATATTATTTGTTTCCTAGCTGGTTCCAAATGGCCCGCCTTAATAAAATCTTCAGCAGTAGAGAAAAATTGCTCAGTAGCAATTGAGTTAAGTTTCGTTACATTAAATAAATCAACCTCATTATTGTTACTAAACAGATGAATTGCATCATCGGGCACTGCCGATGGTTCGCATATTCTAGATTGGAAAAGGACAATATCATCGGCTGTCATACAACCCGATGCCATATTATTTAAGGCAGAAGCGAAAAGCTGATCGTCACTTTGACGCATTATCTCTGTGAGCTCAAAATACAAAAAAAGGTCCCAGAGATACGTACCAAATATTTCATGGCAAGGATCAGTGGTATTTGGATCGAAAATCCAACTGATTCCTACCGGCTGTTACTGTCTAAGATCACCGAATACGATGATAGAAACACCACCAAAAGGAGAAGCTAACCATTGATATTTCATTAATAATAATTAATTGAAGATCGATTAACCTTAAATGAAGGGTATTAACTAAATCATGACTTAAAGCCCTTAGAGGTGCTGAGCGAGATTGATTAACAGGAAGTGAAATCATGGAATGCAGTGTCGAACCTCTTATTAAGAGGATTTTAACAGATGTCGGATCAGCTCCTAGTCTACTGTTATACATTACGGATAATGACTGAACATTGCTGATATATGTAAGTCGACTCTCCGACTCCGGCACCGCCTCCAACAAATTCATAAAAGACTGTATAGATTTTGGCATTATGCAAAGCATGTGTGAAATATAGCTTCTGCTTTAAATTAAGAGATCTAACTATATTAGCTAAGCTTTCCTGAGAAACTAAGGCTGGAAGCTTGATAAAACGGACATTACTATCTTCATCATTCATATCAATATTTCCATCCACATTTAAAACATTTAGATGTAGATCTATTTCAGGCAATCCTAAAACTGTGAAGCCATCATCTACCACTTCCTGTTCTCCTACTTGATTATTCTCATTTTCTGCTTCCTCTGTTAAGTGGCTCAGAGCATCTTCTAGTTCCCTATCATCTAGTAAATTATATTTTCTGCGATTGTTCTCTACTAACTCCGAATTTTCCCTACAGAACTCCGAACTGCCTTGAGTGGCAGAGTGCTTACGTAAGCAAATTGATGTGCTATTCCTAATGCTAATCATTTCTAACTTTTTGAAGTTATGAAATAATTTATCAGTTCTACAACCTCTTCTATCAAAATTCCTAAGCTCTGATCTAACTATAGTTGTAAAACTTTCCTGACATTTCCTTTTAATGCCTGCAAATATTGTGGGAAAAGCCAGCTCCTCTGAATCACAATCGGTTATCATGTCAAGAGGTCGCTGACCCTCTCCTGGTGCTATAGCAATTCGAGGAATATCTATGTTTTCAACAGGGACATTTTCCATGAAGGTTTCTTGACCTCCTGGATTCAACTCTACCTCTTCTTCTACTACTCTATGCTCATTAGGTTGTGCTGCCTTTTCTAACATTTGACACACAATGTCCCTGTCGTCTGCTGACGCAACAAATGGTACAGTCTCAGCTGAGTAAGAAGACAACCACTGCTCATTGATAGTAACCTGGTGCTTCTTATAAAGTTCTGTGTTCACTAAATACCGAATTGCATCAACTATCTTTGAGGGCCTTATGGTTTCAGCCATGAAATCATGGTTATACTCCATCCTACGCTTAAGATGAATCTGAACTACTTCGGCTTCATTAAATGCCCTGGGAAGGGAAGTTACAACATTTGCAACTGGAATTGGCACATTGATCACTGCTCCTTTAATGGCACTTTGACGTCCATATCCAAGAGACTTTATGATCATAAAAGGAAGACGGGGAGAAATCAGCCTTTCTCCTAGAGGCGTCAAGCCTTTCAGGCATTCCGGAAGCTCCGGAAAATTTAGGCCATTTGTAATAGAAGCCTTTGGATTTTTCCCTGACTTAATACTGCGGCTGCAGGTTTTGCAAAAGCTAAACCTATTATTATGGGATGGAAACATAGAGGAAAGATACAAAATATCAACACTATCTGCCTCACTACACTTTTCCTCTATGACCTCACGCGAAATTTTGTCCACTTGATGTGGAAACCACAAACCTTTGCAACATATGCAAACCTGATCGGGTCCCTGCTTGACTGTCTTATTAAAATTGGCTATTAGGCAATCTAAACTAGTTTTAACCTGCGATATCCTATCATCTGGAAGGGTATTCGCACGGTCCACTCTATTGCGGGACGCGTTTCTCCTATTCTCTGCTATCCTATTGGTGCAAATACTCCTACAGAGACTCACTCTTTGCGACATATTCCTATGGGCTTCAAAGGCCTCACGTTGAGCTCGAATTCGAGCACTGCGGCGTGCACTAGTATTGCGTGCCTGCTCAACAATCCTACGAATAGGATTGTTTCTAACCTGAGACCTTTGACTTCTATCTATTGCCGTTTCTAAAATTCGCGTCTCCTGATTTTGTCGCTGAATCGCCCTTCTAACAGCATCTCGTCCGCTTTCGTTGGACCTGAATTGTGGACATTGCCTGCGCCTCGATCGACGCAAAGTATTGGCAAGTTGTTCGGCATTTCTAGTTGAATGATCAGTTCGTCGAACACGGCGACGAACTGCATCCTGCTCTCTTTCCTGAGATCGAAACTCAGCATCTTGCCTGCGACTCGAACGACGCGAAGTGTTGGCAAGTTGTTCGTCTGTTTTAATTGCAGAATCACTGCGACGTACACGGCGACGAACTGCATCCTGCTCTCTTACCTGAGATCGAAACTCAGCATCTTGCCTGCGACTCGAACGACGCGAAGTGTTGGCAAGTTGTTCGTCTGTTTTAATTGCAGAATCACTGCGACGTACACGGCGACGAACTGCATCCTGCTCTCTTTTCGAGATCGAAGGTCAGCATCTCGCCTGCGCCTCGAACGACGCGAAGTGTCAGCAAGTTGTTCTTGTAATCTGATTGGCGAAGAAGATTATTTACGCGTACCTGCTCAGAAAAGTCTATATCTGACCTATTCAAACGATTTCTTTTTCGCTGTGTTTGACTCCTATTGCAAGCTGACTTTCTCTTAAGTCTAGGCATCTTCTAATATATAAGTTTTAAAATAATATATAGGTATGTTAAAAATAAAATTCTTATAAATTAATTTAATTTGAATATATATTTATCAAAAATTAATATATAGTTATATATATAAAATAAAGTTAGTATATTTATTTATATATATAAATATATTCATATATTTAAATAGATATATATATATTATAATTATATTCATATATTTAAATAAATATATGTATATTATTTAAAATAATTATATTATAAATGAAAATAAATATCTAATGAAAGAACAAATAATAATAAAATTTAATAAGAAAAATAAAAATAAACAGAATGTGGAAAAAAGAATAAATATAAATCAAAGAAATAATAAATTAAACCTGCAAGAAATTCCAGCAAAAATTCCAATTTGAATCGCGGAAACGAACCGATACCGATGTTCACGTACAATCACACACACTTCAGAAGAGTCTTCACACATATATGTATGCATGCACAAAAATACGTTACGCTGTGTACCGCACTTTTCTAAAATTGCGCGCCACGTTCCGGGCAGGGCGCAATCATTCACACGCATAAAAAATGTTCCGTTAACGCATAACAATCACACACGAGGATTTACTTATTATATACTCGACTTATATTAATTTGCATTAAATGTTAAATGTATCACGAACACGCGAATTAATTATATATTATTTTATATTTAATATCGAAAATACAAATGATAATCGACAATCGACGACGACACCGAACACGCCAATCGCAAACTACAAATTAACATACGAGGGTCGTTTGATAAGTCCGTGACTTTTTGAATAAAATATATTTTTTTCGTCAAAGAAGCGTTTTATTTCTCAACATAATCTCCTTTTAGCTCTATACATTTAGTCCAGCGTTTTTCCAATTTTTTTATTCCTTCCAAATAATAGGTTTTCTCAAGGCCCTCAAAATAGTCGTTTGTTTCTGTGATGACCTCTTCATTTGACCCGAATCTCTTACCGCCGAGCCATTTCTTCATGTTTGGAAACAAAAAATAGTCACAGGGGGCTAAATCTGGAGAATATGCTGGATGGGGTAGCAGTTCGTAGCCCAATTTATGAAATTTTGCCATGCTGACTACACACGTGTGCACCCGTGCATTGTCCTGATGGAACAGCACTTTTTTTTCGCCAAATGCGGTCGTTTCTGCTTCAAATCAATATCGAATCTGTCCAAAAGCTCTGAATAATATTCGCCGGTGATCGTTTTACCCTTTTCAAGGTAATCGATGTGAATGATACCTTGTGCATCCCAAAAAACTGTGGCCATGACCTTGTTGGCCGACAGACCCACCTTGGCCTTCTTTGGTGCACGTTCACCCGGAGAAACCCACTGTCTTGATTGTTCTTTGGTCTCTGGTGTGGTGTGGTGGATCCATGTTTCGTCTACGGTAACGAAACGGCGCAAAAATTCGTTTGGATTGCGGTTGAACATCGCCAAACACTCCTTTGAAATGGTCACACGGTTGCGCTTATGGTCGTGTGTGAGCAATCGCGGCACCCATCGCGCGGAAAGCTTTTTCATGTCCAAATATTCATGTAAAATGTGATGTACCCGTTCAGTTGAGATGCCTACAGCCTCAGCTACCTCACGCACTTTCATTCTCCGATCATCCAATATCATTCCATGGATTTTGTCGACGATTTCTGGCATGACGACCTCTTTTGGGCGACCTGAACGTTCGGCATCACTTGTACTGGTACGACCACAACGGAACTCAGTAAACCATTTCTTAACCATTGAAATTGATGGTGCAGAGTCCCCATAATATTTATCAAGTCTTTCCTTGGTTTCGGTGATGGATTTTTTACGCAAAAAATAATGCTTAATTAGCACACGAAATTCACTTTTTTCCATTTTCGTTAAAATTCACGAGATCGTCTGCTTTCAATGCCTATAAAACGCAAACTAAGAAACGCAGCTTTCTCAAAATTTTACAGTCAGCTGTTAATCGATAACTGCTGACAGGAGCAGTGTTGTATTTAGAGCAGGTGCGCGGCAAATACAAAAAGTCACGGACTTATCAAACGACCCTCGTATCTTCGTAAAATACTAAAGAAAATTATTTGTGGCGCCCAACGTTTCGGCCAATATTCATTGAATATAAGTAACTGCTACATAATATAATAATGTGGCTATAATTATAATAAAATGCTTTGTTCCGCTCAAGTTCTTGGGCAATAATAAATGAATATTAGTCCCCTCAATCTAAAGGCTTAAATCTATATGCAATCAACGTTTATCTTCTGTCTCTTCCTATGTTCTTCTTTTCTTTTCCCTTGCAGTTTCTAATAAGAACTCTCCGACCTTGCAAAGATAAGCAGACCTTTTGTTGTGTTCTTTGGTTCTTGTTTACTTTCTCATCTGCAGATCAGTTGCAGAAAGCTACACGTATTCTCCGTCCGTCAAACGATGAGCATTCTCTTTACCTTTGTTCTCTTACTTCTCTTATCAATGTATGCGTCTGGATAGCACCTTAGCTTCAATTAGCTGTGCTTTATATATTAAGATTGTAATTGATGACATGATAGTTACATCTGAAAAATGACATAACCTTGCACTTCAAACAGTTAAGATGCAGCGGATTATGGCTGCACCATTCAAAATACAAATCAAGATCTGTTTGAAGAAGGTTATTTGAAGAATCGTTGTGTGTCAGAGTTTCACATCATCAGCATACATACTATAAGAATGTTACAGTGAAGTCACGGACTTATCAAACGACCCTCGTAACACTGAAGCGCGCTGCCACCTTGCAACAATTTTGATACGTTGCCAATAATTTATCGCCGCAATTAAAAAGTGCGCGAAACCTTAAATTTATAATAATGATCTATAGAATCTAATATACATACAAAATATACATATATTAAAAAAACAAAGTAGAAGAAATGTTAGTACATTTTTTTCAAACATAGTTTCAATAGACGTGGGGATATAATATAATTTACACATATTAATATAATTTATATGCAAAACATATGAAATATATATCGATATGTTTAATATATATTAAAAGCTATCGATATGATAGCTCATAATATATCGTGAAATCTAAATTAATATTTATTTAATAAAAAGTCAATATATAAATTATTAAATAATAATAATAATATGTCTATATTAGAAATCTAGTAAATACCTGCATTCATGCATGCCGATCAACCACGCTATTGGTTGTATATAATTTTACATATGTATGTGTGAACACAAATTAAGTATGTATAAGTGTTTGCATTTATGCACATGTATTTTGGGTAATTGACATGTGCATGAAAAAGAAGAGTCGAGAAAAAGGCTCGCGCTTCGCGCTCGCATCGTTTATCCTTTTCTTTCATGCACAAGTAATTTAGTTCTGACGTCATCGACAACTTCTTTGCTTTCTTCATATTAATATATACGCCACCTATTGGTTGAGTGTTAGCATATATTTATGCAAATGTATTTTCGGTAATTGACATGTTCATGGAAAAGAAGAGTCGAGAAACAGCTCGCGCTTCGCGCTCGCATCGTTGTCCTTTTCTTTCATGCATAAGGAATTTAGTTCTGACGTCATCGACAAGTTCTTTGCTGGTCGAAGTGTCGAAATGGTTTATCTAATAACTTCAGTGTTTATTGTCTGATCGGATTGCAATTTGGAGGATAAGTTCATATATTATTTATCTATATATATGCTAAAGCAGAACGTTAAGAAATGAGTTCTTCGAATGTAAATAGCAATGTAAACCAAAATTGGCGGTTTGCGGGGGCGGTAGGCGTGTTATTCAAAATTGAAAATAAACTTGATCTGCGTATGGTATACAGGAATCTTCATGCTAAATTTGGTGTCCGTAGCTTTTGTAATAGCTGAGATCGGCGCGTTCATCCAGACAGACAGACAGACGGACAGACAGACGGACATGGCTCAATCGACTCGGCTATTGATCCTGAGCAAGAATATATATACTTTATGGGGTCTCCGACGCTTCCTCCTTTTGCACAAAGTTAGTATACCCTTTTTTGACCATTTTCAATGGTCCAAGGGTATAACAAGATTCACTTAAATAAACATAGTAATAGTTAGTCTAGTAATTGTTTTGGTTTGATTATGGTTATATATATATAAAAGATTCAGACTTCATATAAAAATTTTTTTGCTCATTTAGATTATTTTGATCATTCAAGATTCAGTTAGCCCCAGTTGGTCCCGCAGTACAATGAATCTGGCAGTTGGTAGTGGCTTTGTCAAAATATCAGCCAATTGTAAATCTGTGGAAAGATACTTAACACAAATTAGTTTGTTTTCAATTTGTTCTCTGGTAAAATGATATTTGATATATATGTGCTTAGTTCTCTTGTGGCATGGGGATTATTGGCTATACTTATACAACCTTGGTTATCCTCGAAAATAACTATTGGACCATTTAATTCTAATTTCATTTCATTTGTTAATGATTTTAGCCATAATGCTTCCCTTACTCCTTCGAATAAGGCCATATATTCAGCTTCGGTAGATGAAGCAGCAAAAGATTTTTGTTTCATAGTACTCCAGCAAATTGAATAATTTTCAAACATTTTAAATATATACCCTGTAGTACTTCTTTTGTCAGTCTCATTTCCGGCCCAATCAGAATCAACATACCCCATAAGAATTTTATTTACTTTCAAATTCCTTTTAAATGATAAATTTTAATTGACAGTTCCTTTTAGATATCTTAAAATTCTTTTAAGACATTGCCATAATTCTCTATTATTGTAGTTAGTATATCGACTTAAGATACTTATCGATGTACTTAAATCCGGTCGTGTACATAACATTACGTACATTAAACAACCAATCAAATTCCTACATGGTGCTTCATATGACTCTTCTACTTGCAAAGCCTCATAATTTATTTTGCTTGGAAGTGGAGTCCCAACTGGATTACAATCTTCCATATTGAATTTTTTCAAAACATTTTTAATATATGCAGATTGACTAAGACAAATTTTTTCTTTCAATTTTTATGCCAATAAAATATCGTATTTCATTTAGTTCGGTCATTTGAAACTTATTCAAAAGATATGTTTTAAATTTAGACATTCTTTAAGAATCAATAGTAGAAATTATTATATCGTCAGCATATAAGAGTATATATATATTTTTATGTATATCTCCTTCATCTAGAATATATATACATCTGTCTACTTCTAGACTCCGAAATCCAAAATTTTGCAATGCACTTTCAAATATCTCAAACCAGCATCTTGCAGCTTGTTTTAGACCATAAATGGCTTTATTAAGTTTACATACTTTATTTCCATCATACTGTATTAAACCTTTTGCAATTTTCATATAGATTTCATCTTTTAGTGCTCCATTTAAAAAAGCTGTTTTGACATCCATCTGATGGATCAATAAATCATATTGATTTGAAAAAGGCTAAAAGATATCTAAAACTAGAAATTCGTGCAACTGGTGCAAAAGTCTCATCATAATCCATCATATATTCTTGGGTGAATCCCCTGGCTACCAATCTTGCCTTATATTTAAGTAAATTACCATTTTCATCTTGTTTTATACTAAAAACCCACTTGCAATCTACTATGTTTTTATCCTTAGGCATTTGCACTAAGCACCATGTATTATTTACAAAATGAGAATTCAGTTCGTCTTTAATGGCATCCTCCCACAAGGTTCTGTCATCACGAGTTTTAATCTCTTCATATGTATTGGGAATATCATTTAAGCACATTTGGGTATTCATCAGACACTTTTCTAAAAATCTATATGATAACTTTGGTTTATCTTTAATTCTCTCACTGCGTCTAATTTGTTCTTGATTTTTATTTTCTTTTATTTTATCACCAGTTTCAGCCACTGGATCGGTATTCTCGAGACAAGTGGAATTTTCATTTAGATTTTCATCAGACTTCGAATCCGTAGATTCACAATTTTCCTGCAATGGAAAATTCGACTCTTCATTCTCTTCAATTAGAGAATCACTGTACTGGTCAAAAACATCATGTTTTTCCACAAAGTCATTTTCATTTGAAGTCACCGATTTCATATTTATTTCATCCACCACTACATCTCTAGCTGTCATAAATTTTTTAAGTTCTCATTCCACAACTTATAGCCATTTGGCTCATATCCGACAAGTATAGTTTTGATCGATTTCTCGTCAAATTTTCTCTTTCGCACTTTATTTAGTGCATATACTGTCGAGCCAAATATCTTTAGATATTTCAATACTGGCTTCTTTTTATGCCACATTTCAAATGGTGTTTTTCTTATATTTTTTAAAGCTCTACTTGGGGACCGACCTGTTAATTAAATATGTTGCTGTCAAAACAGCTTCACCCCAAAAACTTTTATTTAGTTTAGTACAGTTAATCATAGAGCGAGCTTTTTCAGTGATTGTTCTAATCATCCGTTCTGCAACACCATTCAGCTGTGGGGGGTATGAGGAACCGTTAAATGATAGCTGATACCTTTTTCGACACAAAAGTCACGCATTTCATTAGAGAGATATTCTCTTCCATTATCAATATATAGATTAACCATTTTTAAATTGAAATGAGCCTCACTCTTTGCTACAAAATCTTTAAATATTGTACAAAGAACACTTCCGATTTATAAGTTATTAAATACGTCACACAATAATGTGTATATTGATCAATAAATACTACGTATTAGTTTTTATTATCAATAGTTGAGGGCGTAATCGGACCGCATACATCCGAATGAATTACAAATAGTGGGCGTTCTATATTTTCTTTATTTTTGTGTTTTTCAAATTTTAGTCTTGATTGCTTTCCGTTAATACACGCCTCACATAATTTACTACTATTTACTTGTACGTAAGTTCACTATCTTCAAACAAGCCATCTCGTTTAATTTCTAAGAATTTTCCAACACTTATATGTCCCAATCTTTCATGCAACAAGCGATACTCTGCATCATTTGATATTGCAGATGTATATACCTTACTATTTAAAGTAAATTTAACAGTAGGTACATTATACTCACATAGTCCTTCAAATACCAAATTACCGTTCTTGATTACTTTAATGCCATCCTTATTAAACTCGACGGACATTCCAGCATCTATCATCTTCTTTACGGATAGCAAATTGTGCGGGATTTCCTTACAATACAGCACGTTGTGTAATGTAATGTTGTTTCCAGAATTGTTAAGTTTAACTTGTCCTTTTGCAGTAGCATAAACAAATTCTCCACGCTTTGCAATCTCAATAGCCACGTTTAAATTTAAATTCTCATACTCCGAAAATAAATTAATATCATTCACTAGGTGATCTGATGCCCCCGAATCTAATATAAAATTTACTTCGTCTGGCTTTTCAGTGTAATTTGCTAATTTCACCATAAATGCAAATGCGCATTTTTGCTGCGTTTCTAACTTCTTCTTCTCTCTTCTCTTTCTAACTTCTGCATTCATCAGAAATGCAAACGCACGTACTGGCTGTGTTTCTGTCGCCATCTGAGCCTGTCTCTCTCTAACATTATTTCCATCGGGAACATTCTGGTTTCCTGCCTGCCTTTTTAATTGAAAGCAATCTTTCTTTATATGACCCAATTTCTTGCAATGAAAACATGTTAGTTTAGATTTATTCTTAAAAGGTTTCTTCATAGATTTCCTAGCTTTGTTTTTGTATGTATTTTCCCTAGACTCTTGATTGCCTATAGCTTGCAGCACTTTAGCACTTGTGTCTTTGTTAATTCCTTTTAACTTAATTTCATGATCGAGTAGCCGTGTCTTAACAAAGTCTAATGTCAAATTGCTCTCAGTAAGAGTTTCTATAGCTGTTATTACTCCTTCATAGTTAGTCGAAAGTGTATTAAGTAGGTGAGCAATTTTGTCCATTTCGTCCAACTTGGCTCCGGCCGCAACTAACTAAGTTATCAAATCATCAAATAAATGAAAATGGTTTACTAGCAGAGTATCACCTTTTAGTTTTAAAGAGAATAATTGCTTGCGAAGTGACAGCTGAGATGCCAAGCTTTTACGTTCATAAATAGTATCAAATTTTTCAAAAATCTGCTTTGCCGAATTTTTATTGTTGACAAAACTTAGAAAAGAGTCACACAAATATTCTATTATGATCCCCTTTGCACTTCTTTCTGCCCCTTTTACTTCCTCGCTTACTTCTGTTTGTTCTTTCTCAATTACATTTAACAAATCGTTCTCCTCTAACAGTGCCCTAACTCGAAACTTCCAAATTGAATATTTTTCCCCGTTAAACGGTTTTATATTCCTCTTTCCTTTATCCATGTCTTTTTTTTGTTTTTTTTTTTGCTTGATTTTTGACCACGCGTCGTCGCTATGATAAAACTAACTGTTCTTTTTGCTTCTTTTGTTTCTCCGTCCGCTTAGCGCTTCTTAGAAACACTTCGTTGCTGTACTGTTTTTACAGTTTTACACAAATGAAAAAAAATGTTCGTCGTTTTTCTGAATCGTTATATATATATATACATATGTATGTATTTCGTCAAACTTATATGCACTGGTTTACATATATATATACTTAACCATGTAATTCACTTTTAAGTTTAAATATTCTTATTTGCAAATTCAAAAATATTTCACCACTTGGCTGCAAATGTGACTGGGCCCATAACCTATTGAATTTAATATAATAATATACGATTAAGTATTGTATATTATAACCCAGGGCATCAACCAAATAGTGAAACACTTTTATTGTTGTTTGACACTTCAATAATTATTTTATTTAAGCAACCGATTGAATCAACCGCACTGTCTCGTTGTCTGCAAGCAAATAGAACGATTACTCTATAACATGTGAATGCATGTGAATGGTAAACCATGCTATGTGAATGACAAACAACGACATGGTCCTCTTAATTCACAACTATGCATAAGTGTGACTTTTGTATTTTCAACAGTAATATATTCAATAATCTTTTAATAATGTATATATAGAAGATACTTGTCATAGAGTACCTTAATATCTCAATTGTTTGACATTAAAATTTTAATCATTTAATTAAATTTCAATAAGTTTAAGGTATTTCCTAATAGAAGACTTTATACTCTGTTATTTACAATCGAATAATACCATTTCCTAGTTTTATGATTCCTTTATGTTTGGGGCAGACAGAGAGACGGACAAGCCCTGGAGTTGCAGCTTAGACAGACAGCAGATCCAAAGTCCAAGGCACCGCCAACAGCACCAGCCATGCAATAGCAGAACTACCTTATATATATAAGTGTGTATACTATATGTATATTTACAATATGTATACTATATGTATATGTATACTACATATATGTGTGAGACACGGGTTCTAGCCCCTGCGGCATTCCTGACGATACCTAAAATACCCTAAGACTGTGCTGCTGCTGCTGGCGGCGTATACATAAGCCAGAGACACTCAGAGGCGTGGCGGCCGAGGCGAGCCGAGAGATTTCCCCAGCAACCCTGAAAGAAAGAAACGGAGCAGCATCAACGAGAAGCGACTGTGAATCAAAACAAAGTACACACGGTTTTTTTGACCTCTCCCCCTCTCCACTGCGAGTGCTGTTGTCCCTTGTGCAGGAAGTGCTATTACTGCTGCTATCAGAGACTGGTTTTTTGTTACAAATTGCGCATGTCGTTGTTGCTGCTGCGCAGCCACAGACATAGGGTAACAGAGAGGGTATGTGGGCATTCATGACGAAGACCAGGAGCAGCGGCAGTAGCTGGTTACTCACACTACTCCTGTCTCGGTTTGGAGTGTATCTAGGTAACATGCTTCATGCCTTATGCTGCGCGCTACCATTTTTTGGCAATGTCCCTCATACTCCAAGTTATTCCATACTCCAGCTCCAGTTGCAAATTTCCCCGGCTTTAAATGGCTGCTAGTAGGCAGCCAGAGAGGCCTGCTTGGGCAGACAGGCAGAGGCGGATGCTGCATGGGCGTGCACACGATTGAGGTCGTGCACCTCGCCGGCATTGCTGCTTGTGCGCCTGCTCCAACTCTGTTCCGAACTCCCTTCCACCCCCTCTGGCCATTCATATGTGCGTTACCAGTCATCATTGCAGACGCTGCAAAACAAAGCAAAGAAGATGTGATAAAAACTTCCTAACCCTTCTCCCCCACGTACATTAATGTATTTCCAAATTGCGAATTGCTGCACCTCGCAAGGTTCACACCCATTTTGACCGAGACTCCCCATCCCCCTACTCTTGTTGCAGCTTGTAAAAACATTGCTACGTCTCATTGTACTCGCACTAGCTTTGTCTCTGTCTCTATCTCTCTCTTACTCGCTCGCTGTCTCTTTCTGTTAACAAACATGGCTATATACATTGTGCAGAGGCTGCATATATACAATTCACACAACACAAAACTCTCCGCAGAGCATCGATTAAATTCGTTGTCGGCACGTGGTCATTGAACTCCCGAAAAAGCTACCATCTCATCCACCCAGATAAAAGATGTCAGACATGCCGTCTGTCTACATGCCGTTCTCTCTCTCTCTCTCTTGCTCGCTCTATCTCTCTCCGTGTGGTCCGTCCAGCAAATTATCTTCTTTGGGCGGCGGTGGCGATTTCATTTCATTTGTTATTGATTTAACTGCCATACTATTTTCGTAATGTTTATTTTGTGCCATTTTGTGTGCGGTTCGGCAAACATTTTAAAGCCAAAGTTTTCTTTTATTAGCATTTTATTTCGTTGGGTTATTCGCAAATATTTTAAACCAAAATGTGGTTTAATTATTATTATTTTTTTTTGTTGTAGTTTTCGTTTCCAAGTTTAGCGAATGTAGAATGTTTTATTATCTTGTAGAGCATATAAATTAAATTCGTCTATACTTTATATGCTTATCCACCTTTTTAATGTAATAAAAACTCTTCTTATACCATTTTTGCAAGAGAAAAACTCATTTGCAATGTCTCCTGCATACTGACGCTGCCACCCCAGCAACGCAAATGCTATGGTCGACTTCAGTAAGTATAATAATAAATTTTACCTTGTGCGTAACTTTACTAAACTTGATGTTATTGTAATTTCGTAGGCTACCTTATAGTTGGGTTAGGTTAAGTTTGATTTGATTTAAGATTAAAGTTAAACGGCGTTGAGTTAGGTTTTCAATTAGGTATTCCTTGTTTGCTTTCGACCAGAATAAATGCTAAAGAAAATTGAGTTTATTTGTTTTTAAATTTTCCATTTCATTCATTGCAATTAGTTTTTGGTTATAATGAACTTCGCATTTTATTTAAGTACCTGGCTGCTCGCCTCTCTCTCTCTCTCTCTCTGTGCGTGGTCTTATTAGTTTAAACCGGCAGCCAGAAATACATACAGATGTCTATGTTTTTTTTTTTTTACGTTAACAGAGGAAAATAAAATCTTCGAAAGATACCATCTACCCTCCAAGTAGAGTTATGCCTACGTACTAAACAAAAACCTCAATACGCTCTCCAGTCCTTGTTACGCTCACCGGGACTGCCAGTCAAGGTATGACTTCGGTGAGCAGGATGGGATGCCATATCGCAGTCCCTTACTTTCAAGCTGGCCAATTTGTCAGATCCTTCCGCTCATTAGTCGCCTTCTACGACAAGCTGAGCTGGCTGAGGTAGTATTCTCGTCCCGCTACCACATAGGAATACGCCTCCTCATTCAGCCTCCAGATCTGTTGGCCATCTCATCAGCTCGGACCCGCTTCATAATATTGATTATGATGCGATGCCGTCGCTCCCATGTCTCCTTGTCCGCCATCATTTTTGCTAAAAGACCTCTTGGGCTGAGAGGATCTCCGGACAGCGCCACTAGCTGATCCCTTTCCGCATGGAACCTGGTGCAGTGCAGAAGAACATGTTCTGCTTTTTCCAACGCGTCTGTGCAGTAGAGGCACTGGGGTGACCCTACGTGGCGAAACCGAAACAGGAAAACTCGTAAGCAGCCATGATCCGTGAGGAACTGGGTCAGGTGGTAGTCAAGGACTTTGTGCTCACACTCTGCCCATTCCGATAGTTCAGGGACGAGCTGGTAGGTCCATCTCCCACGTTCTGACGACCTCCATCTGGCCTGCCATTCTCCAAGCAGCCACCCTTGGGCCTCCTCCCGAGTAACGCCATGACGAGTTAGGCCAAGTGACTTTATCTCCAACAGATGTCTATGTGTGTGTGTGTGTGTGGCAAGTACAATATAGTTAATCATCATTGCATTTGAGAAGTCCAGACAGAGAGGCAGACAGGTAGCACTGCCCGGGCTGCTCCGGAGTCCATTCGAGCTTAGCTTTCCATTTTCCACTACATGGAATTTCTGCATCAATTAAGCGTAGACCAGTTGTGCATGTATGTATGTGTGTGTGTAATGGTAGATTAATTTGCATCGTTATATTTTTTCTCCACCAAAATTATTTAAAATTAATCCGCCTTTGAAACGGACCAAGACAGCGAATGCGCGCTAAGCAATAAAAAAAGAAACAAAGACTCAGAAAAGAAGAGTGAAGGGAAAAAGCCAGAAGCAGAAAAGAATTACCCCAGACCAGACCAAAGCTGTCTGCACTTGAGTAATTGGCGGCAATGGCGACGGCGTCGCTTATATAAAGTCGATACATGCAACTGCCGGAAAGTGCAATAAGAGAGAGAGAACGAGAGAGAGAAGGGGTAAAGAGAGCCACTTTGTGTAAGAGAGGGAGGCCGAACGAAACGACATTGACCTTACACACAGCTCGGCTAAGGTGTGAGTGAGAAGAAGAGAGAGTGAACGACTGAGAGTGCGCTTTAGTGGGAGAGGAGTGCGAGAGCAAACAGCTTTTGTCATTATTAACAGCACCCAGAAATGTGTGTGGCATATCGTCTGGCACGACGATAGAAGGATAGGGGCACAAGGGAAGACCCTTCCTATCTGGCTCATTAACAAGCGGGCGGACGAGCGAGAACTCAATACACCCAGGTGTAATAACTGCAAGCACGCAATATGCAAATGAGCAGAACAAAGCACAAGGGCAGTGACAGCAGCAGAAGCAGAGGGTGGCCATCATGCAAAGAGAAGTTCACCCTTATCTACTGACTAATATATAAATTAATGAAATCAAGCCCAGCCACAAAAAAGAAAAAGACTAACAAACTAAAAACACCCAAAAAAAAAATCCCGTTTTCTTCTTGATGGCGAAAAAGCAAGAATTCAAATTAACACAACACAAAAAGTTGACAGCAGCAGAACAACAACAATGTTTGTGTGTGGAGGAGCAGCAGCCGCGCAATTGGCGGCAGACAACAAAGGTCAGCGCAGGTCACAATTAAAGGGCGTCGTCCTCTGCGTGCCAGTGCAGAGTACTGGTTCGCAAGTCTCAGTAGTCACAGTAGTTGGTACTTGGTACTCGTTAATTGGGTAGTCGAGTATCGAATACTCGGCAAAACGAGCTTTCACTAATTGCAACATTGCAACATCATCAACAACAACAACAACAAAAAGAGAGCGATAACAAAAACAACAATTAATTCACTGCGATTTTTAAAACTTTTAATTGTTTTCTGGCTGCATCTAAATGCATTTTTGTTACATCAAACTCACTACAAACTGCAGCTTTAGTCGAGGCGACTGCACTCTGCGCCCTGTGGGTATGCAACGGTTCGCAGTTGGAATCAGCGATGCGAATCAAGCGTCGATCGATAAAGTCGGCTCGAAGTTACCACCTCCCTCCCACACGATGTTGCCACCTCGCCACACAACCACGCAGGACGCGTGAGAGAGCGCAAGAGAGAAGTGGGTGGTGGAGTGCAAAATAGCGTGCGAGAAGCATAGACGGCATCTAAGAAATCAAAACGCCACCCGAAATGCGACTGCAAACATGAATGTTCGCAACTTCGGCCAGGCAGAGTGGAGCAGCAGTAAATGCAATTTAACCGATTAATATATGTATACAATATTAATATTATTTATTCTTCCTTTTTATATGCTGTATAAGTTTTGAATATTTCTTTAAAATAATTAGTTTTTGAGTGCGATTTATATAATTTAAGCTTGTGCTCGAAGAAGGCGTTTCAGTATGCTTTATCATTGGATATACAATTAGTATTTTTCAATTATATTTAATATAACAAATAACATTAGAAATATATTAGTATTTAATTTATTCTCTGTCCATTGTCCGGCTAACATATCGGCACTTCTTTATCCAAAGTTTGTCGATGTTATTTTTCATTTGATCGATCTGTTCGGGACTGAATAAGTTTCTAGTTGCGTATCAAGCTGTTTAAAATGAAATATCGCCCTCTCCGATTTATGTGCATATTTTTTGGCTTCCCTTTTGTGGTTTTTCTGCATCAGTTGCATGTTCACCTTGTGGCACATATTTTGCAATCGCAAAATCTCCACGACACCTATTGTTGTATAAAAATGTGTATCTGTATGTGCGTACACAAATTAAGTATGTATGAGTTTTAACACATATGCACATGTATTTTTAGTAATTGACGTTTAGTTGTGACGTCATCGATCATTTGACCATTTTCAATGGTCGAAGGCAATAAAAATTACAAAATATATAAAAATATAACAAATAAATATGAAAACACAAAATGTGAACCTGCTAACCCCGGGAGTCAAACCCCATTTCGACTGCCGCAGGAGTTGATCAGTGGTCAACTGAGCTCGGTTCCGGACTATTGTAGCCTGTATTCGGTCTTCGTTTGCTGCCACGATCGACATGTGAAATGTTTTTGTTGATTTTCATTAAATAAAATAAAACGTTCAATAAATATTTATTAAAATTTATCTAAAAATAATTATTTATATTAAATGTAAAACAAAAATTATTGTATAATTTAAATATTGCATAATAAATAAATCAAAATCAATGAAATTTGATTGAGGAAAAACTATTTTTAATTGAAATTTAATTTAACATGAGAAGTAGCGGATTTGGATATCACAGCCTCTCGGCTTCGTTTTAGTATTTTAGAATAAAAGTAATAAATAATATATAATACGAGTATATTCCCCTTTACTGCCATTTTCTTTTAAGGGATCAGGAGTTGTTGCCTCACTTGTTGGCTCCGCGATTAATTCGAGCATTAACCGCTTATTTCTATGCTCCATCTAAACTCTTGTCTGCCGCCGCCCTACAGTTGCACCCGTCGCGGGTGTCTTGTGCATGCATGGAATGGCGCCAGGCCAGAGTCGACGTCTTCTGCACATACCTAATTAAGTTAAAGATTGTTAGTAGAATGTACAATATAAAGATAATTAATTGATTTGATAGGTTCACGTTCCTAGGGAACATGAAGTAATATTACATCTATTATGGCGTCACGAAATCATGTGGCTATAAAAAAATACGTGCTGTCAACTAGTTATCGATATTCTCATCATTTCGCACGGCTGGTAAATAAAAACAAAACAAGAACCAGGAGGCTTTTTGTTGCAACGTATTTTCGCCCTATTGTACGAAATTTTCGTGCTAAAACCAACAACAAACGACTGAAGCGGTCTGCCGTTGAGTGTTTTTAGCTGTATGTAATACATACACCCGCATGTTAATGACAATGTGTCTGTCTGTATGTTAGGTTTTTCATGAGCCTGCCTGCCTAATTGGGTTTTGAGTTGTGAGGGCACCACGACGGGCTCGTTCTCGTTGATTTACTTGCTGCAGCTGTCGTAGTTGACGTCGCTTGCACTCATTGTTGCTGTTATTTAGATTCGAAAATTGTTGCTCTTAAACGACGTCGGCGTCGCAGCCTCTGCAGCTTTGAGTATTTTGGTTCTATGCACGCCAGAACGCTGTTTAAATGCCACGTCGTCCGCTCATCTTCCTCACCTCAAACGACTTTTGCTGCTCCCACACTTTGCGCAATCCTGTCTAGACACAACATACACACACACACTCACTAACAAACACAAAGAGACGTGTTCTTGTATGGGTTGCAGGGTGGGGCAAAGTTGGTCATCATAATGCGTCGGAACTTGACAACTACGGTTCTGTCTATAGCATACTTATGGGCATCTATTTAATGCTTATCTCCCTGCGTGGAGGGCAAAATTTGTTCGCTAGAGAAACCGCTATCCGATCATATCCGACTCATATCACATCGCACTTATTGGAAGGATTTGCTGCTCGACAATCTATGCAATCGTTCTGGGAATACGCTCTGCGTAAAATATGTCTCTCAAGTAAGATAGGATAAAAGTGAAAAGATATATATAATTGTCTATACATCCCATAAAAATCAATATATATAGAGAGAAAAGAAGAAGATGTATCTATATTTAAATAGTATACAGTTTCTCTATTATTTTTTTATATTTTCGAATACTCCCCTGGAAATGGCCATATATTCTAGAAAAAGATCCCATATCATAATATACATATCCCTTAACATGGCAACAACTCCGATTTTTATCATTTTTTTTTTATTTGGAAGACAAAAGTAAATAAAAAATACACTTCTTTTTATTTTTTTAATTTATTTAGTTTTTTTCTTATATTTTTAAAAAAAGGGGAGTGATGCATTTCTGCATCAAGTGCGCTTTAAACTACCCCATAGCATGGTAATTATAATCATCATTACAATTTTATTGTTAATGTATTAATTTAAATGAAAGTTTTTAAAACAATTATTTCTTTTATTAAAACATAAGAATACGCCACATTTGTCGCACTGCGTTTGGGAGAATCCAGTGCAGTTTGGATATTTACAACGCAGCCTCTTGTCAGTCCAGACAGGCCAATGACCGAATTGATCCTGCCGAACCATTTTGTTTGGCATTTGTTGCGAAGGTCCCTTAAGCTTTTTTTCATCCAATGCATATTGGATGCCAGAGCCACGCTTTCCTTTATTTTTTGTAGCATCCAATTTAGTTAAGGCTTCTGCTATTTGCAAACGAAAATCAGCTGAATTAAGCAACTTGTCAGTTGAGGCCTTCGCTTTGTGAACGCGCTTGTATAAAAGCCAAGCATTGCTTACAGTCAGGTCCAGAAGGTGGTAATCAGGTCAATGCCTCCCATGTAGCTATTATATTGAGATACAGAATACGGACGTTCGATTTCAATATATTCTTTTTTTTGTCGATCGAATCGACGGGCCGAATCTTTGGGAACAATTCCAGCATAATTCGATGCCAATCTAACTACTTTGTTGTCCATCCATGATGTCAATGATATATCAACTCCATCATAATTCGTGACATATTCCAAACAAGTGCCTCGTGACATTTTCTTTCCCTTCGAAAATTCATACAACTTACCATTGGTAATTCTGTTCTGCCTGATTGTTCCTAAGGCCAAAATTCCGTCATCAGCTAAGAATTTCAAGAGGGGCAAGGATGTGAAGTAATTGTCAAAATATAGACGATAGTTTTGGTGCTTTGGTATTTCTCTTGCCAATCTGATAACGCAATTAGATGCAGCACCAAGGTCAGGTTCTTGAGGCAATACGATGTTTTCCTTGCCAGTGTCAAATTCAAATTTGTAACAAAACCCTGAAATACCGCTCAGCAGCAACAGCTTATATCCCCATTTATGAAGTTTGTTGGGTAAATACCTTTTCATTTGGTTTCGAGCCTTTGTGGAGCACATTTGTTCATCAACACACAGGAACTGCTCCATTGGTATTTTACCGAAACTTGTGTTCAGTTTCTCCACAACTGGCCTTATTTTGAAAAGACGATCATGTCAAGGATCGTTAGGAGGAACAATGTTTACGTTATCGTTAAAATGTATATGAACTCTTAATTGTTCGAACCGTTTTTGCGACATAACATTATTGACTGCTAAAATTCCAATACTTTGGGACCAGTATTTAGGCATATTGGGTAAGCGTCCAATGGACATGTACAGAATCATACCAACGAATTGACGTATTTCCAAAGATGAGAAGATAAGGCTAGAACTAGGATTTTTTTGATATACGTAGAGATTAGTTTCATTTTTAATTTCCTCAAATAATGATTTCGGAAATAGATGGAAAAAATATTCGATTGGAAGTTCAAGCTCCATTATTTCTGAATGAAATGAGGTATTCCCACGGAACTGCATTTGGTGGTCATTGAGAACTAAATTTCCCTGCTTCCAAATAAGTCCTCTATTCAACTCCTTTTGCCGTTTTGTTTTGCCGTCTACCATGTTCACATCAGGGTTTTCAACAGATTGATCATTCAAGTCCATTGGACGTTCGCCGCGATCCTCCGAATCTCCTTCATCTGAACTACTGATTTCATCTACCTCTGGGCAGTAGTCGCTCTCGCTATCTCCAGAAAAATCTAAGTCATCTTCGCTTTCGAGTCCATTTATAATTCAAGCAATTTGTGATGACGTCAACCGATTTCTAGACATTATTCTTAAATTAAAACAGACAAACATCTTGTTTGTACTAATAAAAGTAATATGAACATAAAACACGGAAAACGAACACGTATACATTGGGACAAACACATAGATCATCATGTTGATCAAACAAATCACAAAACGTTATTTTCCAAGATCAGGCTGAAAATTATATTCATGGTTGTTAGTATTTTTTAATATGTAAAGCTACTTTGATGCATATCTGCAACAAACTGAAATTGTTGATTTATTCATATTCTTATGCAACAAACACAAAAACTCGACAATAATCAAATAAACATAATATTTACCTTTTTATAAATGCAAATTGTTTCCACTAAATCACTTTATTATAATTTTTATTTTTATAAGAAACTGCATAACCAATTGAGTTTAGCGCATTCACAAAATTGGCGGGAAAAGTAATCAGCTGTTTAGTATTTTAAATAATTTAGTGTTACCAACACTTTTTATATAATAAACGAATGTTGTTGATCTGCATCAAATACATTTTTGACAATTTTATGACGCACATTGAAAAATAATTGTACTCAAACGGTATGATGCAGATATGCATCACCACCATGTTAAGGGATATGTATGTAGTATGTACATACATATACATATGTATATCTGTATTTTTCCCCTTTTCATCTAGGACCTGCTGGACGAGTACGAGAAAAGTGTGAAGCGACGAGGAACCTATCCCAAAAGCGACGACTCTTCCCTGCGCTGGCAGCCCTTTATACCGGCACCATAACCCCGCAGTTGGAAGCATGTTCCGGCGTGCTCTTTGGATCCCTCTAAAAATTCTACAAAATCTGATTCGATAAGGAAAACTAATGAGTTAAAGGAAGAGAAAAGATAAATTTACTCGTGAAACTGGGAATAAATATTGAAAATCAGCCTCAAGTTGTTTTCGGATTCTTTTTCATCACTGTGCACCGAGTTGAGCACATCAATTCAGAGGCTCCCGATCACAAAGATGAATCATGCGGGCAAGAAAAGCTAATGCGTATACATGCGCCTGTCGGGCGGAGGTAGGTAGGTTGAAAGAGTTTTGTAGAGCAACAGCAACAGCGCTTTGCAAAAAATGCACACTGTGTCCAGATAGAGAGAGAGGGAGGAGACCGAGGCCCGGCAGCGCATTGACATTGCCGTCCTGACAATCTTCGACGACGACGGCGTCGCTAGCCGCACACCAATACCAGTGTGCAAAAATCAAAGCGGCAGACAGGTAAAGAGCGCAGAGGGGACACCCAGAGAGACCGACAGAAAATAGAGAGAAAGGAGTAGACACAAAAACTGCAGCCGTTGATAACGGAGAGTTCGCCGGCTGCCACGTTTATGGCCAAAAAGCATATGCAGCAGCAGGTACGCCAGCTGCCAGTGACAACGACAGCGACGCCAGGCATGGACAGCAAACGACAATGTCGCCCTGCCAGAAACAGACATCAATCCGTCGCACAGTGACACACACAAGTTTGCAGACAGCGAAGTTTGTCTCTATTTCATAGCAAAAATATGTACATATGTTAAATAAATCATTTTACAAAACAATTCCATTTCATAATTCTATAATAAACAAATAAAAAAGTAACACAAGGTGCAGATGAAACCTTGTGACTAAACCGGAAACTATCTGATAACTGATAATCCAATATATATTTATATATAATACAACCTGCACTTTCGCAAGTTTGGTTATTCATAAGAATCTCATATTGCAAGTTTCTTGAAAACGGCGTTGCAAAATCGACTCATTTCTGTTAAGGTAAACCTATCTAGTCCATTGCTTTTACTTATGCATAGCACTATATATATCTTATATTTAGATACTTTTCAGACAGGTTTCTTAATTAAGAGCAACTTTAGAATTGCTTCTAACTGGTTATCGTGTTAAAATTAAATATGTAAAATTCAAATAATAATGTACATATAGAGTACATAGAATACAATTTAAAAAACCATGCAAAATGATTTTTAAAAGTTTTTTGTCAATTATTTCTTTATACATTTTTATTTAAAGTGAGTTAATATAATACAGTCGACTCAGTCGACTCAAACTAATATTAAACATATATAAAAGAAAATTTGTAAAATAAATAATTGGAATAAATGTTAAAGTATTTAAACTTAAAAGTTTAAAAAGTTCACTTTGGCTTTCAATTTAATTAGTATTTAATATAATAGTAATTTAATTTAACTTGATCTTATCAATGTTCTACACTAAACTTGTGTGCGCTTTAAGTTTAAATTCACTTTGACTTTAAATTTAATCAGTATTTAATATAACAGTAATTTAATTTAACTTGATCTTATCAATGTTCTACACTAATTTCGCCATTTAAATTCCTAGAAAAGAACGTAAACTTGTGTGCACCACTGTGCCAGCTTTTTGTTGCAGTCAGTTGGCTGGCGGTGCCTGCCAGTTTTATAAGAAAGGAACCCCGTAAGTGAGAACTGGACAAAAGTAAATGCAATGTAGGCGTGCATCTAAACGTGTGTGCGTTTGTGTTTATATATTGGTGAGAGGAAAGCGCGGTGTATGAAGCAGGAAGCAAAAGAAACGGCAATACATATGACGGGCTGCTGCTGTGTGCGTGAGTTGAAAATACACACAGACAGCTGACGACCAGTGTTGCCAATTTAGCTATTTTCCCGTCACTTCTGACGTTTTTCAATTGCGATATGCGGGAAAAAATGCCATCTAGCGGCTAGCGGGAATTCTGGCTATTTTATAAATCGAAATGGCTTTTTTTTGTTAGATTTTTTTAAACATCTGGCAGCATCAATAAATTTATTGTTAAACCGTGACTGTAATCGATATTTGCCGCAAACGATTTATAGTAGGCTTTAAATATGTATAAATCCCACCCCTAACAACGTATTTCACAATTTTGTTTGATCGTGTGCAAATGCGTAATTAAAAATGCCTAAAGTTCAATATAAACAAAAACCACAAGATATATATCTACGAGATCCAGTTTTGAAGGATTGGTTGTGTGTAGACAATAATAATGAACAAAAAGTTTTTGCAAATATTGTAAATCGAGCATGAATGCGAAACTTTCTGATTTATATGCTCATGCAAAAACATCAAAACATATAACTATGTCAAGTGCATTTACCCAAAAAAACAAATTAAGCTTTATTCCTGTTTCCTTGGAAACAAGCCAACAAGAGACGACGTTATGTTTATATATTGCTGCACACTCTTCTATTAATCCTGTAGATCATTTAGGGGAATTATGCGCAAACAAATTTAAGGACGGTGCGAAAGCTAAACTACACAGAACCAAGTGCACAAATATAATAACAAACGTTTTGGCGCCGAACTTTGTGGAAAACTTAATGCAAGACATTGGTGATGCCCAATATAGTTTGCTTCTTGACGAGAGCACTGATATCAGTGTCTGTAAGACCCTTGGTAAGTTGTAGTTTGTTTTTTTTATAATGCAGATGTATTAATTTAAACTAACTATTCTGTAGGTGTGGCTGTTATGTATTATAGTTCATCACGACAAGTTATGGTTTCAACATTTCTGTCTTTAGTTCCACTTGAGACAACAGACTCGAAATCGATAGCCGACACCCTATGTCTGGAGCTTAAGGAGAAGAAATTAAAGTTAAATAACTTAATTGGAATCGGTACGGATAATGCTAGCGTAATGGTTGGTGCAAAACAAAGTGTTTACACAGAATTAAAGAAAAAAGTCCCCTCATTAATTTTAATCAAATGTGTTTGCCATTCTTTGCAATTGGCTGTTAACACTGCCTGCAAACACTTTTTTCCTGAGGCATTAGAATTTATTGTCTATGAGACTTTTAATTGGTTTTCAAAAAGCGCAAAGCGTCAAAATGATTATAAAAAAATTTATGAAATAATTAACTGCAATAAGGTAATTCAAATCCTGTTTAGTGTGATGTGCTTTTTTTTAATGTCGTACCTTAACATTGATTCTGTTTAGTTGTGCTTAATATATGTTTGTTGTAAGTAGTATATGTTTAAAGTTATATGTACTTAATCATTTTTAAAAGTATATTATGTACTTATTTATTTTGTATGTAATTTTCAGGAACCGCTTAAAATACCCAAAGTTAGCGTTAAAAGAATTTTGCAGCAGTGGATTGAGCTAAAGCTTCAATTTAATATGGCTCCGAAGGAAGAAAAATGTTTCAAAGCTCAAACATTGCATTCATTGTTTAGTGATGACGTTAACCACCTTTATTTATTGTTTTTGCATCCAGTTTTAACTATATATTATATTATACCACCTACGGTAGATATCGACATTTTAACAGATGACTTTGAACATATCATCAAAAGAGACTTATAGTTGGGATATGCGTTCGAAACCAAACTTCAAGAGTTGAAGGAAAATATTCCATGCAATATGGAGACAGAAATTCGTTTCAAATGTACGAATTTTATTATTTCATTAATCAATGAACTTAAGCACAGGTAAATATTTTGTATGCTAAAGATTTCCTCTATATTAATTTGGTAAATTATTTTCAGATTGCCCAACAATTTTGAAATACTTCAGCAAATCGATACTTTTTCAGTAGAGAGAGTATTGTGTACCAAGAAGTCTCCAATTGTTCAAATTCTTGAGCACTTTAAAATGTCCCCATTGGAAATTGATGAAATTTTAACGCAATATAATAATATTCATTTAATAAATTGGTTAAATAATGAAGATAACGTCAGCTTTTGGGCTGAAGTTTTAAATTACAAGGATGCAGCAGGCAATTACCGATTTCTGCAATTGGCATCTTTTGCAATAAAACTATTGACATTGCCATGGTCCAATGCAGAGGTTGAGCGTGTATTCAGTCAAATGAATATAGTTAAAACAAAACTGAGGAACAGAATTCATATTGGTACCTTAAACTCATTATTGCACATAAGGTTGTTTGTATGCCGTAAACTTTATTTATAAATTGATAATTATAAAATAATTTTGTAATTTTTACAGATATGGTTTGCGCAGAGAAAATAAATGCTGCCACAATTATATAGTTCCTCCAAAATACCTAAAACTTATTGGAACTAACCAAAGCTATGAAAATGAAGACGCAAACTATGCAGATATAGATGAAACCACTATATTTTAGGAATAATATTAATAAGGACTAAAAAAACTTTAATAAATGCGTTTAGCTATTTTTTTTAGCTATATTAAATTTTTTTTAGCGGTTTCTAGCTTTTTCTGAACCGTGATTTAGCTATTTCAGGTCTTGGAAAGTTGGCAACACTGCTGACGACGTCGACAATCGCAGCCAAAAACGCCGCAGCGGAGACAGCAACAGCACAAGCAGCGGAGGCAGCAGCAGCAAAAGCAGCGGCGTCAACTTTGTAGCAGCGCGAAATAAAATTGGCGCATTAAGCTTTTGATTAAGCAGCAGCACTGAACATTCGATCATCAACAGCCGGCGTGCGCGGTTCGCTTCGCTTTTTTTCGCTTAACATCCATATAGACAGAGATTTGGCAATATACAAAATATACACATACATGAGTAGCACGTAGTAGAAGGCAAAGTCAAAATCAGAAATCACAGAAGCAAATAAAATAAAAGGCCAGACCGCACAGTCGGCCATTTGCACATCAAGTGGCCGATTGTGTCTTTTTGCCTCGCCTCACTCTGTTGCGCTCTTTCCCTCAGTGTGTGATGAGTGCATTTGTATTTCATGCCTGCTTGCGTTTGTGTGCAATGAGAAACGGAAAAACTGAAAAGCAAAATGAAGTTAAACTTTGCAAGGCGAGTGTTTGTGTGTGAACTTTTAAACCAATATCGAAAAAAAGTTCAAACTGACAGAAGAGCAGCACCAAGTGCAACAGAAGATAAGTGTTAACAAAAGTTAAAAATGAACAAAAAAAAATAGGAGCTAAACGGACATAGAGAGAACATTTTGTGAAATTCAATGCTTTCATCGGGCGACGTTGACAACACTGCGGCACGATAGCAGCGACTACTACGACGACATGGCATGGGGGCTAAAGAGGCCGCGACGACGGGGGCAACGTCTCCGTCACAAGTAATTGCTTTTAGGTTTTTCACTGCCAGCGCTCGTTAAGAAAGATTACGATATCACAAAGCACCAGCAACAACTAATCATCACAAAAACAACAATTTTTGTGCTACGCACACAGAGACAAAATGACGACGGGACACTCACGCAAAAAGAGAGGGAGAGACAGCCAGCTGCGAAATTGTTTGAAGCGGCGGCTACGACCACATGATTCTACACTTTGTAGAAGCTACATACATATTTCCAAAACAGGAACATTTTTTGTCGCTCAAATATTAATTTTAGACAAAAATTTGGCCCAGACCCATGACGACGACGACACACAAACGTAAATTTGGCAATTTTAAGTATTAGTATATGCAAGAGATCCGTGAACAAATGTGCGTGACTTACAAACTCCAACTTATTGTTATGGGCGTTCTCAGCATGTGCTTGCATTCTGCATTCAAAGGCAGACAGCGCAAGGGAGAGAGGAAAAGGAGCACCCACACACACACATTGAGAGATACACATGCACTCGACAGTTGTCGGCGCAGGGTCACTATTTGAGGTTAGGAATGCCCCACCCAAGCAAGACATACACTCATACATACGCACATTGGCGCATATAAAGCAGTCATGTCTGCCAGCCTGCGGCTCATATGTATGAAAGTATATTTATGCACATATATTTATACAAAAGCACATATATATGTATGTGCATGGTACATATGGCAGCCTCGATATCGCCATTGCTATATTCACATGTACATTCATATACACACATGCAATTAAATGTCTCGCACACTCGCACATGCTCGGCTGGGCACGACAAACTACATTCGAGCAAAATTAGCAATTATTCACAACGCAAGGCAGTCAAAAGATGTTCGCGATCGCAGAAGCAGCAGCGGCCGTGACACATCAAAAATACACATAGACGCACGCACACACACTCGCGGTACACACGGATGGAAAACTTGAGCGGCAAGTCCAAGTTCATTATACTACAATCTGCGCGAGCGGCTTAAAAGTTTATGAGGCGTTCTAAAATACAAAAACGAGAAAAAATCGTGTTAATTCAATACCTTCTTGGCGAAACAGCGTCCAAAAAAGACAAGAGCTAAAGAGAGTGACCGACACAGTCAGACACAGAGACTGAGAGAGGGCAAGTGACAGTGTATAGCCAAATTATATAAAAAAACGCTGAATTGTATTGAGTTGTAATAAGGAAAAAAGCTTTTTGTATAGATTTTCAGGTAATAAAAAGCTAGATAGAGGAATTTTGATTGTCCTGCAATTGATCTTCGAGACAATCCAGATTTGACCGGGAAAAGTTGACTTTGCAACACAGAGATGGACAGACAAAGAGACTGTGAAGACAGGAGAGACGACAAAACTTTGAACGCGTTTGCAAATTCGATTTTACAGCCTCTGCCTGTACTGCTGTCTTTACTTATGTACGAAAAACTTTGCAAATGCAGTGGGGCACATGTGTGTCTCTATATATATGTGCGAATGTTTGAAGGCGATCACGCACGTGGCGCTGCTGCGCTTATTATCAAAGAGCGCGTTTGAGAGGGAGTAGCGGCGGCAAAGAACCCCGCCAGCATCGATGAGAGACACGGCACAAAAAGCCGGTTTTTTTTTGCATCTTTCTCGGCATTTTCATTACAGCAGTTCAAATATAGAATATCATGGGTCTCGGCTTCGGCGAATATGCCAACACCACACAAACACGACGGAGAAAGCGAAGGTGCGACAAAGCTTGATGGAGTTTGTACGGAATGGCCTCCCTCCATGCATATGTATGTATAAAAAACATTAATGTGTGTGCGTGCTATGACATCATAGGCGTCATCGCGCATGAATACAAAGAGCGAGAGAGATCGTTAGGATGGCAGTTACTTTGCAGCAGTTGGCAAAATCTGTTTAACATCGGGTTTTCCGAGCCCGCTTCACCGGCTCTTACCGTGCGCGCTATTCAGTGACCGGGGCTGCTTTTGATCATATCCCACAGTCAGGTACCTGAAGTAGCGCGCGTGGTGGCAAGACGTACTCAACAACAGCAGCGGGGACGGCTCAAGCTCAATCTCCTCCTCCCATTATATTTGCCATGTCTCCCATGTCTATTGTACTTCATCAGGTGCTCTGGTGTGATAAGTAACCCGGCACATGTTGAAGTACACTCAATATGCGGCGACTTGCGTTTGTCCCCACCGCCAGGTCTTAGTCTGAAAAGAGTTGCATACATAGTATAATATAATATGACATAAATTTATAAAAAATCAATAAACAGTGAATTATTATAAACTCAAAAACAGTTTTTGTTTCTCTCTTGTTCCGAGAACTCATCGCAATGTCTGTGGCACCTGCTGAGATATCAACATGTGGTTTACGTAATATCTTATTTCTTCCTTTTGTTTGTTTCAAATCTCAATATCTTAGTTGTATTTAAAGTTTAACGAAAATGACTTCACAGCGAAACGCAAATATGTCATTCATTTTTTCTGTTCAGGGGAACAGTAAACAACAGCAGCTGTGAAAAACTTAATAAATCATCTCAATCTGATTTACGGCTTACACTAATATCGATTGCCTTTGGGTATATTAGGGAAAGCAATTTGTTTTTACGTTTATAAGTTAGTTGCTGAGTTATTAAATTAAAAACAATAGTCTTAAACGATAATTGACAAACTTCAGCGTTTAAAGTTAACACAAATTGTTAACAGAGCCAAATGAGCAGTTATTTGCTAACAGTGTTTCCACTGCACGCATTTCATGTATATTTACGATAAATCAAATGCATATGTATATATTTTAAAGGGGCAACTCAGATGTTTTAAATGAATATTTATAGATTTAGTATGTTAATATTTTATATACATACGTTTTGAACTAAACTTGTTATCCTAAACAAATATATTCTCTAATATGATATTACAGCGATTCTCAATTGTTAAAACCTGTGTGGAGCGACTCTGCAAATGTTAGGAGCAATTATGTTAATTGTAAACATCGAACATCGATGTTTAAAAATATCGATGTCTCCGATGTTTTGAAAACATCGATGTATCGATACATCGCCGATGTTCTTTCCAGCTCTACTGTTTGGCAAAAGTTTGTATTTAATTTTTTTCGACTAAATTCGACTCGAATATAATATCATCTAAATTACGAATACGTACAGCAACGTACAGCACGAAGCTGAGTACGAAGGAAGAAACGTATTCAATTGAATCTTCTCCTCCGACAGTTATTATTGATAAACGCAAGTTATTACAAGGATGATGTTGCGCACACTAACTTCATCACGAAAAGAATTGACCGCTGTGAGGGCTGTCTTGTTCAGGTCTCACGGTCTTCAACGTTTAACTAACTATGGCAGTAGGAGTCTTAGCACCGTCAACTGGCTGGTGGAGTCAAAAAGGTGAGCAATAGAAAATACAAATAGATAAATATGTTTATGGCCCGACGCGACGTTCAGGTTGCTGTTGTGCAATATTGCAAATTGCAAGTAGGTGGCGGGTGTAAGAGACGGAGCGACGCTCCAATGTAAGGCGTCGCAGCATGTCTGCTGCGGCATCTGCTGCATGAGGGAGTGTACGTATGCGTGTCCTGTGCGTGATGCCGCCATCAGCTATTTTCTAGCCAGTTCTGGCTATTTTTGATGACCGAAAACTAGAAAATTTTCCATTTAGCTAGGAACGGTTTTTTCAGCTATTCTTATCAAAAGCTCTGCTAGTTTTTAGCTATATTTCATAATACAAAAATATTTACGTTTCCCAAAATAGTTCTGCAAAAAATGGCCATAACTCTTCACCAAAAAATGTCCAGCAGTTAATATGTCTAATATGTATGTCGATTACTTATCAATACACGAGTACTTGCATGCTGCCATCTCTAGTTTGCAATTCACATCGTTAGAAGTTAAAAGAATGCTAAACAGAAATTCGAGCACGCGCCAAAATGCCGAAAGAATATAAACAAAGAGCTCGTGATGTGTGGATGAACGATGAACGTATTAAAAAAGACGTGAATGATCCGACAAAAGTGTTTTGCACTTATTGCAAGTGCACACTGAATGCAAAATTGCGGGGTTTGAAATCCCATGTGGAAACAAAAAAACATAAGGGCGGTATTGCGTGCTTAAAACAAAATGCGACCATTGACTTCTCCAAACAGAATACTTCTCTTTCAAAGAAGGAAGCAGGTCTGTGTCTTTTTGTGGCACAACATTGTGCTATTAGTCCAGTGGACCATTTAAGCGATTTGTTTACACACCTGTTCAATGAAAAGAAGTTGAAGTTGACGAAATTCTAGCGACATTTGTCGTAAAAATATATATAAAATACAAACAAAATATGGTTTTCATCACTTCGTTTTAATAAATCTAGTTATTTTCAACTAATTTTGCTGCGGCTATTTTCTGTTGCTATTTTTTGTGAAGTTTGGCTATTTTTGGCTATTTTCAAGAGTCAACACAGCTATAACTATCGGCTCAGAGTTGGCAACACTGGCTGCTGGTAACGACGGCCTTTGTCGCGAGTCTCAGAATAAATTCTGATTGGAAATAAATTAACTGCAGTTGTTTACGTTTAGTGTATGTGTGTACGTGTGTGAGTTATCGATAACAATTAGCTCAATCGAGTCGCATGACAATAACAAAAAAAACGATTTACGAGGGCAGGTCATCACCGCTGAAGAGCCGGACGAGTTTCAGGAACCCTCCTATAATATCATCATGGAGTTACAACATTGCCCGCGCCTACGCCGACCTGCCTGAACATGTACGCGTTCCACTGCCCGCCCTATCACCGACCATGGAGCGGGGTAGCATTGTCGGCTGGGAAAAGAAAGAGGGTGACAAACTGAACGATGGTAAGTCGAAGCTATCTATCTCTGGGGATCACTCATCATCCTTGCAGGTGATTTGTTGTGCGAAATTGAAACTGATAAAGCAACAATGGGCTTTGAGACACCGGAAGAAGGTTATCTGGCAAAGATTTTAATTCCTGGTGGCAGCAAAGACGTGCCCATCGGCAAGTTGCTATGCATCATTGTGTCGGATCAGAGCAGTGTTAGCGCATTTGCCAATTTCACCGATGATTTACCAGCACCAGCGGCAGCACCAGCAGCAGCACCAACAGCAGCTGCACCTCCACCACCGCCAGCAGCTGTTCCAGCATCTGGGCCAGCATCAACTCCAGCACCACCCCCAACAGCAGCTCCCTCGCCAGCAGGTACTCTCGCTCCCGCTGCAGCACCCAGTGGTGGCCGTGTCTATGCAAGTCCCATGGCCAAGAAATTAGCTGAAACAAAACAGATGCGCCTACAAGGTTGTAATCACTAATCCCATATCCCATCCACCGCACTAACTCCACTTCTTGATTATTTACTTACTAATCCTTGGCCATTTGTTGAGCAGGCAAAGGTTCTGGCGTGCATGGCTCGCTTAAATCTGGTGATCTTACAGCAGTACCGACATCAGCAGCAGCACCAGCACCAGCGGCAGCCCCTAAGGGTGCTGCCTACAAGGACGTCCCGTTGACCAACATGCGCTCCGTTATTGCCAAGCGTCTGCTGGAATCCAAACAAAATCTGCCACATTATTACACCACCGTGGAATGCCAGTTGGACAAGGTAATGAAAAGATCTCTTCAATCATGCTGATAAGTCTGCATTTAAGTCTTTACAGCTCATTAAGTTCCGTGCCCAAGTGAACAAGAAATACGAGAAGAAGGGCGGACGCGTCTCCATCAACGACTTCATTATCAAGGCCATGGCAACGGCTTGCCGCAAGGTGCCGGAAGCGAACTCAGCGTGGATGGGTACATTCATTCGCGAGTACAACGATGTTGATGTCTCGGTGGCTGTCTCCACAGATACGGGTCTTATCACGCCCATTGTATTCGGTGCCGATCGCAAGGGTGTCCTAGAAATCTCCATGAATGTTAAGGAACTTGCTGGAAAGGCGCGTGAAAACAAGCTTCAGCCAGCAGAATTCCAGGGTGGCACCATTTCTGTCTCCAATCTGGGAATGTTTGGTATGACACGAAGTACCCTCATAAAACTGATTTGCCTTTACCTAATCGATTCTGTATACATTTACGTAGGTGTCAACCAGTTCTTCGCCGTCATCAACCCTCCGCAATCCTGCATCCTGGCGGTGGGCACCACAACGAAAAAATTGTTGGCGGATCCCAACAGTCCCAATGGGTCACTATCTAAACCTTAAGCTAATCCTAATCAATCCATTAAACTGAGTCCTAATTCTGTTGGTCTTTCGCTCTCTTCCACTAGCTTCAAAGAGGTTAGCATGATCACGGTAACGCTGAGCGCCGATCACAGGGTGGTCGATGGTGCTGTGGCCGCTAAATGGCTTCAACACTTCCGCGACTACCTGGAGGACCCTGCGACAATGATCGTCTAAAGTGTTGCAGTAGAAATATTACTCGGTTTCGGACTGAACAAGACTGGCATGAAGGCAGCGCCGTGTGTCCGAGTTTGGTCTGGGGCCCTGGTAGCCTTTTTGTTTGGGCTATCATTGTTGAAGAACATACACACATACGGACATAAACACAGACTCACTCATAAACATAGATTAATACCTACAATACAGACACGTACAGTTAATAAGTGTAAATTTTAAATATTGATTTACTGCCTTTAAAATGTTGTGCGTGTTCCCGACTTAGATCTTTTCTTTTTTAGAGAAATTGATTAAATGAATTGATATTCTATATAAAATTTACGCAATACTAAAAATCACCAAAAATCAACTCGAAACTTGTAACTCAAAGTTCCAAATTCCACAACACTCATCCGAGTTTGGATTTACACTATTATTACAATATTTTTCCGACGCCTATGTAAACTATCGTTCAATATGTGCAAAAACAAAACAAACATATTTATATAATTTTATTAAGTATGGACCCTTTTAGTTGTATATTATTAGTGTATTGCACGCAATTGAAGTTAGCCCCATTGAATTGTTAAACATAATAAACCGCACACAGTGAGTTGTAGTATCGAAGAGCCAACAGTACAAGTCTAATTTATCGAAGATTATCTATTCCATTATCTATATTTTAGCGAGTCGTGTTAGGATAGAAGGGTATACATTTTCGGGTGGCGCCAAGAAAATGGATGCAAAAGACAGAACAGGACGTCTACTACACAAACCAGTCGAATACTACAGTCAGGTGCTGACTGTATAAGGCCATGGATTATAGTACTGTATACCTTAAAATACTTTTGTTATAACGGTTTATAATCGCCGCTCGAATTTGCTACCAATTACCAAAAAAAAAAACTAACAATCCTTATATCAATATACAATAGAAATGGGTTGGTGTAGCTAACGAATTCCGCAAGCACTCCCAACACAATACACCTTCAGCGGGCAACTCAAATAACCACAACTGTTTTATTATCGGTTATTAATTAATATTCGCAATGAAAATTGCGCTTTTTTGGATTAATTTTCCCGAGGTTATACTATGTTTGAACGACACGCACAAATTTAATTGACAATCAGAAGAAGAACGCATAGACAAAACAAAAGCGAATAGACAAGTGTCGTAAGCATTAGACTAAGCGAGACAGCAATAAGTATTTGTATGCATTTTTAGCGTTACAAAAATTCGTTACATTTGCTTATTGATATTTTGTCACGAGCTAAAAATTCATTTTGTGTCTTCTCGCTCTGTCTAATGTCTCCAGGCATGTGTAAATGCTTAATGTCATATGTATGTATGTATATTTGTATAAGTATGTTTTAATGTACATTTACTTATGTAATAAAATAAGTGAAAAAATTACAAAATATATAAAATAAAATATTCCAAAGTACGAGTATATAAAATAATAGTAATTAAATATGAAAACACAAATACCCACCGGAGGATCGAACACCCATCTACGACTGCCGCGAGAGTTGTACAGTCTCTAAGTGAGCTTTGTATCGGGCTATAATGTCAATGATGTTGACCGCATTCGGTTCGCTTTCTGCCGCGCTAGAATGTGAAATTTTTTGTTGATTTTCATTAAAAATTTAATACCAAATAATAAACTTTTATAAAAATTGCCCGCTGAAGGAGTCTTGTGTTTTGGAAGTGCTTGCAGATTTCGTTAGTTATAGTAATTATTTAAATAAAATAATATTAATAATAATAATATTCAACTTATTAAATTGCTTTCTTTAAATACATATAATAAACTACTACTACAACTAGGTCACATTCTTCCTTGATATCCTGAGCAAGTGCTCTGACCGAGATTCGGGGGTTTGCAATCACCTTTCGCATAATAAGGCGGTTCACACGCTTATTAATTTTGGTTTTGCGCCCACCAACACTCTTAGGTTCAAGCCTGTCCTCTTTTTTCGCGCGATTTAAAACATTGTAGACGGTCTTACGGGATACAGAAAACATTTCTACTAATTCTGGAATAGATTTTCCCAACTGGTGGTTATAGTATATCAATTGGGTAACTTCAAAAGTTAATCTCTTTCCAGGCATTTTATTAAATTTAATAATTCACTTTTAGCAAGTTCCAGCAGCAAAATTTCACAAGCATAGTAAAAAAATTTCAATAGAAGCGTTGCAAAAAGCAATGCAAAAGCCACAAATAACGGTAGAATCCAGTTCGTTCCAAGAAAAAGAGCACAACAAAGTAGGAAAACAAAATGTGTAAAGAGTTTCTTGACAGTGTCAAAAGTGTGTAATCTTGGAATTTGTTGTTTATTTTGTTCTATATATAATATTTTTGATTTGTTTTTTGATTTCTAAGTAAAATAAATATTGTTTAATCATATTCCATAAAAAAATTATGTTTAATTACGCAAAGACCCCTAATTTTTACCTTCAAAGTAAAAAATTCAACTTATTTTACAGTGTGTAAACAGTTTCTTGACATACTGTATAATAAACACAAATACAAACTTGTATTTAGTTTATACATATATAGTACTATAATCCATGGCGTTATACTGTCAGCACCTGACTGTAGCGTTCGACTGGTTTTCATATTTATTTATTATTATTTTATATATTTAATTTTATAATTTTTTTAATTATTTCATTACATAAATGTATTGTATATAAATATATATATATACATGCGTGGAGACATTAGACAGAGTGAGAAGACAATATGCATTCTTAGTTCGAGCCACAAAATCAAGAAGAAGCAAATGTAACGAATTTTGGGACGCGCTAAAATTTGTATTCAATAAAAGTCAACAACAACATTTCACATGTCGATCGCGGCAGTAAACGAACCCCGAATACAGGCTACACTTGATCACTGATCAACTCCTGCGGCAGTCGAAATCGGGTTCGACTCTCAAGGTGGGCAGGTTCACATTTTGTTTTCATATTTATTTATTATTATTTTTATATATTTAATTTTATATATTTTGTAATTTTTATTCCCTGCGACCATTAAAAATGGTGAAATGGTCGATTACATCATAGCTATATTACTTGCGCATGAAAGAAAGGAATGAACGATATTTTGCGAGTTATGGATATTGGCCCATTTAAAATTTATATAGAAAAAGCGATATATGGTATAAAGCTCACACCGCTCTTTGCAATTGTTCGCGCGCCCGGAAATTGCGCCGATAAATTATTGGCAACGTATCGAAATTGATGCAAGTGGGCACCGGAATGCAGTGTTACGATTAATTTTTAGCTTGCGATTAGTATCAAACAATTAGATACTTTTACGTGAAATTTAAATCCAAATAAAGTGTAATTTTTATTGCGAATTTTAATTAATAACTAATAGTTAAATAGTAGTGGCGATTTGTGTGTCCTCTTATTAATAAACTTTAATAAAAGTTACCCGTTCGTTATAGTAGTTATTTAAATAAAATAATAATAATAATAATAATAATAATAATAATAATAATAATAATAATAATAATAATAATAATAATATTCAACTTAATTAAATTGGTTTTTTAAAAAATAATAAATACAAATACAAACTTTTATTTAGTTTATATATAGTACTAAAATCCATGGCCTTATACAGTGAGCACCTGACTGTAGCGTATGACTGGTTATTCTTGTTGTTGTTGACAATAATTTGCTGTAATAACCCTTCTAGCATTACGTAACTATGGGCGTCAACATTTTTTAACGTCAACGATTATGTCTGCTTTTCCCGTCTGTCTGAGTCTGTCTCTCTCCCTCTCGCTGTCTCTGTCTCTCTCAGTGTTATTTTTCCTATGCTGTCCTGTATCTCTAAGGGATTTCAATTGCGTTCTGGTTTTGCCTACTCGCGTCTCATGCGTTTGGTACCAACGGAATTATGCTTTTGAAAAACTCTTACGACGGAACGTTTATGCCTAACGTATTATATTGTATATACCAGCAGCGAACACGACAGCAACAACGACAACGACAGCAGTGGCTATCGCAAATAGAAGTAGGAATACCAAAAACAATTACGCAGGCACTGTGGAGATCCAAAACTGGCGACGGTGCAGTCCATTTGGGCAGAGGCAGGTTTTTTGGAAGTCGTACGGTACATTTACCTTCCTCGTGATGATTATAATACTTATGACCCATTGTGATTATTGCCCTCGCCTCGATTTGACACGGGGCCCTTAATCTTGAACCATCTGGGGCGGTATAATAAATTTACAATATATGGCAAATAGTTGACACAAACAAAGGCTACAATATAATTACAACATTGACAGCCTTCCTGCCAGAAACTACGGTCGGGCTTTCTTCAGTTCCTTTCGACATTTGTCCAATAGTGTTGTTATCAGAATCAGCAGCACGAAAGCGATCGACAAATGTCTTAGCAGCGACGTCATCGTCGGCAGCGCAGCCGAGTCGTGGCATGCCAGGCGGCTTGGCACATTAGCGATAGGGCTGAGAAAAAAGAATGGGTTGGATAGGTGAATTTTTCAGTTTGTTTGTATCTAAGAACTGCAGATTATGATGGATTTAATTTCGATTTTTTAGGGCATGGATTTTAAAAAAAATTAAGTAGGACATGGCTTTTAAAAAAATTCATGGTGTTTGCCGGAACGAAAATGTGCGTAACAGGCAGAAGGAGGCATCTCCCCATAAACTATATACGAGTATATTCTGCATCAGCATCAACAGACGATGTATGAACGCCTAGATCTCAGAAACTATGTAAGCTAGAGCCACCCAATTTTGTAACAACGTGTGTGGAAATTGCAGTGTCTCGAAGTTATTATACCCTTGGACCATTGAAAATGTTCAAAAAAGGGTATGCACATGTCAATTACAGAAAATACATGTGCAGAAATATATACTAATACTCAACCAATAGGTGCTTGTGTACATATTCATAATATGCTTACGTGCACATATGATTATTATTTAATAATTCATATTTTAGGGTCAATAAAAAATACAAAACTATAAAATGCAATTAAATAAATATTAATTTTGATTACTCGATATATTGCAAGTTATCGATATTGGCCAATTCAAAATTTATAAAGAAATATCGATATATACTGCTCACACCGCTTTTTGCAGTCTTGCGCTAGGAATATTGCAGCGATAAATTATTGACAACGTATCGAAATTGATGAAAGGTCTCTATAAATCAGTAATAACTACTTACAAGTGTAGCATTATATCTATATTATTTTATTTATATTATATTCAAATAGGCTTAATGGCAGTTAACGATTAATTATGTTAGAAGATAAGTTAAGAAGTTCCGAGAGCTTGTGAAATTAAAAAGACGCACATATAAGAAATAAGTTAAAAAGTGAATAAAAACTATTGAAACAATTGAAAAGCAAATAAGACTTTTATGCAACAACGTCAGAAGTGGGATTAGCCGCCTATAAAAATAAAAAACACATTTTTTGTCAATATTTAAAATTGACGCCGCAAGTGACTCCGCAATTGACGCCGAGACGACGCCACCATTTTTTTCCCGCCACAATGAAGAAAAAAGAGCTGATGAAATTACTGACTGAGAATTAAATAGACTTTCCGACCAAAGCAACCTTTAGGCAATTATCAACAATTGCATCAGAACATAATCTGCATAATCTTATGGATACTTTTGAATCAGATTTGATTTTCAAAATAGAGGAAATTACGTCGCAGACTTTTGACAAGGAAGAAGAATTGCACAGAAGAAGCAATTGTTGGATGAGCTTACACAAAGTCTTAGCTATGCAGGTAGTGATACACGGGACATCGTACGCAGTGTTGTTCCATTTGCAGGAGCTGAGTTATGTGATGCAAAAAAATGGTTGATAGATTTTGAACGTGCTTGTGACGCAGTAAATGATGCCGACGCTTTAAAACTTCGCTGCATACGGCTTTTGATGAAGCCGGCTTCAGAGGGAGAGCTTTTCTTACGTGTTGACCGTTTTGCAAACTACGCCGAATTTAAAGACAATTTTTTGAAAACCCTTGGATATGACTACACTATGGCAGAAGTAATATCTCAATTGAAGGCAAATGTGTATGTTCCAGGCAAAATCTCTATAATTGGGATGCATCTGTATTAATTACTGAGTCTTCTGCAACTTCACGAGTGTCAGCAGCTGTGGCTGATAAGATTAGTATCCGATGCTTTAATAGCTCAAAGTATGGACACCACGCATCATATTGTACTTCTCAAAAACGTACAGAGGGTTCCTGCTTCCGATGTGGACCAACTCAGAGCTTGTAGGAGCGACCGATTATTAGATTGAACCGGGAAATAAAGATCATTGTTTTCTCTCAGTATTTAACAAGGTAGGAGTATATTTTTAAACTGAGAAAACGCTCAAGTCCAATTTGATTCTTCTTTCTGCCATGTTCGATACCGAAAGCATAATTAATTTAATCAAAAGGTCAAAGGAGCCTTATAGCACTATACTTAATAAATGTTCGTGGGATCAATGGAGTTCAAATTTATTCATTTGGAAAATTTTATTTATGTATTAAGTTTAATGTAACTATCAAGAACACAGTATTTTATGTTATTCCAGACTGTTATTTTGAAACAGATATATTAGTTGGTAGACAGTTCATGAGGACATTTGGAATTGAATTAGTTTCTGTTAATGAAATCGAAAATAAAATAAAAATTGAAGTAGACAGTACAATTATTGAAAAATTTAAATCAGTTTTCTTCAGAACCATTTTCAGAAAATAGTAATTCCTGTGATAGTGACCCATCAAATATAGTAAACTTTAGTGCCAACAAACCTTTGACTCTTCAGAAAATAGTAATTCTAGTGATAGTGATCGATTGGCAACATTTAAATTTAGTAATAATATATTTGAATTAGATACGAAAATTTTAGAAAAAGATACAGCTGAAGATTACACATTGGGTATTGAACCGGAGGGTCGAGGGTCGTTTGATAAGTCCGTGACTTTTTGTATTTGCCGCGCACCTGCTCTAAATACAACACTGCTCCTGTCAGCAGTTATCGTTAACAGCTGACTGTAAAATTTTGAGAAAGCTGCGTTTCTTAGTTTGCGTTTTATAGGCATTGAAAGCAGACGATCTCGTGAATTTTAACGAAAATGGAAAAAAGTGAATTTCGTGTGCTAATTAAGCATTATTTTTTGCGTAAAAAATCCATCACCGAAACCAAGGAAAGACTTGATAAATATTATGGGGACTCTGCACCATCAATTTCAATGGTTAAGAAATGGTTTACTGAGTTCCGTTGTGGTCGTACCAGTACAAGTGATGCCGAACGTTCAGGTCGCCCAAAAGAGGTCGTCATGCCAGAAATCGTCGACAAAATCCATGGAATGATATTGGATGATCGGAGAATGAAAGTGCGTGAGGTAGCTGAGGCTGTAGGCATCTCAACTGAACGGGTACATCACATTTTACATGAATATTTGGACATGAAAAAGCTTTCCACGCAATGGGTGCCGCGATTGCTCACACACGACCATAAGCGCAACCGTGTGACCATTTCAAAGGAGTGTTTGGCGATGTTCAACCGCAATCCAAACGAATTTTTGCGCCGTTTCGTTACCGTAGACGAAACATGGATCCACCACACCACACCAGAGACCAAAGAACAATCAAGACAGTGGGTTTCTCCGGGTGAACGTGCACCAAAGAAGGCCAAGGTGGGTCTGTCGGCCAACAAGGTCATGGCCACAGTTTTTTGGGATGCACAAGGTATCATTCACATCGATTACCTTGAAAAGGGTAAAACGATCACCGGCGAATATTATTCAGAGCTTTTGGACAGATTCGATATTGATTTGAAGCAGAAACGACCGCATTTGGCGAAAAAAGTGCTGTTCCATCAGGACAATGCACGGGTGCACACGTGTGTAGTCAGCATGGCAAAATTTCATAAATTGGGCTACGAACTGCTACCCCATCCAGCATATTCTCCAGATTTAGCCCCCTGTGACTATTTTTTGTTTCCAAACATGAAGAAATGGCTCGGCGGTAAGAGATTCGGGTCAAATGAAGAGGTCATCACAGAAACAAACGACTATTTTGAGGAAAAAAATATATTTTATTCAAAAAGTCACGGACTTATCAAACGACCCTCGTATATTCTGCATCAGCATCAACAGACGATGTATGAACGCCTAGATCTCAGAAACTATGTAAGCTAGAGCCACCCAATTTTGTAACAACGTGTGTGGAAATTGCAGTGTCTCGAAGTTATTATACCCTTGGACCATTGAAAATGTTCAAAAAAGGGTATGCACATGTCAATTACAGAAAATACATGTGCAGAAATATATACTAATACTCAACCAATAGGTGCTTGTGTACATATTCATAATATGCTTACGTGCACATATGATTATTATTTAATAATTCATATTTTAGGGTCAATAAAAAATACAAAACTATAAAATGCAATTAAATAAATATTAATTTTGATTACTCGATATATTGCAAGTTATCGATATTGGCCAATTCAAAATTTATAAAGAAATATCGATATATACTGCTCACGCCGCTTTTTGCAGTCTTGCGCTAGGAATATTGCAGCGATAAATTATTGACAACGTATCGAAATTGATGAAAGGTCTCTATAAATCAGTAATAACTACTTACAAGTGTAGCATTATATCTATATTATTTTATTTATATTATATTCAAATAGGCTTAATGGCAGTTAACGATTAATTATGTTAGAAGATAAGTTAAGAAGTTCCGAGAGCTTGTGAAATTAAAAAGACGCACATATAAGAAATAAGTTAAAAAGTGAATAAAAACTATTGAAACAATTGAAAAGCAAATAAGACTTTTATGCAACAACGTCAGAAGTGGGATTAGCCGCCTATAAAAATAAAAAACACATTTTTTGTCAATATTTAAAATTGACGCCGCAAGTGACTCCGCAATTGACGCCGAGACGACGCCACCATTTTTTTCCCGCCACAATGAAGAAAAAAGAGCTGATGAAATTACTGACTGAGAATTAAATAGACTTTCCGACCAAAGCAACCTTTAGGCAATTATCAACAATTGCATCAGAACATAATCTGCATAATCTTATGGATACTTTTGAATCAGATTTGATTTTCAAAATAGAGGAAATTACGTCGCAGACTTTTGACAAGGAAGAAGAATTGCACAGAAGAAGCAATTGTTGGATGAGCTTACACAAAGTCTTAGCTATGCAGGTAGTGATACGCGGGACATCGTACGCAGTGTTGTTCCATTTGCAGGAGCTGAGTTATGTGATGCAAAAAAATGGTTGATAGATTTTGAACGTGCTTGTGACGCAGTAAATGATGCCGACGCTTTAAAACTTCGCTGCATACGGCTTTTGATGAAGCCGGCTTCAGAGGGAGAGCTTTTCTTACGTGTTGACCGTTTTGCAAACTACGCCGAATTTAAAGACAATTTTTTGAAAACCCTTGGATATGACTACACTATGGCAGAAGTAATATCTCAATTGAAGGCAAATGTGTATGTTCCAGGCAAAATCTCTATAATTGGGATGCATCTGTATTAATTACTGAGTCTTCTGCAACTTCACGAGTGTCAGCAGCTGTGGCTGATAAGATTAGTATCCGATGCTTTAATAGCTCAAAGTATGGACACCACGCATCATATTGTACTTCTCAAAAACGTACAGAGGGTTCCTGCTTCCGATGTGGACCAACTCAGAGCTTGTAGGAGCGACCGATTATTAGATTGAACCGGGAAATAAAGATCATTGTTTTCTCTCAGTATTTAACAAGGTAGGAGTATATTTTTAAACTGAGAAAACGCTCAAGTCCAATTTGATTCTTCTTTCTGCCATGTTCGATACCGAAAGCATAATTAATTTAATCAAAAGGTCAAAGGAGCCTTATAGCACTATACTTAATAAATGTTCGTGGGATCAATGGAGTTCAAATTTATTCATTTGGAAAATTTTATTTATGTATTAAGTTTAATGTAACTATCAAGAACACAGTATTTTATGTTATTCCAGACTGTTATTTTGAAACAGATATATTAGTTGGTAGACAGTTCATGAGGACATTTGGAATTGAATTAGTTTCTGTTAATGAAATCGAAAATAAAATAAAAATTGAAGTAGACAGTACAATTATTGAAAAATTTAAATCAGTTTTCTTCAGAACCATTTTCAGAAAATAGTAATTCCTGTGATAGTGACCCATCAAATATAGTAAACTTTAGTGCCAACAAACCTTTGACTCTTCAGAAAATAGTAATTCTAGTGATAGTGATCGATTGGCAACATTTAAATTTAGTAATAATATATTTGAATTAGATACGAAAATTTTAGAAAAAGATACAGCTGAAGATTACACATTGGGTATTGAACCGGATGCTTCAGAGTCATTAAATATTGATTTAAATTTGAATAAAATCGAACGCAATAGGGTTTTAGAAATAATAAATATGAACTATTTATAATAGATGTTGAAAAAATTGAGCCTGTTGATCATAACTATGAAATGAATATTAAACTTCAAGCAGAAGGATCAGTTTATTCAACACCACGAAGACTTTCATACCAAGACAGACAGACAGTTGACAACACTATAGAAGATCTATTGAAGAAATGATTTATTAGACCCAGCGAATTACCTTACACATCAGCAATAGTTCTAGTATAGATTACAGGCAACTAAACAAAATAACAATAAGAGATGGATACCCTTTACCACATATTAATGATTGTTTAGGAAAAATGGAAGGAAATCAATATTTTTCTCTTTTATATTAAAAGTCTGGTTTTCATCAAGTCAAAATGGAAGACAATTCAATTAAATATACCTCTTTTGTTACCCCTAATGGGCAATACGAATACCTTAAGATGCCTTTTGGGTTACGAAATGCCACTACTGTATTTCAGAGGTATATACATTATATTTTTAAACCATTAATGCGAGAACACAGTATGATTGTTTATATAGATGATATTGCTATTGGAACAAAAACAATTGAGGAACACTTTGTTGTCTTAGGTAAGGTATTGAAAATATTGGCTCAACATAGATTAGAACTCAAATTAAGCAATTAAGTTTGTTTTCACTAAAATTTTTGTTTCTTGGCTATTCAGTTAGCAAGAATGGCATTAGTCCTGTTATTAATAAAGTTTGATTGCTTTATTTAGGTTTTAATATTTATTTATTTAATTTAGTTTGTGCTTCGTGCACTTCTATTCCGTTTCACATATTTTCAGCAAGAGAAGTAATTGTGTTATTTAACATTACATTAAGTTTTTGAAATCAGCTGATTTGTTCTTATGCTTATTAACATTACATATCAAGGCATACACATTTATTCCAACACGCCTTAAATTTGTTGTCTTGATTTATCTTTCATTACTTTAACTTTACAGCATTTATATTTCTTATAAATTTTTTTTTGTCTAGCTTTGTTTAACATGCCTGCTATATTAAGTCTAGATTCTATCTTTCCAATGTCTATAATACCTTTTTCATAATTTTCGTTAACATAATGATACTGCACTTCAATGTGCTTCGAATTTTATGTAAAGTTACCAAATTTAGCAATTGCTACTGCGCCTGAATTATCTTCATAAATCTTTATCGCCTTTTCGTTATTAATATTAAATATTTCAGATAGCATGTTTTTGACAAATAATATTTCTGTTACTGCTTCTGACATGGCAGTGCACTCTGCAAACGTTGAGCATTTTGTTACAGTGTGTTGTTTGTGTGTTTTCCAATATATTATATTTCCATACATTCTAATTATAAATCCCGTTGTGAATTTTCTATCAAAATTATCTCCTGCATAATCTCTTGTCTTATATAAATATTTTAATACTCTCATCGCGTATTTATAGTGTGTTGAATTATAACAACTTTGATATCTGCTTAAGTAATTTACGGAATATGATATATCTGGACTTGTGCCTGCGCTTATATATAATAATTCACCTATCAAGTTTCTGTATTTAATTTTTTCATCACATTCAGTTGCTTGTTCCAATTTTAAGTTTGTTTCCATTTGAGTTTCGTATAGCTTAGCATTTTCGAGATCATAGTTAATTGCTAGTGATTCAATATATCCTTTTTGATTTAACGTCATTATCTTACTTTCAGTACTATAATTAATTTCTATTCCAATATAACTGCCGATTTTTTCTAAATCTTTCATTGTAAATTTGTTCATTAACCTGTCATTTATTTCCGTTATTTTTGTTTTGTTCTTACTGCATATCAAGATGTCATCGACAAATACTAAGATATATTTCATCTTTATCCTTTCTTTTTACATATAAACAATAATCGTAATTGCTTCTTATAAAATTTAATTTGTCGAGATATTTATGCAAACATTCGTACCATGCTCTTGCGCTCTCTCTCAATCCATATAATGCCTTAACTAATTTATAAACTTTATTTTCTCCTGTTTCGTAGCCTTTCGGTTCATTTACATAAACTTCTGATTTTACATAGCCATTTAAAAAGGCTGTTTCGACATCCATCTGATTTATAAACAGACCATTTTTACAACAATATGATAGTAATATCTTTAATGTTTGCATTTTTACTACTGGTGAATTTACGTTTTCTAGTCGTTCTCTTTGTTGGAAACCTCTTACTACTAGTCTAGCTTTGTAAGTCCCATCCGTTTTCTTTTTGAACACCCATTTAACATCTATAATATTTTTGTTTATCGGGTTTTCTACAATTTGCCACGTATTATTTTAATTTAGGCATTGCATTTGTGTTTACATTGCTTTGAGCCATTCTATCTTTTCATTACTATTCATCGTCTCTTCGTAAGTGTTTGGTACAATTGCATTTACATAATTGATATAAATAAAATGTGTTACTGGGTTACCGTATGGATTTACTGGTCTTTTCATTCTATTTAATGTTCTCTGCACTGTTAAATGTTCTTTGTTCTCCTCACTCTCGCTTTCATCGCTAGTTTTTGAATTAACTTCGTCCATGTCATTTAGTTCGTCTGTCTTAGCGTTATCTTCATCATCTTCTTCATTTTTATTTATTTCAATTTCATTATCATTCTGTTTGTTTTTCTCTAGGCAAATTAATTTTGTTTTCTCTTCCACAACTTGAACATGTCTTGCGTTTATTACTCTATTGTTTAGTAAAACTCTATATCCGTTTGTATTATATCCAACTAAAACTCCTAATTCCGATTTGTTATCCACTTTGGTCTTTCTGCATACTTCTGGAACTCTAACAAAAACTCTACTTCCGTATATTTTTAAATTTTCTACATTTAGTTTTATACCGAAAAATATTTCGTATGGGCTTTTATTTACTGCTGTGTTTGCGATTGTTCGATTTTTTAAATAAGCTACTGTGTTCATAACTTCTGGCCAATATCGTCTATGAATGTTTGCCTCTCTCATCAAGCACCTACCAATATCCATTGCCGATCTATTATATCTTTTTGCTACGCCGTTTAATTCATATACATACGGCGGACATGTAGTTAACTGAATTCCCTTATATTTTACAAAGTTTAATATTTCTCTATTCATATATTCTTTACCGTTATCGCATTGTATTTGTTTTACTTTTTTACTAAACTGATTCACAACATAATTTACATATTCTTTTAAGTAACTCGCTGTTTCTGATTTATTTTTAATACAATAAATTCTCGCGTATTTACTAAAGTCGTCAACAAATGTCAAAAAATATTTTTCCCCACAATAACCTGTTGTGCTATGTGGTCCTTTTAAGTCTGTATGTATTAGCTCTAATGCTTATTTAGTTTTCTTTCTATTGTTCTCGAATGGTTCGTTTGACATTTTACTTTGTATACAATTCGCACATTTCATTTTGGTATTCTCGATTTTATCAGGCAGACCATCTAGTATTTTACGCTTGATAATTCTATTCAAATATTGAAAATTTACGTGGCCTAGTGCCCTGTGCCATTTTTCTTTTTCAGTTAATTTAGTTACATTTGTATGTATTTCATTTGTTTTTATTGAATTTAATATAATAAAATACGATTAAGTATTGTATATTATAACCCAGGGCATCAACCAATTGAAACATTTTTATTGTTGTTTGACACTTCAATAATTATTTTATTTAAGCAACCGATTGAATCAACCGCACTATCTCGTTGTCTGCAAGCGAATAAACGATTACTCTATAACATGTGAATGCATGTGAATGGTAAACCATGCCATGTGAATGACAAACAACGACATGGTCCTCTTAATTCACACTTATGCATAAGTGTGACTTTTGTACACGCCACCTCAAAAATCACACTGATACAAACTGTTTAAAAATTAATGAAATGAAAAATTACTTTCAGACGAGTGCATGCGTTTTGTAATGGTTGTATTCTTATTCTTTTCTTTTTTCTCTGGGGCTACTTTTATTGAACCAGCATTTGCTGCAAAGAATTGGGGAAACCCAGTAAAACCCAATTAGTTCAATCAAATAAAAATTTAACAAGATTCACTTAAATAAACATAGTAATAGTTAGTCTAGTAATTGTTTTGGTTTGATTATGGTTATATATATATAAAAGATTCAGACTTCATATAAAAATTCATTTTGCTCATTTAGATTATTTTGATCATTCAAGATTCAGTTAGCACCAGTTGGTCTCGCAGTACAATGAATCTGGCAGTTGGTAGTGGCTTTGTCAAAATATCAGCCAATTGTAAATCTGTGGAAAGATACTTAACACAAATTAGTTTGTTTTCAATTTGTTCTCTGGTAAAATGATATTTGATATCTATGTGCTTAGTTCTCTTGTGGCATGTGGGATTATTGGCTATACTTATACAACCTTGGTTATCCTCGAAAATAACTATTGGACCATTTAATTCTAATTTCATTTCATTTGTTAATGATTTTAGCCATAATGCTTCCCTTACTCCTTCGAATAAGGCCATATATTCAGCTTCGGTAGATGAAGCAGCAACAGATTTTTATTTCATAGTACTCCAGCAAATTGAACAATTTTCAAACATTTTAAATATATACCCTGTAGTACTTCTTCTGTCAGTCTCATTTCCGGCCCAATCAAAATCAACATACCCCATAAGAATTTTATTTACTTTCAAATTCCTTTTAAATGATAACTTTAAATTGACAGTTCTTTTAGATATCTTAAAATTCTTTTAAGACATTGCCATAATTCTCTATTATTGTAGTTAGTATATCGACTTAAGATACTTATCGATGTACTTAAATCCGGTCGTGTACATAACATTACGTACATTAAACAACCAATCAAATTCCTACATGGTGCTTCATATGACTCTTCTACTTGCAAAGCCTCATAATTTATTTTGCTTGGAAGTGGAGTCCCAACTGGATTACAATCTTCCATATTGAATTTTAAGTTTAAATAATTCATATGGAGAATGAATATGTCACTCCCCCACCTTTTAGATTTTAGCTTGTCCTCAAGCCTTTACTTCTGGATATAATTGTGGAATTGCATTTTCAGTTTTTACTATTTCAGTATTATTTTCTTTAACTGTTTCAATATTTTTGTCAACTGATTTGTTTGCGTTAGGTCTTAGATAAGATATTATTGGATGAGTGCTTCATATGACTCTTCTACTTGCAAAGCCTCATAATTTATTTTGCTTGGAAGTGGAGTCCCAACTGGATTACAATCTTCCATATTGAATTTTTTTAAAACATTTTTAATATATGCAGATTGACTGAGACAACTTTGATCATTTTTTCTTTCAATTTTTATGCCAATAAAATATTGTATTTCATTTAGATCGGTCATTTGAAACTTATTCAAAAGATATGTTTTAAATTTAGACATTCTTTCAGAATCACTAGTAGAAATTATTATATCGTCAACATATAAGAGTACATATATATTTTTATGTATATCTCCTTCATCTAGAATATATAATTAAGTATTTAGGTGTTCATCAAAATAAAATAAAATAAAAAAAAATTATATTTTTTTATTTTATAATTTTTATTTGATGGATTCGTTACTTATTACACCAGAGTTACTCATAAACTAACTGACAGAATTATTTTTATGGACCAGCAAACCTTATAGTTCTACAGAGCTTTACATCTTTGTTTATCAGTGACTTAAGCTTCTTATCGTTTGGTGTCTTGAGAGAACTTTTATGATGAGGCTTTTGAAGAGTGAAGCTTTCCAAAAGATCGGTTTAAGTTTTCGTATGGAGAATGAACTGAGGCTTTTGAAGAGTGAAGCTTTTCAAAAGATTGGTTTAAGTTATGAAGAATGAAGTTTAAATAATTCATATGGAGAATGAATATGTCACTCCCCCACCTTTTAGATTTTAGCTTGTCCTCAAGCCTTTACTTCTGGATATAATTGTGGAATTGCATTTTCAGTTTTTACTATTTCAGTATTATTTTCTTTAACTGTTTCAATATTTTTGTCAACTGATTTGTTTGCTTTAGGTCTTAGATACAATATGATATTATTACAATATTATGAGGTGCTGTTTTACATTTAATGTATAGGTAAAATATAGATATTATAGCTAATACAAACATGAGGATTATTAATATATTTTTATAGATTGTATAATTCTTATTGTTTAGCATAATCATTTCTTTTATTTCAATATGTGACATAGGTTCAACTTTTGTGACATTATGCTCGGTGAATATTAGATTTGTATATTGATGCATATTATTTGATATTGAAAATTCTTTTAACTCTGCTGTACAATTAAATATTTTTATAATTTTGTTATTTTAAATATAAATTTCTTGATTGTTACAATTTTGGTTAAGTTTTTCTCTGGTCATGTTCCATGTAATTAGTATGTTTGGCTTAATGTGTTGGATGAAAAATGGCTTACGGTATTTTTGGAAAGTACACGTTGGTGTTTCGTGTTTGATTATACTAGCAATACAATGGTCTTTAATAATATTTTTTGTTTGTGTATTTATAACATTATTATTGTGTAGATAGAATTTGCCTTCTAAATTTTCGTTAATAGTTTGTCCATTATTGTCTGGGTAAGGGGTGATAAGGAAAGTAGGCTGTTCAACTGTGTTTGTGGGGATATGAGACATTAGGAAAATTTCGTTAGTACCTGTATTATACCAGGCAGAAGTTTTTATGTCCATTAAATTTTTGTAGTTAACGTTACCAAGGTTGTCGTGCTTAAGAAGTTTTGGATTTGCGTGGGATTTATTAATGGGTTGAAGGGGGTCGCGAATTGTTGATTGATATGAGAGTTTTTGTTTTTATTTGTGTTGGTATTAGTGTTTAAATTTAGTGAGTTTGTATTAAGTTTTGGACAGTAATCTGATTTCTTAGAAATTGGGTCTTCGTAAAGACCTTCTTGTTGGGCAATTTGTCTTAACTTTTGGATAGTTGAAATGTCATGCCTCGCTAGGGTCATGAACAGCCTATCAGGGAGTGAGCGTTGAATAGTATTTTTTATTGTAGTTACCATTGCTTGTGAATAAACTAATGTGTTATTTTGGTTGTTTTCTAAGGCTAACTTATTAATAATAATAGTTGACTTATTTTCTAGTTCTTCACAAAATTGTCGTAAATTACCTTTGTAGGGCGTGCAATACAAACGTCGCAAAAGTTCCTCCAGGGGGGTTTGAGTTTTAAATTCGACGATCAGAGCTTCCTTTAGGGTTGACCATTCGTTGTGAAATCCGAGTTGGCAGAGCTTCTCAGCATCTCCGATGACCTGTAGTTCGATGGCTCCATATATGATGGCTTTCTGAAGAGGGTCATTCGTCGGGTATAGGTTGAGCAGGTATTCAATTCGTCTGATAAACGAACTGAGGCTGTTTGGCTCTCCACAGAACTGCGGCACTTGACGTATTTGTCGTAGCAGTTGCGATAGATTATCATTTGATAATGCCATTTTTGATTAATTTTCTTTTTGAACGTTTTTGTTTTGTAGCGGTCACACTTGTTTTGTTTAAGCGGGCTACTGTTCTTGTTCACTTCACAATTTGTGGGGTTGGATTTATGTAGCGGTCACACTTGTTTTGTTTAAGCGGGCTACTGTTCCTGTTCACTTCACTGATTGTTGGATTTAACTTATGTAGCGGTCACACCTGTATTTGTTTAAGTGGGCTACTGTTTAAGTTTTATTTTTTTTTTTTTTCACAATCACTTCTCGGCTTGAACACTGTTGGGTTTATACTTTCAACTAATGTCACTGAAGTTGCCGTCGCGATTCACGTGAGTTCTTTTGCGGATGATAGTTAAAGGCTTGGATTAATTTTTGCCTCATCAATAACTAGCTTTTTAAAAGATTGGTTTAAGTTATGAAGAATGAAGTTTAAATAATTCATATGGAGAATGAATATGTCACTATATATACATCTGTCTACTTCTAGACTCCGAAATCCAAAATTTTGCAATGCACTTTCAAATATCTCAAACCAGCATCTTGCAGCTTGTTTTAGACCATAAATGGCTTTATTAAGTTTACATACTTTATTTCCATCATACTGTATTAAACCTTTTGGAATTTTCATATAGATTTCATCTTTTAGTGCTCCATTTAAAAAAGCTGTTTTGACATCCATCTGATGGATCAATAAATCATATTGATTTGAAAAAGCTAAAAGATATCTAAAACTAGAAATTCGTGCAACTGGTGCAATAGTCTTATCATAATCCATCATATATTCTTGGGTGAATCCCCGGCTACCAATCTTGCCTTATATTTAAGTAAATTACCATTTTCATCTTGTTTTATACTAAAAACCCACTTGCAATCTACTAAGTTTTTATCCTTAGGCATTTGCACTAAGCACCATGTATTATTTACAAAATGAGAATTCAGTTCGTTTTTAATGGCATCCTCCCACAAGGTCATCACGAGCTTTAATCTCTTCATATGTATTGGGAATATCATTTAAGCACATTTGGGTATTCATCAGACACTTTTCTAAAAATCAATATGATAACTTTGGTTTATCTTTAATTCTCTCACTGCGTCTAATTTGTTCTTGATTTTTATTTTCTTTTATTTTATCATCAGTTCTTTTATTTTATCACCAGTTTCAGCCACTGGATCGGTATTCTCGAGGCAAGTGGAATTTTCATTTAGATTTTCATCAGACTTCGAATCCGTAGATTCACAATTTTTCTGCAATGGAAAATTCGACTCTTCATTCTCTTCAATTAGAGAATCACTGTACTGGTCAAAAACATCATGTTTTTCCACAGAGTCATTTTCATTTGAAGTCACCGGTTTCATATTTACTTCATCCACCACTACATCTCTAGCTGTCATAAATTTTTTTAAGTTCTCATTCCACAACTTATTGCCGTTTGGCTCATATCCGACAAGTATAGTTTTGATCGATTTCTCGTCAAATTTTCTCTTTCGCACTTTATTTAGTGCATATACTGTCGAGCCAAATATCTTTAGATATTTCAATACTGGCTTCTTTTTATGCCACATCTCAAATGGTGTTTTTCTTATATTTTTTAAAGCTCTACTTGGGGACCTGTTAATTAAATATGTTGCTGTCAAAACAGCTTCACCCCAAAAACTTTTATTTAGTTTAGCACAGTTAATCATAGAGCGAGCTTTTTCAGTGATTGTTCTAATCATCCGTTCTGCAACACCATTCAGCTGTGGGGTATGAGGAACCGTTAAATGATAGCTGATACCTTTTTCGACACAAAATTCACGCATTTCATTAGAGAGATATTCTCTTCCATTATCAATATATAGATTAACCATTTTTAAATTGAAATGAGCCTCACTCTTTGCTACAAAATCTTTAAATACAAAGAACACGTCCGATTTATAAGATATTAAATACGTCACACAATAATGGGTATATTGATCAATAAATACTACGTAGTAGTTTTTATTACCAATAGTTGAGGGCGTAATCGGACCGCATACATCCGAATGAATTACAAATAGTGGGCGTTCAATATTTTCTTTATTTTTGTGTTTTTCAAATTTTAGTCTTGATTGCTTTCCGTTAATACACGCCTCACATAATTTACTACTATTTACTTGTACTTTTTTTATAAGTTCACTATCTTCAAACAAGCCATCTCGTTTAGTTTCTAAGAATTTTCCAACACTTATATGTCCCCAATCTTTCATGCCACAAGCGATACTCTGCATCATTTGATACTGCAATAGTCACGTTTAAATTTAATTCTCACACTCCGAAAATAAATTAATATCATTCACTAGGTGATCTGATGCCCCCGAATCTAATATAAAATTTACTTCGTCTGGCTTTTCAGTGTAATTTGCTAATTTCACCATAAATGCAAATGCGCATTTTTGCTGCGTTTCTAACTTCTTCTTCTCTCTTCTCTTTCTAACTTCTGCATTCATCAGAAATGCAAACGCGCGTACTGGCTGTGTTTCTGTCGCCATCTGAGCCTGTCTCTCTCTAACATTATTTCCATCGGGAACATTCTGGTTTCCTGCCTGCCTTTTTAATTGAAAGCAATCTTTCTTTATATGACCCAATTTCTTGCAATGAAAACGTTTTAGTTTAGATTTATTCTTAAAAGGTTTCTTCATAGATTTCCTAGCTTTGTTTTTGTATGTATTTTCCCTAGACTCTCGATCGCCTATAGCTTGCAGCACTTTAGCACTTGTGTCTTTGTTAATTCCTTTTAACTTAATTTCATGATCGAGTAGCCGTGTCTTAACAAAGTCTAATGTCAAATTGCTCTCAGTAAGAGTTTCTATAGCTGTTATTACTCCTTCATAGTTAGTCGAAAGTGTATAAAGTAGGTGAGCAATTTTGTCCATTTCGTCCAACTTGGCTCCGGCCGCATCTAACTCAGTTATCAAATCATCAAATAAATAAAAATGGTTTACTAGCAGAATATCACCTTTTAGTTTTAAAGAGAATAATTGCTTGCGTAGTGACAGTTGAGATGCCAAGCTTTTACGTTCATAAATAGTATCCAATTTTTCAAAAATCTGCTTTGCCGAATTTTCATTGTTGACAAAACTTAGAAAAGAGTCACTCAAATATTCTATTATGATCCCCTTTGCACTTCTTTCTGCCCGTTTTACTTCCTCGCTTACTTCTGTTTGTTCTTTCTCAATTAGATTTAACAAATCGTTCTCCTCTAACAGTGCCCTAACTCGAAACTTCCAAATTGAATATTTTTCCCCGTTAAACGGTTTTATATTCCTCTTTCCTTTATCCATGTCTTTTTTTTTGTTTTTTTTTCTTGATTTTTGACCACGCGTCGTCGGTATGATAAAACTAACGGTTCTTTTTGCTTCTTTTGTTTCTCCGTCCGCTTAGCGCTTCTTAGAAACACTTCGTTGCTGTACTGTTTTTACAGTTTTACACAAATGAAAAAAAAATGTTCGTCGTTTTTCTGAATCGTTATATATATATAAACATATGTATGTATTTCGTCAAACTTATATGCACTGGTTTACATATATATATACTTAACCATGTTATTCACTTTTAAGTTTAAATATTCTTATTTGCAAATTCAAAAATATTTCACCACTTGGCTGCAAATGTGACTGGGCCCATAACCTATTGAATTTAATATAATAAAATACGATTAAGTATTGTATATTATAACCCAGGGCATCAACCAAATAGTGAAACACTTTTATTGTTGTTTGACACTTCAATAATTATTTTATTTGAGCAACCGATTGAATCAATCGCACTGTCTCGTTGTCTGCAAGCGAATAGAATGATTACTCTATAACATGTGAATGCATGTGAATGGTAAACCATGCCATGTGAATGACAAACAACGACATGGTCCTCTTAATTCACAACTATGCATAAGTGTGACTTTTGTATTTTCAACAGTTTTATTTTCTAGCATGAAGCTTTTTACATTATATAAACTATCAATTTTATTTGCAACTGTCAACAATTCTCTATTTTCGTTATAGATTTTTGTATCATCATTTCTGGCTACGAGTGTACATTTATTTTCAGTTATCTTTGATATGCTTAGTACATTTTGTTTTTTGCCTTTTACAAAATATACATTTTTAATGTTGATCAAATTTTCATTGTTGTATGTTCTAAAATATGTTTCTACATTTCCATTGGTCGCTTGCAATTGTTTGCCATCGGCTACTTTAACATCAACCGGATTTTTCAAATTTACACAGTTCTTAAAAAGTCTACAATCGTTTATAATGTGATCAGTGCATCCACTATCTAATAACCAATTTACTGTAGTTTCGTTGCTACTTTCGCTGTTATTAGATTTTATTATTTTTTCGTTTCTTATCATTCTTATTGTCCATGATTGTACGCCGTCGCTGTATTCTTGTTGTCTTCCTTGGTTCCCGTCTCCTGAGTAATGTCCACGTCCAGTTGCACGTCCTCTACCACTTCCATGATGTTGACCTCTGCCTCGACCGCCTCTTTGATTCGTATTCTGATATCGCCGCCTGTTATCTTGTTGTTGTTGTCTGTTTTCACCTCTCGCATTTTGCTCAGCATGCCAGCAGTCCCTCTGAATATGACCTGTTTTGCCACACACGTACCATTCTTTTTTAGTTTTGGTGTTAAATGTGATTACGTTATTTTGTCTGTCCACTGGACCTCTGTTATAGCTTTTTTCTTTCACTTTTGATTTTACGTACTCTACCGTTCGTTGTGCTTCCGGAATCACATCTAAGAAGTCTCCAATATAACTGTAGCTTGTTGGTAGCGCTTTTAACAGATACTGCATTTTTTCGTTTTCGTCTATGGTGCCTCCAGCGTTTTTAAATTTATTCACTGCTTTCTCGAATCATATAAAAAATTCTTCCACTGTTTCATAGTCTTTTAGTTTGATATCGTCGATTTTTCCTTTGCACAGTATTTGAAGGGCTGTTGGTTTTATCGAATACATTTCGTTTAACTTGTTCATAATTTCTAATGTCGTTTGGCACTCACTAACATAGTCTAATTGTTTATCTGATATTGTTCTGATTAAAATTGTTTTTGCTTTTAAATCTGTTTTCATCCATGTTGTTATACTGTATTATCTTCCGTTGTTCTTGTTCGCACTGCAAGTTCTTTGCAATCTTTGTATTCTAGTATTGTCATTAGTCTGAACTTCCAGCTTCCAAAATTTACCCCATCGAATATGGGCATAACAATGTCTTCGATTTTTGCATCTTTCCCGCTTCACCTTTTAATCTGTTTGTACACTTCTTTTATGTTTCTTTCTATTTGATTCATTTTTTGCTCATTTTTATATAGGGTCACACTTTTCTACTTCCATGTACAATAATTTTATCAAAGCGTGCACGTGGGCTTTGAATTCTAATCTGCTGCCATCAAATCCTTTTGGTTTATGTTTTTAATGTTTTTCCGTTTATTTGTTTAATATTTGCCAATAGTCTTGTTTGCGTATTCGTATTTATTTTTCTCAAACTTGGATTTAGTTAGAGACCTTGGATTAATTTTTGTTAACCTTGCTCTGCTACCATGTTAATAATATAGTGGATTGCTTTATTTAGGTTTTATTATTTATTTATTTAATTTAGTTTGTGCTTCGTGCACTTCTATTCCGTTTGACATATTTTGAGCAAGAGAAGTAATTACATATTTTATTTAACATTACATTAGGTATTTTTTTTTTTTTTTTATTTGTTGGACGTTGAATACAAAGAATGTATTAACAAGTGGTCCAAACGACACCAAGCCGATGCTTGTTGCGCGCGGAACCCAGACGAAGTCCACCTCCCGCCTGACTGTCCGAGAAGCACCGTCGCATAACGTACGACACGGAAACGCGGTAAAAATGCGAGTAGAAACGCGAGAGAAAGAAAATTAACGCGATAGGGAATAAAAAGTCGAATAGAGGATACACGCGACAGGCATGTAAAAAATGAAAATTAAGAAAAAGAAGATAGAATGACGAGGAAAATACTATTACTAATTAATACTAATACTAATTACGTGCTAAATAGACAAGAATTAAAGACTTCATAGCAGCGATAGAGTTAGTGCTAGCTATGACGTGTTGAAGTTTATTGTAGTCCGAACATAATACCCGGAACGGATCGTGCAGTGCATAGTTCGATCTACAATAAGGAAGAGTTAGTGGAAGGTAATTACGTGTAGTTCTGCAAGGGACAGAGAAGTGTAGCTGCCTTACCAGGGGCTCACTGTCAATGTCACCTTGAATAAGGTTGTTAATAAATAAGACGCCTTGCATGGTTCTGCGATTGGTTAGGGAAGGCAGGTTTAATAATAGAAGTCTATTAGTATAGGAAGGCAGTCTTAAATTTTCATCCCAGTTAAGGCCACGTAAGGCAAAAAGTAATAAGTTCTTCTGTACAGATTCGATGCGTTCCTTATGAATAGTGTACTGGGGACACCATACGCATGACCCGTATTCGAGAATGGGACGAACAAGTGAGATGTAGAGGGTCTTTGTAAGATAAGGATCGTCAAATTCCTTAGACCATCTCTTAATAAAGCCTAATACACCCATGGCTTTATTGACCATATTAGAAATATGATTGGAAAACTTAAGTTTTCAGTCCAAAAGAACCCCCAAATCATAAATTAGGGTGATTCTTTCCAAGACACAACTACAAAGAGTATAAAAAGAATACTTTGGACTGGCTCGAGAGAATGTCATCAGCTTGCATTTAGAGCTGTTCAGGTTTAAAAAATTGGCACAACACCAAGAATAAAAACTATTTAGGTCGGCTTGTAAGAGTGAGTGACAGTGGTCGTCTTTAAATTGGTAACAAAGCTTTACATCATCCGCATACATGAGAGTACGGGAGTTAGGTATGACCAAAGGAAGGTCATTGATGAAAAGCGTAAAAAGTAGGGGACCGAGGTGACTCCCTTGAGGAACACCAGATGTGGCATGAAGTGGGTTTGAATAGGTGGTTTTAAAGAGGACTCTTTGAGTTCTGTCAGTCAGATAGCTAACAATCCAACTAAGTATTTTTGGTGAAAAACCTAGAAGGTCAAGCTTATGTGCCAGAAGGGAATGATTCACTGAGTCAAAAGCTTTACTGAAATCAGTATAAATAACCTCAGTTTGAAGATTTTCCTGAAATCCTTTTACCACAAAGGATGTCAGCTCAAGTAAATTTGTCGTAGTTGAACGACGCTTTATAAATCCGTGTTGAAAAGGAGAAATAACGGACCTACAGGAATGTTTCAATTGAGGAGTTATAACATTCTCGAAAAATTTAGGTATAGCCGACAATTTAGAGATACCTCTATAATTGCTTGCATCAGACTTGCTGCCCTTTTTAAGAAGGGGACAAATAAAAGATTCTTTCCAAATAGAAGGAAAGAGTGAAGTTTCTAAGGACAGCGAAAATAGTTTGAGCAATGGCTTACTTAAAGAGTTGGCACAGAACCGAAGTATACAAGCGGGAACACCGTCAGGGCCTGGTGAGAAAACTGGCTTAACTAAATAAAGATCCTTGACAAGTGAGCTTTCGTTTAGAAAGGGAGAGAAGATACCATTCGAACTTGGAATGTTGTATGGATAAAAGTGAGTGTGATGTGTAGAAGGTGAATAGGTCGTTTGAAAAAACTTTGCAAACAAATCGGCCATGGTTTGGTCGGTATCTGCACAAGCATTTTCAAACGTTAATTTCGTTGGAAATGCGGTAGACTTACGCTTCGTGTTAAAAAAACTATAAAACTGTTTGGGGTTCTGAATAAACTGAACCTTGCAACGAGTTAAATAGGTCTTATAACATTTCGCGTTTAAGACTGTAAAATCTGACCGCGCGCTTAAGTAGCGAGAAAAGGCTGAAGGCGAATTATTGTTTTTATACTCTTTAAATAGACTCGACTTTAAATTTTTTAACCGTGACAACTCTCTTGTGAACCATGGCGGCTTACTTGAGGAAGTTGGATAAAAGCACGGAACACAAATAGCATAAAATGAATTAATTGTGTTATAAAAAATATTGGTCGCTACTGAAATATCAGTAGACAAATATAGTTCCGACCAATCAAAATTGGAAATTAACAAATTTAATAAATTAAAATCTGCTTTTCTAAAGCAGCGTACACGATTACACAGTTTTTCATGTTTATCCATACATGCGACAAACTCAAAAGTAACTTCAAGAGTGGGATGGTAAGGATCTTCAGGAAGAGAAAGTGGTTGTGTCCTGTTTAGACTCACTCTAGATGGATCGGAGACAAAGCATAAATCTAAGGATCTGTTACTACAGTTTAAGATATGATTGACCTGTGACAATGACATATCAAACAGACCGTCGAAAAGGTCATGTTGCCGTGAAGGCAACAGAGTATTTGAGTCAACACTTGTTGTCCAATTACAATTAGGAATATTAAAGTCCCCAAGGACTGAAAAGTGATCTCTGTCTGATAACAGATTAAATATAGTCTTTATTGCCGACAAATGTTGCAAATAGACTGATAACTCCGATGACGGCGGAATATAAGAACAGGTTATATAATGAAAGAAACCGGGGAAGTGTAATTTTACACAGAGTAATTCAATAGCAGATTGAATCTCCGGTTGTAAAAGTTCCGAATTGATGGTGGAATTAACTGCAATAAGAACTCCACCACCACGACGGTCAGGTCGATCACACCTGTAGGTTGTGTACTTATTTGGAAAGACTTCGGAGTTAAGGATCTCCGGCTTTAACCAAGTCTCAGTAAGCACAACAATTTGAGAAGAAAAAGAGAGACTGTTTAAATATAAAGTTGAAAGTTTAGTACAAAAACCTCTGACATTTTGATATGAAAGAGTTAAGAAGCTTGTTAGTTTTTTTTGCTCGGATTTTTTTTGGCAGATGCTAAAGAAGGCAAAGGAAGTTTAATCGGTGGGCGATTTTTTTGCTTCTTTGCTTCGAACTCTTTAAAAATTACGTGTTCCGGCCAAAATTGTGCGGAACATATAATGCCAAAGAGTTCGTTGGGGACACTTATTTTGAAGGACGATATGTCTCTCTCATAAGAAAACTTAAATTTTTCCACTTTTATATCCAATGCTTGAATTTTTGCTTGAATATAAGCAGTAACATCGTTTGATGTGAGTTCAGGGGCAAGCCTGGAAACAAAAATTTGTTTCTTTTGTGGAACACCTACAAGCTTTTTTTGGCGCCTCCGGTATAATACCAGAGCATAGGTTCTATTCTGGTAATCTAGAACTTGAACAAGCCCTATGAAAATCTAATAACTGTGGCACGGGCAACGAGACCACAGCAGACATATCGGATGTTTTAGGCGTTACTGATTGCACACTCCCAATGACATTCTCTAGAAGAACCGCAAATCTCGTTACCATCGGAGGATTGGTGAACGGCATAAGCGGCTGTGTCACTGGCGTACCTGGCTGGTCAATTAGAGGGAGCTGGATGGCGCTAACAGAAGACTTCTCTACCCGTGTGGATTTCTTGCGCTTTGGGGATTCATTCAATAACTTAAGGTTATTGAAAGAAGAATCCGCGCCGAGAACTGGTCAGAAAGCTTACGAAAACTTCCAAGCAGTTCCTTAAATCCAGTCTTCGTTTGACGCATAAACGAACACATGTCGTTCTCCACCTCCCTACACACATCGCAGCAATAACGCAAACCAGTGCGCTTGGCTACGGCGTCAGCCGTCGGGCCAGAAAAGCCGGCAAACTTAGCAAACAAAGTTTAGTTTGACTAATCTATCAGGCATGCACACGCGTCGTGAACGGGCTAGCAAAAGGAGATATTTAAATTTAGATATTTAAACAAAACACCGGTTGTTTTAAATTCAAATCAAAATAAGATCGAAGCGCACAAAAATACACGTCCGTTCACTGTGAAAGTTCAAGTAAATGCTAATAAACATTACATATCAAGGCATACACATTTATTCCAACAAGTCCCAATAGTGAATATATTACAGCCATTAAACACCTTCCGATTCCAAGAAGTGCAATTGAAATGCAGAAATGTTTAGGATTGTTTTCATATTTTAGCCGATTAATTCCTAGTTCTTCCAAAATTGTTAGACCATTAAACGAACTAGTTAAGCAAGCCTCTAAGTTTAAAATGGATGATAGATGTTTTGAAATGTTTGAGTATCTACGGGAAAAACTTGTTTCTTCACCAATATTAGCGCTTTATAATCTTAATAATAAAGAGAGCAACAGTCGAGCGGCACGCGACAGTGGGATACCCTTGGACGTATGTTGCCATAAAAAGTATCTAATTGTATAATACTAATCGCAAGCTACAAATTAATCATAACACTGCAGTGCGCTGCCACCTAGCATCAATTTCGATACGTTGTCAATAATTTATCGCCGCAATTTTCCTAGCGCAAGACTGCAAAAAAGCGGAGTGAGCACTATATATATATGTACTTCTTTATAAATTTTGAATATTTATTTATTTATTTAATTGCATTTTATAGTTTTGTATATTTTACTGACTGAATTATTAAATAACAATCATATGTGCATATTATGAATATTACGAATATGTACACAAGCATGTAAATACTTGCATACATTCATAATCATTTACCACGCCACCTATTGGTTGAGTATTAGTATATATTTATAAACATGTATTTTCGGTAATTGACATGTGCATGGAAAAGAAGAGTCGAAAAACAGCTCACGATTCGCGCTCGCATCGTTGTCCTTTTCTTTCCTACGCAAGTAACTTAGTTCTGACGTCATCGACAAATTCTTTGCTGGTCGAAGGGTCGAAATGGTTTATCTAATAACTTCAGTGTTTATTGTCCGATCGGATTGCAATTTTGAGTATAAGTTCATATAGTATTTATCTATACATATACTAAAGCCGAACGTTAAGAAATGAGTAAATCGCCATGTAAATCAAAATTGGCGGTTTGCGGGGGCGGTAGGCGTGTTATTCCAAATTGAAAATAAACTTGATCTGCGTATGGTATACAGGAATCTTCATGCTAAATTTGGTGTCCCTAGCTTTTGTAATAGCTGAGATCGGCGCGTTCATCCAGACAGACGACTCGGCTAGTGATCCTGAGGATGAATATATATACTTTATGGGGTCACCGACGCCTCCTTCAGCCCGTTACATACATTTGCGCAAAGTTAGTATACCCTTTTTTGACCATGGTCCAAGGGTATAATAATAATATAAAAGAGGGAGTCTCCCAGAGAAGAAGGCGCGAGGCATTGCGACCATGAAGATTTTTTGTACCTAAAATGCTCTCTCTATATTGACAAAAGCTGTTCTGCTTCCCTTATGAAGCCTAACAGGTCTTTCGTCGAGGAACGGACAATATGCTCGGGACCTGCGGTTTCCACGTGCAGATGTTTCCTCAAGTCCATACCAAGACCGGACAGGCACACAAAATGTGTTTGGTCGTTTTGTCGTCCTCTTTGAAGAGCCTGTACTCCGCATCCGAGGACAAGCGCATTTTGGTAAGGTGATAGTTCACTAAGTGGTGGTCACTAAGGTAGCCAACAAGGAGGTAGAGGTCTCTCCTAGAGAGTAGCTTGGTCCTTCGAACAACCGTAGGATTGGTAATTTTTTAGCCTGCCGCATCCCTGGTTGTAAGAAACAGTAGCGTTCAGTCAACCTTGCAGCCAAGGTTTTCACCAGGGAGGAAATAGTTGACCACCGCACGCCACAGAAGGGTTCGGGGCCAAGCAGGGGGGCTGATGACCCGGCCCTCGCTAGTTCGTCCGCCAGTTCGTTGCCCTGGAAGCCAGAGTGTCCAGGTACCCAAAGAAGGGTAACTTAATTCTTTTCCGACAGCCTCTGGAGACAGTTCCAGCAGTCAGCCACCATACGCGAGCTTACTCTTTTCGAGGAGAGAGCTAGTATGGCCGTTTGGCTGTCCGAGAAAATGTATATATTCGCTCCTGTGACCTGTGTAACCTTTGGCCACCACACAATCGAAGCGTAGGTTACGATCGGTCTTACTATCATCTCAAATAACCACCGAATGGTGCAGGATTTGAGGCCCAGATTCTACCAAAGAGTCTTCTGCATGCCCACATGGCATGAGTAGCCTTTGATAGAGTGTTGTGTAGGTGGGAGTTCCAGTTTAGTCGTTTATCAAGCGTTACCCCTAGATCGAGCGTATGGAGTCCACAAATGGACTGCTGCTTCTGCTGATGTTGCCGTGGGCACTTAAATGGCCAGCGGCTCATCATCAGAGTCACTGAAGCTCTTCTCTAGCTTACGTTTGGTTTCATTCAGCTCCTCATTGATCAAAAAATTATCCTCCGCATAGGAGTCGGCTTTCTCTTGTTGCTTTTGTTGCTGTTCGGACTTGGCTTTGGCCAACGCTAGTGCACCCTTTTTTACCAACAAGCCTTCGATCTGAGGTTTAGCTGAGGGCGTAGAGGCGGCTGCAGTTGCTGCTCCGCCTCTCCTGGCCTGCTCTTGGGCGGAAGACCACGTCGGGCAGGAACAGGAGCAGGAGGCGCTGCGGAGGAGGAGGATGTTGCTGGCTGTTCAGCTGCTCCCTCCGTGGCTGACTCTTCAACAGCTCCTGCTGTTGGCTTTGGTGACTTTTTTCCTACCGCATTGTTCTTGATTTCCTTCTCCATTTTCTCCATTTGTTTTACATTGGGTATCTCTGGAAAGCTGTCCAGTGAGAGATCATCCTCCTGAACGTCCGCCAGCTGCAGCTTGTGTCTAATGATGCCAATGTAGATGGCAGCTGCCTTCTTGGTCTTCCTCGAAGGGCGTTGACTGCGATATGGACTGGAACTCACAGAACGGGAAGGAGGAGGTTGTGCCTTGCCAGCTTTGGCAGCTTTTTTAGAATGAAGTGAGAATTCCCGCGTAATACGCACGTCAAATTGCTGCGCTGCGCGAAATTCGACATATTTACGAGTTCGGTCAGCCATAATTAGCGGCAAATCAGCAAATCCACTCGCGGTCTTGTGGTCTGAGCGTCACTGTGTCGTTTGGAATTCATCAAGAGATCCATGAAACTGGAAATATAATTTTGGCAACTTTTTTTCTGTATCAGATAAATTCGAGTCCGGTCAGCCATAGTTAGCGGAAAATCTGCAAATCCACTCGGGGTCTTGCGCCGTGATTCTGAGCGTCACCGTGTCGTTTGGAATTTATCAAGAGATCCATGAAATTGGAAATATAATTTTGGCAACTTTTTTCTGCATCAGATAAATCAGTTGATAGCGTTGCCACCTTATCGCAGTGGGCGATCTCGTAAGTTTGGCGTTGCCATATCAACGGTGCGATCATTCTAGTGTTGTGACCACTTTTGCGTTGCGTCCGTTGTGCGCAAATTCAAATTCAAATTCAAATTTGAATTAAGAGTTTTAATTTGTTTTTGATTCCTTCGGAGCGGACCAACCTCTTAGATATTTTTGCGTTGCGTTCGTTGGGCGCAAATTTCGATTCAAATTCAAATTCAAATTTGAATTAGAATTTAAATTTGTGTCTGATTCCTTCGGAGTGGACCAACCTCTTAGAAAGTGAAAACGCTCAAAGGTCGCGGACAGACTTATAATCATCCTCTCGCCGATCTGGTGACAAAGCAGAGGCTCTGGTGTCCGATTAGAGGCTGAACAAACTTCCACCGGTAAAACGCCAAGGAGAAATCCGTGGCCCACGAGGGATCTCTTTCTAACGTTGGTGCCCAACAATTCGAAGACCGCCCATTCCATCAGATGGACAGAACAGAGGGGGTAGTGCGTGCTGACCAAGCAGGCCCCTGCCGCCGAAACATAGCGACTGCAATGCTGCTGTAGAGGTGGTGACCCCATGGACCTCATCAACGTGCCTCCGCAAAGGGCTGGATCGAAGTCTCCATCTGGATCGCCGCATCGCTCGTCGGACCTCACCACGGCACTCCAGAATGAGGACCTGAGGAGCATTCTTGCCATGATGAAAGGCAAGATCAACCGGGGAGGACAGTGGCGTGTTATTGGACCTATCGGCGCTCAATAACAGAGCGATAGAGTTACAGGAGGGTACCAATAATAAGCCCCCATCAAGGAGTACTGCCACTAAGACTGAGGCACAAAAAACTAAACGCAGCCAGGCGGAGCCAACCAGTCTGGCATTACCGAAAGTGCAGGAGCCCAAAACGGGCAACCATACATCTGCCGCCAAATCCACCGTTAACGCGGTTCCCACAACGGTTGACTCCAAGCCGTCAAGCTACGCGTCTGTCGCCAAGGACACTAACAACGACGGAGAGTGGGCTAAAGTTAAGCCCAAGCGCTTGCGCAAAAAACCAGAGGCGCTAATCCTGAAGAAAACGGATGAGGTAACCTACGCTGATATGCTTCGGAAGATGAAAGCAGAACCGAGCCTGAGCGAACTTGGCAAGCACGTGCGTAGTAAGGAGGACTGAACAGGGAGAACTACTGCTTGAAATTGAAGGAAAAGCCTCTGCAGACATCCAAAACTTCAAAAATGAGCTAGAAGCGACGCTCAAAGAGTTTTCTTCGGAACGCACGGGCGCGCAAAGGACTGCGCTAATCTGCAGCGGTCTAGACGAGGCTACGACGGCAGAGGATCTCCATAGTTCCCTGGTCTCCCAATTTCAGGGCATCCGCCTAGAACCAGAGGATGTAAGAGGCCTCCGCAGGATGCGTGACGGAACCCAGATAGCCTCTGTGCTAATGTCCGCGAACGATGCCATTGCGGTTACCAAACGGAGCGTTGTAACCGTGGGATGGTCACGTTGCCGCAAAATCCGGGATATACGCCCAATACGATACTTGAATACGGCCACCAGGCTCCCAACTGCAAGTCAGTCGATCGCTCTGACTGCTGCCTACGGTGCGGTGAGCATGGCCATAAGGTTAAGGACTGCGTAGCGCTACCAAGATGCTGATCTGCAGCAGCGACGTGGACAAGAACCATGCGACAGGTGGTTTCGCATGTCCCACTTTCAAAGCCAACACCAAAGGAGCCATAATGATGCCAGAACTAATTAACATCATTCAGCTCAACGTCAACCATTGCGCAGCTGCACAGAGTGAACCATACTTTCCGGGAGTGAGTAACTCAGGAGTGCTGCTCGATGAATTAGGCAAGGCGGCCATTAAATGTTCAACTAGCCTACCCATAGAAGAGAGGGAAACCGTAACAATGCGCGACATAGCATACGCGAAAATAAAAGGAGTGCACTTCTACAGCTGCTATGCTTTACCTAGCAATAGTCCGGAGCAATTCGAGGACATGCTTGGAAAGCTGGTTGATCATGCAAATGGGCGCAGACCAGCAGTCATTGGTGGAGACCTCAATGCCTGGGCTACAGTATGGGGCAGTCGGACTTCTAATCCAAGAGGACGAGCAGTGATCGATGCCTTGAACATGCTAGATCTCGTATTGCTAAAAGACGGACTCAAACCGACGTTTAATAATGACAGAGGTACGCCTTTGTTAGCAGAGTTCTAGTGGCTAACTCGAACTTGATGGTGCATGAGGATATAATGCTGAGCGATCATAACCTGATCTCGTTCAGTGTCCGAACAATGAGGCCGATACCCAAACACCGCAGATGTGCGTTTGGGCCAGTATGGGACATCAGGAAACTGGATGAAGACATACTGGCATACCAGATCGAGCGTATGGAGTCCACAAATGGACACTTGGAGACCATGGTGTCAGCGCTCATGGATATGTTCAAAGCAACGTGCGATGTGGTGATGCCGAGGAAAAAGAATGCGAAACGCAAGCCTCCTGTCTACGGCATATCTGTAGCAAAAGCGAATGCATTCAAAGACCTGATTGCAAGCGTGGACGACGACCCCTGGGGACTCGCTTACAAAACTTAATGTCGCTGGTGCAGGTACTCCGCAGGACCCAGCCGACCTGGCTAACATCGTGTCGGAGCTATTCCCAAGTCAACACACGTTATGGCAACCCGCAGTTGATCCCCCCGTCTCCGACTTTCCGTGTATCACAACATGTGAAGTCGTCGAAGCAGCAAAGAGGATCAGGTCGAACAAAGCTCCGGGCATTGATGGGATCCCGGGCGTGATCATTAAAGCAGCTGCCACCGCTAGACTTGAGGTCTTCAGGGACACTTTTCAACAGTGTCTTCTGGACGGAGTCTTCCCCAAGCGCTGGAAAAAGATGAAGCTGGTCCTTCTGCCGAAAGGCAAGGGCCCCGCAAATGCACCACGCAGCTACCGACCGTTGTGTCTGTTGGACATTGTTGGCAAACTCTTTGAGCGCATACTGTACGCACGCATTGAGCTAATCACCGGAAGTCCCACAGGCCTTCAAAGCCAACAGTATGGCATCCGGAAGGGAAAAAGTACGCTCGACGTTCTCACGGCCGTAACAGAAGTAGCCAAGAACGCACTCGACGGTAACCGGTGGTTAGGCGGCAGTAAGGAGTATTGTGCCATCATCACGCTTGACGTCAAAAACGCGTTTAATACAGCGAGATGGCCCAATATCCTCGGCGTAATGCGCAATTTGGGCATACCATATCACATACGAGGCGTAATTGGCAACTAGTTCAGGGACCGTGTATTATGGTATGTAACAGAAGCTGGTCCAAGAAGTCACCAAGTCTCCGCAGGTGTTCCCCAAGGGTATTTGAACCGATCTTGTGGAACATTATGTATGATGGGTTATTGAGTATCAGCAAGCCCAGAGGTGTAGAGCTGCACTGCTTCGCCAAGACAATAACGGAGCTCCAGGACAAAAGTAATGTGGCGTTCAGGGCGGTCATAGCATAAGACCGAAGTAGTCCTGTTAAGGAGTAGAAAGTCCGTCGAGTGTATGCAGGTGGAAGTCAAGGGAGTTGAAATCGCCTCAGCAGAAACGCTGAAATACCTGGGAGTCCTAATAGACCGTAGGCTCTCGTTCAAGGCTCACGCAATGCATGCCAGGAAAAAAGCGGCAGCGATAGCTGCAGCCTTGGCAAGAATCATGCCCAACTTGGAAGGACCCAGATTGCCGGGTAGGAGACTGCTAGTGGCGGTTTCAAAGGCATCGCTGCTTTACGCTGCCCCTATCTGGAGCTGCGTTACCAGCAAAGTAACCCACTTGGATAGTGCACGCGCAGTATCACGGACAATGGCTCTCAGACTCATCAGAGGCTTTAGAACCATATCGGATGACGCAGCGCACGCTCTTTCAGGCATTACACCCATTGATCTGGATTTAAAGGGCCAATACCTAGTGCGAGAGGGGTTTACCCAGTTAGAGATTCGAGAGTGGATTCGAAGAGTTTGGCAAAACAGATGGCATCAGTCGCAAGGAGGACGCTGGACGTACCAGCTTATCCCTAATCTACCGGAGTGGGCTGAGTGTGACCATAAAACGGTGGACTACCACATAGATCCTCAAGGACCATGGTGCTTTCAAAGGTTACCTATCTAGGTTGCACCACGTCGATACAGCCCAGTGCCTCTATTGCACAGACGCAGTGGAAACAGCAGAGCATATCCTTCTGCAGCTTGAGGCGCCTGCTCACTGATGAAATACTTTGACTGACAGTCCCGGTGAGCTTGACAAGGATAGGAGTGAGTACATAGGCATAATCCTCTAGCTGAGGGTTATGAATCGTGCATGCCATCTACGGACGGTAGATGGTATCTTTAGAAGATTTAATTTTCCGTATATATAATAAAAAAAAAAAACACCTAGATATTTGACCACGTTGGAAAGACCCACAGATGAGCCGCCAATGTGTAATTGACCAATATCAATGGAGTATCGCTTAGTGAAGGGAACAATGATTGCCGTTTGTGGATTGATGCTAACACCTACATCTTCGCACCATCTACTAAGCGTGTTCAGAGCTAATTGCATCAACTCTGTCACGGTGTTGGCATAATTCCTGTTTACTACGAGAGCCAGATCGTCGGCATAGTCAATCGCTCTGTTCTGCAAGTATAATCAACTACTAGGGACCAGAGTAAGGGGGATAGGACCCCTCCCTGGGGACACCCTTTTACCGCACTAATATAGGCGGTCGTTGTGTGCAGGGTAGAGGAGATAGTCCGGTGTTTGAGCATGGCATCAATCCATTGGACTATGGGACGGGCAATATTTCTGCTCTCCAGCGCAGCAGAGATAGACTCGTAGCCGGTGCTATCGAAAGCACCCTCTACATCAAGAAAGGAGCACAGAGCAATGTTCTTGGATGCGAAGACTTTTCGATTTTACCCACTAATTTGTGGAGAGCGACCTCTGTCGATCTACCGGCTAAATACGCGAACTTAGTGGGGTGCAGAGGGTTGCTTTTCTGCAGAGAGCACCGAATGTGCATGTCTAAGAGCCTTTCCGCAGTCTTGAGCAGAAGGAAGGTAAGGCTGATCGGCCAATATGACTTAGGCTGGGCAAGAGGACGATTCCCCTGTTTGGGAATGAATAACACATTGACTCTCCTCCAAGAGTTGGGTATGTGTCCCCACGTGAGACTAGCTCTAAGAAGGCCGACCAGCGGTTCAAGGATATGATCCAGGCTATTTTGGAGAAGGGCTGGAAAGATTTTATCACCCCCTGTGGCTTTGAAGGGAGCGAAGGAATCTACAGCCCATTTGACCTTTTCAGGATCAAAGATGTTTCTTTTTTATATTTCTAATTTTAATTTAAAAAATATAATCTAATTTTAAATTTAATTTTAAGTCGACTGTTTTAGCACCTTAATGGCGCTCCGCATCCTCCATTAGCGCCTTTGTGACAAGGCCACATGCCTTGCCTCCCCGAGAGTCGTTGCCTCGGATGCCCTTCGGCAGCCTGGCAGAGCTGCTCGGGGGAGGTCGCCTCGCGATCCCAGTCGCGGGAGGTGCCCTTGCGGGTAGCTTGCGCCCGACGCTGCCTGTGGGTCTGGCAGGGAGAGCACAATGGTCGGGAGTTTGGGGATTGGGGCTTTCAGAGCCACTGCAGCCGCAGCGCTGGTGGACGCCACCGGGGCGGCAGCCACTGCCGGCGCGAAGGGGGGCAACCATCGACGCTACCGGAGGGCCGCTGGTTGGGGGGAATGGTTGGAGAAGGGGATGGGGAACGTGCAGGAGAGGGGGAGGCTATGGGGACGGAGTTCTTCAGGAGAAGGTTAATTCTTCCAAAGATGAACTTCACCTTCCCGTTGCACTCCGTCAGAGCCTTGTTCGACTAACATCGCGAGGTGAGTCGTGGTGCCGTTGAGGCTATGCTGAACTACCCGCCACTGCTTCGTCGAGAAGTAGTTCTCATTTTGGATACGGAGGTATTCCAAAATGGTGGCGGGTGTGAGTTCAGCACTACCGGGGAAGTATCTTCTAATGAGGTAAGCTTTAGGGAACTCAGACTCCTCCAGTAGTTTTATATCAAGAGAGCTGATGGACCTAATGTGTCCAACGGCTCCCCTGACCCAGTCAGCAGTGCGGCTATCCTCGCACACCAGGAGCAGCCATTTATAATTAGATGACAAAATAGTGAAATTAAAAGAAAAATTAGAAAATGGACCCGTGAAAGATTTTATACTTGATGATAGTTTATAGACAGTCAAAAGTTACGGAACTTGTATATGTTCCTGAAGAAATGGAAACTAATTTAATTAGGACAATATATAAAAATTTATGCCAATTTTCTCCCAAAATATAAGGGTCTATATTGCATAAAAAAGTTGTACCTAATGACCGATACGTTTTAGCAGATATTGAAAATGGACAAATTACGCAATTACCTTATGAAGCTTCTAGAAGCTTCTCGATTACGAAATTGGGCAGACTGGCGTGATCAGTGTAAAAATTACTTCCCTTAGACTAACATCTCAAACTATTTAATATTCTATACTATAAAGATTTGTATATACATATGCATATATTAACTAACAATTTAATTTACCATTACTATGTAAATATTTAAATATCATATAGATCGAGGACGCTGTCAATTGTCAAGATGGCCGAGCTGTAGCATTATATCTATATTATTGTATTTATATTATATTCAAATAGGCTTTATCGCAGTTAACAATTAATCGATGTTAGAAGATAAGTTAAGATGTTCCGATAGTTGTTCATATATTTTTATTTAATAGAACAATCGTTATCGTAATCGTTGTCGAAGATCGGAACACATGAAGACGAGAGCTTGTGAAATAAAAAAACGCACATATTAGAAAGAATTTAAAAACTGAATAAAAACTATTGAAACAATAGAAAAAGCAAATAAGACTTTTATGCAACACAAGCAACAATATAAGCTCAACAACCAAAGTTTCATATCACTCAAGTCAAAATACCTTGCCATGGGCGTTTTTTAAAAATTTCATTTAAATCGGACTATAAATGAGTAATAAATGATACGAATCAAACTCGTTTTGAACATATACACTTTATCACACAATTATATTTATGATATATTTAATTTTTGTAATTTTTCCCATATTTAATTACATAAGTAAATGTATATATATATATATTTATACAATACAAATATTCATAAATATGACATTAATCAATTACACATGCGTGGAGACATTAGACAGAGCGAAAAGACAATATGCATTCTTAACTCGAGCCAAAAAATCAAGAAGAAGCAAATGTAACGAATTTTGGCACGTGCTATATTTTGTATTCAATGAAAATCAACATTTCACATGTCGATGGCGGCAGCAAACGAAGCTGTTACGCGTTCTTACAGACAGACATAGCTCAATCGACTCGTCTGTTGATCCTGATTCAGAATATATTACATATATAGTTCATGGGATCCATGGCCTAATAATAAATACAAATACAAACTTATATTTAGTTTATATGTACACTCAGCGACATTAAAAAAGCCGCACTGAAATTTTTCACGCACTATATAATCCATGGCCTTATACAGTCAGCACCTGACTGTAGAATTCGACTGGTTCTTTATCTGAAACAGGTTTTTTATCAGTTAAAGCTTTGGGTACTCTGTTATTATAAAACTAGTTTATTGTCAAGAGCTACGAACTGATCAAGAATATATTTAATAACTAAACAAATGTACATTAACTATTGTAAGGCTTGTATGACATCCCCATTTGGGAATGGCATCTACTACTGGTCGGGATCCAGTTCGTTCCAGGTGTTGGGAAGGATAGCGGGAAGGTTGCTCTTGTAGTTCTCTGACAACACGGCGGGATCGAGGAACTTGTGCAGAGATTTCATGTCACTGCCATGGAAGTGCATCTGAAAGGGGAGGAGGATAAGGAGATGAGTATCGAGCATCCCATGTGGAAATCACACACATTGCACTTACGCTCTTGTTCAGCTTCTCCTTGACAAAGGGCTTGAAGAGCGACCAGATTATATTGAAGATGAATTTAATTTTATACTTTTCATTTTTCATTAGGCAATTACACATGCGTGGAGACATTAGACAGAGCGAGAAGACAATATGTATTCTTAACTCGATCCAAAAAATCAAGAAGAAGCAAATGTAACGAATTTTAGCACGCGCTAAAATTTGTATTCGATGAAAATCAACAACATTTCACGTATCGATAGCGGCAGCAAACGAAGCTGTTTCTCGACTCTTCTTTTGCATGCACATGTCAATTACCGAAAATACATGTGCATATACATATGTTAAAACTCATATATATTTAATTTGTGTACGCATATACATGCATATATACATTTTTATACTAATTAATTTCTTTTTATTCAACTTCAAATTGTGACTGAACAGAAAAGATTTTAGAGTACCCTAAGCTAGGTGTGGGAGTTAGGCAGCGACGCGGCAGAGCTCTGCAGATCTGGCTTGAACTGACCATGATCTGCAATGTCAGCAATTTGTCGTCAAGGACCGAATGTGCGCACGCAAGACAAAGTGCGGACGCTGTTGGTGTCATTTGCGACGTTTGAGCGGATGTTTTGAACTGAACAATGTATTACAATGTTGTTACAGAAAATTATGTTATGTGTGAAACCGGGTATAAAACAATGCACTAGAATCGAAGAGTCCCAGTGCTAAAAAGGATTGACCTTAAAACAAGTTTGAGCACCAAAAGGGAGACTACTGAGCAAAAGAAAAAAAAAAAGAAAAAAGTCTAATCTTTGCCCTTTAGGCAAGTCTAGCTTATTGCTATTGAAAAAAAAAAAATAAAAACCCCAAATTTGAAACGCTAGTCGAATGGCTTGATCCAGTTATGTCCCTTATGTTAAATTATCGAGTAATTTCTTGTTATTGTAATTAATTTAAAAAGTGCCAAAAGAAAGAATAGAAATTAACTTATAAAGTACACTAGCAATAATTATTATGAAATCAAAAAGTGGGATATATTAAACCTACAAAACAACAATCATGAAATTAAAACAAAAAAAAAAATATAACAAAAAAACTTGAACAGCAATCAGATCAGCAATTGATTAATTATACAGTGCAAATAACAGTGTAGAACACACATGCCTACGCATTCCCCGTTTTCAGTATCCACCCCGAAAGCGCTTTCATCGATGGACAGTTAAAGTGGTAAGTGATAATGCATTTTTTTTATACCCTTCGACCATTGAAAATGGTCAAAAAAGGGTATACTAACTTTGTGCAAATGTATGTAACGGGCAGAAGGAGGCGTTGGAGACCCCATAAAGTATATACATATATTCTTGCTCAGGATCACTAGCCGAGTCGATTGAGCCATGTTCGTCTGTCTGTCCGTCTGTCTGTCTGTCTGAATGAACGCGCCGATCTCAGCTATTACAAAAGCTAGGGACACCAAATTTAGCATGAAGATTCCTGTATACCATAAACAGATCAAGTTTATTTTCAATTTGGAATAACACGCCTACCGCCCCCGCAAACCGCCACGATTTACATGGCGATTTACTCATTTCTTAACGTTCTGCTTTAGTATATATATAGATAAATACTATATGAACTTATCCTCAAAATTGCAATCCGATCGGACAATAAACACTGAAGTTATTAGATAAACCATTTCGACCCTCCGACCAGCAAAGAAGTTGTCGATGACGTCAGAACTAAATTACTTGCGTAGGAAAGAAAAGGACAAACAATGCGAGCGCGAAGCGCGAGCTGTTTCTCGACTCTTCTTTTCCATGCACATGTCAATTACCGAAAACACATATGCATAAATATATACTAATACTCAACCAATAGGTGGAGTGGTAAATGAATATGAACGTATGCAAGTATTTACATGCTTGTGTACATATTCATAATATTCATAATATTCTTACGTGCACATATGATTATTACAATATCTTATAATTCATATTTTAGGGTAAGTAAAAAATACAAAACTATAAAATGCAATTAAATAAATATTAATTTTGATTTCTCGATACATTGCAAGTTATCGATATTGGCCAATTCAAAATTTATAAAGAAATACCGATATATACTGCTCACACCGCTTTTTGCAGTCTTGCGCTAGGAAAATTGCGGCGATAAATTATTGATTAATTTGTAGCTTGCGATTAGTATTATATAATTAGATACTTTTTATGGCAACAACGTACAAGGGAATCCCACTGTCGCGTGCCGCTTGACTGTTGCTCTCGTTCTTATTCTGACGATGAGTCATACGAATAGCGCGAGAGAGTGAGACTGCAAGCCTATCTTCAGTCTTTTGGTCGATACTTTGCGGCACTGCACGCGATAAAGCTGGCTACGCTTCTTCTGGGAGATATTGGGGGGTTACACAATTAAATGTGCTGAAAGTATATGCTGGCTGTGTTTACAAAAATATTACTTGAATTCGCGTGCTTGATTGCTTATATTCAAATCCAAATGCATAGGCAAAGTGACAAAGAGGATAGAATAGAAATAGATAAGAGGAGAAGAAAAGGAAAATAGAAGATGACTAAACTGAATCTCGATCATGTTCCGCTGGCAGGTGTTGTTGCTCAGCTGTTTCGTTTGCCCGCCCTACCATGACCATTTCGTCCGATCTGTTGTTGGGATGTCCACAAATGGTCCTAAAGATCGAGTCGACTATCTAATTCTCTACCCTGCTTCCACTAGGCATGACCCTATCAAATAACTCTAGCAAGATTTCATATTATTCTTTAACATTTATTAATGATTATCTAATTCAGTTCTTCAGTTGGATCGGCGGAGGTTTAGTTTATTGAATTGAACAATGTTGCAATTCTTGTTAAATATTTTGTTATCTATTACAATATTTAGGCAATTCTTGTTAAATGTTGTTTTGTATTTATTGTTCTTAGCTTTAATTTTATTATTTATTGATTAGTTAACTGTTTGTATTGTTTTGTATTTACTGTAGTTATCTCTCCCTACTCAAAATCCTGCTAGTCTTCGAGCAGTTTTTTTAAAAATATGGAATATTTTTAAATTCCGGATAAATTATTTTGGGCTGTGATATTGTATTCATCGGGATTGAATTGTTTAATTTTTGGGGAGTTGTTTCTTGTATTTGTAGAATAAGTTTTTCTTTTAGTCGACAAAAGAATTTTGCAGTAGAAATAATAATGATGACGACGCAAATAAGGGTGAGTATGGCTATGCGATTAGCCGTAGAGTGCGTTGCCAATTCGTTTAGGTGCTTTGTACTTTTAATATGGAAAGTTTCTAATGCTTTTGACGATAGAATTTGTAGTCGCTCGGCTAATTTTGTATTAGTGGTATTCCCGATTTCATAATTGTTGTTTCTTTGTTATTGAATTCTTTGCCTTTTAAGTAAATTTTGTCATTCTAGAAGTGCACTAAGTATGGGCCTATTAGATGTTGAGTTATGTTATTATTAGTTATATTGCCATTAAAATTATTGAGTAGAATTATGCTTTTGTCGATCTCTTATATTTCTTCAATGTGTTCCGCGTTACTAGAGTCACACAGCGGTTCCTTTCCCTGAACTAGCTTAAAAATACATTTTTTGTTATTTAGGTTTACAATTTTGTAAATTTTTAAATTACAAATTTTTAAATTATTAGATGATTTACAATTTGTTGGTAATTTTTAACATTTGTTCATCATGTTGAAATATTTAGTATCTAGGTGTACAATGGATTGATTTTTTATTAAAGGTTTAATTAAAATGATTTGATATGTTGTTGTTTCTAGTTCTGGGATTTTGACAATATAAATGACTGATGTTTTATTGTGGAGGACAGAGACATCGACAAAGTCTAACATTTCTTCAACGGACAAGGAAGTTAAGTTGCCTCTAATTAATTTAAAAGTAATGTGTTTATAATATTTAGTTTTGCCCATTGAATGGCGTATTTAATATTTACTATTCCTTCCTTCAATAATCTAACCTAATTCGCCATTTCATTATTAAATGAATCTTCACTTTTTATCGAATTTGCCAACATATTAGAAACTTTAGTTAATTTGTTTATCCTGTTCTGCAGTTCGTTATTTATACTTATTTGATCATTATTATTTGAAATTAGGTCACTTAGATTATTTCCGATCATTACTAAATCAGCATGATCGGGGTTTCCTGATATTTCCAGGCTGATCCAATCCAATTGACGGATCTGACTGTCAATTTTTAAATGATGAAGTAAGAATGCCTAATGCTGAGAGTGTTTGGACTATTTCATGGGTTAAGGTATGGTATAAGTAGCTATTTCTTAGATCAGTAACTCTGTGTTCGTGTATTTTCAGAAGTTCATTTTAGATTTGTTGTATACGAGGGTCGTTTGATAAGTATTTATACTATGAATAAGGTTTATAGATGATATTTTTATTTTCCCTTCTCATTTGTAGATTGTTATGGTATGCGCGTCAGTGTAATTTGTGATATCCATGGTTTAGTTTCTAAGAGTTTTTAGAACATTTTAAGTATTATTAAAAAAAGTTATTATTTATTCGAAATAGGTTCCATTTGACTCAAAATAACGTTCAACCAGCGCATGCATAGATGTTTTTATGTCATTTATAGAAATGTCCTTCAGTACCTGCTGCTTGAATGGCTGGGATATCATAAAAAATGCTCCCTTCATCTTGGTTTTTAGTTTTGGAAATAAAAAATAGTCACATGGTGATAGATCAAGGGAATTACTCGTACTCAATTCCTCAGCCAACATTCTCGTAGTAAAATTTGCATCGATACCAATGATTTCACGAACTTTTTCCACCAGTTCAGCACGATTACTAGTTTCTGGACGTCCTGCTCTAGGGTCTTCATTTAAATCCTCACCATCTTTAAATCGTGTAAACCACGTATAAACTTGCGTACGACTCATACAATCATCACAATAAACTTTATTCGTTTGTCTCAGCAAATTTTTTTTCAAGTTTGCTCTTTGTTCCATTTTATTTTTGAACCATTAGCACACTATTGAAATGGCTGTAACTTTTACATCTGTCATCCGACATACGTGAAGTTAGGTGCGTTTGAAAAAGGATGAATGTATCTTTTTAATGTTGCAAAATTGCAAAAATAAATGGCGATGTATGTTGTATGATTTAGATATAAAGTTCGGTTATTTTTGGGACACACCGTGTATGTCAATGTGAATTGTGTGACCCGGATATTCCGGAATTGGTGTTACTGCTATTTCTGGATTAGGTGGGTGCCTATCATATTTCACTTCTTTCCATACTTGACATTGTTTTACGAGAGTTGCTATTTTCTGTTTCATTTTAGAGAAATAGCTCTATTATGGGTTTGTAATATTTTTTCGTCTTGTTCGGCTTCTAAATTTAGGTCAGTTACTTTGGATTGGGTGAATCTAATTTTAAAGGATTGAAGGTGTTCTGGATATAATTTTGAATCTGTCCCATTATGTCTTCTGTCGTATAAATTCTATTTATAACTGTTGGCCTTAAGTATTTTTTCGGTAATTTTAATAAGTCATTGTCAAAAAATGTTTGTTGTGATTATATGTGTGGGGAATGCAAGTATAAATTTGTAGTCGGATGGATGTTCTTTATGAATAAATATTTGGTTTTTAAATGCGTTAATCGAGACCTCGATATTAGGGAACTATGGCTTGAGCTTTTAGCACTATGTTGTGTTTATTTATTTATTTATTTAAAATTAGATTATATCTTTTAAATTAAAATTGGTAATATAAAAAAGGATTTTATTGAATTTGATATAATAATATACGATTAAGTATTGTATATTATAACCCAGGGCGTCAACCAAATAGTGAAACACTTTTATTGTTGTTTGACACTTCAATAATTATTTTATTTAAGCAACCGATTGAATCAACCGCACTGTCTCGTTGTCTGCAAGCGAATAGAACGATTACTCTATAACATGTGAATGCATGTGAATGGTAAACCATGCCATGTGAATGACAAACAACGACATGGTCCTCTTAATTCACAACTATGCATAAGTGTGACTTTTGTATTTTCAACACGCCACCTTAAAAATCACACTGATACAAACTGATTAAAAATTAATGAAATGAAAAATAACTTTCAGACGAGTGCATGCGTTTTCTAATGGTTGTATACTTATTCTTTTCTTTTTTCTCTGGGGCTACTTTTATTGAACCAGCATTTGCTGCAAAGAATTGGGGAAACCCAGTAAAACCCAATTAGTTCAATCAAATAAAAATTTAACAAGATTCACTTAAATAAACATAGTAATAGTTAGTCTAGTAATTGTTTTGGTTTGATTATGGTTATATATATATAAAAGATTCAGACTTCATATAAAAATTCATTTTGCTCATTTAGATTATTTTGATCATTCAAGATTCAGTTAGCCCCAGTTGGTCTCGCAGTACAATGAATCTGGCAGTTGGTAGTGGCTTTGTCAAAATATCAGCCAATTGTAAATCTGTGGAAAGATACTTAACACAAATTAGTTTGTTTTCAATTTGTTCTCTGGTAAAATGATATTTGATATCTATGTGGTTAGTTCTCTTGTGGCATGTGGGATTATTGGCTATACTTATACAACCTTGGTTATCCTCGAAAATAACTATTGGACCATTTAATTTAATAATGCTTCCCTTACTCCTTCGATTAAGGCCATATATTCAGCTTCGGTAGATGAAGCAGCAACAGATTTTTGTTTCATAGTACTCCAGCAAATTGAACAATTTTCAAACATTTTAAATATATACCCTGTAGTACTTCTTCTGTCAGTCTCATTTCCGGCCCAATTAGAATCAACATACCCCATAAGAATTTTATTTACTTTCAAATTCCTTTTAAATGATAACTTTAAATTGACAGTTCCTTTTAGATATCTTAAAATTCTTTTAAGACATTGCCATAATTCTCTATTATTGTAGTTAGTATATCGACTTAAGATACTTATCGATGTACTTAAATCCGGTCGTGTACTGGATTACAATCTTCCATATTGAATTTTTTTAAAACATTTTTAATATATGCAGATTGACTGAGACAAATTTGATCATTTTTTCTTTAAATTTTTATGCCAATAAAATATCGTATTTCATTTAGATCGGTCATTTGAAACTTATTCAAAAGATATGTTTTAAATTTAGACATTCTTTCAGAATCACTAGTAGAAATTATTATATCGTCAACATATAAGAGTACATATATATTTTTATGTATATCTCCTTCATCTAGAATATACGAGTATATACATCTGTCTACTTCTAGACTCCGAAATCCAAAATTTTGCAATGCACTTTCAAATATCTCAAACCAGCATCTTGCAGCTTGTTTTAGACCATAAATGGCTTTATTAAGTTTACATACTTTATTTCCATCATACTGTATTAAACCTTTTGGAATTTTCATATAGATTTCATCTTTTAGTGCTCCATTTAAAAAAGCTGTTTTGACATCCATCTGATGGATCAATAAATCATATTGATTTGAAAAAGCTAAAAGATATCTAAAACTAGAAATTCGTGCAACTGGTGCAAAAGTCTCATCATAATCCATCATATATTCTTGGGTGAATCCCCTGGCTACCAATCTTGCCTTATATTTAAGTAAATTACCATTTTCATCTTGTTTTATACTAAAAACCCACTTGCAATCTACTATGTTTTTATCCTTAGGCATTTGCACTAAGCACCATGTATTATTTACAAAATGAGAATTCAGTTCTTTTTTAATGGCATCCTCCCACAAGGTTCTGTCATCACGAGTTTTAATCTCTTCATATGTATTGGGAATATCATTTAAGCACATTCGGGTATTCATCAGACACTTTTCTAAAAATCTATATGATAACTTTGGTTTATCTTTAATTCTCTCACTGCGTCTAATTTGTTCTTGATTTTTATTTTCTTTTATTTTATCACCAGTTTCAGCCACTGGATCGGTATTCTCGAGACAAGTGGAATTTTCATTTAGATTTTCATCAGACTTCGAATCCGTAGATTCACAATTTTCCTGCAATGGAAAATTCGACTCTTCATTCTCTTCAATTAGAGAATCACTGTACTGGTCAAAAACATCATGTTTTTCCACAGAGTCATTTTCATTTGAAGTCACCGATTTCATATTTATTTCATCCACCACTACATCTCTAGCTGTCATAAATTTTTTTAAGTTCTCATTCCACAACTTATAGCCATTTGGCATATCATATCATATCCGACAAGTATAGTTTTGATCGATTTCTCGTCAAATTTTCTCTTTCGCACTTTATTTAGTGCATATACTGTCGAGCCAAATATCTTTAGATATTTCAATACTGGCTTTTTTTTATGCCACATCTCAAATGGTATTTTTCTTATATTTTTTAAAGCTCTTCTTGGGGACCTGTTAATTAAATATGTTGCTGTCAAAACAGCTTCACCCCAAAAGCTTTTATTTAGTTAAGTACAGTTAATCATAGATCGAGCTTTTTCAGTGATTGTTCTAATCATCCGTTCTGCAACACCATTCAGCTGTGGGGTATGAGGAACCGTTAAATGATAGCTGATACCTTTTTCGACACAAAATTCACGCATTTCATTAGAGAGATATTCTCTTCCATTATCAATATATAGATTAACCATTTTTAAATTGAAATGAGCCTCACTCTTTGCTACAAAATCTTTAAATAATGTGTATATTGATCAATAAATACTACGTAGTAGTTTTTATTATCAATAGTTGAGGGCGTAATCGGACCGCATACATCCGAATGAATTACAAATAGTGGGCGTTCAATATTTTCTTTATTTTTGTGTTTTTCAAATTTTAGTCTTGATTGCTTTCCGTTAATACACGCCTCACATAATTTACTACTATTTACTTGTACGTTTTTTATAAGTTCACTATCTTCAAACAAGCCATCTCGTTTAATTTCTAAGAATTTTCCAACACTTATATGTCCCCAAGTTTAACTTGTCCTTTTGCAGAAGCATAAACAAATTCTCCATGCTTTGCAATCTCAATAGCCACGTTTAAATTTAAATTCTCATACTCCGAAAATAAATTAATATCATTCACTAGGTGATCTGATGCCCCCAAATCTAATATAAAATTTACTTCGTCTGGCTTTTCAGTGTAATTTGCTAATTTCACCATAAATGCAAATGAGCATTTTTGCTGCGTTTCTAACTTCTTCTTCTATCTTCTCTTTCTAACTTCTGCATTCATCAGAAATGCAAACGCACGTACTGGCTGTGTTTCTGTCGCCATGTGAGCCTGTCTCTCTCTAACATTATTTCCATCGGGAACATTCTGGTTTCCTGCCTGCCTTTTTTATTGAAAGCAATCTATCTTTATATGACCCAATTTCTTGCAATGAAAACGTTTTAGTTTAGATTTATTCTTAAAAGGTTTTTTCATAGATTTCCTAGCTTTGTTTTTGTATGTATTTTCCCTAAACTCTCGATCGCCTATAGCTTGCAGCACTTTAGCACTTGTGTCTTTGTTAATTCCTTTTAACTTAATTTCATGATCGAGTAGCCGTGTCTTAACAAAGTCTAATGTCAAATTGCTCTCAGTAAGAGTTTCTATAGCTGTTATTACTCCTTCATAGTTAGTCGAAAGTGTATTAAGTAGGTGAGCAATTTTGTCCATTTCGTCCAACTTGGCTCCGGCCGCAACTAACTCAGTTATCAAATCATCAAATAAATGAAAATGGTTTACTAGCAGAGTATCACCTTTTAGTTTTAAAGAGAATAATTGCTTGCGTAGTGACAGTTGAGATGCCAAGCTTTTACGTTCATAAATAGTATCCAATTTTTCAAAAATCTGCTTTGCCGAATTTTCATTGTTGACAAAACTTAGAAAAGAGTCACTCAAATATTCTATTATGATCCCCTTTGCACTTATTTCTGCCCGTTTTACTTCCTCGCTTACTTCTGTTTGTTCTTTCTCAATTACATTTAACAAATCGTTCTCCTCTAACAGTGCCCTAACTCGAAACTTCCAAATTGAATATTTTTCCCCGTTAAACGGTTTTATATTCCTCTTTCCTTTATCCATGTCTTTTTTTTTGTTTTTTTTTCTTGATTTTTGACCACGCGTCGTCGCTATAATAAAACTAACTGTTCTTTTTGCTTCTTTTGTTTCTCCGTCCGTTTAGCTCTTCTTAGAAACACTTCGTTGCTGTACTGTTTTTACAGTTTTACACAAATGAAAAAAAAATGTTCGTCGTTTTTCTGAATCGTTATATATATATACATATGTATGTATTTCGTCAAACTTATATGCACTGGTTTACATATATATATACTTAACCATGTTATTCACTTTTAAGTTTAAATATTCTTATTTGCAAATTCAAAAATATTTCACAACTTGGCTGCAAATGTGACTGGGCCCATAACCTATTGAATTTGATATAATAATATACGATTAAGTATTGTATATTATAACGCAGGGCGTCAACCAAATAGTGAAACACTTTTATTGTTGTTTGACACTTCAATAATTATTTTGTTTAAGCAACCGATTGAATCAACCGCACTGTCTCGTTGTCTGCAAGCGAATAGAACGATTACTCTATAACATGTGAATGCATGTGAATGGTAAACCATGCCATGTGAATGACAAACAACGACATGGTCCTCTTAATTCACAACTATGCATAAGTGTGACTTTTGTATTTTCAACAGATTTAATAGAAGTTTCCGATTTAGATTTTAAAATTAAATTTTGCAATAAATCAAAAATTAATTAAAAATATATATTTTTAATTTTAGGCTGGGTATAACAAAACAAGAATTCCCGATCCAACATTTGCTGCAAAGGATTGGGGAAAACCCAGTAAAACCCAATCAGATCGGTAGATTAATATTAGTTGTTAGGATGTAGAGTTAATTGATTAAGGATTGACAGTTTATAAGATTAAAGGGAGGACTCGGAGTTGAAAACTCTGGACAGTCCTTTGTAGTCAGCACAGATTACAAAAGGCCAAGGATAGTGGCATAAAATTACGAGTAACTCTAGAAGGAATACAGAAATTAATTTGAGTAAGCAGAGTAGAGGAATCTATATTGTATTGTACTTTATTAGCTTTACAATAAACATAACGCCTAACATAATACGACGGTTAGTTAAAGAAGGTAGGTTAATTAGAAGGAGTCTACTAGAGTATGGTGGTAAGTCTACACCCGGAACCCAATTAAAACTGCGCAAGGCAAAGAGTAGAAACTGCTTTTGAGCAGACGCAATTCTATCTTGGTGAATATGGTATTGCGGAGACCACACGCAAGACCCATATTCAAGAGTTGGACGAACAAGAGAAGTGTAAAGCAACTTTGTCGTGTAAGGATCCTCGAATTCTTGGGCCCATCTTTTGATGAATCCGAGTAGTCGAAGTGCCTTATTGACAATTTGTGTTATTGACGATCAAATTTCAATTTATGATCAAAGAGGATACCTAAATCAGCTACTTCAGATATTCTTAAGAGTGGGGTTAAGTTAAGATTGTAATTGATGACATAATAGTTACATCTGTAAAATTACATAACCTTGCACTTCAAACAGTTAAGATGCAGCAGATTATGGTTGCACCATTCAAAAAACAAATCAAGATTTATTTGAAGAACGTGTTGAGGTAATTGAATTTATTTGATTTCTATAAGGGGCCCTAGAGAGAGAATCTACAACTACATTTTCCTTTCCTTTTTCTTTACTAACACTATTGGAGATGCATACTCCGATTCACTTTCACGGATTATACCCTTTTCTAAATATTTATCTAACAGTTCTTGTACCTGCGCCTTTTCAGTATACGACAGTCGCCTTGGAGGATAATGAAAAGGTTTTACGTTATCAAAATTTAATTTCATTTCGCATTTTACGATTGGTACTTCTGGTTTTTTTGCCTTGCTTTAATATTTGTTAAATGTGTTAATCAGTCTTTCTTTCAGATTTGGGTTACATTGTGCACCAGTGTTTAGGCTATACGGATCATTTGGTTCAGGGTATTCTATAGCTAATTTATCCGCTGCAATGTTTATATTATATTTTTCACGCTCATTTTGAATACAATAATTTATTACATCGGCATAATTTCGATTTCTTAAACTATCTTTTTTCATCTCATTTGTTTTAATGTATTTTCATGTACTATTGTTTTAAGTATTACTATCTATCATTTGTTTATTTATCGAGCTTTTGTTTAAGATACTACCATTCTTTTTACGATCTGTTTGTGAGTTTTTGTTTATTATGCTATCATTCTCTGAACTATCATTTTCACGAATAATCTTAAATTTGCAAATATTCATAAAGTCTCTACCTCACACTAGCATTAACATTAACATTAGCCACAATTAGCAATTCAAAATTATATTCATTTTTATTCATTATTACAAAACATGGTATTTTTCCAATAATATTTAAACGACTATTATTTAGTCCGAAGTAATTCAAATTTAACATTTCGTTTGACTTAAGATTTGTAGTTTCAAAATTTGTTCGTATGTGTCCCAAGCTGGTCTGTTTTACGAAACTTATTGGGCTTCCAGAATCGATTAGGCATTCTAAAAATGTATCAATTATCTCTTTAAAATAAATATTAAAATCTCTTACGTATTCATTTTTTGGGACATTCTTTTGCAAGCACTGTGCAATCTTGTGATCCGAGCTTCCACATCCGTAGCATGATCTATATTCGCGCTTTAGTTTGCGGCATTAGGCTGCAATGTGACCTAGCGAGTTACAATTGAAATATCTGATTGTAGCTGGCTCGGCTGCGAACGTAGTGCTATTATTTTGACGTCTTTCCTTTCGCTCCAAATCCTTTAGCGATACCTTCGAAAACGCATGCAGCAGCTGTGTTGATGCTGTGAAGCTTTGTAGGTATGCTTGATTGCGTAGTTGATCATTAGGAATTCCTTCGATAATGTTGTCTATCAATTCTTCATCGTCCATACGTAGCCATACTTGAGCTTGGTCTTTCAATTTCAACATTATGAGCACACGCACGTTATCGTCACTAAGTTCGTACATGCTGGCAATCGTCTTTAACTGTGACACCCAAATATTTATTGGCACTTTGATTGGGTAGTTGCCGTCAAAATCGGTTATCATCTCTTTTGCAATTGTCAGTGTTATTTTGTTTTTTCCAGAGATGTGAGTATCGTGAGCTACAGCTGTTGGCGTTGCCACTTCGTGTTGGCGACTGGTCTCATTGTCCTCTTGTGGAAGGGTCACACTATCATTACGTCCAGTTTGAGCTTTTAGCACATCATTTTCAAATTGGAGTAACTGCAATTGACGATGAAGTGTTTCCAATTGCGCTGTCATGTTATTTTCCACATTGGCCTGCATGACCATGTTCTCGTCGTGTGTCTCTTCTACGTCATCATCTGCGTCACTAGCGTTTTCGGCGTCGGTATGAGGAATGTCGTTACCTGTCTGCACCAGTGTAGTGTCCCTTGTGTTTTTATTCTTCTTGTTCTTATTCTTCTTTTACAGAGTATGTTAATGTTAACCGATATGTACAAATGATTCTTATGGCTAATATTTACAGAGTGTTTATATATGTATAATGTTTACAGAGTATGTTAATTAACATATATGGTTATTGCAGTGTGCTAGGGTGCTCAGCTGCTACACTTTCCTCTTGGTCTTGCTGTTCGTCTTAGCTAACAATTAACTGTTCATATTCGTCAAGTGTGCTGATAGAATAGTCCTGTTTGTTCGTCTGTGCTTGTTTGAATTTTAAAATTTCTCTGCCTTTTATTATTTGTTGTAATGTTGGCGGTCTTTTTCTCGCTTCTGTCTGAGGTGGCGTATTCATATAATTTATTTGTTTATTTCTGGTTTGAATACTTCTGTCAACATCCGTAGGTTCTGGTTTTGGTCGTAGATGGTTGTTGTATTGGTTGGTACGTTATAAAACTGTGGGTTAGTATTTTGTGGGGTCTGGGGGAAGAATGGTCCTGTTGGTGGCTGTCCAAAGGTACTATTAGGTCTGATCATGACATAGGGATTTTTTGGTGGAACCATTGGGGGTCTTTGTTGAAAATGTATTTGTTGTGGAACTAAAGTAGGCTTTGGTGGTGGATTTCTATGTACTATGGCTGTCCTTTAATCGTCGCAGGATTATTATTGTGATTTTCTAATTTCAAGCATAAATGTAGGCTTGAAGGTAGGTCAGAGGGCTCTGTGATACCCAGGAGTCGTCGCAAGTCTCCACGAAGTTCTCGGACGAAGGTGTCTAGTGCTTTATCCCTATACAACTTGGTCATAAGTTGTTCTGATTCGGTGCATAACTCCATGCAGCCAATTTTATTTAGAATCGGGGATAAATGTTTGTATACTGGCTGGTGGAATTCTTCAACAGTTTGATGTGCACCTTGGGTTATTGTTGTCATTTGATATTCGAGTGTACCTAAGTCTCTCTTGTCGGCGTAAGACATTTGGAAATAGCATTCCAATTAAGAGAGACATTGTATGATTCGAGGGCTGTGTCTGTGTTACCGGTAATTTTAAATATTTTGTGGTACCTACGATGTGTTCATACGTTTTTAATATTCTATCAATGCCCTTCTTCCATGAACTGAATTCGGTTGGATTGCCGGAAAATTCCCGAAGACTTTCTACTATGTCAGGAATCATATCAAGATCAGTTAAATTTGTTCGGAATTGTGGTAAAATTTCTTGGTTTTTTGCGTTTGTGAAGTCATGTGTTGGATTTTGGGCTTGAAATAGTAAGGTTGGAAATTGTTCGGCTAAAACTTGACAAATGGAAGTTTGTAATTGTAATTGTTCTTGTTCCATGTTTCTATTTTGTTGAAATAATTCTTGTCTATGCTCCCAACTGCTGGTATAACTGGCTGTTCTATGTTGAGAACTGGTAGCCTGGTTATTCTTATTAGCCATAAGATTGAATTTTGTCAGGGAATTTGTCGATGTAAGGGAATTATTTTAGTTTGATATTTGAATTCACTTAAACTAATACGTTTTGATGTTGGAGAAAAATGAAGTTTGACTTAGTGTTTAAATTTGCTTAAATTAAACTGTGTTTTAAGTTAATTAGTTTGTGTTCGACTTAAAGTATTGTGAAAGTTTGGTGCGAAGAAGAATTGGTATTAACAATTTTTATTTTTTTTTTTCATATTTTGTTCAATGGTAAGATTTTGTGAAAACTTTTTTTTTTTACTTTAGTTATTAAAAAGAATGCAATGAAAACCAGTAGCTGGTTTTACCCCTGCCTTGGAGGGTTCTTTGGCTAGGATTCGCAAGATTGGGTTTTGTTATACCACTCGTTGAAAAGAATTTTTTTTTTTATTTTATTTATTCAGCTACAGACTGACTAATTATCGCTTTGCGCTTTTTTATTTTGTTATAGTAGATAATCTTGTATTATTTTGATTTTTTTTCTAGTTGTGTCCTTTTAGCAGTCACTTTCACTTTTTGTTCCTTGCTTAAAATTATTTCGGTTTAGGTTAGGTTATATAGGCAGGTCCCCAAGTGGGGGCCTCACGTAGATCAGTATGATCCTTAGTGCGGCCGAATTAGTAATGGAGGCTGTTAATTTTCCGGTTTAATTATCCCAATCTAGTAGGCTCGTTAGTTTGGCAAAAGCCAGGAGTTTTTGGGGTGCCAGGCCCGCTGCTTCTTCCAGTGATGCAAGCAGGGGGCGTCCAAGGCGCCTCGCTCTCGAGGTCATGAGAGCGGGACAGTCGCAGATGAGGTGCTCCAGAGTTTCTTTTACTTCTGGTACCCTGCATTTCCTACATTCGTCATTGTCGGTAATGCCCAACTTCTTAGCGTGAGTTGCGGTCAGGCAGTGACCCGTGAGTATACCCATCATTGTTCTACAGTCTCTTCTCGGGATCTGAATGACATATTGGGCTAATTTCGTGTTAGCGTTGTTGCACATAGTGCGGGTTATCTTGCAGTTTTTAGTGTTATGCCACCTTCTTCTTGCTATTGCCGCAGCGTCTTGTTCTAAGCTGTGGCTTATCGGTCGCAGCGGTATCTTCAGGTCTTCAATTGTCGGTCGTCTAGATTCGGCACCCTCTTTCGCTAGGCTGTCTGCCATATCGTTTCCGTCACAATGCCCTGGTGGCTGGGAACCCAAAAGATGCGCGCCTTCGAGCGAATGCTTAATGCATCTAATGCTTCTCTGCTTGCCAGTACACTTTCGGAGCTGATAACATAGGAGTCCATAGATTTGATAGCCGCCTGACTGTCGACAAAGATGTTGACCCGATTTTTGTTGAATGTTGTCGCAAGTTCTGCAGCCTTCTTTATAGCAAAAACTTCCGCTTGGAAGATGCTGCAGTAGTCCGGCAACTTGTACGACATTTCGATTAGCGGATCTGCACAGTATACCGCGGCGCCTACGCCGGTTTCCATTTTGGATCCGTCTGTAAATAACTTTAATGCGTTTTCGTCCATGCCGATTTTCCAATCTTCATGTCCCATTAGAGTGGGCGTTCTAAAGAAGTTGTTTATTGGAGTCATATAGTCCGTGCTATTGAGTGACTCTCCTCTTACTTCGCTGTGCCCATAGTTTGCGGGGGCCATATTTCCCGTAGCACAAAGATGAAGATCCAGTGCATCAGTTTGGGAGACAAGCCCCACGTGCTACTTAGCATCTTTTTCGATGCATAAAGTGCATTTGTGGCTTTTTTAACCCTTTCTTCGACATTGGGTTTCCAGCTCAGCTTGCTGTCCAATACTATTCTTAGATACTTTACGCTCTTTTTTGGTTCGAGCATGGCACCGTGTATGGATGGCGGAGTCCATTGCGGTATCTTGTATCTCTTGGTAAAGAGAATTAGATCCGTCTTGTCCGCATTGATACTGAGTCCGACTTCCATCGCCCACTCCAGTATTTCTTTGAGTGTACTGTCCATGACCGAGCTGATCGTCATTGGACATTTGCCCACGATAATTATGGCTATGTCATCTGCATAGGCGGTTATCTAAGGGGCTTTCCGTTTAAATTTTCTTAGGACATCATTTACCACTAGATTCCACAACAGCGGCGACAGCACTCTGCCTTGTGGCGTGCCTCTGTGCGCTGCTTTGGTTATGGTTGTGGTTCCCCATTCGGCTCTAACTCTTCTACAGCTCAATAGATTACCTATCCAAGAGTTTACAGCCTCATGGATTTCTGCAGCTCTCAGGCTCCGCATGATCGCTTCTGTAGATACATTGTTGAATGCACCTGAGATGTCCAGGAACGCTCCTAAGGCAAATTCCTTGTGGTGTAGGGCTTTTTCGATTTCCCTTTTGTGTTGTTGGTTGGATTCTACGAGTCGGTTCATGCCTCCTCTTATGTGTAGATCCAGGAGTTTTTCGAAGGTTTTCAGCAGGAAAGAGGTGAGACTGATCGGCCTGTAATCTTTCGGCTGCATGTGACTGCATTTTCCTGCTTTTGGCAGGAACACAACAAGTGCTGTCCTCCAGGGTACAGGTACATGTCCCAGCCTCAGACATGCTATGAATATCGATTCCAGCCATGGAGTGACCTTTTCTTTGGTCTTCTGCAGCATGGCTGGTATTATACCATCAAGCCCCGGGGATTTGTAGCTCTCAAAGGAGTCTATGGCCCAATGGATTTTGTGTGGAGTGATTATGTTCTCAGGTACGTCAGACGCTGAGTTCGAATGTGTTGATTGTTGTGGATCGAGTACATCTGTGCATCCGGGGAAGTGCTCGCTTAGAAGGGCATTAGTCGCTTCCTTGCTGCTACTCGTCCAATGGCCATCGCTGGTTCTTAGTTGGCTCTGAATTGCTGGTAGGCTCGACAGAAGCTTTCTAAGCCTGGCGGTTTCCGTGACCTTCTCTATGCCAGAGCAGAAGGATCTCCATGAGTTTCTTTTGGCTGCCTGGACCTTTTTTTTAAAGTCACGGAGCCTCGTCTTGTACTCGTTCCATACAATATCTACGTCAGCTTGCTTAGCTAGTTTGAAGATTTCTTGTAGGTCGGTGCGCTGTGCCTTCAATTGCGGGTTCCACCAGGGAGGCCTGTGTTTCCTTCTTGTGATTGAGGTCTTGCACGTGGCAGAGAGTCTTCACGGACTTCTCAATGTCTACTGTTGATAGGATTGGTGTTGGTGATGGGAGTGTCCTTGTCACTTTGGTCTTAAACTTATCTTAAACTTTGCTGAGAACCCTCCACTCCGTGACTTCGGTATTTTCTCCAGACGCGAGTGTTAGATCTATAACGCTAGATGAGGTGGGACCTACATAGGTGGGTTCCTCACCCCCGTTCGCGATCTTAAGATTAAATTTTAAAATGAAGTCTAAAAGTGACTCACCTCTGTTGTTTACATCTCTGCAGCCCCATAGGGTGTGATGTGCGTTGGCGTCTGCGCCTATCACCAGGGGTTGCCTCTTCTGGCTCACCTCCTGGATCAGTCGTTCCGTCTCCTCCGTCTGCGATTCCCCGATTCCCTGTCATGCGCTAGATAGCAGGACGCCATCAGGAGTGGTTCGTCCCTGCATCCCTCTAGCGCTATCACCGTGATGTCGTCTGTGCTGTAATTGGACATAAGGTAAGCATAAATGCCTTTTCTTACCAGAATTGCAGTTCTAGCTTTACTTACGGTGGTGGGGTAGAAGATAGAGTAGTTGTTAGACCCTAGTCCAGCGATCTTATTGCCCGATGCGATCCAGGGCTCTTGCACTAGGGCCACGTCGACGGACTCCTCCTCCAGGGTTAAGAGGAGTTCCGCCGACGCCAACTTGCTCTTATGGAGATTCAGCTGAAGGATCCGTAGCTTCATGGCTATTCTTGGATTCCTTCTGCTTGGATGGGTTGGCTATAATCGTCAGGTCACCATCCTCCTCCATATCGTCCTCTATATCGAGACTGCTTGCCGCTTCGGTCAAGGCCTCAAGGTCTTTTTCTACCTCGCCGGCCTCCAGCGTGTTGGCGTTGGTGTCATTCGGGTGGCATTTTTTGAGTCGTAGGTGTACATTACCTACTCCCCACGGCATCTTTCCGAACCTCGGGTATAGAATATCCTCGGCCTCCTTGTTTATCTGGAGGACCATTTGTTGGCCGTTGCCTTCCGGCTTGCCAACGTATAGTACCGTCCAGTCCGCGGTGGGCACGTTAGGATTCTGCCATTGTAGTAATCTGAGCCTTGGAAAGAGTACCTTCGCTTTTGGTACCGATGGAATACATGTTCTATCGACTACCTCCAGCTGAGCACCTTCCCAAGGGGCGTCCACAGTCTCGGTGACCCACTTCAGGGTGAGGTCATCCTTGCAGCTTAGGATCTTCACCCCATTAAGCCACCCTGCTCCATCGAAGGTGGTAGGCTGAGACCCTGGCTCCTCCATTCGTTTGAACAGGGCGTCCAACACGGCTGTGGCTTTTTGGAGGTTCTTTCTGGTTTTTGGCGCGGCCGCTTGCTCACGGGCACATCCGCCTTATCTTGGTCTTCAGACCGCTGCCTTTTAGTCAGCAGCAACTCTTCGACTTTGTTGGCATATTGGCTTGAAGTGGCCTTCATTGCCATCTTGCCCTCAAAATGCCTCCGGCCTTCCTCGATCCTCTCCTCGGCCCACTCCAGCTTTTTCCTCTCCTCAGGGATGAGCTCTTTGCTGCCAGCTAGCCGGGATTTGATTTTCAAGGCTGCCTTGTACTGGGCTTTAGCTCACAAGCCCTCCTTTGTCTTCTTGGGCCCTTCCCTACTGGGGGAGTTGGAACCCTTGACTGGGGAGCGCAGGAGGCTTTCTTCCACCTCAGCGCTTATGTCGTTGCCTTGAGGGTCGCTGTCCGAGTCTGCGTGGACTCTGGTACCGCGCCGCATCTTGGCATTTTTAGTAGTTATAGTTGTTGTGGCAGTAGTTGTACAACTGTCCTGGCCTGCCCCCACCAGTACAGAGGTGTGACCGCTGGCGACACGTAGAGGGGTTTTCACCCCCCCGTGCCCGCCGGTGGTAGCAGTCACGCCTTCCACCGACGTTTGGGCTGACATCCCAGCCCCGGTTGTTTCCTTTATGGATTCCATTACTACATATCTTTGGTTAATTTTATTCTTGGGAACCACCCCATAGCATTTTAGGCCTATCTGCCAGGCACCACAGCACCAGACTTTGATAGTCCGAGTGTAGTTGCGTCCTTGCCTCAGCTGGGCCGTGTATTGGCCCAAGCCCCAAGCAACAGGACAGTGTCTGACTCTAAGTTTGAGTCAATACACAGCCCATTGCCCAGCCGGCACCCTCGTGGAGGGTTCAGTCAGAGGATTTGTGCCAGCCATTATTTCGGTTTGTTTCACTAAAAATCTTTTCAATTTGGTTAGTGTGTTAGTTTCTGTTGTTTTCACTTATTCACAAGCTTACATTATTTGAAAGATGCGGCTACTCCTCCTGATGGTCCGGATGTTGTCCTGTTCGCTTTCTATTGTACTTGGGACCCTGCGACGCACATAAATTATAGAGTGTCTTGCGGGCGTACCTGACAAAATTGTAGACCACCGATAAATCAGCAAAATTTAATTTGCCAATCCTGTGTTGCCTTCCGATTTTCAAATTAATGAAAAGAGTCACTTCGGATTACAACTGATTTTGTTCTTGGGCCAGTGGAGTCGCATAATAACTTTTAGTTTTTTTGCACTAAACTGAACTTAATCCCTTTTTCTCGCACTGGTTCCTGCTCGGGCGCCAATTTCCGTTTAATTAAGAACTTATGTTGGTGTAGTTTTATTCAACTTCAAATTGTCACTGAGCAGAAAAGATTTCAGAGTACCCTAAGCTAGCTGTGGGTGTTAGGCAGCGACGCGGCAGAGCTCTGCAGATCTGCTTTGAACTGACCATGATCTGCAATGTCAGCAATTTGTCGTAAAGGGCCGAAAATGCGCACGCAAGACAAAGTGCGGACGCTGTTGGTGGCAGTTGCGACGTTTGAGCGGATGTTTAGATTATTGAACTGAACAATGTATTACAATGTTGCAGTTCTTCAGTTGGATCGGCGGATGTTTACTTTATTGAACTGAACAATGTTGCAACTCTTGTTAAATATTTTGTTATTTATTATTTAGGTAATTCTTGTTAAATGTTGTTTTGTATTTATTCTTATTAGCTTTAATTTTATTATTCATTGATTAGTTAACTGTTTGTATTGTTTTGTATTTACTGTAGTTAACAATGTATTACAATGTTGCAGTTCTTCAGTTGGATCGGCGGTTGTTTAATTTATTGAACTGAACAATGTTGCAATTCTTGTTAAATATTTTGTTATTTATTATTTAGGCAATTCTTGTTAAATGTTGTTTTGTATATTTTGTTATTAGCTTAAATAAATATTAATGTTGATAACTTTATATATTGCTAGGTATCGATATTGGCTCATTTAAAACTTCTAAAGAAATAAAGATATATAAAGCTCACACCGCTCTTTGCAGTCTTTCGCGCGTCCGGAAATTGCGGGCAACGTATTGAAATTGATGCAGTGTTAGGATAAGTTTGTAGCTTGCGATTAGTATCATACAATAAGATACTTGTACGGATAATTTAAATCCAAATAAAGCGCAATTTTCATTTCGAATTTTATTTTATAACATATAAATAAATAGTGGCGAATTGTATTATCTCTTATTAATAAACTTTAATAAAAGTTTCCCGCTGAAGGTCTATTGTGTTCTGGGAGTACTTGCGGAATTCGCTCGTTATAGTAATTATTTAAATAAAATAATATTAATAATAATAATATTCAACTTAATTGAATTGCTTTCTTTAAATATAATAAATACAAATACAAACTTGTATTTAGTTTATATAGTACTATAATCCATGGTCTTATACAATCAGCACCTGACTGTAGCGTTCTACTGGTTATATATTATAATTTGTAATTTTTATTCCCTTCGTCCATTGAAAGTGGTCAAATGGTCGATGACGTCATAACTATATTACTTGCGCAAAAAAGAAAGGGACAAACGATGCGTGCGCGTAGGGCGAGCTTTTTCTCGACTCTTCTTCTCCATGCAAATAAGCCAACTCGCATACGCGTGATGGAAAAAAATTTATTTTCCATCTTTATTGATCGCAAAATTAGGACTAAAGTTACAAAGATATTCTTAAGCTGAGTGTAACTAGAGTGATGTCAAAGCTTCTCTCATAATGCTTTAAGCTTGGGGAGCCAAAGCTTACATCTCGTGGTGAACTTAATGCCGCGCTTGGGCGAAATAAGATTTGTTTACAATCAAGCGTGGGGGCAGATCATGAGAGCGATGTTTACGCTACGCTCTTGATCGAGAATTTTGTTGACGTTTGAACTGTTTCTCTTAGGATGGGGGATAAGTGACCAGAATTCAATATTTACGTCTTCGAGCTGTGTAGTTTAATAACTGCCTCTTAGAAATGTTTGTTTGTTTATTGGGCAGGAGTGGGAGGTATAACGAATACCTAGAAGAGTGGCTCAAGACCGCGGACAGGCTTCGGAAAAGCGCTAGAGCGAAAAATTGACTCCCAAGTGGTTATGAAAATTGTTTATAATTTCCATAGTGAATACAGAGAGACTCAGGGTGAATCATTCCCGATTCAAAAGGGTATCTGTTTAGCATTTAGGTCAACTTCGGGTGTCTGTTTTTTGTTACGTTTAGTAACTGAATTTATTTTTACAAAGTTTCATGATAGATAAAAAAATAATTAAAATTATTACTAGTGTTATTTGAACATGGTTGTTTTTTAGCGGAATTTTAATTGGTGATAATATATTGGTATTCTCAAATGTAAGTTTAGTATTGTTGCTTTGCAGATATTCGGGTATTAAAAAGTTTTTGAATCTATTGTTTTCAATATAATTTAATAGTTTTTGCTTGTTATTGGTATAGGTTGTGTCGTTTATGTCGACAATGGTTTCAAAGGTAATAACATAAATTCCTGTAATTAAAGTGTAGGTTACATAATTTGTTCCAGACACTAAAATAGCGACATCTGTTACATCTGTTGTCTATTTTTTCTTTTATTTTTTACAGTTTGTACATTTTTTATTAAGTAAGTCTACAAAGCAATTATTTGTACAGTGAGCATTCTATACAAGCAACAATCTGAACCAATTTTTTTTTAAAAAAGTTTCTTATGTAGGATAAGTTGCTTATATAGAAAAAAGGAGTATAAATTTTAAGAAAAATCAGTTTTGTGATTTATAGATAAATAAGCAGTTTTATATTTTATTACATAGTTACTTACTCGTGGTGGTTGGACGTGTTTCGCTTTTGCTCCCTGTGTTTCTTAATAATTCTGTTTAATTGATTTGCTTATGTGCTTTTATTAATAGTGCCGTATCTTACTAGTGCTAACCCTATGAGTAAAAGTTTAAAGTAGCATACTAATCCTGCCTTATTAGTGAATTCGCTTACAAAAATTTTAATTCTTTTCACTTGCGCGTCTTGGCGTCAAGTTTTTTGTTTTTGTTTTTACTAGTATTCTCACACTTTCCTGCTCTCCCGCTCTCCCGCTCACGAAACTAAATTTCGCTCTCTGAGTAAGTTGTGTAGTGCTTTTGTTGTAGACGTACCAGCTGTTGTTGTTTTGTTTACCTCGAGTGCTCGCTATATTTGTTTTTTTATTTTCGTTCTCGCTTGCTTGCATGTTATCGGCGCTGTAACTGTTTCTTGCTCTCTCAACAAATTTATCTTAATATTCTATTGCTCTCTTCGTTGTCCCCTACTATTCGAAGGCATATTTATTTCTTTATCATGGTGTTGTGCTCTGCAGCAAATTGCAAATGCTCTTCAGATGCTAATGCGGACTACATTGGTTGCTGGCTCTGTGACAATTTTAGTCACTTAAAATGCTGTGACCTACTACTAAAGACCACCAATCTACCTTCTTCCAAGGCTTCTTCTTCTGAGCTTCTAAGCCTAATTTCCCCTATAGCGTCTTGCTCTTCTAGTTGCACAAAAAAAAACGAGAGCAACAGTCGAGCGGCACTCGACAGTGGGATACCCTTGGACGTATGTTGCCATAAAAAGTATTTAAATGTATAATACTAATCGCAAGCTACAAATTAATCATAACACTGCAGTGCGCTGCCACCTTGCTTCAATTTCGATACGTTGCCAATAATTTATCGCCGCAATTTTTCTAGTGCGTGAAAGACTGCAAAAATCGGTGTGAGCAGTATATATCGGAATTACTTTATAAATTTTGAATTGGCCAATATCGATAACTTTCAATATATCGAGTAATCAAAATTAATATTTATTTAATTGCATTTTATGGTTTTGTATTTTTTATTGACCCTAAAATATGAATTATTAAATAATTATCATAGCTGCACGTACGCATATTATGAATATTATGAATATGAACACATGCATGCAACTGCTTGCATACATTCATATTCATCTATACGCCACCTATTGGTTGAGTTTTAGCATATATTTATGCACATGTATTTTCGGTAATTGACATGTGCATGGAAAAGAAGAGTCGAGAAACAGCTCGCGCTTTGCGCTCGCATCGTTTGTCCTTTTCTTTCATGCACAAGTAATTTAGTTCTGACGTCATCGACAACTTCTTTGCTGGTCGAAGGGTCGAAATGGTTTATCTAATAACTTCAGTGTTTATTGTCCGATCGGATTGCAATTTGGAGGATAAGTTCATATAGTATTTATCTCTATATATGCTAAAGCAGAACGTTAATAAATGAGTACTTCGAATGTAAATAGCAATGTTAACAAAATTGGCGGTTTGCGGGGGCGGTAGGCGTGTTATTCCAAATAGAAAATAAACTTGATTTGCGTATGGTATACAGGAATCTTCATGCTAAATTTGGTGTCCGTAGCTTTTGTAATAGCTGAGATCGACGCGTTCATCCAGACAGACAGACAGACGGACAGACAGACGGACATGGCTCAATCGACTCGGCTATTGATACTGAGCAAGAATATATACACTTTATGGGGTCTCCGACGCCTCCTTCTGCCTGTTACATACATTTGCACAAAGTTAGTATACCCTTTTTTGACCATTTTTAATGGTCCAAGGGTATAAAAAAAACTAGCAGCAATGTTACCGCACCGAAACCTCTTGATGCCCCTCTTGTGCCTACTCCCATTACGAGCAATGATAACAACGTAAAGGGTAATGTTCCCGCAATCATGCCTCCTAGTCAGACACCGAGTATAAAACCTCTGATTGCGATTAAACCCAAAAAATTGGTGTTTATCTCTCGCTTGGCTTCAGACACTACCATAGAAGATGTACAATCGTACATTCTCGAAAGGATGCCTGTAAATGATTTGATTGTTAAAAAATTCAACTTCAAATTAAAACGCGACATTTCTTCTTTCAAAATTATTCTCCCTGCAGAAAATTTTAAAAATGTTTGCGCTGCTTCTTTCTGGCCGCCCGACCTTATTGTTAAGGAGTTCACTCCAAAAAAAAAAGCCGAACGACCGTCACTCTTCCCACATTGGCCGTTACATCGCCAAGTAGACCTACAACAAGTGCAAAGTCCTCAAAAAACTGAAGTTCTCTTCTCTTCATGCTTCTGAAAATGCTAGGGGACACACAAATATTCTTTCTTCCTTAATTCTTTCCTATCAAAATGTTAGAGGCCTCTGTAGTAAAATCTCTAGTCTTTATCTTCATAGCCTTGCCTTTTCTTCCCAAATTATTGCCTTTACCGAAACCTGGTTAAAACCAGAGATTCTAAGCTCTGAAGTCTTTCCAGATAGGTATACAACATACAGGCTTGATCGACCTGACCGACGGGGTGGTGGAGTACTGATTGCAGTAGACTCCTCCATTATGTCGGAACTCTTACAGCCGGAGTTTCAATTCGACATTGAATTAATCTGTGTAAAACTACACTTTCCCGGTTTTTTCTTGTATATAACCTGCTCCTATATTCCGCCGTCATCGGAATTATCAGTCTACTTGCAACATTTGTCTGCAATTAAGACTATTTTTAATCTGTTATCAGACAGAGATCATTTCATAGTCCTGGGTGACTTTAATATCCCGGAATGTAATTGGACATCCATTGCGGAGGGAAACTTCCTTCTGCCCTCCCGGCAACATGATCTGTTTGACGGTTTGTTTGACATGTCTTTGTCGCAGGTTAATCATGTCAAAAACACTTTAAACAGATCGCTTGATCTATGTTTCGTCTCAGATCCTTCCAGTGTGATTTTAGACAGGGCACAACCTCTTTCCCTACCTGAAGATCCTTATCATCCCACTTTCGAAGTGAATCTCGACTTGGGTATTAGCTTTGTGGATAAAAGTGTAAAGCCGTGCAATCGCGTGCGCTGCTTTAAGAAAGCAAACTTTGCATACTTAAATTATTTAATTTCATATTGTGATTGGTCTGACTTTTATCTATCAACTGATATATTAATATATTTTATAAAACCCTTAACTCTGCTTTTGATATCTGTGTTCCGTTTTTCTATCCGACAAACTCAAGTAGGCCTCCATGGTTTACAAAAGAGTTGTCTCTCTTAAAAAACTTAAAGAGTTGCTTATTTAAGAAATACAAGCTGAAACACTCACCGCTTGTCTTTTCCCGCTACCTAACTGCTCGGGCAAATTTTACCGTGCTTAACGCGAAGTGTTATAAAAACTATTTGACAAGATGTAGGATTCAGTTCTTTCAGAATCCTAAAACAGTTTTATAGTTTTGTTAACATGAAGCGTAGGTCAACGGGCTTTCCTTCTAAACTTATGTTCGATAACGCTGAGGCGGACACAGATCAGGCCATTGCCGATATGTTTGCCAAGTTTTTTCAAACAACTTATTCTTCCTCTACGCCAAATATTCACTCCTATCCATATAGCGTACCAAGCTCGAATGGCATCTTCACACCTTTACTGAATGAAAGTTCACTTATTAGGGATCTTCGATTGGTTAAACCAATCTTCTCACCAGGTCCCGATGGTATCCCCGCCTGTGTACTTCGATACTGTGCCAACTTCTTATGTAAGCCATTGCTCAAACTATTTTCGCTGCCCTTTCGTAACTGCCTCGTTTCCATCCATATGGAAGGAATCCTTTATCATCCCTTTACATAAAAAGGGCAGCAAGTCTGATGCAAGCAATTATAGAGGTATCTCTAAATTGTCGGCTATACCGAAATTTTTCGAGAATGTTATTACTCCTCACTTGCAGCATTTTAGTAGATCCGTTATATCCCCTTTTCAACACGGATTTGTGAAGCGTCGTTCTACCACGACAAATTTGCTTGAGCTGACATCCTTTGTGGTAAAAGGATTTCTGGAAAGTCTTCAAACTGATGTCATTTATACTGATTTCAGTAAGGCATTTGACTCAGTCAACCATTCCCTTCTTGCACATAAACTAAATCTTCTCGGTTTCTCACCAAAACTTCTTAGTTGGATTGTGAGCTATTTGGGTGACAGAACCCAACGAGTCCTCTTTAAAAATACTCGTTCCTATCCCGTTCATGCCACATCTGGTGTTCCTCAGGGAAGCCACTTAGGTCCCCTGCTCCTCCTCCTGTCATTCTCGCCTTCAATCTGACCTAGATTGTTTCTTTTCTTGGTGTCGTGCAAATCTCCTTAATCTGAAAAGCTCAAAATGCAAGCTGATGACATTCTCACGTGCCTGCCCAAAGTATGTATCATACTCTCTTTGTGGATGTACCTTGGGAAGAATTTCCCTGGTTGATGATCAAGGTGTCCGTTTGGACCGAAAACTCAAGTTTTCCGAACATATATCATTAATGGTTAATAAAGCTATGGGTGTACTCGGCTTTATTAAGAGATTGTCCAAGGAGTTTGACGATCCTTACCTAACTAAGACTCTCTTCACTTCGCTTGTTCGTCCAATTCTTGAGTACGGATCATGTGTCTGGAACCCTCAGTACACAGTTCATAGAGACCGCATTGAATCCGTACAGAAAAACTTCTTAATGTTTGCCTTGCGAGGCCTTAACTGGGATGTAAATTCAAGACTTCCTTCCTATCCTAGTAAACTTTTGTTACTTAATCTGCCTTCTCTAGCCAATCGTAGAACGATGCTTGGTGTTATATTTATTAACAACCTTATCCAAGGTGACATAGATAGTAGCGACTTACTTAGTAGACTACACTTTTCTGTCCCTGGTAGAATCACCCGTAATTACCTTCCTCTAAAACTTCCCAATTGTAGCTCGATTTATGCCCTGCATGAGCCATTCAGGGTATTATGTTCGGACTATAATAAACTATACTTCATTGTAGCTAACAATAACAACTTGATATCTAGCTTAAAATTACAACTCCTCGCCCACTTATCTAGAATATAGTTAAATACATACTTATCTTCTTTCTATTAATAGTAGTACTTTCAACATACTGTATGCTTTAACATACTACTCATAATTATACCCTTGGACCATTGAAAATGGTCAAAAAAGGGTATACTAACTTTGTGCAAATGTATGTAACAGGCAGAAGGAGGCGTCGGAGACCCCATAAAGTATATATATTCTTGCTCAGGATCAATAGCCGAGTCGATTGAGCCATGTCCGTCTGTCTGTCCGTCTGTCCGTCTGTCTGTCTGTCTGGATGAACGCGCCGATCTCAGCTATTACAAAAGCTACGGACACCAAATTTAGCATGAAGATTCCTGTATACCATACGCAGATCAAGTTTATTTTCAATTTGGAATAACACGCCTACCGCCCCCGCAAACCGCCAATTTTGGTTTACATTGCTATTTACATTCGAAGAACTCATTTCTTAACGTTCTGCTTTAGCATATATATAGATAAATAATATATGAACTTATCCTCCAAATTGCAATCCGATCAGACAATTAACACTGAAGTTATTAGATAAACCATTTCGACACTTCGACCAGCAAAGAACTTGTCGATGACGTCAGAACTAAATTCTTTCTGCATGAAAGAAAAGGACAACGATGCGAGCGCGAAGCGCGAGCTGTTTCTCGACTCTTCTTTCCATGCACATGTCAATTACCGAAAATACATGTGCATAAATATATGCTAACACTCAACCAATAGGTGGCGTATATATGAATATGAAGAAAGCAAAGAAGTTGTCGATGACGTCAGAACTAAATTACTTGTGCATGAAAGAAAAGGATAAACGATGCGAGCGCGAAGAGCGAGCTGTTTCTCGACTCTTCTTTTTCATGCACATGTCAATTACCCAAAATACATGTGCATAAATGCACACACTTATACATACTTAATTTGTGTTCACACATACATATGTAAAATTATATACAACCAATAGCGTGGTTGATCGGCATGCATGAATGCAGGTATTTACTAGATTTCTAATATAGACATATTATTATTATTATTTAATAATTTATATATTGACTTTTTATTAAATAAATATGAATTTAGATTTCACGATATATTATGAGCTATCATATCGATAGCTTTTAATATATATTAAACATATCGATATATATTTCATATGTTTTGCATATAAATTATATTAATATGTGTAAATTATATTATATCCCCACGTCTATTGAAACTATGTTTGAAAAAAATGTACTAACATTTCTTCTACTTTGTTTTTTTAATATATGTATATTTTGTATGTATATTAGATTCTATAGATCATTATTATAAATTTAAGGTTACGCGCACTTTTTAATTGCGGCGATAAATTATTGGCAACGTATCAAAATTGTTGCAAGGTGGCAGCGCGCTTCAGTGTTATGTTAATTTGTAGTTTGCGATTGGCGTGTTCGGTGTCGTCGTCGATTGTCGATTATCATTTGTATTTTCGATATTAAATATAAAATAATATATAATTAATTCGCGTGTTCGTGATACATTTAACATTTAATGCAAATTAATATAAGTCGAGTATATAATAAGTAAATCCTCGTGTGTGATTGTTATGCGTTAACGGAACATTTTTATGCGTGTGAATGATTGCGCCCTGCCCGGAACGTGGCGCGCAATTTTAGAAAAGTGCGGTACACAGCGTAACGTATTTTTGTGCATGCATACATATATGTGTATAGACTCTTCTGAAGTGTGTGTGATTGTACGTGAACATCGGTATCGGTTCGTTTCCGCGATTCAAATTGGAATTTTCGCTGGAATTTCTTGCAGGTTTAATTTAATTTATTATTTCTTTGATTTATATTTATTCTTTTTTCCACATTTTGTTTATTTTTATTTTCCTTATTAAATTTTATTATTATTTGTTCTTTCATTAGATATTTATTTTCATTTATAATATAATTATTTTAAATAATATACATATATTTATTTAAATATATGAATATAATTATAATATATATATATCTTTTTAAATATATGAATATATTTATATATATAAATAAATATACTAACTTTATTTTATATATATAACTATATATTAATTTTTGATAAATATATATTCAAATTAAATTAATTTATAAGAATTTTATTTTTAACATACCTATATATTATTTTAAAACTTATATATTAGAAGATGCCTAGACTTAAGAGAAAGTCAGCTTGCAATAGGAGTCAAACACAGCGAAAAAGAAATCGTTTGAATAGGTCAGATATAGACTTTTCTGAGCAGGAACGCGTAAATAATCTAGAGGCACATAGAGAACGTAGGCAAAATTTCGAATTTAGGGAAGCTGAAAGGGTTAGAGATAGTCAACAGCATCGAGTCCGCAGAAGTAATAGAACATTTAGGGCCGTTGAGCAATTACCGGACACAATTCGTCACACTACTCTTCGGGCTTCTTCGCCAATCAGATTACAAGAACAACTTGCTGACACTTCGCGTCGTTCGAGGCGCAGGCGAGATGCTGACCTTCGATCTCAGGAAAGAGAGCAGGATGCAGTTCGTCGCCGTGTACGTCGCAGTGATTCTGCAATTAAAACAGACGAACAACTTGCCAACACTTCGCGTCGTTCGAGTCGCAGGCAAGATGCTGAGTTTCGATCTCAGGAAAGAGAGCAGGATGCAGTTCGTCGCCGTGTACGTCGCAGTGATTCTGCAATTAAAACAGACGAACAACTTGCCAACACTTCGCGTCGTTCGAGTCGCAGGCAAGATGCTGAGTTTCGATCTCAGGAAAGAGAGCAGGATGCAGTTCGTCGCCGTGTACGTCGCAGTGATTCTGCAATTAAAACAGACGAACAACTTGCCAACACTTCGCGTCGTTCGAGTCGCAGGCAAGATGCTGAGTTTCGATCTCAGGAAAGAGAGCAGGATGCAGTTCGTCGCCGTGTTCGACGAACTGATCATTCAACTAGAAATGACCGAACAACTTGCCAATACTTTGCGTCGATCGAGGCGCAGGCAATGTCCACAATTCAGGTCCAACGAAAGCGGACGAGATGCTGTTAGAAGGGCGATTCAGCGACAAAATCAGGAGTCGCGAATTTTAGAAAGGGCAATAGATAGAAGTCAAAGGTCTTAGGTTAGAAACAATCCTATTCGTAGGATTGTTGAGCAGGCACGCAATACTAGTACACGCCGCAGTGCTCGAATTCGAGCTCAACGTGAGGCCTTTGAAGCCCATAGGAGTATGTCGCAAAGAGTGAGTCTATATAGGAGTATTTGCACCAATAGGATAGCAGAGAATAGGAGAAACGCGTCCCGCAATAGAGTGGACCGTGCGAATACCCTTCCAGATGATAGGATATCGCAGGTTAAAACTAGTTTAGATTGCCTAATAGCCAATTTTAATAAGACAGTCAAGCAGGGACCCGATCAGGTTTGCATATGTTGCAAAGGTTTGTGGTTTCCACATCAAGTGGACAAAATTTCGCGTGAGGTCATAGAGGAAAAGTGTAGTGAGGCAGATAGTGTTGATATTTTTTATCTTTCCTCTATGTTTCCATCCCATAATAATAGGTTTAGCTTTTGCAAAACCTGCAGCCGCAGTATTAAGTCTGGGAAAAAACCAAAGGCTTCTATTACAAATGGCCTAAATTTTCCGGAGCTTCCGGAATGCCTGAAAGGCTTGACGCCTCTAGAAGAAAGGCTGATTTCTCCCCGTCTTCCTTTTATGATCATAAAGTCTCTTGGATATGGACGTCAAAGTGCCATTAAAGGAGCAGTGATCAATGTGCCAATTCCAGTTGCAAATGTTGTAACTTCCCGTCCCAGGGCATTTAATGAAGCCGAAGTAGTTCAGATTCATCTTAAGCGTAGGATGGAGTATAACCATGATTTCATGGCTGAAACCATAAGGCCCTCAAAGATAGTTGATGCAATTCGGTATTTAGTGAACACAGAACTTTATAAGAAGCACCAGGTTACTATCAATGAGCAGTGGTTATCTTCTTACTCAGCTGAGACTGTACCATTTGTTGCGTCAGCAGACGACAGGGACATTGTGTGTCAAATGTTAGAAAAGGCAGCACAACCTAATGAGCATAGAGTAGTAGAAGAAGAGGTAGAGTTGAATCCAGGAGGTCAAGAAACCTTCATGGAAAATGTCCCTGTTGAAAACATAGATATTCCTCGAATTGCTATAGCACCAGGAGAGGGTCAGCGACCTCTTGACATGATAACCGATTGTGATTCAGAGGAGCTGGCTTTTCCCACAATATTTGCAGGCATTAAAAGGAAATGTCAGGAAAGTTTTACAACTATAGTTAGATCAGAGCTTAGGAATTTTGATAGAAGAGGTTGTAGAACTGATAAATTATTTCATAACTTCAAAAAGTTAGAAATGATTAGCATTAGGAATAGCACATCAATTTGCTTACGTAAGCACTCTGCCACTCAAGGCATTTCGGCTGCTGATGTGCGTAATGATGAAACTTTAAATAGGTTAATACTTCATGATGATGGCTATAGGCTTTTAAAAGGTATTCGCACGTCTCCTGCTCATTGGGAGGACGAGAAAAAGAAAGTGATGGCTATGATTAGGCAGGTAGGGCTTCCAACTTTTTTTATAACATTTTCCGCAGCGGAAACTAGGTGGCCGGAGCTTTTAGTCTTGCTATGTAAAAATGTAGACAAGCTAGAAGTATCCGAAGAAGAAGCGTTAAATTTGGGGTTTAATGAGAAAGCTCGTCTCATTAGAGCAGACCCAGTGACCTGTGCCAGATATTTCGATTTTCGATATAGACAGGTTTTAAAACTGATGAAAAAGGAAGGCGGTGTCTTTGGTTGTCACCAGGTCATCAAGTTTTATTGGCGAGTGGAGTTTCAGCAAAGAGGCTCTCCACATATACATGGCATGTTCTGGCTGAAAGACGCCCCAAAGCTCGACCTAAAGAATGAGTCCACATTTATGCCTGTGAGTCCTTTATTGATCAGTTTATTACTGCTGATTCTAGTTGCCCGGACGTTGCTCCATATTTGGAGTATCAACTCCATAGTCACGGGCACTCTTGCAGGCGAGAAATTAGGTCAAAACAAATTTGTAGATTTGGTGTCCCATACCCTCCCATGCCTCAAACAGAAATTCTTCTCCCTTTAGAAGAAAATGCTCAAAATTTGGCCGAGCATCGTAGGAATTTCGAAAAAATTCAAAGTCTGCTCGACTTCCCATTTGATCGTGAAAGCGTAGAAAATTTTAATTTTTTTTAATTTTAACAACTTTTTGCCCCACGATCAACTTAACCTTAGTTATGAGGGCTACATTAATGCTGTAAGATCAAGTATAAAGAAACCAAAAGTTTTTTTGAAGCGATCTTTTGCAGCAATCAAGCTTAACGCTTATAACAAGCACCTCCTTTTGTTGCAGCGAGCAAATATGGATATTCAGTTTATTTTAGACCCCTATGCTTGCTGCAGCTACGTCGTTAATTATATTAACAAGTCTCAGAGAGGTATCTCAATGTTGATGCGTGAGGCAATCAATGAGATTAAAGACAATAACAATGTAACTATTAAGCAAAAGTTACAACATTTAGGTAACAAATTTATATTTGGCACTGAGATATCCGCTCAGGAAGCCGTCTACTGCTGTTTAGGTATGCATTTGTCCGCCAGCAGTAGTGCCAGTGTGTATATTAATACACACGTTCCAGAAAAACGGGTCAGAATGCTGAAATCTAGACAGCAACTTCAAAATCTGCCCGAAGACTCTAGGGAAATTTTTTACTTAGGACTTCTAGATCATTATATTCAGCGCCCAGACGCTTTAGAGAGCTTATGCCTAGCCGATTTTGCAGCTTTTTATAGCTACAGCAAATCAGAACGAGGAGCTCGCCAAGAAAATGCAGATGACTTTGACGATGATGTGACTAGGGCTTCTGAATCAATAGTTTACGCTCTTCGCGATAATAGTGGCTTCATCAGAAAGAGGACCACTGCGTGCATAATTAGGTATAGGAGATTTAATGTCAATACAGAAACAAGTGACTATTTCAGAGAGCTAAAAATGCTTTACGCCCCATGGCGAGATGAGCATTTGGATTTAGTCACACATGACTGTGAATTGTTCTGTAGGGAAAATTCGGAGTTAGTAGAGAACAATCGCAGAAAATATAATTTACTAGATGATAGGGAACTAGAAGATGCTCTGAGCCACTTAACAGAGGAAGCAGAAAATGAGAATAATCAAGTAGGAGAACAGGAAGTGGTAGATTATGGCTTCACAGTTTTAGGATTGCCTGAAATAGATCCACATCTAAATGTTTTAAATGTGGATGGAAATATTGATATGAATGATGAAGATAGTAATGTCCGTTTTATCAAGCTTCCGTTTTATCAAGCTTCCAGCCTTAGTTTTAGGAAGCCTTAGTTTAGCAGCTTTAGCTAATATAGTCAGATCTCTTAATTTAAAGCAGAAGCTATATTTTACACATGCTTTGCATAATGCCAAAATCAATACAGTCTTTTATGAATTTGTTGGAGGCGGCGCCGGAGTCGGAAAGAGTCGACTTATATCAGCAATTTTTCAGTCATTATCCGTAATGTATAACAGTATACCAGGAGCTGATCCGACATCTGTTAAAATCCTCTTATGTGCACCAACAGGAAAAGCAGCATTCGGAATTAGTGGTTCGACACTGCATTCCATGTTTTCACTTCCTGTTAATCAATCTCGCTCAGCACCTCTAAGGGCCTTAAGCCATGATTTAGTTAATAGCCTTCATTCAAGGTTAATCGATCTTAAATTAATTATTATTGATGAAATATCAATGGTTAGCTCTCTAATGTTTTCTTATTTAGATTCTCGTTTGAAGCAAATTTTCAAAAATACTTCTCCTTTTGGTGGTGTTTCTATCATCGTATTCGGTGATCTTAGACAGTTACAGCCCGTAGGAGGTAGTTGGATTTTCGATCCAAATACCACTGACCCTTACCATGAAATATTTGGTACGTATCTCTGGGACCTTTTTTTGTATTTTGAGCTCACAGAGATAATGCGTCAACGTGACGATCAGCTTTTCGCTTCTGCCTTAAATAATATGGCATCGGGTTGTATGACAGCCGATGATATTGTCCTTTTCCAATCTAGAATATGCGAACCATCGGCAGTGCCCGATGATGCAATTCATCTGTTTAGTAATAATAATGAGGTTGATTTATTTAATGTAACGAAACTTAACTCAATTGCTACTGAGCAATTTTTCTCTACTGCTGAAGATTTTATTAAGGCGGGCCATTTGGAACCAGCTAGGAAACAAAGAATATTAGAAGAAGTGAAGGGTTTTAAAACTTCCGCTACACAGGGACTCTGTACGTCTCTTCTCCTAAAAAATACTGCCAAGTACATGATGACGGTCAATGTAGACACAGGGGATGGATTAGTAAACGGGGCATCAGGTGTGTTGATGCAAATAGATTTCAATACATCCAACACTCCCAACATTTTATGGATGAAATTTACAGAGGAAACTGTAGGAGAATCTGCGCGTTCGAAGTGTACACATCGTACAGATCCTTCATGGACTCCTATTCAGAAAATTGTTCGCAGTTTTCAATATTCAAATAACGCACAAATTAACATTGACCGTAGGCAGTTTCCAATTGTGCCTGCTGAAGGCATCACAATTCATAAGAGTCAGGGAGCTACGTATGGCAAAGTGGTAGTCCATGCTAATTCCAGAATGCAGCGTGCTGCATTATACGTAGCTTGCAGTAGAGCAACTACTGCTTTAGGATTATTCATTATTGGGAATTTTGTTCCTCCTAAGTCTCCCCAAAATAATGATAAAGTGAAAGCCCAATTGAAGAAATTGCGGACTGAAAAACTACTGTGTACTCATTACGATTATTTAATTAACAGTTCTGCCCTTAACATTTTCTTCCATAATACTCAGAGCTTGAATTCCCATCTTGAAGATATTCGATCGGACAAGCTGATGCTTCAGTCATCAATATTATGTTTCGTGGAAACTTCCATAAGCAATGAAACTGTAGAAATACCTGGGTTCACTATTGTGGTTCAACTTGAATCAATTAGGCCTTTAACAGGCATCATAATTTATGTAAAGAACGAGCTAGTAGATAGAGTTTCCCATACCTTTAGCAGTAGAAAAACTTTTGGCTCAGTAGTTTTTGAGTTCGGCATATTTAGGTTTGATGCCATAAGTTTTCTTATATTATATAAAAGTCCAGACTTTCCTCTGTCCACATTTAAAATAGAATTTGAGGAGATAATTCATCAATTTTCTCGTTTAGGTGATTTAGGGGATAGCTTGCTAGTTTTAGGAGATTTTAATTTGTGCCTCAAAACCTTTAACAGGTGTAAGAGTATTTATAATTTTTTGATTAGCAAAGGATTAAGGAGTTTGTTAAATTTGAAAACGTCCACTATCAATATGGATACACATATTGATTGGGCGTTTTCAAATATACTAGATAATGAAAAGATTAGTGCTAGGACTTTTGAGGTTTTGCATAGCCATCACAATGGGATATCTGTTAGTATTCAGGCATGAGTTTGTAATGTTTGGAATAGGTTAGAAATTAAGAAATCTAAATGACAGGATATATGTAAATATGTATGTAGGCATATTTTAATAATTTAAATTTAATTATCTAATAGTTAAGTATAACCATTGAATGGAAAATTGGTTTGATAATTATTATTATTTTTTTATTTTTATACCCTTGGACCTTGTTATCGATATTAACCAATTTAAAATTTATAAAGAAATACCGATATCTACTGCTCACACCGCTTTAGGGAATTGCGGCGATAAATTATTGGCAAAATATCGAAATTGAAGCAAGGTGGCAGCGCACTCCAGTATTATTATTAATTTATAGCTTGCAATTAGTATTATACAATTAAATACTTTTTATGGCAACATACGTCCAAGGGTATCCTACTGTCGTGTGCAACTCGACTGTTGCTCTTGTTTATATATGGAGTACCGCGCTGCATTATAAGTGACAATGGAGTTCAATTTAAATCGTCTGATTTCAATGCTTGGTTGACTTCATTGGGAGTGAAGCATATTTATACAGCTTTATATTCTCCCCAATCAAATGCCTCAGAAAGGGTTAATAGATCCTTAATTGCAGGCATTAAAGCCTTTCTTTCGGAAAATCACACCGAATGGGATCTGCACATTCACGCAATAAGTTGTGCATTGCGAAACGCTCACCATCAGAGCATTGGTTGTTCTCCGTATTTTGCCTTGTACGGATTCGATATGGCAACTCATGGTAAACATTACGACCTTTTAAAGAATTTTCAGCAGTTAGGCGAATCTGAAAATATATTGGCCAGAACAGATCAGCTAAATTTGATCCGAAAAGAAATTAAAGCAAACATTGCTAGAGCCTACGATCAAAATGAAAGGCAATACAATCTCAGAACAAGAGAAATATCATTCAAGGTCGGTCAGGAAGTATTTCGTCGTAATTTCACGCACAGTAATTTTTCTAAACAAATAAATGCTAAGTTGAATCCACAATGGTTAAAGTCACGCGTGAAAGCGAAGCTTGGTAGTTCTTATTATGTCTTAGAAGACCTACAGGGACGAGAACTTGGTACATATCATGCCAAAGATATCAAACAATGATAAACTGTTACATTTTAGAGAAAAATCAGGGCTTCTTTTTTATAAGCCATTTCCCGGCCTGAAAGACATACAAATGGCTTGTGGTGTAATGTACAGCCCTTCCAATTGTATCAAAAAAAAAGAAAAAAGGAAAAAAAAACGTTTTTGTTGAATAAACGGTTAACTCCGAAAAAAACGATGAATTTGAATTTGAATTTTCGAAAAATATCTAACACAATCCGAAAACGGTTACTATCTCGATAATTCGGAGTCATTATCAATGCAACTCTAATCACGGCGAAGCTCCAATTAGAGCTTTGACTTGCAGGGTAGCTTTGCACTGCTCGAGAGGCACTTATTCTCTCATAGAGTTCTTTTCTCTTTTGGCATTGTTAACGATCAGACGTGGAGTCTGCGAAAAAGTTTTCCTTACCTTCAAAAAAAACGTGGACTTTTGTAAATCAAGAAAAAAAGTTAAAATTTGAAAAGTGCTGTGTAATATTTTTTTTATATAAAAGGCAAATCTGTTAGTATAAAATAATTTATCAGTTTTTTCTGATTAAATCTAACACAGATTTTATGTTTTATACAGAGCGTTCACATTGCAACGGCCAGCGGAGCACCCCGGCTGTTAGAGTACACGTCTCTGCGGATAGGGCTCCCCAGTGCCTTAGATCGGGGCTCTGCGCAGAAAATGAACTGCACACTCGCCAGATCTGCACACCCATCTTTTGGGAAACGGCAAGAACCTTGGCGAGCAGCGAACGCATAACCTCGCTGACTCGCCCTGCAATCTGGGAGAAAAATATAACCTCTACATATCTACTTACATCTATATATCTACAAACTATATGAAGATCAGTGCAACTACAAAACAACTATAATTAAAAAAATTTAAACAAAATGCAACATACATAAATAGTGATGCACAAACTTACATATTATTATACACATACATCTACACAGTTCGACATTATCAATTAATTAACATTTAAAAAGATTAAAAAATAATGCAGCAAGAAAACTAAAAACAGAAGTAGCATTAACATGAGCAAATGAGAAAAAAATGAGAAACAGAGAATTAGTTAAATTGGCCTTTAATTTAAATTTTCATACTTTCGATTTTCATTTCTATTCATTTTTTTTATAATTTTCTTATTTTTGCATTGCTAATTTTTTTGGACGACTGGCAATCAATATTATATTAATAAGGTTTAATACCTTAAATGGGTATATATAATATGTATATGTGCACACGTGTAAATTTTTTTTCAGTTAATTAAATTAAAATAATTAAATCCCAACAACAATTCCTCTGGGCCCATAGGATGGATTTGGGTAAGTGAATTTATTATTTTCTTCTTATTTACACTCGCTTATGTGAACATATACCAACAAATACATACATATATTATGCCCTATAAATTGCACAATCCATATATAAATGAAATGAAAGAATTGAGAGCAGATTATAAGTGAAAGACAAGAAAATGAAAGTTAAATTCAACAAATGTTTAGTGTAATTAAATTAGTGAAATAGAAATAAAAGATAGAAATAAACGAAATTACAGAAATTCAAATAGAAATGAAGAAAAATTATAAACATTAATTACGAAAGAAAACAAATTGGTATAAAGTAAATTAAACTAAAGTTAGCAACCGAAACAGGAAATTAAATTAAAATATTGAATGGTTTAAAAATTAAGAAACAAAAAAATGGAACAAAGAAACTGGAGTTAACGTAATTACATAATGATAAAAGAACTAAATGAAATTAGGTTGACTAAAATTAAATTCTCATTTTTTTTACTCGTATCAACGAGACAACATGTCCTTATATACAATCTTTTATCTTGCTATTAAATGAATAAAATTATTATAATGTTTGGATAAATAAATATAGTTTTCCTTATGTGAAAAGGCGAAAGGTATGATGAAAGGGTAACATTAAATTAGGGATTTACCATATAGTGCCGAAGGTAAATCATGGAGGGTGGGTACAGAGGCGGGTTACTATACCAGCAGTGTAACCTCATTTCCATTAGCTATACTGGAATAGCAGCATCATACACTCATGAGCTCTCAGACCTTTGTTCTTTCTTTTAAATTTTTTTATGCATTAATTATAAATCTTGTTAATCCACGTAATAGGCACGGGACTATAAATTTAATTCAATGTGGCTTTCTGATCGGGTGAAGGCTTTATTATTTGGCCAACGAACCCCCCCAATGCCGATTGTAAGCTAGCTGCAACTAGGGTCCCAATCGGCCAACAATTTAGCGAAAACACACCACTCAATCAACTACAGAGCCCACAATACACTATCTTGTGTTGGTGTGTATACTGTGTGTAGCATTTCGAGAGTGTAACGATTAGAATAATGTTGTTCTTGTTGTAATATTGTTGTTGCGTCAAAATTCGGAGAGTGATGTTTGTTTGCACACTGGCTCATAAGAGCTGTTATTATACCCTTGGACCATTGAAAATGGTCAAAAAAGAGTGTACTAACTTTGTGCAAATGTATGTAACGGGCAAAAGGAGGCGTCGGAGACCCAATAAAGTAAATATATTCTTGCTCAGGATCACTAGCCGAGTCGATTGAGCCATGTCCGTCTGTCTGTCCGTCTATCTGTCTGTCTGGATGAACGCGCCGATCTCAGCTATTACAAAAGCTAGGAACACCAAATTTAGCCTACCGCACCCGCAAACCGCCAATTTTGATTTACATGGCGATTTACTCATTTCTTAAAGTTCTGCTTTAGTATATATGTATATAGATAAATACTATATGAACTTATCCTCCGAATTGCAATCCGATCGGACAATAAACACTGAAGTTATTAGATAAACCATTTCGACCCTTCGACCAGCAAAGAAGTTGTCGATGACGTCAGAACTAAATTACTTGCGCAGGAAAGAAAAGGACAAACGATGAGAGCGCGAAGCGCGAGCTGTTTCTCGATTCTTCTCTTCCATGCACATGTCAATTACCGAAAATATATGTGCATAAATATATACTAATACTCAACCAATAGGTGGCGTAGTAAATGAATATGAATGTATGCAAGTATTTACATGCTTGTGTACATAATCATAATATTTATAATATGCTTACGTGCACATATGGTTATTATTTAATAATTCATATTTTAGGGTCAGTAAAAAATGCAAAACTATAAAATGCAATTAAATAAATATTAATTTTGATTACTCGATTTATTGCAAGCTATCGATATTGGCCCATTAAAAATTTATAAAGAAATACCGATATATACTGCTCACACCGCTTTTTGCAGTCTTGCGCTAGGAAAATTGCGGCGATAAATTATTGACAACGTATCGAAATTGATGCAAGGAGGCAGCGCACTGCAGTGTTATGATTAATTTTTAGCTTGCGATTAGTATTATACAATTAGATACTTTTTATGGAAACATACGTCCAAGGGTATCCCACTGTCGAGTGCCGCTCGACTGTTGCTCTCGTTTGTGTTGTACTTTGGTGTCGTTATTTAAAATCAAATTTGTATTGTGTTAATCTTGCTTTCAATTTTAGTTTTGTCGTTCCTACGTATACATTACTGCATGTTTCCGTACTGTTGCCACTGCAAGGAATTTTATAAATCACATTGTTTTGGACTTAGTATTATTATAAAAATGTTTTAATGTGTGGAACGGGTTATCGTGCTATTTGTATTTCTGTATTATTGTAATAATCGTATCTCATTAATCGTTCTGATTTTAATTAGTTTTTTGATTAGCGTTTTTGGAAAGTCAATGTCTGTTTGTATTTCTGTTATTTCCTTTTTAATCTCCTTATTATATATTTTGTCAGATATTTTATAAGTCTTCCAGTTGTATTTGTTGTTGTATTTGTGTCCATTTTGATCTGATTGTTGTCAAAGCTAAGTCTAATGGTATGCTAGGGAACAGTGATACTACGTCGAAAGAGACTAGTATTTCGTCTTTGTTAATGTTTTGGTCATTTATCTTAAGTTTGAATGCTATGGCGTTTTTTATGTTGAATTTCGATTCCGTTGTCAAATTGTTTAGTTTAGTTTAGTTTAGTTTAGTTTATAGTCGAACTATGATCAGTCGACTTTTTTAAAAGTAAAGAAACAATTAAAATAAGATTTAAATTATTTAAGTTAAAATTTTAAACTAGAGGTAATTTTAAATTAAGGGTAAAACCTTAAATGTAAAGAAAAGAAAAAAAAATTATTTAAAAATTGTGCAAATGTGCAAACGTGCAAACTGGGATAAAGAAAAGCCGATCCAACATTTGTTGCAGAGGATTTCCGTACTCGAGAATTGGACGAACAAGCGAAGTGAAGAGAGTCTTAGTTAAGTAAGGATCGTCAAACTCCTTGGACCATCTCTTAATAAAGCCGAGTACACCCATAGCTTTATTGATGATATATGTTCGGAAAACTTGAGTTTTCGGTCCAAACGGACACTTAGATCATCAACCAGGGAAATTCTTTCCAAGGTACAACCACAAAGAGAGTATGATACGTACTTTGGGCAGGCACGTGAGAATGTCATCAGCTTGCATTTTGAGCTGTTCAGATTAAGGAGATTTGCACGACACCAAGAAAAGAAACAATCTAGGTCAGATTGAAGGCGAGAATGACAGGAGTCTCTAAATTGAAAACAGAGCTTGACATCATCCGCGTACATGAGAGTACGTGAGTTAAGTATGACCGTTGGGAGGTCATTGATGAAAGGTGTAAAAAGCAGGGGACCTAAGTGGCTTCCCTGAGGAACACCAGATGTGGCATGAACGGGATAGGGTTCTGTCACTCAAATAGCTCACAATCCAACTAAGAAGTTTTGGTGAGAAACCGAGAAGATTTAGTTTATGTGCAAGAAGTGAATGGTTGACTGAGTCAAATGCCTTACTGAAATCAGTATAAATGACATCAGTTTGAAGATTTTCCTGAAATCCTTTTACCACAAAGGATGTCAGCTCAAGCAGATTTGTCGTGGTAGAACGACGCTTCACAAATCCGTGTTGAAAAGGGGATATAACGGATCTACTAAAATGCTGCAAGTGAGGAGTAATAACATTCTCGAAGAATTTCGGTATAGCCGACAATTTAGAGATACCTCTATAATTGCTTGCATCAGACTTGCTGCCCTTTTTATGTAAAGGGATGATATAGGATTCCTTCCATATGGATGGAAACGAGGCAGTTACTAAGGACAGCGAAAATAGTTTGAGCAATGGCTTACAAAAGGAGTTGGCACAGTATCGAAGTACACAGGCGGGGATACCATCGGGACCTGGTGAGAAGACTGGTTTAACCAATCGAAGATCCCTAATAAGTGAACTTTCATTCAGTAAAGGTGTGAAGATGCAATTCGAGCTTGGTACGCTATATGGATAGGAGTGAATGTTTGGCGTAGAGGAAGAATAAGTTGTTTGAAAAAACTTGGCAAACATATCGGCAATGGCCTGATCTGTGTTCGCCACAGCGTTATCGAACATAAGTTTAGAAGGAAAGCCCGCTGACCTACGCTTCATGTTAACAAAACTATAAAACTGTTTAGGATTCTGAAAGAACTGAATCCTACATCTTGTCAAATAGTTTTTATAACACTTCGCGTTAAGCACGGTAAAATTTGCCCGAGCAGTTAGGTAGCGGGAAAAGACAAGCGGTGAGTTTTTCAGCTTGTATTTCTTAAATAAGCTACTCTTTAAGTTTTTTAAGCGAGACAACTCTTTTGTAAACCAAGGAGGCCTACTTGAGCTTGTCGGATAGAAAGACGGAACACAGATATCACAAGCAGAGTTAAGGGCTTTATAAAATATATTAATAGCCACTGACATATCAGTTGATAGATAAAAGTCAGACCAATCACAATATGAAATAAAATAATTGAAATATTCACGGCTTTACACTTTTATCCACAAAGTTAATACCCAAGTCGAAATTCACTTCGAAAGTGGTATGATAAGGATCTTCAGGTAGGGAAAGGGGTTGTGCCCTGTCTAAAATCACCCTGGAAGAACTTAGACGAAACATATATCAAGCGATCTGTTTAAAGTTTTTTTGACAAGAAAAAACCGGGAAAGTGTAGTTTTACACAGATTAATTCAATGTCGAATTGAAACTCCGGCTGTAAGAGGTCCGACATAATATAGGAGTCTACTGCAAACAGTACTCCACCAACCCGTCGGTCAGGTCGATCAAGCCTGTATGTTGTATACCTATCTGGCAAGACTTCAGAGCTTAGAATCTCTGGTTTTAACCAGGTTTCGGTAAAGGCAATAATTTGGGAAGAAAAGGCAAGACTATGAAGATAAAGACTAGAGATTTTACTACAGAGGCCTCTAACATTTTGACAGGGAAAAATTAAGGAAGAAAGATTATTTGTGTGTCCACTAGCATTTTCAGAAGCATGAAGAGAAGAGAACTTCAGTTTTTTGAGGACTTTGCACTTTTTGTAGGTCCATTCGGCGATGTAACGGCCAATGTGGGAAAAGTGACGCTCGTTCGGCTTTTTTGTTTTGGAGTGAACTCCTTAACAATAAGGTCGGGCGGCCAGAAAGAAGCTGCGCAAACGTCTTTAAACTGTTCTGCAGGGAGAATAATTTTGAAAGAAGAAATGTCGCACTTTAATTTGAAGTTGAATTTTTTAACAATCAAATCATTTACAGGCATCCTTTCGAGAATGTACGATTGTACATCTTCTATGGTTGTGTCTGGAGCCAAGCGAGAGATAAACACCAATTTTTTGGGTTTAATCGCAGAGGTTTTATACTCGGTGCCTGACTAGCAGGCATGATTGCGGGAACATTACCCGTTACGTTATCATTGCTCGTAGTGGGAGTAGGCACAAGAGGGGCAGCAAGAGGTTCCGGTGCGGTAACATTGCTGCTAGCTTTTTTTTTTTTTTGTGCAACTAGAAGAGCAAGACGGTATAGGGGAAATTAGACTTAGAAGATCAGAAGAAGAAGCCTTGGAAGAAGGTAGATTGGTGGTCTTTAAATTCGTAGTAACTGAATCTAAAGGAATATTAAGAGGAGCAGGTGGCTTCCTAAGAGCCGTAAAGGCGTTGAATTGGGTCTCCATCTCCAAAAATTCAGATTGGAGATTAGAGAAAGATGTGCGTATCCGATAAAACTCGAGTTTGGTTTTATTGTGGATTTTCAATAGATCGGATTCACCCACACGGCACGCTTCGCACGACTATTTAAGGCCTACATTGGCGTTGACGGCATCTCTAACCCGCACAGTTAGGCCACAGCATTTTAAGTGACTAAAATTGTCACAGAGCCAGCAACCAATGTAGTCCGCATTAGCATCTGAAGAGCATTTGCAATTTGCTGCAGAGCACGACACCATGTTAATAAAATAAATATGCCTTCGAATAGTAGGGGACAACGAAGAGAGCAATAGAATATTAAGACAAATTTCTTGAGAGAGCAAGAAACAGTTACAGCGCCGAAAACAGGCAAGCAAGCGAGAACGAAAATAAAAAAACAAATATAGCGAGCACTCGAGGTAAACAAAACAACAACAGCTGTTACGTCTACAACAACAGCACTACACAACTTACTCAGAGAGCGAAATTTACTTTCGTGAGCGGGAGAGCAGGAAAGTGTGAGAATATTAGTAAAAAGAAAAACAAAAACTTGACGCCAAGACGCGCAAGTGAAAAGAATTAAATTTTTGTAAGCGAATTCACTAATAAGGCAGGATTAGTATGCTACTTTAAGCTTTTACTCACAGGGTTAGCACTAGTAAAATACGGCACTATTAATTAAAGCACATAAGCAAATCAATTAAACAGAATTATTAAGAAACACAGGGAGCCAAAGCGAAACACGTCCAACCACCACGAGTAAGTATTGTTAGTATTGTCATAATGTGATTGCATAAGGCGTAAGAGGGGGATCCTCTTGATGAGCAAATCGGTCTGAGTGGTGTCCCTGCTTTATGGATTTTGGGTAGTCCAAAAATTCTCGCCGGTGTTGCGTTGGTTGTGATGAGCTTATTTCTTTCGGCCTTTGAAATAGGCTCCTTCCTGAACAGTTTCTCTACTAGTTCGTTGTTATTCTTTTGTAATCTTGATGTGGGATCCGTTTTTAATTTTCGCTACGTGCAGGAATTTAGTAATACGAGGGCTGCTATATATATTTCTGTCCTAATAATGAAAATACGAATATTTATCAACGAAAATGGTTTTATTGTTTTTCAAAATATTCTCCATCAAGATTTATACACTTTTGCATGCGCTCAAACCAATTTTCGAAGCACTTTTTCCACTCCGATTGAGACACCTCCAAAACCTGGTTTTTGAATGTTTCAACAGAATCTTCTGGCGACGAAAATCGTGGACCACGCATTATTTTCTTGATTTGTGGGAACAAAAAGAAGTCATTGGGTGTCACGTCAGGGCTGTACGGCGGATGACCCATCAATTCGACGTTTTGGCCGGTCAAAAAGGCGCTGGTTTGAGCCGATGTGTGAGAGCTCGCATTGTCATGGTGCACAATGATTCGTCTTCTCCTGTTCGTTTTTCGATTTTATCTGAGGACTTCAGGCAGTGGTGTACCACTCAGAATAGACCGTCCTACGTTGCTCAAGCGGAGCAGTCGCCACATGACCAGTTTTGCCGAAGAAACAGGCGACTATTTGCTTCGAAGTGCTTCTTCCACGAACAACTTTCGTTGGATGTGGCTCATCTTGGAAGACCCACACGGTCGATTGTTGTTTTGTTTCGGGCTCATACATATAGATCCATGATTCGTCACCTGTGACGATCTTATAAAAGTCTTTTGTAGCACCGCGATCGTATTTTTTCAGCATTTCTTTGAAATTAACGGGTTTCAAACTATAACTAAGAAAAACACTTAACTTAAGATACATATGAAATTTTTATTGAAGTGTAGGAAAGTCCTAATTATCCCCAAATTTATACAAAATACAACTAGGTGTAATATTTTATTTTTATACGACTTGTACAACCAACCAGACATACAAAAATCTCTTGTCAGACACATTTACCTTTTTCACACTAAACTATTAAATTTAATAATTAAACACAAACACAATATCTTAAATAGACATGAAGAGCAGCTGAAAGAAACAAAAATAATCTTAGAAATCACCATGAACACAGATGACGCATCGACATTTTTTGAGAGAGAGAGAGGGAAACGTATTAATCAAGACAACAACAATACTAACAGAACGACATGAGAAGAAATTAGAAAGACTTCAAAGAAAACGGAACAACAACTTCCTGGACAATAAAAAAACCAAAGGTTTATAAACAAGACGACGACAAACTTTCCGCAAGATGTACAAGTTTTACTTGCCCCTCTTTAATTACATCGTGGACGGAGAAGAACTGGTGCAGACACATCAAAACAAAGAGAACCAAGAAACAGCACGCACACATTTCTCTTTGCTTGTGAAGGAACACAAATCGAAAAGGAGGGAGAACGAAAGGGATCCTGCAATATACAGTGGAACGAACTAGACGATTCTTGAATAAAAATATTAATATATTAATTTTAAACTCAGACAAAGGCAACAAAATATTGGCAATACAAAATGACGGACATAAGAATAAAATATTGGCATTATTACTAGATTTCTGCACATACCGAAAATTAAAAACGGATTCCACATCAAGATTACAAAAGAAAAACAACGAACTAGTAGAGAAACTGTTCAGAAATAAGCTCACCACAACCAACGCAACACCGCCGAGAATTTATGGATTACCTAAAATCCATAAAGAAGGGACACCACTCAGACCGATTTGCTCATCTTACGCCTTATCCAAATACATTATGACAATACTAAACAATTTGACAACGGAATCGAAATTCAACATAAAAAACGCCATAGCATTCAAACACAAGATAAATGACCAAAACATTAACAAAGACGAAATACTAGTCTCTTTCGACGTAGTATCACTGTTCCCTAGCATACCATTAGACTTAGCTTTGACAACAATCAGATCAAAAGGGAAACAAATACAACAACATGGAAGACTTATAAACTACAACTCAAAGCACCCAAGACGATGATAATAAATACAGCAAGAGGCTGTATGAAACGCATGTTTGACATATCTGACAAAATATATCAAAAGGAGATTAAAAAGAAAATAACAGAAATACTAACAGACAATGACTTTCCAAAAACGCTAATCAAAAAACTAATTAAAAAATATTAGGAAACACATATAGATCTTTAATATATGTATCAGAACGATTAATGAGATCCGATTGTTACAATAATACAGAAATACAAATAGCACCTAAACCGTTCCACACATTAAAACATTTTTATAATAATACTAAGTCCAAAATAGATCCACAAGACAAAATCAATGATTTATAAAATTCCTTTCAGTGGCAACAGTACGGAAACATGCAATGGTGTATACGTAGGAACGACAAAACTAAAATTGTAAACAAGATTAACACAACACAAATTTGATTTTAAATTACGACGCCAAAGTACAACACAAAAAACAGCTCTTATGACCCACTGTGCAAACAAAAATCACTCTCCGAAATTTGACGCATCAACAATATTACTACAAGAACAACACTATGCTTAACGTTACACTCTCGAAATGCTACACATAATAAACACACCAATACAAGATAGATTAAACTACAAAACGAACACAGAAAACTGCGCTCACATATACAGACATTTACTTATTAAGCCAGTTACGAACTCCGCGCTCGCAAGAGCACACGTGAAAAATATATGTATGTAATTTAGTTTTGTTCAATTTAGTTTTAAAGAAATATTGTTAAAAATCTAATTTTGAAATTTTGTTTTTGAGCCCTGAAGACGCTTACCGAAGTGTTACCGAAATATATCGGAATAAAAAGAAAATATTTAATTTATTTAAACTGATCTTGACCTCGAGCCAGCCAACAAAATGATATAGATAAACTATATGATCTTATCCTCCAAATTGCAATCCGATTGGACAATAAACACTGAAGTTATTAAATAAACCATTTCGACCCTTCGACCAGCAAAGAAGTTGTCGATGACGTCGCGAGCGCGAACCGCGAGCTGTTTCTCGACTCTTATTTTCCATGCACATATCAATTACCGAAAATATATGTGCATAAATATACTACTTTGGGCAAAAAGTAAGGTGAATTTCCAATTTAAACTTCGCGGGCCTAACATTTCGGGCTAGTTCTTTTTTCTTTAGTTGGTAGGACTGCTAATGACATCTGGGACAAATTTCATGTCAATGTCATCATCAGTAATATATTTACGCTTGTATTTACCAAACGACCACGAGTGCATGTTTCGATTTTTACAATGTCTGATTTAATTGAGCAAAGAAGTGCCATCAAATTTTGTTTGCGGAATGAAATTTCGGCTGCGGAAACGTTGAGGATGTTGCGGAAGGCCTTTGGTGATTCTACCATGTCGCAGAAAAATGTTTATAAGTGGTACAAAGACTTCAAAGAGGGTCGAGAACGTGCACGTCAAAGTCGTTCAAAAATCAAGGTCATGATGACAGTTTTCTTCGATTTTCGTGGTGTGGTGCACTATGAATTCCTTCCACCCGGCCAAACTGTTAATAAGGAATATTATTTGAGCGTTATGCGTCGTTAGCGTGAAGCAATTCGTCTAAGAAGACCAGAACTATGGGCCAACAACTCTTGGTTTTTGCATCACGATAATGCACCATCTCACACTGCACTCGTTCTTCGTGACCATTTCGCCAAAAATTCGACGCATATCGTTCCGCAACCACCGTATTCGACTGATTTGGCTCCGTGTGACTTCTGGCTATTCCCAAAACTCAAGAGACCACTCCGGGGAACGCGTTTCGAGTCGATTGAGGAGATAAGAGCTGAATCGAAGAAGGCGCTGATGGCTATACCGGAAAGGGACTATTTGGCATGTTTCGAGGATTGGAAAAAACGTTGGCATAAGTGTATTTTATCGGGAGGGGATTACTTCGAAGGGGATGAAATTGATGTAGAAGAATAAATAAAGATTTTTCATTTTACAAACAAATTCACCTTACTTTTTGCCCACAGTAGTATGCTTACACTCAACCCATAGGTGGCGTATAGATGAATATCATTGTATATATGCAAATAGTTGCATGCATGTGTACATTTTCATAATATGCGTACGTGCACATATGCTTATTATATAATAATTTAAAAAAATAAAAAATACAAAACCATAAAATGCAATTAAATAAATATTAATTTTGATTACTCGATATATTACAAGTTATCGATATTGGCTAATTTAAAATTTATAAAGAAATACCGATATATACTGCTCACACCGCTTTTTGAAGTCTTTCGCGCGCTAGGAAATTGCGGCGATAAATTAACATATCGAAATTGAAGGAAGGTGGTAGGACACTGCAGTGTTATGATTAATTTGTAGCTTGCGATTAGTATTATACAATTAAATACTTTTTATGGCAACATACGTCCAAGGGTGTCGCACTGTCGCGTGCCGCTCGGCTGTTGCTCTCGTTAAAAGTTAGAAGCGCTGGTTAATCTTCCATTGCGTTGTCAAAATACTTTTGTCCACGTTTGTATGTAGTATGCTTATACGAAAATAAAAATCATTAAAAAATGTGTACAAATGCAAATATCATGCGATTGAGAGAGTTGCGACTATTTTGGGCCAGATGGACGTTAGTTAACAATACGAGGGTCGTTTGATAAGTCCGTGACTTTTTGTATTTGCCGCGCACCTGCTCTAAATACAACACTGCTCCTGTCAGCAGTTATCGATTAACAGCTGACTGTAAAATTTTGAGAAAGCTTCGTTTCTTAGTTTGCGTTTTATAGGCATTGAAAGCAGACGATCTCGTGAATTTTAACGAAAATGGAAAAAAGTGAATTTCGTGTGCTAATTAAGCATTATTTTTTGCGTAAAAAATCCATCACCGAAACCAAGGAAAGACTTGATAAATATTATGGGGACTCTGCACCATCAATTTCAATGGTTAAGAAATGGTTTACTGAGTTCCGTTGTGGTCGTACCAGTACAAGTGATGCCGAACGTTCAGGTCGCCCAAAAGAGGTCGTCATGCCAGAAATCGTCGACAAAATCCATGGAATGATATTGGATGATCGGAGAATGAAAGTGCGTGAGGTAGCTGAGGCTGTAGGCATCTCAACTGAACGGGTACATCACATTTTACATGAATATTTGGACATGAAAAAGCTTTCCGCGCGATGGGTGCCGCGATTGCTCACACACGACCATAAGCGCAACCGTGTGACCATTTCAAAGGAGTGTTTGGCGATGTTCAACCGCAATCCAAACGAATTTTTGCGCCGTTTCGTTACCGTAGACGAAACATGGATCCACCACACCACACCAGAGACCAAAGAACAATCAAGACAGTGGGTTTCTCCGGGTGAACGTGCACCAAAGAAGGCCAAGGTGGGTCTGTCGGCCAACAAGGTCATGGCCACAGTTTTTTGGGATGCACAAGGTATCATTCACATCGATTACCTTGAAAAGGGTAAAACGATCACCGGCGAATATTATTCAGAGCTTTTGGACAGATTCGATATTGATTTGAAGCAGAAACGACCGCATTTGGCGAAAAAAAAGTGCTGTTCCATCAGGACAATGCACGGGTGCACACGTGTGTAGTCAGCATGGCAAAATTTCATAAATTGGGCTACGAACTGCTACCCCATCCAGCATATTCTCCAGATTTAGCCCCCTGTGACTATTTTTTGTTTCCAAACATGAAGAAATGGCTCGGCGGTAAGAGATTCGGGTCAAATGAAGAGGTCATCACAGAAACAAACGACTATTTTGAGGGCCTTGAGAAAACCTATTATTTGGAAGGAATAAAAAAATTGGAAAAACGCTGGACTAAATGTATAGAGCTAAAAGGAGATTATGTTGAGAAATAAAACGCTTCTTTGACGAAAAAAATATATTTTATTCAAAAAGTCACGGACTTATCAAACGACCCTCGTATTATAATTAGTTTTTTTCGCAATGGTGATTATTTCATTTAGTTTATAGTTCCATGTGTGACGGGGAAGAGTAATCAAACACGTTAATACGTAGTATAAATGTATTTCCAAGCAGAGTGTATCATTATTCACACATAACATAATAAAGATGATAACATTTTCTCATGCTCATTTTCTATATAAAATTAATATAAATGATTATTCATTTCTTATTGATTTACTAGCTGACCCGACGAACTTTGTACCGCCTAACAGTCAATGAATGTCGTGTTATTTTTAGGCTTTAATTTAGGCTTTGATGAACGTAAAACAATGATACAAAATAATCTATTCATATAGATAGAAATAAAAAAGTGTTTTTTATGATGAATGATGATGAAAACATACATACAGAATGAGAATACAAATAAAACGTTCATGTGTTCCAGCTGGTCTTTTATCTGCTCTGATCACAACTTTATAGTCATCACTTGGCATGCGCTCTAAAGCAGTCTTGAACAGCTTGACCAATGCATGATGTTCATGAAGAATTTGCTGCAGATATTGGAGAATTGCTCTTTTCGTATCTGGGTTGATCCCTTGACGCCGGTCAAGTCGTTCTTCCATATTGCCCATGCAGTATATTTGAAAGAATTTATGCTGTGCATCTTCTATAGGTTGCAATGATTCAATGCGATGGCAAATCTGGCCTTGAATTGTAGCATTTTATCTATATTATTGTATTTATATTATATTCAAATAGGCTTTATCGCAGTTAACGATTAATCGATGTTAGAAGATAAGTTAAGAAGTTCCGATAGTAGTTCATATATTTTAGAATCATCGTGTAATTAGAACAATAGAACAATTGTTAGAGTAATCGTTATCGAAGATCGGAACACAGGAAGACGAGAGCTTGTGAAATTAAAAGACACACATATAAGAAATAAGTTAAAAAGTGAATAAAATCTATTAAAACAATTGAAAAAGCAAATAAGACTTTTATGAAACAACGTCAGAAGTGGGATTGGCTGCCTATGCAAATAAAAAAACACATTTTTTGTCAATATTTAAAATTGACGCCGCAATTGACGCCGAGACGACGCCACTTTTTTCCCGCCACAATGAAGAAAAAAGAGCTGATGAGATTACTGACTGAGAATATAATAGACTTTCCGACCAAGGCAACCTTCAGGCAATTATCAACAATTGCATCAGAACATAATCTGCATAATCTTATGGATACTTCTGAATCAGATTTGGACGCAACAGTGCTGAATAATTGCAAAATAGAGAAAATTACGTCGCAGACTTTTGACAAGGAAGAATTAGATGCTGCCATAAGAATTGCACAGAAGAAGCAATTGTTGGATGAGCTTACACAAAGTCTTAGCTATGCAGGTGGTGATACGCGGGACATCGTACGCAGTGTGATGCAAGTCATGAGTCATGTGATGCAAAAAAAATGGTTAATAGATTTTGAACATGCTTGTGACGCAGTAAATGATGCCGACGCTTTTAAACTTCACTGCATACGTCTTTTGATAAAGCCGGAGTCAGAGGGAGAGCTTTTCTTACGTGTTGACCGTTCTGCAAACTACGCCAAATTTAAAGACAATTTTTTGAAAACCTTTGGATATGACTACACTATGGCAGAAGTAATATCTCAATTGAAGGCAAATGTGTATGTACCAGGCAAAATGTCTATAATTGGGTACATACTACAGATGCAAGAAATAGCAGATCGTGCTGAAGTGGATGAAGCGCAAATAGTTAAACTGATAATAGATGGGCTTCAGGATAATTCTTCAAGTATCGCCATATTATATCATGCTCAGAAGATTTATCAACTTAAGCATATGTTAAAGGACTGCACGCAACGACCAGTGCTGTCTTCAGAGCTTGTAGGAGCGACCGATAAAGAGATTGAACAGGGAAATAAAGATCATTGTTTCGAAAATGAGTTTTGTTTCACAAAAATTGAGTTTCTTGGCTATTTAGTTAGCAATAATGGCATTTGTCCTAATAGTGAACATATTACAGCCATTAAACACCTTTCGATTCCAAGAAGAGCAATTGAAATTCAGAAATGTTTAGGATTGGTGCAAAAACAAGAGGATAATAAATTTCATTCAATTTTTTATTTTTCTCAGACAGCAACAGCAGCTGAAAAGAGATATGACAGTTTCGAGTTAGAGACGCTAGCCATTATTTATTCACTAAACGAATTTAGAATATATTTAGAAGGAATTCTATTTAAAATCATAACAGATTTAATTCATTGACTTTGACTTTAAATCGCAAAAGTGTAAACGCCAGGATAGCTCGATGGGCCTTAAACTAGAAAATTACAACTATACCATTGAACATAGAAGTGACAAATATATGACACAATATGTTGCTCTTAGTCGTTATTCTAGATCATTGAACGAAGAATTTAAATATGAGCCAAAAGTGATAGTAGATGAAAATGAACAAAGAAACCAATTATTTGCAGTAATTGACAGTGGTGATGTTAATTTTCAACATCAGATTACACAAAATAGAGTTGACAGAATAGTAAAATTAAAGAAAAAATTAGAAAATGGACCCGTGAAAGATATTATACAATACTTGATGATGGTATTGTTTATAGACAGTCAAAAGATACGGAACTTTTATATTGTACAATATGTTGCTGAAGAAATGAAAAATAATTTAATTAGGACAATACATAAAAAGTTATGTCATTTAGGAAGTGAAAAATGCGTAAGTGAAATTTTAGAGCATTATTGGTTTCCGAATAAGACACCCAAGGTGCAATCATTTATTGATAATTGTCTTAAGTGTATTATGTTCACAATTCCTCCACATGCTAACAATAGAACTCTTCATAACATCCCTAGGAACCCAGTTCCCTTTGACACACTACATATAGACCATTTTGGACCCCTCCCTTCAATTATTTCCAAAAATAAACATATTTTAGTTGTTATTGACAGTTTCACTAAATTTGTATTTTCAGCTAACAATCAAATTTCACTTATGAATTAACAGATTATGATATACGGAGTCAAATGCTTTACTGAAGTCAGTATAGAATACATAAGTTTGTATTTTGTTCCGAAATCATAGATTAATATGAGATGAGAATTCTAAAAGATTAGAAGCTGTAGATCTTGCCTTTATAAACCCATGTTGATGGGGTGAAATTATAGATTTACACATAAAAGTTAAGTGAGCCGTAAAATTTTTTTCAAAAATCTTAGGAATTGCGGAGACTTTGGAAATACATCTATAGTTCTTCACTTCATGGTTAAAACCACTTTTGTGAAGAGGAATGGAAAAGAGTTTTTACAAATAGGTGGAAAATAACTATGGGATAGTGACAAGTCAAGTAGCTTATGAATTGGCTTCAAAATCGAATCAGCACAAAATCTAAGTACGGGTTTTATCGATTTAAGATCATTAAGTAAAGAGGTTTTGTCGATAGAAGGACAGAAGACAGTGTTAAAATTTTCTATACTATAAGGGTATGGATGTAAAGGGGAACTATAAGGTTCAGTTGAATAAGTTGATTAAAAAAAGTCTGCGAACAACAACAGTTGCTTCCTTATTTTCGTATGATAGAGAGGAAGGAAATCTTCTTGATTTACGTTTTAAGTTGACAAAGTTATAAAACTGCTTTGGGTTCTGAGCAAACTGCAAACGGCATACTTTTTGTAACAATTTGCATTGAGAGCAATAAAGTTTGCTCTTGCAGAAATATAATGCGTAAAATCACAAGGATTACAAGTTAACTTAACTTTTTAAAATACCGCGGTTTCAAATTTTTCATCCTTACTAACTCACGTGAAAACCTAGAGATAGTATTTAGTAAAATGTCGGAAGAGAATATTAAATAACGCATTCAACCACTACAATTAGGAACAGTGTTAATTTGATAAAGAGATAGAGCCGAGAGGCAATTTAACAAAGAGTTAAATACAGAGGGCACCAATATATCGGATTGAGATGACCAAGTAACTTCTGGTAAGTTGAAATCATCAAAAACTACCTGATAATCTCTATCAGATAGTTTGGAGCCAACAGATTGGATAGATGAAAGATGGTCCAGGTAGACAGATATATCAGATGAGGGAGGAATATACAAACAGGTAATGTAAATTGAAATTTGACACATCGTCATTTTAAAACATACAAATTCTAATGGAGCAAGTTCGGAAGGGAGATCTTATTTTACAGCTATAAGAACACCATCTCCAATTTGTGACTAACGATCACATCTGAAGAGGTGTACTTATTAGGAAAAATTGAGCAGTTTTCTAAATTAGGTTTTAACCAGGTTTCGGTAAATATTAAAATGTGATGATCGAAAGATACACTATTCAAAAACAAATTAGAGAGCTTAGAGCTTAGGCCTCCAACGTTTTGATAAGCAAAATAAAGATAGGATATTTCTACTGGTTTTTTGATGTCCCAGTAGAAGAAGAAGAGGCGCGAGAAGTTGTAGGATGCGTAACCGCAGTTCGACTTTTTTGTTTTGGAGAATACTCCTTTACAATTAAGTCAGGCGGGCAGAAGGTTCCGCTGCAAACAGATTGAAAATTGTCTGCAGGAATACTTATTTTAAAAGATGCAATATCTCGAGTGTAGTTAAATTTAAACTTTTCTACAACAATGTTTGGTACAGAGATTTTTGATTGAATAATTGATCTTCAATCGAAGTATCGGGTGCAAGGCATGAAACGAAAACATGTTTCTTGGGCTTAACCGCGACAAGCGATTTAACGTTTGAAACAACAGTTTGAGTATTGACGGCAGTGGTATTTTCGAAAGAATTTTTAAAATTCTTTTTGGACTAAGGCGCAACTGGAGAGGTGACGATCAAAAGCGGTGGATCGCACATAATAGCCGGGGTGGCTGGAGGAATGTTAGGAGACGTAGAATGGGTTAGGTAGGCAATAACTGGAGATGATATACCTGAAGGAGTTGCCGGTGGAAGTGCGGAAGGCTCATCGGAACATTCGAAAGTCTTTAATTGTATTTCCATATCAGAAAATTCAGACTGGAGATTTGAAAATGCTGTAAAGCAACTTTTCAAATTTAAATTTAGTCTCCCTAAGCATTTTACTTAAAGTTAGCCAGATTCGTTGTTGTTGAGGGAATCTATAATTCGTGCTGTTAAGCCGATGCAAAAAAAAATCCGGATTTGAATCGGACTTGCATTTGCAAGAAGTTGCAGAGCACACCAGCATTTTTATTGGGAACTAATATGCCTTGAAAATTGTAGGGAACACCAAAAAACAAAACAAAATGTTAAAGCGAATTACAAAAATAAGTTCCAAAAGGAAAAAAATACAAAAGAAGAGTTACAGAGCAAGAAAGCAAGCAAAAGTAGTTTAATGCTACACAGCTAGTTACCACTAACACAAGCGTAATTCACAAGAGAGCGTAAGGAAGCGTGAGAGTGAGAGCGCGAGACAGTGTAAACACGAAATGAGAATACAGAAAAAGCAACAACTCAGCTATAACAAGAGAGCCGTTGGGATACACTCTTAGCACAGCGCAGCACACTCAGAGAGCGATGCAAGCGAGAAGGAGCGTGGGAGTACGAACTAGAAACAAAAACAAAAAAAACCAAGACGCTAAAGACGCGCAAGTTCATCAAAAATAAAAATTTACCCCAAGCACGATAATAATAGTTTTAACAGACACCAGTGAATCACACCTATTAGGACAGAGACACAACACACTATTAAATCACAAATCCAAATCACAAGAAATACAGCAGATCGCGTTAATTTTGAGTATAAAATAAAATAACAGGAGCAAAAGCCAAACACAGCCGAACACCAAGATACATACACATACGAGGTGAATTCAAAAAATATCGCGATTCTTTTGTTTTTTCAAAAAGTATTTATTGTTGGAAGGGAAATCAACGTGGTTGCTCTTCGATTTTTTGTAAGCCACGTCCGAGTGCTCCGAAAACGGCTACCACGGAAGATAACGTAACAAAAATCCACGATCTCGTATTGGCAGATCGCTGATTGAAGGTGCGAGAGATAGCTGAGATAGCAGGCATTTCAAAAGATCGTGTAGGTCATATCCTACATGAAAAAGATGTCAGCGCGATGGGTGCCGTGTTTGCTCCGGACAACAAGTGCAATCGTGAGACCACTTCAGAGTAGTGTTTGACGCTGTTTAAACGCAATCCCAAGGAGTTTCTTCGTCGTTTCGTGACAGTCGACGAAACATGTATCCACTGGTACACTCCAGAGACCAAGGATCAGTCTAAAGGCGAAGACTGTCCCATCGGTCGGAAAGGTGATGGCCATCGTTTTCTGGGATTCACACGGTGTGATCCATATCGACTACCTGGAGAAGGGCAAACGATCACAGGGCAGTACTACCCCGAATTATTGGGCCGATTCGATACAGAATTAAGAAAAAACGGCCCACTTGACAAAGAAAAAAGTGCTCTTCCACCATGATAACGCACCGGCTCACAAGTCCGCCCTCGCCAACGCCAAATTGGTCGAATTGGGCCACAAACTGCTGCCATCCACAGTATTCTCCAGATTTCGCCCCGTGCGACTTCTTTCCAAACTTGAAAAAGCCACTCGCCGCACAGAAATTTCAGTCGAATGAGGAGTTCATCTCCGCCACGGAGGCGCATTTTGCAGACCTCGAGAAAACGTATTTTTCAGACGGGTTAAAGAAATTGGAGCTGGGTCAAGTGTAGCTAAAAGGAGACCATGTTGAAAAATATATCACCACTTTTCCAAAACTTTTGTTTTTCATTTGGTCGGTCCACACATACATAAATATGACATTAAGCATTTATACATGCACATGAGACATTTACCATTTCATTGTAAATCGAGCGTGATTCGATAATCCATGGCCTTTTACAGTAAAGAAAAACCTATTCTTTTTTAATTTCCCAATATGATCTTCAACTAGATATCATGAAGGGAAAACTACAAATTATGTACACAGTGTGTCCCAAAAATAACCGAACTTTTTATACCCTTGGACCATTGAAAATGGTCAAAAAAGGGTATACTAACTTTGTGCAAATGTATGTAACAGGCAGAAGGAGGCGTCGGAGACCGCATATAGTATATATATTGTATATTCTTGTTCAGGAACAATAGCCGAGTCGATTGAGCCATGTCCGTCTGTCTGTCCGTCTGTCTGTCTGTCTGGATGAACGCGTCGATCTCAGCTATTACAAAAGCTACGGACACCAAATTTAGCATGAAGATTCCTGTATACCATACGCAGATCAAGTTTATTTTCAATTTAGAATAACACGCCTACCGCCCCCGCAAATCGCCAATTTTGGTTTACATTGCTATTTACATAAAAGTACTCATTTCTTAACGTTCTGCTTTAGCATATATATAGATAAATACTATATGAACTTATCCTCCAAATTGCAATCCTATCGGACAATACACACTGAAGTTATTAGATAAACCATTTCGACCCTTCGACCAGCAAAGAAGTTGTCGATGACGTCAGAACTAAATTACTTGTGCATGAAAGAAAAGGACAAACGATGCGAGCGCGAAGCGCGAGCTATTTCTCGACTCTTCTTTTCCATGCACATGTCAATTACCGAAAATACATGTGCATAAATATATGCTAGCACTCAACCAATAGGTGGCGTATAGATGAACATGCATGTGTCCATATTCATAATATTCATAATATCAACATAAAATGCTCTCTTCATCTTCGTTTTCAGTTTTGGAAATAAAAAATAGTCACATGGTGATAGATCAGGCGAATACGGAGGATGGTCGATGAGCGAAATAACTTTTTTCATTAAAAATTCGTTCACTTTTTTGTCGTCATTTAATTCATGTGGAACAATTCGCGCACACACCTTTCTTTTCCCCAAATCTTCAGTTAAAATTCTTCAAATAGTGTTTTACTCGTATTTAATTCCTCAACCAACATTTTCGTAGTAAAATTTGCATCGATACCAATGATTTCACAAACTTTTTCCTCCAGTTCAGCACGATTACTAGTTTCTGGATGTCCTGTTCTAGGGTCATCATTTAAATATAAACTTGCGTACGACTCATACAATCATCACAATAAACTTTTTTCATTAATTCGTATGTTTCAGCAAATTTTTTTTCAATCTTTTTTTTATATTTGCTCTTTGTTCCATTTTATTTTTGAAATGGCTGTCACTTTTACACTTAGGTGCGTTTGAAAGAGGATGAATGTATTGTATCTTTATAATGTTGCAAATTTTCAATAGATGGCGCTGTATGTTGTATGATTTAAATATAAAGTTCGGTTATATACACACATACACACCGTGTATGTTCATAATTTCCTGTTTTCGAGTAACTTTCTTGATGATCGGCTGTGTTTGGCTTTTGCTCCTGTTTTTTATTTTATACTCAAAATTAAAGCGATATGCTGTATTTCTTGTGTTTTGGATTTGTGATTTAATAGTGTGTTGTGTCTCTGTGCTAACAGGTGTGATTGACTGATGTCTGATAAAAGATGCATTATCGCCATTGGAAATCGAGCATCATTTTGAGAATTTAAATACATCAGATCGTTGTTCTATCCTAGAGGAGTTTACTCAATTATTTCAACAGTTCATATACGATTATTTTCGCATTGAGAAGCGGCAGGAGAAAACTGCATTGTGTGTGACAGTCAAGAGATTCTCACATGCTTGTAATGCCAACGTTGAGATCAGAGCCTTAAAGTGTGGATCATATGTAGGAGTAACCACAGAGGATCTACCACTCGGAACAGAGATGACTATCAGTCAAAGTTCTGTCTGTCATCTTAATATGACTCGTGCAGAGAGACGCGCTTATTTCCAGGCCATAGGAACAAGCTGCTCATGTACGGAATGCATAGGTCATCCCTTGCATGAACCAACGAACGTACGTCAAGCCATCTATTGTGCCTACTGCTTGACGGAGGTTGAAATAACTCCATTGAATGGCAACTGTATACAATGTAATGCAAACTACCATGAATTCATACAGAGTTATACAAAATTTGTATCATGCGCTCTCGAAGAGATACACTTCGGGGAGAGACATCACAAGACTTCTCAACGGGAGCTATCATGTCTATATGGAATGTACCACAGTTACGTGACTATGTACTATGCAAAGGGGCACGAGATACGCATCTGATAAAAAAAGGTTTCATAAATCACGTTTGTGATATGATTTTCGCTGTTCTGGATACTGATTTCTCCATAAATACACCGCTTACCAGAAAGGAAATTGATAAAAAAATTTTTAATTTACTGCGACGAGTAACGCAATGTCATCGACAGTTTTTTGAACTCCGATGCTATGGCTGTGGATACTAGTTATCCTAAAATGTTGTTGTATGCCCTTAAGTACATGCTTAGGGTTCAAGAAAAGGAATTCGAAATAGCTATAGATGACCGAGAAGAGTATAACACTCATCTCGCTCATTACACTGAGTATTGTAAGTGGAAGATTATCATAAATTCCAATCTTACAATGCCATTGGTATTGCAACGTTATTTAACTGAAAATTAACTTGTATTACTGGCATTATAAGATTTGATATCGATGATTTCAAATTTTTTAATGTCAATTTCATTACAAAGTTTTCCCAACTTGTATATCTTGATTATAATATCAAGATTATTGATATTTACATTCCATTTAATATTCGATTATCACATTTTATAATTCATATTTATATTTATATACTATTTCATCCATTTTATCATTCATATTGATATTTATATACCACTTATAATCACATTTTATCAATCAATTTAACTTGCATATCTTGATGTATCCATCAAAATTATTCATATTTATACTCGTATACAATTTTATATTCAACTACCACATTTACTCACATTTTATCATTCATATTGATATTTATATACCACTTATAATCACATTTTGTCAATCAATTTAACTTGTCTATCTTGATGTTTCTTTCAAGATTATTCATATTTATACTCGTATACAATTTTATATTCACCTACCACATTTACTCACATTTTATCATTCATATTGATATTTATATACCATTTATAATCACATTTTATCAATCAATTGAACTTGTCTATCTTGATTATTCTATCAAGATTATTCATATTTATATACCATTTTGTATTCACATTTTATCATTCATATTGATATTTATATACGATTTTTATCATTCAATCTTACTTGTACATCTTGATGTTTCTATCAAGAATATTAATATTTATATGACATTTTATATTCAATCATTATTATAATCACATTTTGTCATGTTTTTCAAACTTGTATATCTTGATTTATATATCCAGATTATTCATATTCATATTCAAATACCATTGTATTCACATTTTATATTTCAAATTTTTAATCACATGACAAATATACAACAAAAAAAAAAAAAAAAAAACCATTATTATCGTGTTTATTAAATTTTTATTTTTGATGAACTTGCGCGTATTTAGCGTCTTGGTTTTTTTTGTTTTTGTTTCTAGTTCGCACTCCCACGCTCATTCTCGCTTGCATCGCTCTCTGAGTGCGCTGCGCTGTGCTAAGAGTGTATCCCAACGGCTCTCTTGTTATAGCTGAGTTGTTGCTTTGTAACTCTTCTTTTGTAACTTTTTCCTTTTGGAACTTATTTTCGTAATTCGCTTTAACATTTTGTTTTGTTTTTTGGTGTTCCCTACAATTTTCAAGGCATATTAGTTCCCAATAAAAATGCTGGTGTGCTCTGCAACTTCTTGCAAATGCAAGTCCGATTCAAATCCGGACTTTCTTTGCATCAGCACGAATTAAAGATTCCCTCAATAACAACGAATCTGGCCTGAAATAGACATGCAAAGTCGGGTGAAAGAACTAACTTTGAGTAAAATGCTTAGGGAGACCAAATTTAAATTTGAAAAGCTGCCCTCAACTTTCCAACGTGCATTAGATGACGTACTTCGAGAACATATTGGGAAAATATGTTTTATTTACATAGACGATATCATCATATTTAGCAAAGATGATGATACGCATATTGAGAACTTGGCTAAAACTGTTCAAACTTTACAGAAAGCTAACATGAAATGTCAGCTGGATAAATGTGGGTTCATGAAAAACAAAGTGGAATTACTTGGATTTGTTGTATCCGATAGGGGAATAAGAACAAACCCGAGTAAAGTGTCAGCGATAGCAAATTATCCCTGCCCTAAAACTTTGAGGGATATAAGATCTTTGCTCGGGCTTTCCGGCTACTACAGAAAATTTATACAAAATTAAACTTCTCTTTTAAGAGGGGAGGATGGACATGTGTCCAAAAGAATGTCATCAAAAAATTAATTTCACTAGGCAATGAAGCTCTAGACTCTTTTAGAAGCTTAAAAGTAACTTAGTGTCAAAAGAAATAATTCTAATAATAAGGAGTTCTATTTAACTACTGATGCTCCAAATTTCGCGATAGGAGCAGTTTGTATCGCAAGACAACCACGCTATTTGTAAAGGAAAGGTTAAGATTTTTGCATATTCTCTGAGTAGCTGGAAGGAAATGCCAGAATCAAGAGATGGAAAGTTCATCAAGAGGAATATGATCATGAAATATTCTTTAAATCGGGAATAGAAAATGTTGTTGCAGACGCGTTCTCAAGAATAACTTTAGAGCAGATTAACTCCGTTGCCTCTAAAAGTTCACAATCCCATTTCCTACCTTCCATAGACATGAAATATACCAACTTGAATACACTTAAGACGATATACAATAATAAGAGACCTAAAAAATATCTCAAACCTTCCGTAATTAATGGAATTAACACGACTGAAGATATAATGGGAAAAATATAGACAACCTACCGAAATTCAAAGGAATCAAAACAGGAAGAAAGAATTCTTCAAATACATAAAAGAGAACGTCAAAAAGAAAATCAGAATGAAACAGAAAATTATACTTTTAGTCAAGCAATGTAAACTTTGCAAATAAGCTAAATATGACAGACACCCCCAATCCGGAACTTCAAGAAACCCCAATTCCAGAATACCCCGGTCATATATTGCACATTAACCGTTAAAGGTCAAATAGAACGCTTCCATTCAACATTTTCAGAAATAATGAGATGCCTTAAAAAAGAGGGCACAGAGAGAAATTTTAAGGAACTTTTAGAAAGGGCCGTTTACGAGTACAATTACAGTTTTCATTCGGTTACAAAGAAACGACCACTAGAAGTATTCTTCGGCAGGAGAGTGACAACAGACCCGGACCAATACGAAACGGCCTGACAAGATAACAATGAAAGACTTAATAATAAATAGAAAACGGACCATATAAACCATAATAAGAACAAAAAGGAAATAAGTAATTATCAGCTTGGAGAAGAAATATTCGTAAAAGTAAACACTAGATAAGGTTCCAAGCTTTCCCCAAGATATAGGAATGAAACAGTTAAGGAAAACAAGCACACTACAATAATAACAGAATCAGCAAAAACAGTACATAAAAGCTATTTCAAAATCTAAAATTTTTCAGGATATTATTATGGATTGTGAACAATGACGTTGGAACAATGAATCTTACAAACTATACGAACGCACAGATACTGACAACCAAGGGGATCGGAAATTTACAAACCTCAACGACCAAACTAATACACATCATTAACCTCGACCAAATCCAAACCGCTTTAGAAATTTTAAATGAACATACGGAAAATAGCCTTACACGCTGTCCATTATCCATTATCACCACGAGTTAAATACAACTATCCACACATCCCATTTACAGTTACAGCATTTCCCAAAACTCGGAAAGCTATTAAATTAGCTAGGGTCAGGTTGGAAGTACATAGCGAGTAGTCCAGATCATGATGACCTGGTTATGATAGAGCAGAACTTAAATAAACTTATTGACAACAATAACCAACAGGTCATAGTCCACAAACAGTTAGAAGAAAAAATAAACAAAATCACTTCGGTATCCAACGCTCTCACGAATTCTATTCATAAAAGCAGTTCAGTTAGTATCGAGATATCTATTACTTTGCACAATCAAATTAAACTTCTAAAATATGAAATTATTAACATTAGATATGCTATTCAGTGGGCACGACTAAACGTAGTTAACATACTTATATTAAATGAAGATGAGCTTATTTATTTATTTATTTAACGTCAACTAAATCAGTCGACCTAAAATTAAAATTAAAATTAGATTATATTAAATTAAAATTGGAAATTTAAAAAAAGAAAATTATTTAGATTTTAAAATTAAATTTTGCAATAAAAATATATAATTTTTAAATTTATGCTGGGTTTATTGATTAAGGATAGACAGTTTAACAAAGTAAAGGGAGGACTCGGAGTTGAAAACTCTAGACAGTCTGTTGTAGTCAGCACAGAGAACTCGGAAAGGGTCATGCAAGCTGTAGTTAGTATTACAAAAGGCCAAGGATAGTGGCATAAAATTACGTGTAACTCTAGAAGGAATACAGAAATTAATTTGAGTAAGCAGAGTAGGAGAATCTATATTGTACTTTATTAGCTTTACAATAAACATAACGCCTAACATAATACGACGGTTAGTTAAAGAAGGTAGGTTAATTAGAAGGAGTCTACGAGAATATGGTGGTAACTCTACACCCGGAACCCAATTAAAACTGCGCAAGGCAAAGAATAGAAACTGCTTTTGAACAGACTCAATTCTATCTTGGTGAATCTGGTATTGCGGCGATGAAATGCCTTATTGATAATTTGTGTAATGTGATGATCAAATTTCAATTTATGATCAAAGAATCAGCTACTTCAGATATTCTTAAGAGTGGGGTTAAGTTAAGATTGTAATGAATGACATGATAGTTACATCTGTAAAATGACATAACCTTGCACTTCAAACAGTTAAGATGCAGCAGATTATGGCTGCACCATTCAAAAAACAAATCAAGATCTGTTTGAAGAAGGTTATTTGAAGGATCATTGTGTGTCAGACAGAGTTTCACATCGTCAGCATACATAAGAATGTTAGAGCGAAGGAGTATTGAAGGAAGATCGTTAATAAAAAGGTTAAATAGCAATGGTCCAAGGTGGCTGCCCTGAGGAACACCAGAAGTAACTAAGATCGGCTTAGAAAGACATTTTTTAAAAAGAACTCGTTGAGACCTGTTAATTAAATAATCAGATATCCACAATAGGAGCTTTTGAGGAAAACCAATCAAGTTTACGGACTCAAACGCTTTACTGAAGTCATTATAGACCACATCAGTTTGCACTTTGTTCCGAAATCCTAAATAATTGTGAGATGAAAATTCTAAAAGATTAGAAGCTGTTGATCTTGCCTTTATAAACATGTTGATGGGGTGAAATTATAGATTCACACATAAAAGTTAAATGAGCCGTAAAATTTTTAAAAAATCTTAGGAATTGCGGACAATTTGGAAATACATCTATAGTTTTTCACATCATGGTTAGAACCACTTTTGTGAAGAGAAATGGAAAAAGAGTTTTTCAAAATAGGTGGTAAATAACTATTGGATAGTGACAAGTCAAATAGCTTATGAATTGGCTTCAAAATCGAATCAGGACAAAATCCCAGTACCCATACTGGAATTCCGTCAGGGCCAGGAGAAACAAGAGCAACAGTCGAGTTGCACACGACAGTAGGATACCCTTGGACGTATGTTGCCATAAAAAGTATTTAATTGTATAATACTAATTGCAAGCTATAAATTAATAATAATACTGGAGTGCGCTGCCACCTTGCTTCAATTTCGATATTTTGCCAATAATTTATCGCCGCAATTCCCTAAAGCGGTGTGAGCAGTAGATATCGGTATTTCTTTATAAGTTTTAAATTGGTTAATATCGATAACAAGGTCCAAGGGTATAAAAATAAAAAAATAATAATAATTATCAAACCAATTTTCCATTCAATGGTTATACTTAACTATTAGATAATTAACTTTAAATTATTAAAATATGCCTACATACATATTTACATATATCCTGTCATTTAGATTTCTTAATTTCTAACCTATTCCAAACATTACAAACTCATGCCTGAATACTAACAGATATCCCATTGTGATGGCTATGCAAAACCTCAAAAGTCCTAGCACTAATCTTTTCATTATCTAGTATATTTGAAAACGCCCAATCAATATATGTATCCATATTGGTAGTGGACGTTTTCAAATCTAACAAACTCCTTAATCCTTTGCTAATCAAAAATTTATATATACTCTTACACCTGTTAAAGGTTTTGAGGCACAAATTAAAATCTCCTAAAACTAGCAAGCTATCCCCTAAATCACCTAAACGAGAAAATTGATGAATTATCTCTTCAAATTCTATTTTAAATGTGGACAGAGGAAAGTCTGGACTTTTATATAATATAAGAAAACTGATGGCATCAAACCTCAATATGCCGAACTCAAAAACTACTGAGCCAAAAGTTTTTCTACTGCTAAAGGTATGGGAAACTCTATCTACTAGCTCGTTCTTTACATAAATTATGATGCCTGTTAAAGGCCTAATTGATTCAAGTTGAACCACAATAGTGAACCCAGGTATTTCTACAGTTTCATTGCTTATGGAAGTTTCCACGAAACATAATATTGATGACTGAAGCATCAGCTTGTCCGATCGAATATCTTCAAGATGGGAATTCAAGCTCTGAGTATTATGGAAGAAAATGTTAAGGGCAGAACTGTTAATTAAATAATCGTAATGAGTACACAGTAGTTTTTCAGTCCGCAATTTCTTCAATTGGGCTTTCACTTTATCATTATTTTGGGGAGACTTAGGAGGAACAAAATTCCCAATAATGAATAACCCTAAAGCAGTAGTTGCTCTACTGCAAGCTACGTATAATGCAGCACGCTGCATTCTGGAATTAGCATGGACTACCACTTTGCCATACGTAGCTCCCTGACTCTTATGAATTGTGATGCCGTCAGCAGGCACAATTGGAAACTGCCTACGGTCAATGTTAATTTGTGCGTTATTTGAATATTGAAAACTGCGAACAATTTTCTGAATAGGAGTCCATGAAGGATCTGTACGATGTGTACACTTCGAACGCGCAGATTCTCCTACAGTTTCCTCTGTAAATTTCATCCATAAAATGTTGGGAGTGTTGGATGTATTGAAATCTATTTGCATCAACACACCTGATGCCCCGTTTACTAATCCATCCCCTGTGTCTACATTGACCGTCATCATGTACTTGGCAGTATTTTTTAGGAGAAGAGACGTGCAGAGTCCCTGTGTAGCGGAAGTTTTAAAACCCTTCACTTCTTCTAATATTCTTTGTTTCCTAGCTGGTTCCAAATGGCCCGCCTTAATAAAATCTTCAGCAGTAGAGAAAAATTGCTAAGTAGCAATTGAGTTAAGTTTCGTTACATTAAATAAATCAACCTCATTATTATTACTAAACAGATGAATTGCATCATCGGGCACTGCCGATGGTTCGCATATTCTAGATTGGAAAAGGACAATATCATCGGCTGTCATACAACCCGATGCCATATTATTTAAGGCAGAAGCGAAAAGCTGATCGTCACGTTGACGCATTATCTCTGTGAGCTCAAAATACAAAAAAGGTCCCAGAGATACGTACCAAATATTTCATGGTAAGGGTCAGTGGTATTTGGATCGAAAATCCAACTACCTCCTACGGGCTGTAACTGTCTAAGATCACCGAATACGATGATAGAAACACCACCAAAAGGAGAAGTATTTTTGAAAATTTGCTTCAAACGAGAATCTAAATAAGAAAACATTAGAGAGCTAACCATTGATATTTCATCAATAATAATTAATTTAAGATCGATTAACCTTGAATGAAGGCTATTAACTAAATCATGGCTTAAGGCCCTTAGAGGTGCTGAGCGAGATTGATTAACAGGAAGTGAAAACATGGAATGCAGTGTCGAACCACTAATTCCGAATGCTGCTTTTCCTGTTGGTGCACATAAGAGGATTTTAACAGATGTCGGATCAGCTCCTGGTATACTGTTATACATTACGGATAATGACTGAAAAATTGCTGATATAAGTCGACTCTTTCCGACTCCGGCGCCGCCTCCAACAAATTCATAAAAGACTGTATTGATTTTGGCATTATGCAAAGAATGTGTAAAATATAGCTTCTGCTTTAAATTAAGAGATCTAACTATATTAGCTAAGCTTTCCTGAGAAACTAAGGCTGGAAGCTTGATAAAACGGACATTACTATCTTCATCATTCATATCAATATTTCCATCCACATTTAAAACATTTAGATGTGGATCTATTTCAGGCAATCCTAAAACTGTGAACCCATCATCTACCACTTCCTGTTCTCCTACTTGATTATTCTCATTTTCTGCTTCCTCTGTTAAGTGGCTCAGAGCATCTTCTAGTTCCCTATCATCTAGTAAATTATATTTTCTGCGATTGTTCTCTACTAACTCCGAATTTTCCCTACAGAACAATTCACAGTCATGTGTGACTAAATCCAAATGCTCATCTCGCCATGGGGCGTAAAGCATTTTTAGCTCTCTGAAATAGTCACTTGTTTAGTCACCTAATTATGCACGCAGTGGTCCTCTTTCTGATGAAGCCACTATTATCGCGAAGAGCGTAAACTATTGATTCAGAAGCCCTAGTCACATCATCGTCAAAGTCATCTGCATTTTCTTGGCGAGCTCCTCGTTCTGATTTGCTGTAGCTATAAAAAGCTGCAAAATCGGCTAGGCATAAGCTCTCTAAAGCGTCTGGGCGCTGAATATAATGATCTAGAAGTCCTAAGTAAAAAATTTCCCTAGAGTCTTCGGGCAGATTTTGAAGTTGCTGTCTAGATTTCAGCATTCTGACCCGTTTTTCTGGAACGTGTGTATTAATATACACACTGGCACTACTGCTGGCGGACAAATGCATACCTAAACAGCAGTAGACGGCTTCCTGAGCGGATATCTCAGTGCCAAATATAAATTTGTTACCTAAATGTTGTAACTTTTGCTTAATAGTTACATTGTTATTGTCTTTAATCTCATTGATTGCCTCACGCATCAACATTGAGATACCTCTCTGAGACTTGTTAATATAATTAACGACGCAGCTGCAGCAAGCTTAGGGGTCTAAAATAAACTGAATATCCATATTTGCTCGCTGCAACAAAAGGAGGTGCTTGTTATAAGCGTTAAGCTTGATTGCTGCAAAAGATCGCTTCAAAAAAACTTTTGGTTTCTTTATACTTGATTTTACAGCATTAATGTAGCCCTCATAACTAAGGTTAAGTTGATCGTGGGACAAAAAGTTGTTAAAATCGTTAAAATTTTCTACGCTTTCAAGATCAAATGGGAAGTCGAGCAGACTTTGAATTTTTTCGAAATTCCTACGATGCTCGGCCAAATTTGGAGCATTTTCTTCTAAAGGGAGAAGAATTTCTGTTTGAGGCATGGGAGGGTATGGGATACCAAATCTACAAATTCGTTTTGACCTAATTTCTCGCCTGCAAGAGTGCCCGTGACTATGGAGTTGATACTCCAAATATGGAGCAACGTCCGGGCAACTAGAATCAGCAGTAATAAACTGATCAATAAAGGACTCACAGGCATAAATGTGGACTCATTCTTTAGGTCGAGCTTTGGGGCGTATTTCAGCCAGAACATGCCATGTATATGTGGAGAGCCTCTTTGCTGAAACTCCACTCGCCAATAAAACTTGATGACCTGGTGACAACCAAAGACACCGCCTTCCTTTTTCATCAGTTTTAAAACCTGTCTATATCGAAAATCGAAATATCTGGCACAGGTCACTGGGTCTGCTCTAATGAGACGAGCTTTCTCATTAAACCCCAAATTTAACGCTTCTTCTTCGGATACTTCTAGCTTGTCTACATTTTTACATAGCAAGACTAAAAGCTCCGGCCACCTAGTTTCCGCTGCGGAAAATTTTATAAAAAAAGTTGGAAGCCCTACCTGCCTAATCATAGCCATCACTTTCTTTTTCTCGTCCTCCCAATGAGCAGGAGACGTGCGAATACCTTTTAAAAGCCTATAGCCATCATCATGAAGTATTAACCTATTTAAAGTTTCATCATTACGCACATCAGCAGCCGAAATGCCTTGAGTGGCAGAGTGCTTACGTAAGCAAATTGATGAGCTATTCCTAATGCTAATCATTTCTAACTTTTTGAAGTTATGAAATAATTTATCAGTTCTACAACCTCTTCTATCAAAATTCCTAAGCTCTGATCTAACTATAGTTGTAAAACTTTCCTGACATTTCCTTTTAATGCCTGCAAATATTGTGGGAAAAGCCAGCTCCTCTGAATCACAATCGGTTATCATGTCAAGAGGTCGCTGACCCTCTCCTGGTGCTATAGCAATTCGAGGAATATCTATGTTTTCAACAGGGACATTTTCCATGAAGGTTTCTTGACCTCCTCGATTCAACTCTACCTCTTCTTCTACTACTCTATGCTCATTAGGTTGTGCTGCCTTTTCTAACATTTGACACACAATGTCCCTGTCGTCTGCTGACGCAACAAATGGTACAGTCTCAGCTGAGTAAGAAGACAACCACTGCTCATTGATAGTAACCTGGTGCTTCTTATAAAGTTCTGTGTTCACTAAATACCGAATTGCATCAACTATCTTTGAGGGCCTTATGGTTTCAGCCATGAAATCATGGTTATACTCCATCCTACGCTTAAGATGAATCTGAACTACTTCGGCTTCATTAAATGCCCTGGGACGGGAAGTTACAACATTTGCAACTGGAATTGGCACATTGATCACTGCTCCTTTAATGGCACTTTGACGTCCATATCCAAGAAATCAGCCTTTCTTCTAGAGGCGTCAAGCCTTTCAGGCATTCCGGAAGCTCCGGAAAATTTTGGCCATTTGTAATAGAAGCCTTTGGTTTTTTCCCTGACTTAATACTGCGGCTGCAGGTTTTGCAAAAGCTAAACCTATTATTATGGGATGGAAACATAGAGGAAAGATACAAAATATCAACACTATCTGCCTCACTACACTTTTCCTCTATGACCTCACGCGAAATTTTGTCCACTTGATGTGGAAACCACAAACCTTTGCAACATATGCAAACCTGATCGGGTCCCTGCTTGACTGTCTTATTAAAATTGGCTATTAGGCAATCTAAACTAGTTTTAACCTGCGATATCCTATCATCTGGAAGGGTATTCGCACGGTCCACTCTATTGCGGGACGCGTTTCTCCTATTCTCTGCTATCCTATTGGTGCAAATACTCCTATATAGACTCACTCTTTGCGACATATTCCGATGGGCTTCAAAGGCCTCACGTTGAGCTCGAATTCGAGCACTGCGGCGTGCACTAGTATTGCGTGCCTGCTCAACAATCCTACGAATAGGATTGTTTCTAACCTAAGACCTTTGACTTCTATCTATTGCCCTTTCTAAAATTCGCGTCTCCTGATTTTGTCGCTGAATCGCCCTTCTAACAGCATCTCGTCCGCTTTCGTTGGACCTGAATTGTGGACATTGCCTGCGCCTCGATCGACGCAAAGTATTGGCAAGTTGTTCGGCATTTCTAGTTGAATGATCAGTTCGTCGAACACGGCGACGAACTGCATCCTCCTCTCTTTCCTGAGATCGAAACTCAGCATCTTGCCTGCGACTCGAACGACGCGAAGTGTTGGCAAGTTGTTCGTCTGTTTTAATTGCAGAATCACTGCGACGTACACGGCGACGAACTGCATCCTGCTCTCTTTCCTGAGATCGAAACTCAGCATCTTGCCTGCGACTCGAACGACGCGAAGTGTTGGCAAGTTGTTCGTCTGTTTTAATTGCAGAATCACTGCGACGTACACGGCGACGAACTGCATCCTGCTCTCTTTCCTGAGATCGAAACTCAGCATCTTGCCTGCGACTCGAACGACGCGAAGTGTTGGCAAGTTGTTCGTCTGTTTTAATTGCAGAATCACTGCGACGTACACGGCGACGAACTGCATCCTGCTCTCTTTCCTGAGATCGAAGGTCAGCATCTCGCCTGCGCCTCGAACGACGCGAAGTGTCAGCAAGTTGTTCTTGTAATCTGATTGGCGAAGAAGCCCGAAGAGTAGTGTGACGAATTGTGTCCGGTAATTGCTCAACGGCCCTAAATGTTCTATTACTTCTGCGGACTCGATGCTGTTGACTATCTCTAACCCTTTCAGCTTCCCTAAATTCGAAATTTTGCCTACGTTCTCTATGTGCCTCTAGATTATTTACGCGTTCCTGCTCAGAAAAGTCTATATCTGACCTATTCAAACGATTTCTTTTTCGCTGTGTTTGACTCCTACTGCAAGCTGACTTTCTCTTAAGTCTAGGCATCTTCTAATATATAAGTTTTAAAATAATATATAGGTATGTTAAAAATAAAATTCTTATAAATTAATTTAATTTGAATATATATTTATCAAAAATTAATATATAGTTATATATATAAAATAAAGTTAGTATATTTATTTATATATATAAATATATTCATATATTTAAATAGATATATATATATTATAATTATATTCATATATTTAAATAAATATATGTATATTATTTAAAATAATTATATTATAAATGAAAATAAATATCTAATGAAAGAACAAATAATAATAAAATTTAATAAGGAAAATAAAAATAAACAAAATGTGGAAAAAAGAATAAATATAAATCAAAGAAATAATAAATTAAACCTGCAAGAAATTCCAGCGAAAATTCCAATTTGAATCGCGGAAACGAACCGATACCGATGTTCACGTACAATCACACACACTTCAGAAGAGTCTATACACATATATGTATGCATGCACAAAAATACGTTACGCTGTGTACCGCACTTTTCTAAAATTGCGCGCCACGTTCCGGGCAGGGCGCAATCATTCACATGCATAAAAAAAGTTCCGTTAACGCATAACAATCACACACGAGGATTTACTTATTATATACTCGACTTATATTAATTTGCATTAAATGTTAAATGTATCACGAACACGCGAATTAATTATATATTATTTTATATTTAATATCGAAAATACAAATGATAATCGACAATCGACGACGACACCGAACACGCCAATCGCAAACTACAAATTAACATAACACTGAAGCGCGCTGCCACCTTGCAACAATTTTGATACGTTGCCAATAATTTATCGCCGCAATTAAAAAGTGCGCGAAACCTTAAATTTATAATAATGATCTATAGAATCTAATATACATACAAAATATACATATATTAAAAAAACAAAGTTGAAGAAATGTTAGTACATTTTTTTCAAACATAGTTTCAATAGACGTGGGGATATAATATAATTTACACATATTAATATAATTTATATGCAAAACATATGAAATATATATCGATATGTTTAATATATATTAAAAGCTATCGATATGATAGCTCATAATATATCGTGAAATCTAAATTCATATTTATTTAATAAAAAGTCAATATATAAATTATTAAATAATAATAATAATATGTCTATATTAGAAATCTAGTAAATACCTGCATTCATGCATGCCGATCAACCACGCTATTGGTTGTATATAATTTTACATATGATGTGTGAACACAAATTAAGTATGTATAAGTGTTTGCATTTATGCACATGTATTTTGGGTAATTGACATGTGCATGAAAAAGAAGAGTCGAGAAACAGCTCGCGCTTCGCGCTCGCATCGTTTATCCTTTTCTTTCATGCACAAGTAATTTAGTTCTGACGTCATCGACAACTTCTTTGCTTTCTTCATATTCATATATACGCCACCTATTGGTTGAGTGTTAGCATATATTTATGCACATGTATTTTCGGTAATTGACATGTGCATGGAAAAGAAGAGTCGAGAAACAGCTCGCGCTTCGCGCTCGCATCATTGTCCTTTTCTTTCATGCAGAGGGAATTTAGTTCTGACGTCATCGACAAGTTCTTTGCTGGTCGAAGTGTCGAAATGGTTTATCTAATAACTTCAGTGTTTATTGTCTGATCGGATTGCAATTTGGAGGATAAGTTCATATATTATTTATCTATATATATGCTAAAGCAGAACGTTAAGAAATGAGTTCTTCGAATGTAAATAGCAATGTAAACCAAAATTGGCGGTTTGCGGGGGCGGTAGGCGTGTTATTCCAAATTGAAAATAAACTTGATCTGCGTATGGTATACAGGAATCTTCATGCTAAATTTGGTGTCCGTAGCTTTTGTAATAGCTGAGATCGGCGCGTTCATCCAGACAGACAGACAGACGGACAGACGGACAGACAGATGGACATGGCTCAATCGACTCGGCTATTGATCCTGAGCAAGAATATATATACTTTATGGGGTCTCCGACGCCTCCTTCTGCCTGTGACATACATTTGCACAAAGTTAGTATACCCTTTTTTGACCAATTTCAATGGTCCAAGGGTATAAAAACAGGTTTTATCGATTTAAGATCATTTAGTAGAGAAGTTTTGTCGATAGAAGGACAGAAGACAGTGTTACAATTTTCTATACTATAAGGGTATGGATGTAAAGAGGAACTATAAGTTCAGTTAAATAAGTTGGTTGAAAGAAGTCTGCAAACAAATCGGCTGCTGCCTGATCATCAGTTGCTTCCTTATTTTTGTATGATAGAGAGGGAGGAAATCTACTTGATTTACGTTTTAAGTTAACAAAGTTATAAAACTGCTTTGGGTTCTGAGCAAACTGCAGACGGCAGCGACGCAAATACTTTTTGTAACAATTTGCATTGAGAGCAATAAAGTTTGCTCTTGCAGCAATATAACGTGTAAAATCAGAAGGATAACGAGTTAATTTAAACTTTTTAAAATACCGCGATTTCAAATTTTTCAGCCTTACTAAATCACGTGAAAATCAAGGAGGCCTATTGGACTTTACGGGAAAAGTAACAGGAACATATTAATCAAAAAATGAGTTCATAGATGAATAAAAAAATGAAATGCATGTATTAAGATCAGAACATGAATAAAGAAATGGCCAATCATGTTCAAAATTAAACAATTCAATTTTTGAAAATCGGTTCTACGAAAACAACGTGATTTTATTATAGGGGAAACAGTTGCAGTTTGCATAGAAGTTGGCAGAGTTAGAACCAGGTCCAATGTAGGATGATAGGGATCTTCAGGAGGAACTAAGGGATTCATTTTAGAGATAGTATTTAGTAAAATGTCAGAAAAGAAAATTGTAGTTATGCCCAGACGAGTGTTCTTTATTGTATTAAATTCGAGGAGCAGGGAAGGTCCCGCTCCATTCGAATTTCATTTATTGAATTTTAGGAGCAGGGAGGTCCCGCTCCATTCGAAGTCAATTTTTGAATGAATCTTCTTATCCTCTACATACAATGGTTTCTTATGATAGTTCGAGGAGCAGCGCTGCCGGCGTAGCCTTTCGTCTAGTTCGATTTGGTGAAATCCTGACATAAGGTCTAGGCACGAGAAATATTTTGCTCGTCCTAATTCATCATGAGGCTGGCACAAATCCTCTGACTGAACCCTCCACGAGGGTACCGGCTGGGCAATGGGCTGTGTATTGACTCAAACTTAGAGTCAGACACTGTCCTGTTGTTTGGGGCTTGGCCCAATACACGGCCCAGCTGAGGCAAGGACGCAACAACACTCGGTCATGGTCAGAGGTGCCTGGCAGATAGGCCTAAAATGCTATAGGGTGGTTCCCAAGAATAAAATTAACCAAAGACATGTAGTAATGGAGTCCATAAAGGAAACAACCGGGGCTGGGATGTCAGCACAAACGTCGGTGGAAGGCGTGACTGCTACCACCGGCGGGCACGTGCCGCCAGCGGTCACACCTCTGTACTGGTGGGAGCAGGCCTGGACAGTTGTACAACTACTGCCACAACAACTATAACTACTAAAAATGCCAAGATGCGGCGCGGTACCAGAGTCCACGCAGACTCGGACAGCGATCCTCAAGGCAACGACATAATTGCTGAGGTGGAAGAAAGCCTCCTGCGCTCCCCAGTCAAGGGTTCCAACTCAACCAGTAGGGAAGGGCCCAAGAAGACAAAGGAGGGCTTGAGAGCTAAAGCCCAGTACAATGCAGCCTTGAAAATCAAATCTCGGCTCGCTGGCAGCAAAGAGCTCACCCCTGAGGAGAGGAAAAAGCTGGAGTGGGCCGAGGAGAGCATCGAGGAAGGCCGGAGACATTTTGAGGGCAAGATGGCAATGAAGGCCACTTCAAGCTAATATGCCAACAAAGTCGAAGAGTTGCTGCTGACTAAAAGGCAGCGGTCTGAAGACCAAGACAAGGCGGATGTGCCCGTGAGTAAAGCTAGAACTGCAATTCTGGTAAGAAAAGGCATCTATGCTTATCTTATGTCCAATTACAGCACAGACGACATCACGGTGATAGCGCTAGAGGGATGCAGGGACGAACCACTCCTGATGGCGTCCTGCTATCTATCGCATGACAGGGAATCGCCGACAGAGGAGACGGAGCGACTGATCCAGGAGGTGAGCCAGAAGAGGCAACCCCTGGTGATAGGCGCAGACGCCAACGGGCATCACACTCTATGGGGCTGCAGAGATGTAAACAAAAGAGGTGAGTCACTTTTAGACTTCATTTTAAAATTTAATCTTAAGATCGCTAACAGGGGTGAGGAACCCACCTATGTAGGTCCCACCTCATCTAGCGTCATATAAAATACCGAAGTCACGGAGTGGAGGGTTCTCAGCAAACCTTCGTTCTCTGACCATAGGTATATCCAGTTCGAAGTTCAAGGCGAGTGTACAGTGACAAAAAGTCTATACAAGAATCCCAGGAACACCAACTGGGATAAGTTTAAGACCAAAGTGACAAGGACACTCCCATCACCAACACCAATCCTATAAACAGTGGACATTGAGAAGTCCGTGAAGACTCTCTGTCATCACCTAACATCAGCATTCAACGCAACGTGCAAGACCTCATTCACAAGAAGGAAACACAGGTCAACCTGGTGGAACCCGCAATTGAAGGCACAACGCACCGACCTACAAGAAATCTTCAAACTAGCTAAGCAAGCTGACGAAGATATTGTATGGAATGAGTACAAGACGAGGCTGACTTTAAGAAAAAGGTCCAGGAAGCCAAAAGAAACTCATGGAGATCCTTCTGCTCTGGCAAAGAGAAGGTCACAGAAACCGCCAGAGCCAACTAAGAACCAGCGATGGCCAATGGACGAGTAGCAGCAAGGAAGCGACTAATGCCCTTCTAAGCGAGCACTTCCCAGGATGCACAGATGTACTCGATCCACAATAATCAGCACATACAAACTCAGCGTCTGACGTACCTGAGAACATAATCACTCCACACAAAATCCATTGGGCCATAGACTCCTTTGAGAGCTACAAATCCCCTGGGCTTGATGGTATAATACCTGCCATGCTGCAGAAGACCAAAGAAAAGGTCACTCCATGGCTGGAATCGATATTCATAGCATGTCTGAGGCTGGGACATGTACCTGTACCCTGGAGGACAGCACGTGTTGTGTTCCTGCCAAAAGCTGGAAAATGCAGTCACATGCAGCCGAAAGATTACAGGCCGATCAGTCTCACCTCTTTCCTGCTAAAAATCTTCGAAAAACTCCTGGATCTACACATAAGATCCAACATGCCTACACAAAAGGGAAATCGGTGGAAACAGCGTTACACTCACTAGTAGCCACCATCGAAAAAGGCCTGCACCACAAGGAATTTGCCTTAGGAGCGTTCCTGGACATCTCAGGTGCATTCAACAATGTATCTACGGAAGCGATCATGCGGAGCCTGAGAGCCGCAGAAACTCATGAGGCTGTAAACTCTTGGATAGGTAATCTATTGAGCTGCAGAAGAGTTAGAGCCGAATGGGGAACCACAACCATAACCAAAGCAGCGCACAGAGGCACGCCACAAGGAGGAGTGCTGTCACCGCTGTTGTGGAATCTAGTGGTAAACGATGTCCTAAGAAAATATAAACGGAAAGCCCCTAAGATAACCGCCTATGCAGATGACATAGCCATAATTATCGTGGGCAAATGTCCAATGACGATCAGCTCGGTCATGGACAGTACACTCAAAGAAATACTGGAGTGGGCGATGAAGGTCGGACTCAGTATCAATGCGGACAAGACGGATCTAATTCTCTTTACCATGTGAAGACTCAAATTTGAGCCCCCACATTTTTTGTTATTTTTATACCCTTGGACCATTGAAAATGGTCAAAAAAGGGTAGACTAACTTTGTGCAAATGTATGTAACAGGCAGAAGGCGGCGTCGGAGACCCCATAAAGTATATATATTCTTGCTCAGGATCAATAGCCGAGTCGATTGAGCCATGTCCGTCTGTCTGTCCGTCTGTCTGTCTGTCTGGATGAACGCGTTGATATCAGCTATTACAAAAGCTACGGACACCAAATTTAGCATGAAGATTCCTGTATACCATACGCAGATCAAGTTTATTTTCAATTTGGAATAACACGCCTACCGCCCCCGCAAACCGCCAATTTTGGTTTACATTGCTATTTACATTCGAAAAACTCATTTCTTAACGTTCTGCTTTAGCATATATATAGATAAATAATATATGAACTTATCCTCCAAATTGCAATCCGATCAGACAATAAACACTGAAGTTATTATATAAACCATTTCGACACTTCGACCAGCAAAGAACTTGTCGATGACGTCAGAACTAAATTCCTTCTGCATGAAAGAAAAGGACAACGATGCGAGCGCGAAGCGCGAGCTGTTTCTCGACTCTTCTTTTCCATGCACATGTCAATTACCGAAAATACATGTGCATAAATGCAAACACTTATACATACTTAATTTGTGTTCACACATCATATGTAAAATTATATACAACCAATAGCGTGGTTGATCGGCATGCATGAATGCAGGTATTTACTAGATTTCTAATATAGACATATTATTATTATTATTTAATAATTTATATATTGACTTTTTATTAAATAAATATGAATTTAGATTTCACGATATATTATGAGCTACCATATCGATAGCTTTTAATATATATTAAACATATCGATATATATTTCATATGTTTTGCATATAAATTATATTAATATGTGTAAATTATATTATATCCCCACGTCTATTGAAACTATGTTTGAAAAAAATGTACTAACATTTCTTCTACTTTGTTTTTTTAATATATGTATATTTTGTATGTATATTAGATTCTATAGATCATTATTATAAATTTAAGGTTTCGCGCACTTTTTAATTGCGGCGATAAATTATTGGCAACGTATCAAAATTGTTGCAAGGTGGCAGCGCGCTTCAGTGTTATGTTAATTTGTAGTTTGCGATTGGCGTGTTCGGTGTCGTCGTCGATTGTCGATTATCATTTGTATTTTCGATATTAAATATAAAATAATATATAATTAATTCGCGTGTTCGTGATACATTTAACATTTAATGCAAATTAATATAAGTCGAGTATATAATAAGTAAATCCTCGTGTGTGATTGTTATGCGTTAACGGAACATTTTTTATGCGTGTGAATGATTGCGCCCTGCCCGGAACGTGGCGCGCAATTTTAGAAAAGTGCGGTATACAGCGTAACGTATTTTTGTGCATGCATACATATATGTGTATAGACTCTTCTGAAGTGTGTGTGATTGTACGTGAACATCGGTATCGGTTCGTTTCCGCGATTCAAATTGGAATTTTCGCTGGAATTTCTTGCAGGTTTAATTTATTATTTCTTTGATTTATATTTATTCTTTTTTCCACATTTTGTTTATTTTTATTTTCCTTATTAAATTTTATTATTATTTGTTCTTTCATTAGATATTTATTTTCATTTATAATATAATTATTTTAAATAATCTATTTAAATATATGAATATATTTATATATATAAATAAATATACTAACTTTATTTTATATATATAACTATATATTAATTTTTGATAAATATATATTCAAATTAAATTAATTTATAAGAATTTTATTTTTAACATACCTATATATTATTTTAAAACTTATATATTAGAAGATGCCTAGACTTAAGAGAAAGTCAGCTTGCAATAGGAGTCAAACACAGCGAAAAAGAAATCGTTTGAATAGGTCAGATATAGACTTTTCTGAGCAGGAACGCGTAAATAATCTAGAGGCACATAGAGAACGTAGGCAAAATTTCGAATTTAGGGAAGCTGAAAGGGTTAGAGATAGTCAACAGCATCGAGTCCGCAGAAGTAATAGAACATTTAGGGCCGTTGAGCAATTACCGGACACAATTCGTCACACTACTCTTCGGGCTTCTTCGCCAATCAGATTACAAGAACAACTTGCTGACACTTCGCGTCGTTCGAGGCGCAGGCGAGATGCTGACCTTCGATCTCAGGAAAGAGAGCAGGATGCAGTTCGTCGCCGTATACGTCGCAGTGATTCTGCAATTAAAACAGACGAACAACTTGCCAACACTTCGCGTCGTTCGAGTCGCAGGCAAGATGCTGAGTTTCGATCTCAGGAAAGAGAGCAGAATGCAGTTCGTCGCCGTGTACGTCGCAGTGATTCTGCAATTAAAACAGACCAACAACTTGCCAACACTTCGCGTCGTTCGAGTCGCAGGCAAGATGCTGAGTTTCGATCTCAGGAAAGAGAGCAGGATGCAGTTCGTCGCCGTGTTCGACGAACTGATCATTCAACTAGAAATGCCGAACAACTTGCCAATACTTTGCGTCGATCGAGGCGCAGGCAATGTCCACAATTCAGGTCCAACGAAAGCGGACGAAATGCTGTTAGAAGGGCGATTCAGCGACAAAATCAGGAGACGCGAATTTTAGAAAGGGCAATAGATAGAAGTCAAAGGTCTCAGGTTAGAAACAATCCTATTCGTAGGATTGTTGAGCAGGCACGCAATACTAGTGCACGCCGCAGTGCTCGAATTCGAGCTCAACGTGAGGCCTTTGAAGCCCATCGGAATATGTCGCAAAGAGTGAGTCTATATAGGAGTATTTGCACCAATAGGATAGCAGAGAATAGGAGAAACGCGTCCCGCAATAGAGTGGACCGTGCGAATACCCTTCCAGATGATAGGATATCGCAGGTTAAAACTAGTTTAGATTGCCTAATAGTCAATTTTAATAAGACAGTCAAGCAGGGACCCGATCAGGTTTGCATATGTTGCAAAGGTTTGTGGTTTCCACATCAAGTGGACAAAATTTCGCGTGAGGTCATAGAGGAAAAGTGTAGTGAGGCAGATAGTGTTGATATTTTGTATCTTTCCTCTATGTTTCCATCCCATAATAATAGGTTTAGCTTTTGCAAAACCTGCAGCCGCAGTATTAAGTCAGGGAAAAAACCAAAGGCTTCTATTCTGGAGGACAGCACGTGTTGTGTTCCTGCCAAAAGCTGGAAAATGCAGTCACATGCAGCCGAAAGATTACAGGCCGATCAGTCTCACCTCTTTCCTGCTAAAAATCTTCGAAAAACTCCTGGATCTACACATAAGATCCAACATGCCTACACAAAAGGGAAATCGGTGGAAACAGCGTTACACTCACTAGTAGCCACCATCGAAAAAGGCCTGCACCACAAGGAATTTGCCTTAGGAGCGTTCCTGGACATCTCAGGTGCATTCAACAATGTATCTACGGAAGCGATCATGCGGAGCCTGAGAGCCGCAGAAACTCATGAGGCTGTAAACTCTTGGATAGGTAATCTATTGAGCTGCAGAAGAGTTAGAGCCGAATGGGGAACCACAACCATAACCAAAGCAGCGCACAGAGGCACGCCACAAGGAGGAGTGCTGTCACCGCTGTTGTGGAATCTAGTGGTAAACGATGTCCTAAGAAAATATAAACGGAAAGCCCCTAAGATAACCGCCTATGCAGATGACATAGCCATAATTATCGTGGGCAAATGTCCAATGACGATCAGCTCGGTCATGGACAGTACACTCAAAGAAATACTGGAGTGGGCGATGAAGGTCGGACTCAGTATCAATGCGGACAAGACGGATCTAATTCTCTTTACCATGTGAAGACTCAAATTTGAGCCCCCACATTTTTTGTTATTTTTATACCCTTGGACCATTGAAAATGGTCAAAAAAGGGTAGACTAACTTTGTGCAAATGTATGTAACAGGCAGAAGGCGGCGTCGGAGACCCCATAAAGTATATATATTCTTGCTCAGGATCAATAGCCGAGTCGATTGAGCCATGTCCGTCTGTCTGTCCGTCTGTCTGTCTGTCTGGATGAACGCGTTGATATCAGCTATTACAAAAGCTACGGACACCAAATTTAGCATGAAGATTCCTGTATACCATACGCAGATCAAGTTTATTTTCAATTTGGAATAACACGCCTACCGCCCCCGCAAACCGCCAATTTTGGTTTACATTGCTATTTACATTCGAAGAACTCATTTCTTAACGTTCTGCTTTAGCATATATATAGATAAATAATATATGAACTTATCCTCCAAATTGCAATCCGATCAGACAATAAACACTGAAGTTATTATATAAACCATTTCGACACTTCGACCAGCAAAGAACTTGTCGATGACGTCAGAACTAAATTCCTTCTGCATGAAAGAAAAGGACAACGATGCGAGCGCGAAGCGCGAGCTGTTTCTCGACTCTTCTTTTCCATGCACATGTCAATTACCGAAAATACATGTGCATAAATGCAAACACTTATACATACTTAATTTGTGTTCACACATCATATGTAAAATTATATACAACCAATAGCGTGGTTGATCGGCATGCATGAATGCAGGTATTTACTAGATTTCTAATATAGACATATTATTATTATTATTTAATAATTTATATATTGACTTTTTATTAAATAAATATGAATTTAGATTTCACGATATATTATGAGCTACCATATCGATAGCTTTTAATATATATTAAACATATCGATATATATTTCATATGTTTTGCATATAAATTATATTAATATGTGTAAATTATATTATATCCCCACGTCTATTGAAACTATGTTTGAAAAAAATGTACTAACATTTCTTCTACTTTGTTTTTTTAATATATGTATATTTTGTATGTATATTAGATTCTATAGATCATTATTATAAATTTAAGGTTTCGCGCACTTTTTAATTGCGGCGATAAATTATTGGCAACGTATCAAAATTGTTGCAAGGTGGCAGCGCGCTTCAGTGTTATGTTAATTTGTAGTTTGCGATTGGCGTGTTCGGTGTCGTCGTCGATTGTCGATTATCATTTGTATTTTCGATATTAAATATAAAATAATATATAATTAATTCGCGTGTTCGTGATACATTTAACATTTAATGCAAATTAATATAAGTCGAGTATATAATAAGTAAATCCTCGTGTGTGATTGTTATGCGTTAACGGAACATTTTTTATGCGTGTGAATGATTGCGCCCTGCCCGGAACGTGGCGCGCAATTTTAGAAAAGTGCGGTATACAGCGTAACGTATTTTTGTGCATGCATACATATATGTGTATAGACTCTTCTGAAGTGTGTGTGATTGTACGTGAACATCGGTATCGGTTCGTTTCCGCGATTCAAATTGGAATTTTCGCTGGAATTTCTTGCAGGTTTAATTTATTATTTCTTTGATTTATATTTATTCTTTTTCCACATTTTGTTTATTTTTATTTTCCTTATTAAATTTTATTATTATTTGTTCTTTCATTAGATATTTATTTTCATTTATAATATAATTATTTTAAATAATCTATTTAAATATATGAATATATTTATATATATAAATAAATATACTAACTTTATTTTATATATATAACTATATATTAATTTTTGATAAATATATATTCAAATTAAATTAATTTATAAGAATTTTATTTTTAACATACCTATATATTATTTTAAAACTTATATATTAGAAGATGCCTAGACTTAAGAGAAAGTCAGCTTGCAATAGGAGTCAAACACAGCGAAAAAGAAATCGTTTGAATAGGTCAGATATAGACTTTTCTGAGCAGGAACGCGTAAATAATCTAGAGGCACATAGAGAACGTAGGCTAAATTTCGAATTTAGGGAAGCTGAAAGGGTTAGAGATAGTCAACAGCATCGAGTCCGCAGAAGTAATAGAACATTTAGGGCCGTTGAGCAATTACCGGACACAATTCGTCACACTACTCTTCGGGCTTCTTCGCCAATCAGATTACAAGAACAACTTGCTGACACTTCGCGTCGTTCGAGGCGCAGGCGAGATGCTGACCTTCGATCTCAGGAAAGAGAGCAGGATGCAGTTCGTCGCCGTATACGTCGCAGTGATTCTGCAATTAAAACAGACGAACAACTTGCCAACACTTCGCGTCGTTCGAGTCGCAGGCAAGATGCTGAGTTTCGATCTCAGGAAAGAGAGCAGGATGCAGTTCGTCGCCGTGTACGTCGCAGTGATTCTGCAATTAAAACAGACCAACAACTTGCCAACACTTCGCGTCGTTCGAGTCGCAGGCAAGATGCTGAGTTTCGATCTCAGGAAAGAGAGCAGGATGCAGTTCGTCGCCGTGTTCGACGAACTGATCATTCAACTAGAAATGCCGAACAACTTGCCAATACTTTGCGTCGATCGAGGCGCAGGCAATGTCCACAATTCAGGTCCAACGAAAGCGGACGAAATGCTGTTAGAAGGGCGATTCAGCGACAAAATCAGGAGACGCGAATTTTAGAAAGGGCAATAGATAGAAGTCAAAGGTCTCAGGTTAGAAACAATCCTATTCGTAGGATTGTTGAGCAGGCACGCAATACTAGTGCACGCCGCAGTGCTCGAATTCGAGCTCAACGTGAGGCCTTTGAAGCCCATCGGAATATGTCGCAAAGAGTGAGTCTATATAGGAGTATTTGCACCAATAGGATAGCAGAGAATAGGAGAAACGCGTCCCGCAATAGAGTGGACCGTGCGAATACCCTTCCAGATGATAGGATATCGCAGGTTAAAACTAGTTTAGATTGCCTAATAGCCAATTTTAATAAGACAGTCAAGCAGGGACCCGATCAGGTTTGCATATGTTGCAAAGGTTTGTAGTTTCCACATCAAGTGGACAAAATTTCGCGTGAGGTCATAGAGGAAAAGTGTAGTGAGGCAGATAGTGTTGATATTTTGTATCTTTCCTCTATGTTTCCATCCCATAATAATAGGTTTAGCTTTTGCAAAACCTGCAGCCGCAGTATTAAGTCAGGGAAAAAACCAAAGGCTTCTATTACAAATGGCCTAAATTTTCCGGAGTTTCCGGAATGCCTGAAAGGCTTGACGCCTCTAGAAGAAAGGCTGATTTCTCCCCGTCTTCCTTTTATGATCATAAAGTCTCTTGGATATGGACGTCAAAGTGCCATTAAAGGAGCAGTGATCAATGTGCCAATTCCAGTTGCAAATGTTGTAACTTTCCTTCCCAGGGCATTTAATGAAGCCGAAGTAGTTCAGATTCATCTTAAGCGTAGGATGGAGTATAACCATGATTTCATGGCTGAAACCATAAGGCCCTCAAAGATAGTTGATGCAATTCGGTATTTAGTGAACACAGAACTTTATAAGAAGCACCAGGTTACTATCAATGAGCAGTGGTTGTCTTCTTACTCAGCTGAGACTGTACCATTTGTTGCGTCAACAGACGACAGGGACATTGTGTGTCAAATGTTAGAAAAGGCAGCACAACCTAATGAGCATAGAGTAGTAGAAGAAGAGGTAGAGTTGAATCCAGGAGGTCAAGAAACCTTCATGGAAAATGTCCCTGTTGAAAACATAGATATTCCTCGAATTGCTATAGCACCAGGAGAGGGTCAGCGACCTCTTGACATGATAACCGATTGTGATTCAGAGGAGCTGGCTTTTCCCACAATATTTGCAGGCATTAAAAGGAAATGTCAGGAAAGTTTTACAACTATAGTTAGATCAGAGCTTAGGAATTTTGATAGAAGAGGTTGTAGAACTGATAAATTATTTCATAACTTCAAAAAGTTAGAAATGATTAGCATTAGGAATAGCTCATCAATTTGCTTACGTAAGCACTCTGCCACTCAAGGCATTTCGGCTGCTGATGTGCGTAATGATGAAACTTTAAATAGGTTAATACTTCATGATGATGGCTATAGGCTTTTAAAAGGTATTCGCACGTCTCCTGCTCATTGGGAGGACGAGAAAAAGAAAGTGATGGCTATGATTAGGCAGGTAGGGCTTCCAACTTTTTTTTATAAAATTTTCCGCAGCGGAAACTAGGTGGCCGGAGCTTTTAGTCTTGCTATGTAAAAATGTAGACAAGCTAGAAGTATCCGAAGAAGAAGCGTTAAATTTGGGGTTTAATGAGAAAGCTCGTCTCATTAGAGCAGACCCAGTGACCTGTGCCAGATATTTCGATTTTCGATATAGACAGGTTTTAAAACTGATGAAAAAGGAAGGCGGTGTCTTTGGTTGTCACCAGGTCATCAAGTTTTATTGGCGAGTGGAGTTTCAGCAAAGAGGCTCTCCACATATACATGGCATGTTCTGGCTGAAAGACGCCCCAAAGCTCGACCTAAAGAATGAGTCCACATTTATGCCTGTGAAGTCCTTTATTGATCAGTTTATTACTGCTGATTCTAGTTGCCCGGACGTTGCTCCATATTTGGAGTATCAACTCCATAGTCACGGGCACTCTTGCAGGCGAGAAATTAGGTCAAAACAAATTTGTAGATTTGGTATCCCATACCCTCCCATGCCTCAAACAGAAATTCTTCTCCCTTTAGAAGAAAATGCTCCAAATTTGGCCGAGCATCGTAGGAATTTCGAAAAATTCAAAGTCTGCTCGACTTCCCATTTGATCGTGAAAGCGTAGAAAATTTTAAAGATTTTAACAACTTTTTGTCCCACGATCAACTTAACCTTAGTTATGAGGGCTACATTAATGCTGTAAAATCAAGTATAAAGAAACCAAAAGTTTTTTTGAAGCGATCTTTTGCAGCAATCAAGCTTAACGCTTATAACAAGCACCTCCTTTTGTTGCAGCGAGCAAATATGGATATTCAGTTTATTTTAGACCCCTAAGCTTGCTGCAGCTACGTCGTTAATTATATTAACAAGTCTCAGAGAGGTATCTCAATGTTGATGCGTGAGGCAATCAATGAGATTAAAGACAATAACAATGTAACTATTAAGCAAAAGTTACAACATTTAGGTAACAAAGTTATATTTGGCACTGAGATATCCGCTCAGGAAGCCGTCTACTGCTGTTTAGGTATGCATTTGTCCGCCAGCAGTAGTGCCAGTGTGTATATTAATACACACGTTCCAGAAAAACGGGTCAGAATGCTGAAATCTAGACAGCAACTTCAAAATCTGCCCAAAGACTCTAGGGAAATTTTTTACTTAGGACTTCTAGATCATTATATTCAGCGCCCAGACGCTTTAGAGAGCTTATGCCTAGCCGATTTTGCAGCTTTTTATAGCTACAGCAAATCAGAACGAGGAGCTCGCCAAGAAAATGCAGATGACTTTGACGATGATGTGCCTAGGGCTTCTGAATCAATAGTTTACGCTCTTCGCGATAATAGTGGCTTCATCAGAAAGAGGACCACTGCGTGCATAATTAGGTATAGGAGATTTAATGTCAATACAGAAACAAGTGACTATTTTAGAGAGCTAAAAATGCTTTACTCCCCATGGCGAGATGAGCATTTGGATTTAGTCACACATGACTGTGAATTGTTCTGTAGGGAAAATTCGGAGTTAGTAGAGAACAATCGCAGAAAATATAATTTACTAGATGATAGGGAACTAGAAGATGCTCTGAGCCACTTAACAGAGGAAGCAGAAAACGAGAATAATCAAGTAGGAGAACAGGAAGTGGTAGATGATGGGTTCACAGTTTTAGGATTGCCTGAAATAGATCCACATCTAAATGTTTTAAATGTGGATGGAAATATTGATATGAATGATGAAGATAGTAATGTCCGTTTTATCAAGCTTCCAGCCTTAGTTTCTCAGGAAAGCTTAGCTAATATAGTTAGATCTCTTAATTTAAAGCAGAAGCTATATTTTACACATGCTTTGCATAATGCCAAAATCAATACAGTCTTTTATGAATTTGTTGGAGGCGGCGCCGGAGTCGGAAAGAGTCGACTTATATCAGCAATTTTTCAGTCATTATCCGTAATGTATAACAGTATACCAGGAGCTGATCCGACATCTGTTAAAATCCTCTTATGTGCACCAACAGGAAAAGCAGCATTCGGAATTAGTGGTTCGACACTGCATTCCATGTTTTCACTTCCTGTTAATCAATCTCGCTCAGCACCTCTAAGGGCCTTAAGCTATGATTTAGTTAATAGCCTTCATTCAAGGTTAATCGATCTTAAATTAATTATTATTGATGAAATATCAATGGTTAGCTCTCTAATGTTTTCTTATATAGATTCTCGTTTGAAGCAAATTTTCAAAAATACTTCTCCTTTTGGTGGTGTTTCTATCATCGTATTCGGTGATCTTAGACAGTTACAGCCCGTAGGAGGTAGTTGGATTTTCGATCCAAATACTACTGACCCTTACCATGAAATATTTGGTACGTATCTCTGGGACCTTTTTTTGTATTTTGAGCTCACAGAGATAATGCGTCAACGTGACGATCAGCTTTTCGCTTCTGCCTTAAATAATATGGCATCGGGTTGTATGACAGCCGATGATATTGTCCTTTTCCAATCTAGAATATGCGAACCATCGGCAGTGACCGATGATGCAATTCATCTGTTTAGTAATAATAATGAGGTTGATTTATTTAATGTAACGAAACTTAACTCAATTGCTACTGAGCAATTTTTCTCTACTGCTGAAGATTTTATTAAGGCGGGCCATTTGAATATTAGAAGAAGTGAAGGGTTTTAAAACTTTAGCTACACAGGGACTCTGTACGTCTCTTCTCCTAAAAAATACTGCCAAGTACATGATGACGGTCAATGTAGACACAGGGGATGGATTAGTAAACGGGGCATCAGGTGTGTTGATGCAAATAGATTTCAATACATCCAACACTCCCAACATTTTATGGATGAAATTTACAGAGGAAACTGTAGGAGAATCTGCGCGTTCGAAGTGTACACATCGTACAGATCCTTCATGGACTCCTATTCAGAAAATTGTTCGCAGTTTTCAATTTAATAACGCACAAATTAACATTGACCGTAGGCAGTTTCCAATTGTGCCTGCTGAAGGCATCACAATTCATAAGAGTCAGGGAGCTACGTATGGCAAAGTGGTAGTCCATGCTAATTCCAGAATGCAGCGTGCTGCATTATACGTAGCTTGCAGTAGAGCAACTACTGCTTTAGGATTATTCATTATTGGGAATTTTGTTCCTCCTAAGTCTCCCCAAAATAATGATAAAGTGAAAGCCCAATTGAAGAAATTGCGGACTGAAAAACTACTGTGTACTCATTACGATTATTTAATTAACAGTTCTGCCCTTAACATTTTCTTGCATAATACTCAGAGCTTGAATTCCCATCTTGAAGATATTCGATCGGACAAGCTGATGCTTCAGTCATCAATATTATGTTTCGTGGAAACTTCCATAAGCAATGAAACTGTAGAAATACCTGGGTTCACTATTGTGGTTCAACTTGAATCAATTAGGCCTTTAACAGGCATCATAATTTATGTAAAGAACGAGCTAGTAGATAGAGTTTCCCATACCTTTAGCAGTAGAAAAACTTTTGGCTCAGTAGTTTTTGAGTTCGGCATATTTAGGTTTGATGCCATAAGTTTTCTTATATTATATAAAAGTCCAGACTTTCCTCTGTCCACATTTAAAATAGAATTTGAGGAGATAATTCATCAATTTTCTCGTTTAGGTGATTTAGGGGATAGCTTGCTAGTTTTAGGAGATTTTAATTTTTGCCTCAAAACCTTTAACAGGTGTAAGAGTATTTATAATTTTTTGATTAGCAAAGGATTAAGGAGTTTGTTAGATTTGAAAACGTCCACTACCAATATGGATACACATATTGATTGGGCGTTTTCAAATATACTAGATAATGAAAAGATTAGTGCTAGGACTTTTGAGGTTTTGCATAGCCATCACAATGGGATATCTGTTAGTATTCAGGCATGAGTTTGTAATGTTTGGAATAGGTTAGAAATTAAGAAATCTAAATGACAGGATATATGTAAATATGTATGTAGGCATATTTTAATAATTTAAATTTAATTATCTAATAGTTAAGTATAACCATTGAATGGAAAATTGGTTTGATAGTTATTATTATTTTTTTATTTTTATACCCTTGGACCTTGTTATCGATATTAACCAATTTAAAATTTGTAAAGAAATACCGATATCTACTGCTCACACCGCTTTAGGGAATTGCGGCGATAAATTATTGGCAAAATATCGAAATTGAAGCAAGGTGGCAGCGCACTCCAGTATTATTATTAATTTATAGCTTGCAATTAGTATTATACAATTAAATACTTTTTATCGCAACATACGTCCAAGGGTATCCTACTGTCGTGTGCAACTCGACTGTTGCTCTTGTTATATATATTATCTTTCTTTCCCTTGTTATTAGCATGTAATTAGATAGGCTCGCTCACCACGCGGACGTCAAACACCAGCAGAGAGAGCAAGCGCAGCTCGAAAGCAACGGGAAAAACAACAGACGCCGCCCAATAGCGGAAGAAGACGCAGCCAAAACAACAGACAGAGCGAGCGCAGCTCGAAAAAAACGGGAAAACAACAGGTGCAGCCGAAAACCAACGGTGAGATCAAGATAGCGCTGCAGTCACCGCAGCCGAGAGAGCGCTGCAGTCACAGCAGCCGAGAGAGCGCGGCAGAGTGCGTGGATAGCTTATGCTTGGCGACTGCGCTGCTGGGATTAACGCCCGCACATGGAAGGGGAAATTAATGGCGGCACGCGCTAATTTTGGGACTCGAAGTGGCGAACTTAGACCGTGCGGAAGCAAAAAGTGGTACAAGCAGAAACATATAAGTAAAGACGCGTGGACCAAGGTGAGCGAGCCGCCACATGGTTGATTTTAGGCAGGGCCCGGGTTTCCGGGCAGAGGAGACGGTGTTTTAGGTAGGGCTAGAGTAGGCATATGTATTAGTTAGTTTTTTAGGCTAAGTTAATAAAATAAAGACCATGTTTACCAATGAAAGTGCGCATGTCTGCCAAAGGGAACAAAAGGGCGCGTGAATGTGTGAGTGTGTAAGTGTGTGCATGTGTCGGCGCAGGCGGCGAACGCGAGACCACGTGGCCCAAGCTGTTCCGGAGTTCCACTGGTGTGCAAGCCGGTAAATACCAAGCACATACAGTGGAGCCTCGAGAACAACCGCGTGCCGGTGAATCCTGGAACACGAGGTAAATACCCGGTTCCGAGATTAACCGAGTCACGGATGGTTGCCACTGGTCTGCCGTCGACAGAGCAGAGCGCGTGTGCGAGGGTGAAGGGGGCGCCAGATGGCGTGGCCAAACCGTTCCGGAGTTCCACTGGTGTGCAAGCCGGTAAATACCCAGCACATACAGTGGAGCCTCGAGAACAACCGCGAGCCGGTGAATCCCGGAACACGAGGTAAATACCCGGTTCCGAGATTAACCGAGTCACGGATGGTGGCCACTAGTCTGACGGCGACAGGCATAAGCGCGCGTGTGCGAGGGCGAAGGGGGCGCCAGACGGCGTGGCCAAACTGTTCCGGAGTTCCACTGGTGTGCAAGCCGGTAAATTCCCAGCACATACAGTAGAACCTCGAGAACAGCCGCGAGTCTGTGAATCGCGGAACACGAGGTAAATACCCGGTTCCGAGATAAACCCAATCTCGCAGGCGGCCACTAGTCAGGCGCACAGTGTGGGCGTGCGCAAAGGCGGACAGGCGTCCACGTGGCCTCGCACTGCTCCGTGGCTCCACTGACGTGCAAGCCGGTAAATACCCAGCACGTACAGTGGAACCTCTGGAGCAGCCGTTAGTCGATGGTCCCAGAGGCTTGAGGTAAATTCCCGGCTCCGAGACCATTAGCGAAGCGGGGGAGGGCGGCCACTGTACCCATTTGTTGGCCGTTGCGCACGATTTTCAACGACACACACACGCTGCAAAGTCGGCCATGCCGGCTCAGCGGGACCCCACGTGTTCGTCTCTGCAATGACCCCAAAACCCCAGAAGGTCACTCTCTTGATTTCGGCTCGGGTCTCAACAAATTTTACAAATTATTCCTGTAAAGTGGCCCTGGCGCGACTGAGCGCACCCCAGCCTTCAGACGCTACCTTACAGGTGGCGCCCGAGCAGGGACCCTGAGACGAAAAAGACGAAACTAGGAGAGGCTGTGGCCTAAAGAACCACGAGACCGACTGAGGAGCCGGGGGAGAGGGCGTTGAGGCAGAACACGTGGACTAACGGCAGACACGCGTAAAGTCAAAATGTTAATTAAAAGGAAAAAAGGAAACATATAGTTATCAGTTGGAAAGGCGAAGGGGAAAAGGGGAAGGCACGTGACAGACACCAGCGAATACAAGATCGAGGGAATATACATATATATAGGAAACAAGGGTATTCAGGGGTTAACAACAGACAAGGGCAAATAAGTTAAAAGGGGTGCGCACTTTCGCAGACACGAGGCCCGTAGGGATACGCCTAACACCGCACCTCTCGCCCCGAGATGACTCGACGGGAGAGAGGGGACCTGCCGAAGTCGCCATCGGGGGGTGAGCGAGCCGAGGGCCACCGCGTTTTCCGATCGGGTCGCCCGAAGCCCGATCATTTTGTATATAAGGCGGGCTGCTGGCTAGCAAGGGGCAGTCAAGCAGCAGCCGCCCAAGAAGACACATCGAGCCCAACGGAAAAGAAAGCAAGAACAAGGAGATGCAGCCGGCAACCGCGCGGCTGGCCTCTCACACAGGAACCAGCACGTAGAACAAGGAGATGCAGCCGGCAACCGCGCGGCTGGCATCTCACACAGGAACCAGCACTAAGAACAAGGAGATGCAGCCGGCAACCGCGCGGCTGGCATCTCACACAGGAATCAGGACACAGAGCAAGGAGATGCAGTCGGCAACCGCGCAGCTGGCATCTCACACAGGAATCAGGACACAGAGCAAGGAGATGCAGCCGGCAACCGCGCGGCTGGCATCTCACACAGGAATCAGGACATAGAACAAGGAGGTGCAGGTGAGCGAGCCGCCACATGGTTGATTTTAGGCAGGGCCCGGGTTTCCGGGCAGAGGAGACGGTGTTTTAGGTAGGGCAAGGGTAGGCATATGTATTAGTTAGTTTTTTAGGCTAAGTTAATAAAATAAAGACGATGTTTACCAATGAAAGTGCGCATGTCTGCCAAAGGGAACAAAAGGGCGCGTGAATGTGCACATACAGTGGAGCCTCAAGAACAACCGCGAGCCGGTGAATCCCGGAACATGAGGTAAATACCCGGTTCCGAGATTAACCGAGTCACGCATGGTGGCCACTGGTCTGACGGCGACAGGCATAGCGCGCGTGTGCGAGGGCGAAGGGGGCGCCAGACGGCGTGGCCAAACTGTTCCGGAGTTCCACTGGTGTGCAAGCCGGTAAATACCCAGCACATACAGTGGAACCTCGAGAACAGCCGCGAGTCGGTGAATCCCGGAACACGAGGTAAATACCCGGTTCCGAGATAAACCCAATCTCGCAGGCGGCCACTAGTCAGGCGTCGCCACACAGTGTGGGCGTGCGCAAAGGCGGACAGGCGTCCACGTGGCCTCGCACTGCTCCGTGGCTCCACTGACGTGCAAGCCGGTAAATACCCAGCACGTACAGTGGAACCTCTGGAGCGGCCGCTAGTCGATGGTCCCAGAGGCTTGAGGTAAATACCCGGCTCCGAGACCATTAGCGAAGCGGGGGAGGGCGGCCACTGCACTCATTTGTTGGCCGTTGCGCACGATTTTCAACGACACACACACGCTGCAAAGTCGGCCATGCCGGCTCAGCGGGACACCACGTGTTCGTCTCTGCAATGACCCCAAAACCCCAGAAGGTCACTCTCTTGGTTTCGGCTCGGGTCTCAGCAAATTTTACAAATTATTCCTGTAAAGTGGCCCTGGCGCCACTGAGCGCACCCCAGCCTTCAGACGCTACCTTACAACCAAGAGATACAAGATACCGCAATGGACTCCGCCATCCATACACGGTGCCATGCTTGAACCAAAAAAGAGCGTAAAGTATCTAGGAATAGTATTGGACAGCAAACTGAACTGGAAACCCAATGTCGAAGATGGGTTAAAAATGCCACAAATGCACTTTATGCATCGCAAAAGATGCTAAGTAGCATGTGGGGCTTGTCTCCCAAACTGATGCACTGGATCTTCATCTCAGTTGTTCGTCCAATACTACTCTACGGTGTCCTAAAATGGTGGAAGGCCACTAAGAAATCCACATACCTCCTAACAATGGAAAGCGCACAAAGACGGGCACTGATGTGCATTACTGGGGCACTGAGATCCACTCCAACAAAGGCCTTGGAAGTGATGCTTGGAGTTCTCCCCATCGACATACAGGCCAAACTACTACCACAAAAGACCGCGCAACGTCTTTGTGCTACGGGAAATATGGCCCTCGCAAACTATGGGCACAGCGAAGTAGGAGGAGAGTCACTCAATAGCACGGACTATATGACTCCAATAAACAACTTCTCTAGAACGCCCACTCTAATGGGACATGAAGATTGGAAAATCGGCATGGACGAAAACGCATTAAAGTTATTTACAGACGGATCCAAAATGGAAACCGGCGTAGGCGCCGCGGTATACTGTGCAGATCCGCTAATCCAAGTGTCGTACAAGATGCCAGACTACTGCAGCATCTTCCAAGCAGAAGTTTTTGCTATAAAGAAGGCTGCAGAACTTGCGACAACATTCAACAAAAATCGGGTCAACATCTTTGTCGACAATCAGGCGGCTATCAAATCTATGCAATCCTATGTTATCAGCTCCGAAAGTGTACTGGCGAGCAGAGAAGCATTAGATGCATTAAGCATCCGCTCGAAGGTGCGCATTTTTTGTGTTCCCAGCCACCAGGGCATTGACGGAAACGAGATGGCAGACAGGCTAGCGAAAGAGGGTGCCGAATCTAGACGACTGACAATTGAAGACCTGAAGATACCGCTGCGATCGATAAGCCACAGCCTAGAACAAGACGCTGCAGCAATAGCAAGAAGAAGGTGGCATAACACTAAAAACTGCAAGATAACCCGCAATATGTGCAACAACGCTAACACGAAATTAGCCCAATATGTCATTCAGCTCCCGAGAAGAGACTGTAGAACAACTCACGCTAAGAAGTTGGGTATTACCGATAATGACGAATGTAGGAAATGCAGGGTACCAGAAGTAAAAGAAACTCTGGAGCACTTCATCTGCGACTGTCCCGCTCTCATGACCCCGAGAGCGAAGCGCCTCAATTTTTTTTTTTTTCTCAATTTTTGTCTATTTATTAGCTTATATGGTTTTTGTTTCGAGACCAAAAATATCGCTATATTCGGTGCATAATTTTGTTAAATCGTTTTTAAATAACGATGGAAATTTTAGAAGCTTTAATACTTCTGAAGTTCTTTGTTCATAATCATAATCGTCTAATGATTCGCTTTTTATATTTGCGCTTTTTACAATAGCTTCATTTTCTGTTGTATTTATAATGCGAATCAACACGTTCTGAGTGCACTTACTACTATTATGCCAGGTTGCAATTCCTGGTTGGGGATAAAAACATTGGTGTCAGTAGGCGTAAGGTGACACCTTCGAATTACCTCTGATCTAGCTGGCAAAACTATTTCGTTATCAAGTGAATGTATTATAGGAATGTTTATATTCCTGACATTATCGGGCCTCAAAGTGAACCAATCTTCTTGGTCGTGAAATTCTAAAATACAATTGTATTTTTTAATGAAGTCCAAACCAATTATACCATCCCCTGGTATAGGAAAATTGTCAGGTACGATATGGAATTTATATGGTATTGCTGCATTTGCAATACTCATTTCCAAATCTATAGTACCTAGAGACTGAATTGTCCCTTGCCCTATTCCTGATATATTTGTTGTACGAGTATCTCTTGAGTTTAAATTATTTAAATTATTATTACTGCATTTAAGCAGTAAAATTTCTGCACCTTTATCTATTAGTAGAGTTACCATTGAATTGGTACTCATATTTTTAAACTTTATAAAAATACTTAAATTGAGATTGATTCTATACAGCCATACTGTTGGCTGTTGCTCAAGGGGGCCTGCTGGCTTTCCGTCTGTATGTTTCTGACGGTATTATTGTTTCTATTATTTGAGTTTTGGTTTTAGTTACCCCTATGGTAACCTCCCCCACTGTTGTTGTTCTGGTTACCGCCGCGGCCTCTATTTCCTTCGCGATAACCAGCTCGGCCTCTATAATCGCTATTATAGTTACCGCGGCCATTTTGGTAATTTCCACGATGACTATTTGCTCGAGAATGTCTTCTATTGTTATGTCAAAATTGTCTATATTGTATTGGTGATCGGCTGTGTTTTTATTTTGCTCCGCTTATTTTATTTTTTTAAACTAGATACTAACGTGATTTGCTATATTCATTGTGTTTTAAATTTGTGTACAGTGTCTGTGCTAACAAGTGAGATTCACGGGAGTCTGGCATAACTACTAAAATTGTGTTTAAAGTAGTTTTTATTCTTGTTTAACTGACGCGTCTTAAGCGTCTTGCTATTCTTTGTTTTTGTTCCTATTTCGCTCTCCCACGCTCATTCGCGCTTACATCGCTCTCTGAGAGGGCTGCGCTGTGCTAAGAGTTATAGTTGTGTTGTTGCTCTTTTCTTGTTTTCGTGTCTCGCGCTCTCGCTCTCACGCTTTATTACGCTCTCTGGTATACTAGTAGTGGTAATCAGCTGTGTATCATTAGATTTTTCTGCTTTCTTGCTCTTTTTTAACTTTTTCCTACTATATTTCTTGTAGGCTTATTAGTCCGCAGTAAAAATGCTGGTGTGCGCTGCAACCTCTTACAAATGCAAGGCCGATTCAAAGCCAGACTTTGTTTCTTGCTGGTTGTGTGATAAATTCTATCACATAAAATGCATCGGCTTAACAGCACGAATCAAAGACACCCTCAACAGCAATGATTCTGGCCTGAAATGGTCATGCGAAGTTTGTCGGGTGAAAGAACTGACTTTGAGTAAGATGCTTAGGGAGACCAAATTAAAATTTGAAAAGCTGCGTGCAGCTTTTTCAAATCTCCAATCTGAATTTTCAGATATGGAAACTAAATTTACTAATTTCGAATGTTCCGATGAGCCTTCCGCACTTCCACCGGCAACTCCTTCAGGTATAACATCTCCAGTTATTGCCTACTTAACCCCCTCTACTTCTACGTCTCCTAACATTCCTCTAGCCGCCCCGGCTGTTTTGTGCGATCCACCACTTTTGATCGTCACCTCTCCAGTCGCGCCTTTATCCAAAAAGAATCTTCAAAATTCTTTTGATAACACTGCCGTCAACACGCAAACGGTTGTTTCAAACGTTAAATCGCTTGTCGCGGTTAAGCCTAAGAAACATGTTTTCGTTTCACGCCTTGCACCTGACACTTCGATTGAAGATGTAAAATCATTTATTCAATCAAAAATTTCTGTACCTAACATTGAAGTAGAAAAGTTAAAATTTAATAACACGCGAGATATCTCATCCTTCAAAATAAGTAAACCTGCAGACAAATTTCAATCTGTTTGCAGCGGAGCCTTCTGGCCGCCTGACTTATATGTAAAAGAGTATTCTCCAAAACCAAAAAATCGAACTGCGGTACCACTTCCTTCAACTTCTCGCGCCTCTTCTTCTTCTAGTGGAGCATCAAAAAACCAGTAGAGATTTCCCATCTTTATTTAGCTTATCAAAACGTTAGAGGCCTAAACTCTAAGCTCTCTAAATTGTTTATGAATAGTGTTTCGTTCGACCATCAAATTTTAATATTTACTGAAACCTGGTTAAAACCTGATGTAGATAACTGCTCAATTTTTCCTAATAAGTACACCTCCTTCAGATGTGACCGTTTATCACGAATTGGAGGTGGTGTTCTTATAGCTGTAAGGTCAGATCTTCCTTCCGAACTTGTTCCATTAGACCATGGTTCTTCCTTAGAATTTTTATGTGTTAAAATGACGATGTGTCAAATTTCAATTTACATTACCTGCTCGTATATTCCTCCCTCTTCTGATATATCTGTCTACCTAGACCATCTTTCATCTATCCAATCAGTTGCCTCCAAACTATCTGATAGAGATTATCTGCTAGTTTTTGGTGATTTCAACTTACCAGAAGTTACTTGGTCATCTCAATCAGATATATTGGTGCCCTCTGTATTTAACTCTTTCTTAAATGGCCTTTCGGAGCTATCTCTTTATCAAATAAATACTGTTCCTAATTGTAGCGGTAGAATGCTTGATTTAATTTTCTCTTCTGACATTTTACTAAACACTATCTCTAGAATGAATCCCTTAGTTCTTCCTGAAGATCCCTATCATCCTACATTGGACCTGGTTCTAACTCTGCCAACCTCTATGCAAACTGCAACTGTTTCCCCTATAGTAAAATCACGATGTTTCCGTAGGACCGATTTCCAAAAATTGAATTGTTTAATTTTGGAACATTTCATTTTTTTATTCCTCTATGAACTCATTTTTTGATCAATGTGTTCCTGTTACTTTTCCCGTAAAGTCAAATAGGCCTCCTTGGTTTTCACGTGAGGTAGTAAGGCTACAAAATTTGAAATCGCGGTATTTTAAAAAGTTTAAATTAACTCGTAATCTTTTCGATTTTACACGTTATATTGCTGCAAGAGCAAACTTTATTGCTCTGAACGCAAATTGTTACAAAAAGTATTTGCGTCGCTGCCGTTTGCAGTTTGCTCAGGACCCAAAGCAGTTTTATAACTTTGTTAACTTAAAACGTAAATCAAGTAGATTTCCTCCCTCTCTATCATACGAAAATAAGGAAGCAACTAATGATCAGGCAGCTGCCGATTTGTTTGCAGACTTTTTTCAATCAACTTATTTAACAGAACCTTATAGTTCCCCTTTACATCCATACCCTTATAGTATAGAAAATTTTAACACTGTCTTCTGTCCTTCTATCGACAAAACCTCTCTACTAATTGATCTTAAATCGATAAAACCCGTTTTTTCTCCTGGCCCTGACGGAATTCCAGCATGCGTACTTAGATTTTGTGCTGATTCGATTTTGAATCCAATTCATAAGCTATTTGACTTGTCACTATCCAATAGTTATTTCCCACCTATTTGGAAAAACTCTTTTTCCATTCCTCTTCACAAAAGTGGTTCTAACCATGATGTGAAGAACTATAGATGTATTTCCAAATTGTCCGTAATTCCTAAGATTTTTGAAAAAAATTTTACGGCCCAGTTAACTTTTATGTGTAAATCTATAATTTCACCCCATCAACATGGGTTTATAAAGGCAAGATCAACAGCTACTAATCTTTTAGAATTCTCATCTCACATAAATCTAGGATTTCGGAACAAAATGCAAACTGATGTGGTCTATACTGACTTCAGTAAAGCATTTGACTCCGTAAATCATAATCTCCTAATTCATAAGTTAAATTTGATTGGTTTTCCTCAAAAGCTCCTTCTGTGGATATCCGATTATTTAACTAACAGGTCTCAACGAGTTCTTTTTAAAGAATGTCTCTCTAAGCCGATCTTAGTTACTTCTGGTGTTCCTCAGGGCAGCCACCTTGGACCTTTGCTATTTAACCTTTTTATTAACGATCTTCCGTCAATACTCCTTCACTCTAACATTCTTATGTATGCTGATGATGTGAAACTCTGTTTGACACACAATGATCCAGCAAATAACCTTCTTCAAACAGATCTTGATTTGTTTTTTGAATGGTGCAGCCATAATCTGCTGCATCTTAACTGATTGAAGTGCAAGGTTATGTCATTTTACAGATGTAACTATCATGTCATCGATTACAATCTTAACCTAACCCCACTCTTAAGAATATCTGAAGTAGCTGATTTAGGTATCCTCTTTGATCATAAATTGAAATTTGATCGTCACATTACACAAATTGTCAATAAGGCATTTCGACTACTCGGGTTCATCAAAAGATGGGCCAAAGAATTCGAGGATCCTTACACGACAAAGTTGCTTTACACTTCTCTTGTTCGTCCAACTCTTGAATATGGGTCTTGCGTGTGGTCGCCGCAATACCATATTCACCAAGATAGAATTGAGTCTGTTCAAAAGCAGTTTCTACTCTTTGCCTTGCGCAGTTTTAATTGGGTTCCGGGTGTAGACTTACCACCATACTCTAGTAGACTCCTTCTAATTAACCTACCTTCCTTAACTAACCGTCGTATTATGTTAGGCGTTATGTTTATTGTAAAGCTAATAAAGTACAATATAGATTCCCCTACTCTGCTTACTCAACTTAATTTCTGTATTCCTTCTAGAGTTACGCGTAATTTTATGCCACTATCCTTGGCCTTTTGTAATACTGACTATAGCTTGCATGATCCCTTCCGAGTTCTCTGTGCTGACTACAACAGACTGTCTAGAGTTTTCAACTCCGAGTCCTCCCTTTACTCTGTTAAACTGTCTATCCTCAATCAATTAACACTACATGCTAACAACTAATATCAATCTACCGATCTGATTGGGTTTTACTGGGTTTTCCCCAATCCTTTGCAGCAAATGTTGGATCGAGAATTCTTGTTTTGTTATCCCCAGCTTAAATTTAAAAATATATACTCTTAATTAATTTTAATTCTAAACTTATTGCAAAATTTTAATTTCAAATTCTAAATTATTTTCTTTTTTTTCAAAAAATCTTCATATTTAATTCGATGTAATCTAATTTTTAATTTTAATTTTAAGTCGACTGTTTTAGTTGACGTTAAATAAATAAATAAATAAATAAATATAGAAGAAATCATTGTTCGAGTTGCCGGTCATTTCTGTACAGCAGTGTATGTATTTCTCTATTACACTATTCATAGTGCTAAAGTTACCTGCTTCTAGAATTGTCTTGAGCTTATCATGCTCGCAATTCTTGATCATCGCAGTGATCGCTTCTTTCGTCGCGAACTTATCTGCGTTGTTTGTGTCTAGTCCAGTCTAGTTTTACCACGTTGTTGTGTATTTAGGAATTTTGCTTTAATGACATCAGGCGATTCGCCTTTAACACACTTATGATTCCAATAATGGTCCTTTCATTTTCAACTTTGTATGACAAAGGGCCAATTATTTTTGTTTTAATGGCTAACATCTCCTGATCTCCTTTCGTGAGGTCTGTTAATCGGAGAGCCGTCAAAAATCTGTTTAAGTTGACTTTCTTGCCAGCGAACTCGGGCATCGTGTACGACATTTATCGCACGTATTCCCTTGAAGTTGCGGCTGAGTCAGTCATACTGTCTTCTAAGTCTGTGTTTGTAGGCTCTGAACTTTCTTCTTCTCCTATTTCTGGCAATTTAATTGTTGCCGGTATTGTAAGATCGTGTAAATCTTCTTCTTTAATTTCCTATTCAGAGTCCTCTTCTTTATTATCTTCTTTATTACATTTTAAAGCTTGCGTTAAATGTATTCTAGTTAATCTATCTTTATTTATATTTAGTAATGGGCGTGCTTCATTAAAGCATTCCACCAATATTTGTGCATGCCTATTGAAAGTACTTTGTTGTATTTCTCTATTTTGTCTTACGCATTTTATCAAAGGCTATTTTTATATGTTCTAGCTGATTTTTTATACTTTGCCAGTCCATATAGACTTATCTGTGTAGTAGACCTTTGTAAATTGTTAGTTCATATATATTGTACATATATTTAACTTTTAATATTTTTCAAAATATTTATTCATTTTCAATTCTTAACATTTTTCAAATGGCTTACCCTATTTATCATATATAGATTTAATTTCTTAATATTTTCAATGTATTTTGTTTTTTTTATACCCTTGGACCATTGAAAATGGTCAAAAAAGGGTATACTAACTTTGTGCAAATGTATGTAACAGGCAGAAGGAGGCGTCGGAGACCCCATAAAGTATATATATTCTTGCTCAGGATCAATAGCCGAGTCGATTGAGCCATGTCCGTCTGTCTGTCCGTCTGTCTGTCTGTCTGGATGAACGCGCCGATCTCAGCTATTACAAAAGCTACGGACACCAAATTTAGCATGAAGATTCCTGTATACCATACGCAGATCAAGTTTATTTTCAATTTGGAATAACACGCCTACCGCCCCCGCAAACCGCCAATTTTGGTTTACATTGCTATTTACATTCGAAGAACTCATTTCTTAACGTTCTGCTTTAGCATATATATAGATAAATAATATATGAACTTATCCTCCAAATTGCAATCCGATCAGACAATAAACACTGAAGTTATTAGATAAACCATTTCGACACTTCGACCAGCAAAGAACTTGTCGATGACGTCAGAACTAAATTCCTTCTGCATGAAAGAAAAGGACAACGATGCGAGCGCGAAGCGCGAGCTGTTTCTCGACTCTTCTTTTCCATGCACATGTCAATTACCGAAAATACATGTGCATAAATATATGCTAACACTCAACCAATAGGTGGCGTAGATATGAATATGAAGAAAGCAAAGAAGTTGTCGATGACGTCAGAACTAAATTACTTGTGCATGAAAGAAAAGGATAAACGATGCGAGCGCGAAGTGCGAGCTGTTTCTCGACTCTTCTTTTTCATGCACATGTCAATTACCCAAAATACATGTGCATAAATGCAAACACTTATACATACTTAATTTGTGTTCACACATACATATGTAAAATTATATACAACCAATAGCGTGGTTGATCGGCATGCATGAATGCAGGTATTTACTAGATTTCTAATATAGACATATTATTATTATTATTTAATAATTTATATATTGACTTTTTATTAAATAAATATGAATTTAGATTTCACGATATATTATGAGCTATCATATCGATAGCTTTTAATATATATTAAACATATCGATATATATTTCATATGTTTTGCATATAAATTATATTAATATGTGTAAATTATATTATAACCCCACGTCTATTAAAACTATGTTTGAAAAAAATGTACTAACATTTCTTCTACTTTGTTTTTTTAATATATGTATATTTTGTATGTATATTAGATTCTATAGATCATTATTATAAATTTAAGGTTTCGCGCACTTTTTAATTGCGGCGATAAATTATTGGCAACGTATCAAAATTGTTGCAAGGTGGCAGCGCGCTTCAGTGTTATGTTAATTTGTAGTTTGCGATTGGCGTGTTCGGTGTCGTCGTCGATTGTCGATTATCATTTGTATTTTCGATATTAAATATAAAATAATGTATAATTAATTCGCGTGTTCGTGATACATTTAACATTTAATGCAAATTAATATAAGTCGAGTATATAATAAGTAAATCCTCGTGTGTGATTGTTATGCGTTAACGGAACATTTTTTATGCGTGTGAATGATTGCGCCCTGCCCGGAACGTGGCGCGCAATTTTAGAAAAGTGCGGTACACAGCGTAACGTATTTTTGTGCATGCATACATATATGTGTATAGACTCTTCTGAAGTGTGTGTGATTGTACGTGAACATCGGTATCGGTTTGTTTCCGCGATTCAAATTGGAATTTTCGCTGGAATTTCTTGCAGGTTTAATTTATTATTTCTTTGATTTATATTTATTCTTTTTTCCACATTTTGTTTATTTTTATTTTCCTTATTAAATTTTATTATTATTTGTTCTTTCATTAGATATTTATTTTCATTTATAATATAATTATTTTAAATAATATACATATATTTATTTAAATATATGAACATAATTATAATATATATATATCTATTTAAATATATGAATATATTTATATATATAAATAAATATACTAACTTTATTTTATATATATAACTATATATTAATTTTTTATAAATATATATTCAAATTAAATTAATTTATAAGAATTTTATTTTTAACATACCTATATATTATTTTAAAACTTATATATTAGAAGATGCCTAGACTTAAGAGAAAGTCAGCTTGCAATAGGAGTCAAACACAGCGAAAAAGAAATCGTTTGAATAGGTCAGATATAGACTTTTCTGAGCAGGAACGCGTAAATAATCTAGAGGCACATAGAGAACGTAGGAAAAATTTCGAATTTAGGGAAGCTGAAAGGGTTAGAGATAGTCAACAGCATCGAGTCCGCAGAAGTAATAGAACATTTAGGGCCGTTGAGCAATTACCGGACACAATTCGTCACACTACTCTTCGGGCTTCTTCGCCAATCAGATTACAAGAACAACTTGCGGACACTTCGCGTCGTTCGAGGCGCAGGCGAGATGCTGACCTTCGATCTCAGGAAAGAGAGCAGGATGCAGTTCGTCGCCGTATACGTCGCAGTGATTCTGCAATTAAAACAGACGAACAACTTGCCAACACTTCGCGTCGTTCGAGTCGCAGGCAAGATGCTGAGTTTCGATCTCAGGAAAGAGAGCAGGATGCAGTTCGTCGCCGTGTACGTCGCAGTGATTCTGCAATTAAAACAGACGAACAACTTGCCAACACTTCGCGTCGTTCGAGTCGCAGGCAAGATGCTGAGTTTCGATCTCAGGAAAGAGAGCAGGATGCAGTTCGTCGCCGTGTACGTCGCAGTGTTTCTGCAATTAAAACAGACGAACGACTTGCCAACACTTCGCGTCGTTCGAGTCGCAGGCAAGATGCTGAGTTTCGATCTCAGGAAAGAGAGCAGGATGCAGTTCGTCACCGTGTTCGACGAACTGATCATTCAACTAGAAATGTTGAACAACTTGCCAATACTTTGCGTCAATCGCAGGCAATGTCCACAATTCAGGTCCAACGAAAGCGGACGAGATGATGTTAGAAGGGCGATTCAGCGACAAAATCAGGAGACGCGAATTTTAGAAAGGGCAATAGATAGAAGTCAAAGGTCTCAGGTTAGAAACAATCCTATTCGTAGGATTGTTGAGCAGGCACGCAATACTAGTGCACGCCGCAGTGCTCGAATTCGAGCTCAACGTGAGGCCTTTGAAGCCCATCGGAATATGTCGCAAAGAGTGAGTCTATATAGGAGTATTTGCACCAATAGGATAGCAGAGAATAGGAGAAACGCGTCCCGCAATAGAGTGGACCGTGCGAATACCCTTCCAGATGATAGGATATCGCAGGTTAAAACTAGTTTAGATTGCCTAATAGCCAATTTTAATAAGACAGTCAAGCAGGGACCCGATCAGGTTTGCATATGTTGTAAAGGTTTGTGGTTTCCACATCAAGTGGACAAAATTTCGCGTGAGGTCATAGAGGAAAAGTGTAGTGAGGCAGATAGTGTTGATATTTTGTATCTTTCCTCTATGTTTCCATCCCATAATAATAGGTTTAGCTTTTGCAAAACCTGCAGGCGCAGTATTAAGTCAGGGAAAAAACCAAAGGCTTCTATTACAAAAGGCCTAAATTTTCCGGAGCTTCCGGAATGCCTGAAAGGCTTGACGCCTCTAGAAGAAAGGCTGATTTCTCCCCGTCTTCCTTTTATGATCATAAAGTCTCTTGGATATGGACGTTAAAGTGCCATTAAAGGAGCAGTGATCAATGTGCCAATTCCAGTTGCAAATGTTGTAACTTCCCTTCCCAGGGCATTTAATGAAGCCGAAGTAGTTCAGATTCATCTTAAGCGTAGGATGATTTCATAACCATGATTTCATGGCTGAAACCATAAGGCCCTCAAAGATGGTTGATGCAATTCGGTATTTAGTGAACACAGAACTTTATAAGAAGCACCAGGTTACTATCAATGAGCAGTGGTTGTCTTCTTACTCAGCTGAGACTGTACCATTTGTTGCGTCAGCAGAAGACAGGGACATTGTGTGTCAAATGTTAGAAAAGGCAGCACAACCTAATGAGCATAGAGTAGTAGAAGAAGAGGTAGAGTTGAATCCAGGAGGTCAAGAAACCTTCATGGAAAATGTGCCTGTTGAAAACATAGATATTCCTCGAATTGCTATAGCACCAGGAGAGGGTCAGCGACCTCTTGACATGATAACCGATTGTGATTCAGAGGAGCTGGCTTTTCCCACAATATTTGCAGGCATTAAAAGGAAATGTCAGGAAAGTTTTACAACTATAGTTAGATCAGAGCTTAGGAATTTTGATAGAAGAGGTTGTAGAACTGATAAATTATTTCATAACTTCAAAAAGTTAGAAATGATTAGCATTAGGAATAGCACATCAATTTGCTTACGTAAGCACTCTGCCACTCAAGGCATTTCGGCTGCTGATGTGCGTAATGATGAAACTTTAAATAGGTTAAAACTTCATGATGATGGCTATAGGCTTTTAAAAGGTATTCGCACGTCTCCTGCTCATTGGGAGGACGAGAAAAAGAAAGTGATGGCTATGATTAGGCAGGTAGGGCTTCCAACTTTTTTTATAACATTTTCCGCAGCGGAAACTAGGTGCCCGGAGCTTTTAGTCTTGCTATGTAAAAATGTAGACAAGCTAGAAGTATCCGAAGAAGAAGCGTTAAATTTGGGGTTTAATGAGAAAGCTCGTCTCATTAGAGCAGACCCAGTGACCTGTGCCAGATATTTCGATTTTCGATATAGACAGGTTTTAAAACTGATGAAAAAGGAAGGCGGTGTCTTTGGTTGTCACCAGGTCATCAAGTTTTATTGGCGAGTGGAGTTTCAGCAAAGCGGCTCTCCACATATACATGGCATGTTCTGGCTGAAAGACGCCCCAAAGTTCGACCTAAAGAATGAGTCCACATTTATGCCTGTGAAGTCCTTTATTGATCAGTTTATTACTGCTGATTCTAGTTGCCCGGACGTTGCTCCATATTTGGAGTATCAACTCCATAGTCACGGGCACTCTTGCTGGCGAGAAATTAGGTCAAAACAAATTTGTAGATTTGGTATCCCATACCCTCCCATGCCTCAAACAGAAATTCTTCTCCCTTTAGAAGAAAATGCTCCAAATTTGGCCGAGCATCGTAGGAATTTCGAAAAAATTCAAAGTCTGCTCGACTTTCCATTTGATCTTGAAAGCGTAGAAAATTTTAACGATTTTAACAACTTTTTGTCCCACGATCAACTTAACCTTAGTTATGAGGGCTACATTAATGCTGTAAGATCAAGTATAAAGAAACCAAAAGTTTTTTTGAAGCGATCTTTTTCAGCAATCAAGCTTAACGCTTATAACAAGCACCTCCTTTTGTTGCAGCGAGCAAATATGGATATTCAGTTTATTTTAGACCCCTATGCTTGCTGCAGCTACGTCGTTAATTATATTAACAAGTCTCAGAGAGGTATCTCAATGTTGATGCGTGAGGCAATCAATGAGATTAAAGACAATAACAATGTAACTATTAAGCAAAAGTTACAACATTTAGGTAACAAATTTATATTTGGCACTGAGATATCCGCTCAGGAAGCCGTCTACTGCTGTTTAGGTATGCATTTGTCCGCCAGCAGTAGTGCCAGTGTGTATATTAATACACACGTTCCAGAAAAACGGGTCAGAATGCTGAAATCTAGACAGCAACTTCAAAATCTGCCCAAAGACTCTAGGGAAATTTTTTACTTAGGACTTCTAGATCATTATATTCAGCGCCCAGACGCTTTAGAGAGCTTATGCCTAGCCGATTTTGCAGCTTTTTATAGCTACAGCAAATCAGAACGAGGAGCTCGCCAAGAAAATGCAGATGACTTTGACGATGATGTGCCTAGGGCTTCTGAATCAATAGTTTACGCTCTTCGCGATAATAGTGGCTTCATCAGAAAGAGGACCACTGCGTGCATAATTAGGTATAGGAGATTTAATGTCAATACAGAAACAAGTGACTATTTTAGAGAGCTAAAAATGCTTTACTCCCCATGGCGAGATGAGCATTTGGATTTAGTCACACATGACTGTGAATTGTTCTGTAGGGAAAATTCGGAGTTAGTAGAGAACAATCGCAGAAAATATAATTTACTAGATGATAGGGAACTAGAAGATGCTCTGAGCCACTTAACAGAGGAAGCAGAAAATGAGAATAATCAAGTAGGAGAACAGGAAGTGGTAGATGATGGGTTCACAGTTTTAGGATTGCCTGAAATAGAAATAGCACTCGCTCTGTCGACGTTAAGCTGTGCTCGCTCTGTCGATGTTAAGCTGTTCAGGATGAACTAAGGGATTCATTCTAGAGATAGTATTTAGTAAAATGTGAGAAGAGAAAATTAAATCAAGCATTCTACCACTACAATTAGGAACAGTGTTTTTTTGATAAAGAGATAGCTCCGAGAGGCCATTTAAAAAAGAGTTAAATAAAGAGGGCACCAATATATCGGATTGAGATGACCAAGTAACTTCTGGTAAGTTGAAATCACCAAAAACTAGCAGATAATCTCTATCAGATAGTTTGGAGGCAACAGATTGGATATATGAAAGATGGTCCAGGTAGACAGATATATCAGATGAGGGAGGAATATACGAACAGGTAATGTAAATTTAAATTTGACACATCGTCATTTTAATACATAAAAATTCTAAGGAAGAACAATGGTCTAATGGAACAAGTTCGGAAGGAAGATCAGATTTTACAGCTATAAGATCACCACCTCCAATTCGTGATAAACGGTCACATCTGAAGGAAGTGTACTTATTAGGATAAATTGAGCCGTTTTTTACATCAGGTTTTAACCAGGCTTCGGTAAATATAAGAATTTGATGATCGAACGATACACCATTCCAGACCAAATTAGAGAGCTTAGAATTTAGGCCTCTAACGTTTTCATAAGCAAAGTAAAGATGGGATATCTCTACTGATTTTTTGATGTTCCACTAGAAGAAGAAGAGGCGCGAGAAGTTGAAGGAAGCGGTACCGCAGTTAGATTTTTTTGTTTTGGAGAATACTCCTTTACAATTAAGTCAGGCGGCCAGAAGGTTCGGCTGCAAACAGATTGAAAATTGTCTCATCCTAACGGATGAGATATCTCGCGTGTAGTTAAATTTAAACTTTTCTACAACAATGTTCGGTACAGAGATTTTTGATTGAATAAATGATTGTACATCTTCAATCGAAGTATCGGGTGCAAGGCGTGAAACGAAAACCTGTTTCTTGGGCTTAACCGCGACAAGCGATTTAACGTTTGAAACAACAGTTTGAGTATTGACGGCAGTGTTATCGAAAGAATTTTTAAGATCAAAATTGATGGATCGCAAATAACAGCTAGGGCGGCTAAGTAAGCAATAACTGGAGATGTTATACCTGAAGGAGTTGCCGGTGGAAGTGTGGAAGGCTTATCAGAACATTCGAAACTAGTAAATTGAATTTACATATCCGTAAATTCAGATTGGAGATTTGAAAATGCTGCATGCAGCTTTTCAAATTTCAATTTTGACTCCCTAAGCATTTTACTCAATGTTAGTTCTTTCACTCGACAAACTTTGCATGTCCATATCAGGCCAGATTCATTGTTATTGAGGGAATCTTTAATTCGTGCTGTAAAGCCGATGCTTTTTATGTGATAGAATTTATCACACAACCAGCAGCAAACAAAGTCCGGCTTTGAATCGGCCTTGCATTTGCACGAAGTTGCGGAGCACACTAGAATTTTTATTGCAACTAATATGCTTTGAAAATAGGGTAGGGAACACCAAAAAATAAACAAAATGTTAAAGCGAATTGCGAAAGATAAGTTCAAATAGGAAAAAGTTAAAAAAGAGCAAGAAAGCAAAGCATGATTATGCTCGTTTGCCAATTTTTCGATTTCTGCGATACAGAAAACATTTCTGAAAGCTCTGCAACCGATTTTCTTAATTGGTGGTTGTAGTAAATAAATTGATTTACTTGAAATGTTAACTTTTTTCCTGGCATTTTAAAAAATTGAGATCGTCACTTTAAACATGCGCTTGTAGCAAAACTGCACAATCAAATTAAAAGGAATGCAAAAAAAGCATTGCAACTCGCGTTGTCATAAGCATAGATAAATACAGTTTTAGCCGAAATCGAGAGCGAAACAGCGGAGGAAAACAGAATGTGTAAAGAGTTTCTTGACAGTGTCAAAAATGTGTAAAGAGACATATTGTTGTTTTTTTCATTGAATATTAAATGCTTTGTTAATGTTTATGTTGGTATCATAAATATATATAGTAGAATTGGATTACATTAAAAAAATACAATAAATAGATCAGAAGCCAATAAATTCTTAACGGAAAGTACAAAAAAAAAAATTTTTTTTCAGTGTGTAAAGTGTTTCCTTGACATACTGTATGTGCGTTCACAAATAAAGTATGCATGAAAGTTAGAATATTTGCACGTGTATTTTCGATAATAGACATGTGCATAAAAAAGAAGAAACTACAATAGAAACAGCTCGCGCTTTGCGCTCGCATCGTTTATCTTTTTCTTTCCTGCACAAGTAATATATTGTAGTTACGACGTCCTCAACACTTGTTTACAGGTCGGAGGGTCGAAATGGTTTATCTAATAATTTCAGCGTTTGCTGTCCGTTCGGGTTGAAATTTGGAGGATAAGTTCATATAGTATTTATCTATATAAATAAATGCAGAGCGTTAAGATTTTTTTTTTATTTATTTATTTAGTTTATAGTCGAACTATGATCAGTCGACTTTTTTAAAAGTAAAGAAACAATTAAAATTAGATTTAAATTATTTAATTTAAATTTTAAACTAGAGGTAATTTTAAATTAAGGGTGAAACCTTAAATGTAAAAAAAAAGAAAAAATTAAAAATTGTGCAAATGTGCAAACTGGGATAAAGAAAAGCCGATCCAACATTTGTTGCAGAGGATTGGGGAAAACCCAGAAAAACCCAATCAGATCAGGAGAGTTAGTGTTAGTAACCAAATGTAAGTAAAATTATGAGTAGAGTGTTAAAGCATGCAGTAAGTACTACTGAAAGTACTACTATGAATACAAAGAAGACAATTATGTGTTTGACTAAATTCTAGATAAGTGGGCGAGGAGTTGTAATTTTAAACTAGATATCAAGTTGTTATTGTTAGCTACAATTAAGTATAGTTTATTATAGTCCGAACATAATACCCTGAATGGCTCATGCAGGGCATAGTTCGAGCTACAATTGGGAAGTTTTAGAGGAAGGTAATTACGGGTGATTCTACCAGGGACAGAAAAGTGTAGTCTACTAAGTAAGTCGCTACTATCTATGTCACCTTGGATAAGGTTGTTAATAAATATAACACCAAGCATGGTTCTACGATTGGCTAGAGAAGGCAGATTAAGTAACAAAAGTCTACTAGGATAGGAAGGAAGTCTTGAATTTACATTCCAGTTAAGGCCTCGCAAGGCAAACATTAAGAAGTTTTTCTGTACAGATTCTATGAACTCTATGAACTGTGTACTGAGGGTTCCAGACACATGATCCGTACTCGAGAATTGGACGAACAAGCGAAGTGAAGAGAGTCTTAGTTAAGTAAGGATCGTCAAACTCCTTAGACCATCTCTTAATAAAGCCGAGTACACCCATAGCTTTATTAACCATTGATGATATATGTTCAGAAAACTTGAGTTTTCGGTCCAAACGGACACCTAGATCATCAACCAGGGAAATTCTTTCCAAGGTACAACCATAAAGAGAGTATGATACGTACTTTGGGCAGGCACGTGAGAATGTCATCAGCTTGCATTTTGAGCTGTTCAGATAAAGAAGATTTGCACGACACCAAGAAAAGAAACAATCTAGGTCAGATTGAAGGCGAGAATGACAGGAGTCGTCTCTAAATTGAAAACAGAGCTTGACATCATCCGCGTACATGAGAGTACGTGAGTTAAGTATGACCGTTGGGAGGTCATTGATGAAAAGTGTAAAAAGCAGGGGACCTAAGTGGCTTCCCTGAGGAACACCAGATGTGGCATGAACGGGATAGGAACGAGTATTTTTAAAGAGGACTCGTTGGGTTCTGTCATAGCTCACAATCCAACTAAGAAGTTTTGGTGAGAAACCGAGAAGATTTAGTTTATGTGCAAGAAGGGAATGGTTGACTGAGTCAAATGCCTTACTGAAATCAGTATAAATGACATCAGTTTGAAGATTTTCCTGAAATCCTTTTTACCACAAAGGATGTCAGCTCAAGCAGATTTGTCGTGGTAGAACGACGCTTCACAAATCCGTGTTGAAAAGGGGATATAACGGATCTACTAAAATGCTGCAAGTGAGGAGTAATAACATTCTCGAAGAATTTCGGTATAGCCGACAATTTAGAGATACCTCTATAATTGCTTGCATCAGACTTGCTGCCCTTTTTATGTAAAGGGATGATAAAGGATTCCTTCCATATGGATGGAAACGAGGCAGTTACTAAGGACAGCGAAAATAGTTTGAGCAATGGCTTACATAAGGAGTTGGCACAGTATCGAAGTACACAGGCGGGGATACCATCGGGACCTGGTGAGAAGACTGGTTTAACCAATCGAAGATCCCTAATAAGTGAACTTTCACTCAGTAAAGGTGTGAAGATGCCATTCGAGCTTGGTACGCTATATGGATAGGAGTGAATGTTTGGCGTAGAGGAAGAATAAGTTGTTTGAAAAAACTTGGCAAACATATCGGCAATGGCCTGATCTGTGTTCGCCTCAGCGTTATCGAACATAATTTTAGAAGGAAAGCCCGCTGACCTACGCTTCATGTTAACAAAACTATAAAACTGTTTAGGATTCTGAAAGAAGTGAATCCTACATCTGGTCAAATAGTTTTTATAACACTTCGCGTTAAGAACGGTAAAATTTGCCCGAGCAGTTAGGTAGCGGGAAAAGACAAGCGGTGAGTTTTTCAGCTTGTATTTCTTAAATAAGCTACTCTTTAAGTTTTTTAAGCGAGACAACTCTTTTGTAAACCAAGGAGGCCTACTTGAGCTTGTCGGATAGAAAAACGGAACACAGATATCAAAAGCAGAGTTAAGGGTTTTATAAAATATATTGATAGCCACTGACATATCAATTGATAGATAAAAGTCAGACCAACCACAATATGAAATTAAATAATTTAAGTATTCAAAGTCAGCTTTCTTAAAGCAGCGCACGCGATTGCACGGCTTTACACTTTTATCCACAAAGCTAATACCCAAGTCGAGATTCACTTCGAAAGTGGGATGATGACGATCTTCAGGTAGGGAAAGAGGTTGTGCCCTGTCTAAAATCACCCTGGAAGGATCTGAGACGAAACATAGATCAAGCGATCTGTTTAAAGTGTTTTTGACATGATTAACCTGCGACAAAGACATGTCAAACAAACCGTCAAACAGATCATGTTGCCGGGAGGGCAGAAGGAAGTTTCCCTCGGCAATGGATGTCCAATTACATTCCGGGATATTAAAGTCACCCAGGACTTTGAAATGATCTCTGTCTGATAACAGATTAAAAATAGTCTTAATTGCAGACAAATGTTGCGAGTAGACTGATAATTCCGATGACGGCGGAATATAGGAGCAGGTTATATACAAGAAAAAACCGGGGAAGTGTAGTTTTACACAGATTAATTCAATGTCGAATCCGAAACTCCGGCTGTAAGAGGTCCGACATAATGGAGGAGTCTACTGCAATCAGTACTCCACCACCCCGTCGGTCAGGTCGATCAAGCCTATAAGTTGTATACCTATCTGGAAAGACTTCAGAGCTTAGAATCTCTGGTTTTAACCAGGTTTCGGTAAAGGCAATAATTTGGGAAATAAAGGCAAGACTATGAAGATAAAGACTAGAGATTTTACTACAGAGGCCTCTAACATTTTGATAGGAAAGAATTAAGGAAGAAAGAATATTTGTGTGTCCCCTAGCATTTTCAAAGAAGAGAACTTCAGTTTTTTGAGGACTTTGCACTTGTTGTAGGTCCACTTGGCGATGTAACGGCCAATGTGGGAAGAGTGACGGTCGTTCGGCTTTTTTGTTTTGGATTGAACTCCTTAACAATAAGGTCGGGCGGCCAGAAAGAAGCTGCGCAAACGTCTTTAAACTTTTCTGCAGGGAGAATAATTTTGAAAGAAGAAATGTCGCGCTTTAATTTGAAGTTGAATTTTTTAACTATCAAATCATTTACAGGCATCCTTTCGAGAATGTACGATTGTACATCTTCTATGGTTGTGTCTGGAGCCAAGCGAGAGATAAACACCAAATTTTTGGGTTTAATCGCAATCAGAGGTTTTATACTCGGTGTCTGACTAGCAGGCATGATTGCGGGAACATTACCCGTTACGTTGTTATCATTGCCCGTAATGGGAGTAGGCACAAGAGGGGCAGCAAGAGGTTTCGGTGCGGTAACATTGCTGCTAGTTTTTTTTTTTTGTGCAACTAGTAGAGCAAGACGGTATAGGGGAAATTAGACTTAGAAGATCAGAAGAAGAAGCCTTGGAAGAAGGTAGATTGGTGGTCTTAGATTCGTAGTAACTGAATCTAAAGGAATATTAAGAGGAGCAGGTGGCTTACTAAGAGCCGTAAAGGCGTTGAATTGGGTCTCCATCTCCAAAAATTCAGATTGGAGATTAGAGAAAGCTGTGCGTATCCGATAAAACCCGAGTTTGGTTTTATTGTGGATTTTCCGTAGATCGGATTCATCCACACGGCACGCTTCGCACGACCAATTAAGGCCTACATTGGCGTTGACGGCATCTCTAACCCGCACAGTTAGGCCACAGCATTTTAAGTGACTAAAATTGTCACAGAGCCAGCATCCAATGTAGTCCGCATTAGCATCTGAAGAGCATTTGCAACTTGCTGCAGAGCACGAAACCATGTTAATAAAATAGATATGCCTTCGAATAGTAGGGGACAACGAAGAGAGCAATAGAATATTAAGACAAATTTCTTGAGAGAGCAAGAAACAGTTACAGCGCCGAAAACAGGCAAGCAAGCGAGAACGAAAATAAAAAAACCAATATAGCGAGCACTCGAGGTAAACAAAACAACAGCAGCTGTTACGTCTACAACAAAAGCACTACACAACTTACTCAGAGAGCGAAATTTACTTTCGTGAGCGGGAGAGCAGGAAAGTGTAAGAATATTAGTAAAAACAAAAACAAAAAAAACTTGGCGCCAAGACGCGCAAGTGAAAAGAATTAAAATTTTTGTAAGCGAATTCACTAATAAGGCAGGATTAGTATGCTACTTTAAGCTTTTACTCACAGGGTTAGCACTAGTAAGATACAGCAGTATTAATGAAAGCACATAAGCAGATCAATTAAACAGAATTATTAAGAAACACAGGGAGCAAAAGCGAAACACGTCCAACCACCACGAGTAAGTATCGAGTATGAGTGATGAGTACTTCGAATGAAAATGAAAATTATCGGTTTTGCGGGGGCGGTCGGCGTGTTATTCCAAATTAAAAACAAGAGCAACAGTCGAGTTGCACACGACAGTAGGATACCCTTGGACGTATGTTGCCATAAAAAGTATTTAATTGTATAATACTAATTGCAAGCTATAAATTAATAATAATACTGGAGTGCGCTGCCACCTTGCTTCAATTTCGATATTTTGCCAATAATTTATCGCCGCAATTCCCTAAAGCGGTGTGAGCAGTAGATATCGGTATTTCTTTATAAATTTTAAATTGGTTAATATCGATAACAAGGTCCAAGGGTATAAAAATAAAAAATAATAATAATTATCAAACCAATTTTCCATTCAATGGTTATACTTAACTATTAGATAATTAAATTTAAATTATTAAGATATGCCTACATACATATTTACATATATCCTGTCATTTAGATTTCTTAATTTCTAACCTATTCCAAACATTACAAACTCATGCCTGAATACTAACAGATATCCCATTGTGATGGCTATGCAAAACCTCAAAAGTCCTAGCACTAATCTTTTCATTATCTAGTATATTTGAAAACGCCCAATCAATATGTGTATCCATATTGGTAGTGGACGTTTTCAAATCTAACAAACTCCTTAATCCTTTGCTAATCAAAAAATTATAAATACTCTTACACCTGTTAAAGGTTTTGAGGCACAAATTAAAATCTCCTAAAACTAGCAAGCTATCCCCTAAATCACCTAAACGAGAAAATTGCTGAATTATCTCCTCAAATTCTATTTTAAATGTGGACAGAGGAAAGTCTGGACTTTTATATAATATAAGAAAACTTATGGCATCAAACCTAAATATGCCGAACTCAAAAACTACTGAGCCAAAAGTTTTTCTACTGCTAAAGGTATGGGAAACTCTATCTACTAGCTCGTTCTTTACATAAATTATGATGCCTGTTAAAGGCCTAATTGATTCAAGTTGAACCACAATAGTGAACCCAGGTATTTCTACAGTTTCATTGCTTATGGAAGTTTCCACGAAACATAATATTGATGACTGAAGCATCAGCTTGTCCGATCGAATATCTTCAAGATGGGAATTCAAGCTCTGAGTATTATGGAAGAAAATGTTAAGGGCAGAACTGTTAATTAAATAATCGTAATGAGTACACAGTAGTTTTTCAGTCCGCAATTTCTTCAATTGGGCTTTCACTTTATCATTATTTTGGGGAGACTTAGGAGGAACAAAATTCCCAATAATGAATAATCCTAAAGCAGTAGTTGCTCTACTGCAAGCTACGTATAATGCAGCACGCTGCATTCTGGAATTAGCATGGACTACCACTTTGCCATACGTAGCTCCCTGACTCTTATGAATTTTGATGCCTTCAGCAGGCACAATTGGAAACTGCCTACGGTCAATGTTAATTTGTGCATTATTTGAATATTGAAAACTGCGAACAATTTTCTGAATAGGAGTCCATGAAGAATCTGTACGATGTGTACACTTCGAACGCGCAGATTCTTCTACAATTTCCTCTGTAAATTTCATCCATAAAATGTTGGGAGTGTTGGATGTATTGAAATCTATTTGCATCAACACACCTGATGCCCCGTTTACTAATCCATCCCCTGTGTCTACATTGACCGTCATCATGTACTTGGCAGTATTTTTTAGGAGAAGAGACGTACAGAGTCCCTGTGTAGCGGAAGTTTTAAAACCCTTCACTTCTTCTAATATTCTTTGTTTCCTAGCTGGTTCCAAATGGCCCGCCTTAATAAAATCTTCAGCAGTAGAGAAAAATTGCTCAGTAGCAATTGAGTTAAGTTTCGTTACATTAAATAAATCAACCTCATTATTATTACTAAACAGATGAATTGCATCATCGGGCACTGCCGATGGTTCGCATATTCTAGATTGGAAAAGGACAATATCATCGGCTGTCATACAACCCGATGCCATATTATTTAAGGCAGAAGCGAAAAGCTGATCGTCACGTTGACGCATTATCTCTGTGAGCTCAAAATACAAAAAAAGGTCCCAGAGATACGTACCAAATATTTCATGGTAAGGGTCAGTGGTATTTGAATCGAAAATCCAACTACCTCCTACGGGCTGTAACTGTCTAAGATCACCGAATACGATGATAGAAACACCACCAAAAGGAGAAGTATTTTTGAAAATTTGCTTCAAACGAGAATCTAAATAAGAAAACATTAGAGAGCTAACCATTGATATTTCATCAATAATAATTAATTTAAGATCGATTAACCTTGAATGAAGGCTATTAACTAAATAATGGCTTAAGGCCCTTAGAGGTGCTGAGCGAGATTGATTAACAGGAAGTGAAAACATGGAATGCAGTGTCGAACCACTAATTCCGAATGCTGCTTTTCCTGTTGGTGCACATAAGAGGATTGTAACAGATGTCGGATCAGCTCCTGGTATACTGTTATACATTACGGATAATGACTGAAAAATTGCTGATATAAGTCGACTCTTTCCGACTCCGGCGCCGCCTCCAACAAATTCATAAAAGACTGTATTGATTTTGGCATTATGCAAAGAATGTGTAAAATATAGCTTCTGCTTTAAATTAAGAGATCTAACTATATTAGCTAAGCTTTCCTGAGAAACTAAGGCTGGAAGCTTGATAAAACGGACATTACTATCTTCATCATTCATATCAATATTTCCATCCACATTTAAAACATTTAGATGTGGATCTATTTCAGGCAATCCTAAAACTGTGAACCCATCATCTACCACTTCCTGTTCTCCTACTTGATTATTCTCATTTTCTGCTTCCTCTGTTAAGTGGCTCAGAGCATCTTCTAGTTCCCTATCATCTAGTAAATTATATTTTCTGCGATTGTTCTCTACTAACTCCGAATTTTCCCTACAGAACAATTCACAGTCATGTGTGACTAAATCCAAATGCTCATCTCGCCATGGGGCGTAAAGCATTTTTAGCTCTCTGAAATAGTCACTTGTTTCTGTATTGACATTAAATCTCCTATACCTAATTATGCACGCAGTGGTCCTCTTTCTGATGAAGCCACTATTATCGCGAAGAGCGTAAACTATTGATTCAGAAGCCCTAGGCACATCATCGTCAAAGTCATCTGCATTTTCTTGGCGAGCTCCTCGTTCTGATTTGCTGTAGCTATAAAAAGCTGCAAAATCGGCTAGGCATAAGCTCTCTAAAGCGTCTGGGCGCTGAATATAATGATCTAGAAGTCCTAAGTAAAAAATTTCCCTAGAGTCTTCGGGCAGATTTTGAAGTTGCTGTCTAGATTTCAGCATTCTGACCCGTTTTTTCTGGAACGTGTGTATTAATATACACACTGGCACTACTGCTGGCGGACAAATGCATACCTAAACAGCAGTAGACGGCTTCCTGAGCGGATATCTCAGTGCCAAATATAAATTTGTTACCTAAATGTTGTAACTTTTGCTTAATAGTTACATTGTTATTGTCTTTAATCTCATTGATTGCCTCACGCATCAACATTGAGATACCTCTCTGAGACTTGTTAATATAATTAACGACGTAGCTGCAGCAAGCATAGGGGTCTAAAATAAACTGAATATCCATATTTGCTTGCTGCAACAAAAGGAGGTGCTTGTTATAAGCGTTAAGCTTGATTGCTGCAAAAGATCGCTTCAAAAAAACTTTTGGTTTCTTTATACTTGATCTTACAGAATTAATGTAGCCCTCATAACTAAGGTTAAGTTGATCGTGGGACAAAAATTTGTTAAAATCGTTAAAATTTTCTACGCTTTCACGATCAAATGGGAAGTCGAGCAGACTTTGAATTTTTTCGAAATTCCTACGATGCTCGGCCAAATTTGGAGCATTTTCTTCTAAAGGGAGAAGAATTTCTGTTTGAGGCATGGGAGGGTATGGGATACCAAATCTACAAATTTGTTTTGACCTAATTTCTCGCCTGCAAGAGTGCCCGTGACTATGGAGTTGATACTCCAAATATGGAGCAACGTCCGGGCAACTAGAATCAGCAGTAATAAACTGGTGACAATCAAAGACACCGCCTTCCTTTTTCATCAGTTTTAAAACCTGTCTATATCGAAAATCGAAATATCTGGCACAGGTCACTGGGTCTGCTCTAATGAGACTAGCTTTCTCATTAAACCCCAAATTTAACGCTTCTTCTTCGGATACTTCTAGCTTGTCTACATTTTTACATAGCAAGACTAAAAGCTCCGGCCACCTAGTTTCCGCTGCGGAAAATGTTATAAAAAAAGTTGGAAGCCCTACCTGCCTAATCATAGCCATCACATTCTTTTTCTCGTCCTCCCAATGAGCAGGAGACGTGCGAATACCTTTTAAATGCCTATAGCCATCATCATGAAGTATTAACCTATTTAAAGTTTCATCATTACGCACATCAGCAGCCGAAATGCCTTGAGTGGCAGAGTGCTTACGTAAGCAAATTGATGTGCTATTCCTAATGCTAATCATTTCTAACTTTTTGAAGTTTTGAAATAATTTATCAGTTCTACAACCTCTTCTATCAAAATTCCTAAGCTCTGATCTAACTATAGTTGTAAAACTTTCCTGACATTTCCTTTTAATGCCTGCTAATATTGTGGGAAAAGCCAGCTCCTCTGAATCACAATCGGTTATCATGTCAAGAGGTCGCTGGCCCTCTCCTGGTGCTATAGCAATTCGAGGAATATCTATGTTTTCAACAGGGACATTTTCCATGAAGGTTTCTTGACCTCCTGGATTCAACTCTACCTCTTCTTCTACTACTCTATGCTCATTAGGTTGTGCTGCCTTTTCTAACATTTGACACACAATGTCTCTGTCGTCTGCTGACGCAACAAATGGTACAGTCTCAGCTGAGTAAGAAGACAACCACTGCTCATTGATAGTAACCTGGTGCTTCTTATAAAGTTCTGTGTTCACTAAATACCGAATTGCATCAACTATCTTTGATGGTTTCAGCCATGAAATCATGGTTATACTCCATCCTACGCTTAAGATGAATCTGAACTACTTCGGCTTCATTAAATGCCCTGGGAAGGGAAGTTACAACATTTGCAACTGGAATTGGCACATTGATCACTGCTCCTTTAATGGCACTTTGACGTCCATATCCAAGAGACTTTATGATCATAAAAGGAAGACGGGGAGAAATCAGCCTTTCTTCTAGAGGCGTCAAGCCTTTTAGGCATTCCGGAAGCTCCGGAAAATTTAGGCCATTTGTAATAGAAGCCTTTGGTTTTTTCCCTGACTTAATACTGCGGCTGCAGGTTTTGCAAAAGCTAAACCTATTATTATGGGATGGAAACATAGAGGAAAGATACAAAATATACACACAATCTGCCTCACTACACTTTTCCTCTATGACCTCAAGCGAAATTTTGTCCACTTGATGTGGAAACCACAAACCTTTGCAACATATGCAAACCTGATCGGGTCCCTGCTTGACTGTCTTATTAAAATTGACTATTAGGCAATCTAAACTAGTTTTATCCTGCGATATCCTATCATCTGGAAGGGTATTCGCACGGTCCACTCTATTGCGGGACGCGTTTCTCCTATTCTCTGCTATCCTATTGGTGCAAATACTCCTATATAGACTCACTCTTTGCGACATATTCCTATGGGCTTCAAAGGCCTCACGTTGAGCTCGAATTCGAGCACTGCGGCGTGCACTAGTATTGCGTGCCTGCTCAACAATCCTACGAATAGGATTGTTTCTAACCTGAGACCTTTGACTTCTATCTATTGCCCTTTCTAAAATTCGCGTCTCCTGATTTTGTCGCTGAATCGCCCTTCTAACAGCATCTCGTCCGCTTTCGTTGGACCTGAATTGTGGACATTGCCTGCGCCTCGATCGACGCAAAGTATTGGCAAGTTGTTCGTCTGTTTTAATTGCAGAATCACTGCGACGTACACGGCGACGAACTGCATCCTGCTCTCTTTCCTGAGATCGAAACTCAGCATCTTGCCTGCGACTCGAACGACGCGAAGTGTTGGCAAGTTGTTCGTCTGTTTTAATTGCAGAATCACTGCGACGTACACGGCGACGAACTGCATCCTGCTCTCTTTCCTGAGATCGAAACTCAGCATCTTGCCTGCGACTCGAACGACGCGAAGTGTTGGCAAGTTGTTCGTCTGTTTTAATTGCAGAATCACTGCGACGTACACGGCGACGAACTGCATCCTGCTCTCTTTCCTGAGATCGAAGGTCAGCATCTTGCCTGCGACTCGAACGACGCGAAGTGTTGGCAAGTTGTTCGTCTGTTTTAATTGCAGAATCACTGCGACGTACACGGCGACGAACTGCATCCTGCTCTCTTTCCTGAGATCGAAGGTCAGCATCTCGCCTGCGCCTCGAACGACGCGAAGTGTCAGCAAGTTGTTCTTGTAATCTGATTGGCGAAGAAGCCCGAAGAGTAGTGTGACGAATTGTGTCCGGTAATTGCTCAACGGCCCTAAATGTTCTATTACTTCTGCGGACTCGATGCTGTTGACTATCTCTAACCCTTTCAGCTTCCCTAAATTCGAAATTTAGCCTACGTTCTCTATGTGCCTCTAGATTATTTACGCGTTCCTGCTCAGAAAAGTCTATATCTGACCTATTCAAACGATTTCTTTTTCGCTGTGTTTGACTCCTATTGCAAGCTGACTTTCTCTTAAGTCTAGGCATCTTCTAATATATAACTTTTAAAATAATATATAGGTATGTTAAAAATAAAATTCTTATAAATTAATTTAATTTGAATATATATTTATCAAAAATTAATATATAGTTATATATATAAAATAAAGTTAGTATATTTATTTATATATATAAATATATTCATATATTTAAATAGATATATATATATATTATAATTATATTCATATATTTAAATAAATATATGTATATTATTTAAAATAATTATATTATAAATGAAAATAAATATCTAATGAAAGAACAAATAATAATAAAATTTAATAAGGAAAATAAAAATAAACAAAATGTGGAAAAAAGAATAAATATAAATCAAAGAAATAATAAATTAAACCTGCAAGAAATTCCAGCGAAAATTCCAATTTGAATCGCGGAAACGAACCGATACCGATGTTCACGTACAATCACACACACTTCAGAAGAGTCTATACACATATATGTATGCATGCACAAAAATACGTTACGCTGTGTACCGCACTTTTCTAAAATTGCGCGCCACGTTCCGGGCAGGGCGCAATCATTCACACGCATAAAAAATGTTCCGTTAACGCATAACAATCACACACGAGGATTTACTTATTATATACTCGACTTATATTAATTTGCATTAAATGTTAAATGTATCACGAACACGCGAATTAATTATATATTATTTTATATTTAATATCGAAAATACAAATGATAATCGACAATCGACGACGACATCGAACACGCCAATCGCAAACTACAAATTAACATAACACTGAAGCGCGCTGCCACCTTGCAACAATTTTGATACGTTGCCAATAATTTATCGCCGCAATTAAAAAGTGCGCGAAACCTTAAATTTATAATAATGATCTATAGAATCTAATATACATACAAAATATACATATATTAAAAAAACAAAGTAGAAGAAATGTTAGTAAATTTTTTTCAAACATAGTTTCAATAGACGTGGGGATATAATATAATTTACACATATTAATATAATTTATATGCAAAACATATGAAATATATATCGATATGTTTAATATATATTAAAAGCTATCGATATGATAGCTCATAATATATCGTGAAATCTAAATTAATATTTATTTAATAAAAAGTCAATATATAAATTATTAAATAATAATAATAATATGCCTATATTAGAAATCTAGTAAATACCTGCATTCATGCATGCCGATCAACCACGCTATTGGTTGTATATAATTTTACATATGTATGTGTGAACACAAATTAAGTATGTAAAAGTGTTTGCATTTATGCACATGTATTTTGGGTAATTGACATGTGCATGAAAAAGAAGAGTCGAGAAACAGCTCGCGCTTCGCGCTCGCATCGTTTATCCTTTTCTTTCATGCACAAGTAATTTAGTTCTGACGTCATCGACAACTTCTTTGCTTTCTTCATATTCATATATACGCCACCTATTGGTTGAGTGTTAGCATATATTTATGCACATGTATTTTCGGTAATTGACATATGCATGGAAAAGAAGAGTCGAGAAACAGCTCGCGCTTCGCGCTCGCATCGTTGTCCTTTTCTTTCATGCAGAAGGAATTTAGTTCTGACGTCATCGACAAGTTCTTTGCTGGTCGAAGTGTCGAAATGGTTTATCTAATAACTTCAGTGTTTATTGTCTGATCGGATTGCAATTTGGAGGATAAGTTCATATATTATTTATCTATATATATGCTAAAGCAGAACGTTTAGAAATGAGTTCTTCGAATGTAAATAGCAATGTAATCCAAAATTGGCGGTTTGCGGGGGCGGTAGGCGTGTTATTCCAAACTGAAAATAAACTTGATCTGCGTATGGTATACAGGAATCTTCATGTTGAATTTGGTGTTCCTAGCTTTTGTAATAGCTGAGATCGGGGCTTTTATCCAGACAGACGGACATGGCTCAATCGACTCGGCAAGTGAGCAAGAATATATGTATATACGAGGTGTGCTCAAAAAGTATCGCGAAAGTTTTGCTGACAGTTTTCTTCGATTGCAGTGGCGTGGTGCATTAGAAGTTCTTATCATATGGTCGTACGGTCAATAAACAGTATTATCATGAAGCAATACGAAGAAAACGTCCAGAATTGGGGAAAAATCGTTCATGCCCCTGCTCACTCATCTTTATTTGTGCGCGACTTTTTGGCCAAAAACAACACACTAATGATACCGCAGCCACCGTATTCCCCAGATCTGGCCCCCTGTGAGTTTTTCTTGGTCTCTAAACTGAAGAGGCCCATGAAAGGACGACGTTACGCTACGATTGACGAGATAACGACGGCATCAAAGGAGGAGCTCAAGGCTATACCGAAAAGTGCTTTGAGGATTGGAAAAACCGTTGGCACAAGTGTATAATACCTCATGGGGATTACTTTGAAGTTGACGGGGACAAAATAGATATTCATGAATAAACAAATAATTTTTGAAAAAACACAAAATTCACGATTTTTTTTGAACACACCTCATACTTTATGGAATTTCCGATGCTTCCTGTTACATACATTTGCACCCTTTTTTAATTACATTTAATAATCAAAATAATAATAATATATATACGAGTATATGATTTTGTAAATATTTGTATCGAAGAGGGGACCGCGTGCGACGGTTATATCGGCATATGGTGCCGATTGTGTTATATTTAACGCTTTGAATTTATTGAGAACCAACAGTGAGTAGAACTTCTGGGCTGCCTGCTTTCTAGAGTTTCTTACCGTTAACTGGGAGAGTGTTAAATGATCGTTGTTATTAAAATGAACTCTGACATCGACGAATAGCTGTGCCGCCCTCTTATTGAGCACATGCTCTTCGAACTATTCGTCTGTTTCGTTCTCCATTTGTTCTTCGGCGGGAACATTTTTTTCTAATACCGTCACCGAGGGGGCGAAATCATAATCATTCCAATCCGTTGAGATTTCGCATGTCTTATTGAAGTTAATGGCATCGGGATGTTGGGATCGCAGGTGCTGTTGTTGTTCTTCTTCGGTTTCATTGAATATGGTGCTAACTTGGTCAGGTGGCAAATTGGGCATTTCAACATCGCCCTTCCCAGCATGATGTGGTGTCATGTCAGAGTGATCAAGGCGAGCTGGTGTCATGTCACCGTGATGGAAATCATTCGCCATATCATGATGACCATCACGTGGTGTCAACGGTAACTCATTCAGATTCGAAAAGTTCTCCATGTCGTTTTCACTATGATCAGAGAACTCTCACCCTCTTGCGCATACAGCTCCAAGGCGACCACATCCATGTGTGCAATGCTAGAGAAATCCTCCAGTGGCATCGAGTGCGACAACAATTGTCGGTTGTAGTTATTAAGCAGCACTCGCGCCGGTATTGTAGGTGAGGGGAGGGCGAAGAGCTTCTCCACACCTCCAGTCTCCTTCCAGTACATCAAACGCTTTGTGGGCGGCGCCAGATCAAGGGTAGTCAGTATATCCGATGCGTCTGCCAGTTGTGCCTTCATTCACCCGATATATTCTTGATTTCGTCAATAATCAACTTCCGTTTACGTTTCGCCTTTGTTGTGCCCCTGCAGGTGGTAGCATCAATGGGAGTAAGAGCAAATCCTTCGTCTTCATTCTGCACCAGCGTCAGGTCATTTAAGGCCGGATCATACCCGCTGCTATTGACATCCTCACTGAAACTATGATCCTTGGCAGGAGGATAATCATGCTCGTTATCATCTACGAACGAATTTTCACACGATAAAGCTCCCGGTGAGGGGTCGTTATTAAAGTGGTCCAAACCCTCATCATCTAAAAATCTGGTGGTTAATCTGTTCATTAGCCTCCTTGTTAATGCTCACTGTCTGCGGCGCTTCGCCAAACAGATCATTCTTAAAGAGCGCAGGCTGTCCAAAGGAATTTCCAAATCCATCGCCATCCAAGCGATCACTGGGCAACTTTAATTGGGTTAAGTGTATTTTTGAATCATTTGGCTCCAAATTCGCCAGCATATTCATATTCACATTCATATTGCCCGACATAAAACCACGCATCATTTCGGGTGTATCCGCCCGAAGCCAATGTCCCCGAAGCCATCCTCATGCAGTGAAATCGAGAGGCTTCCATAATCCTCTCGCATTGTTATTTCATCGGCACGCGATTGATTTGCCGAGAACTGGGCCTTAATATCAATATCATTTAGCTCCGGCAGAGCTGTATCAAAATCGTGGAATACTGCGGGCAACCTAATGGCATTAACATTCGCTTCCATGTGTTCTTCGGGTAGATCGAGCATGGCCGGCCTAAATGCCATTTTAATTTTAACAAATGCCTCATTACAATCGGCTAACAAATATTTTGCTTTACGCGAATAAATACCCACGACACCCAACAATAGATGTCCCGACGTGCGAAGCGCCAATTTCACTTTGGGCTGCAGAATTCCCTCCACTGATTTTTCAATATTTGTTTCGAATATATGCGCTTTCGTTATTTTCTTGTCCCAATGTGCTGCTAGCCAAATACGGGCTAGCGGGCCTTTTTTGGCCGTAATTATATGCTCGTCGAACATTTTTTACTTAGCATTTCAATGAAAATAAAACTTTTTTTTTTAATACACAAACAAAATAGAGATGCAATTGCCATTTTCTACGGTAATTATTTGAATATTTGAACGTTAAATTAAACAATTATTTTTCAATTATCATTATATATGTACACAAGTTCCAGTTAATTTTCCAATTAAAATAAATCATTTTGTATTAAGTTGGCAGTCCTAGTCTATTTTGTAAATTAAATTGTATGCACTGAAAAACGAGAACTCAGACTTCCACGCTTTTTGAAAAATAAATTTGAAATAAATGCAGTGTCAAAAATATAAATACAATTACACAAAATATTTTGAATAGTTTTCATACTTTAAAAGTTTGATGTTCATATAAATATAATGTAGTTTACCTTTACCAAATACTTATCGCACATGGACAGCACAATATTGGCAATGCTAATTTGGCATCCCGATCCGTACAGTTGAAGAATACCACTAGTACACATCCATCGGTAATGACAATTCGCAACCATCTCCGCAACTGCCAACGGCCTGGAGTTAAGTTGACATCATTCATTTGTGGTGCATTTGTTGTTATTGAAAAGGGTTCTGTTACGTAAGGCAGTGGTGGAGCGGCAGGTTGAGGCATCACCACAGTTCCACTAATGCTTAAATATATCATGCCAGATATTCGCTTTTGTTTATAATATACTTTTAGAAAATTTCCCAAATTAAAAAAATTTATTATTATTCGATTAATGCGTGACTAATGATGAAAGTGAGTAATTTGCAATACTTTGCATTGTTCCCTCACTGATTTTGTGTGTTATCGATAACGTGTTAGCAACAAATGTCGATAGGTTGACAGCTTTGTTGTCGCCGATTTTTGAAATTATCTAACATTTACAGTCTCACATTAAAAATTTCAACATAAAATTCCTTCAAAAATGTCGGGCAAAGCTCTTAATATTGGCGATCAGTTTCCCAATTTCAATGCACAGACTAGTTTGGGACAAATTGATTTTTACAACTGGATGGGCGACAGTTGGGCCATACTCTTCTCGCACCCGGCAGATTTCACTCCAGTCTGCACAACGGAGCTGGCTCGCGTTGCACAACTAATTTCAGAATTTCAAAAGCGTGGAATAAAACCGATTGCATTGTCATGTGATACTGTTGATTCGCACAATACTTGGATCGAGGACATTAAAAGCTACGGCAGTGAGTATCAGGCATAATTGAAAGCTTTTTATTAAATCAATTTTCATTGAATTATCAATATCGTATAGAATTGCCAAGCTTCGACTATCCAATTATTGCCGATAATAAGCGTGAGTTGGCTTTGAAGTTTAATATGTTGGACAAGGACGAACTCAATACCGAGGGCATACCGCTAACTTGTCGAGCCGTCTTTGTTATCGATGACAAGAAGAAGTTACGTTTATCCATTTTGTATCCAGCCACCACTGGCCGCAACTTCGAGTAGTTTTAAAATTAGCTTAGAAATGTTCTATTTAATTTAAAACTTCAATTCTTTTGCAGTGAAATTTTACGCGTTATCGACTCTCTGAAGCTGACACAGACCAAGAGCTTGGGCACGCCCGCCGACTGGAAGCAGGGTGGGCAGTGCATGGTGTTGCCCACTGTGCAGGTAGCCGATGTGCCAAAGCTCTTCCCGGACGGGATCAACACTATCGAAGTGCCGTCCGGCAAATCCTATTTGCGTATTACCGCACAACCGCGCGACTAACGATTGTATCACTTAGTGGCATTTATCGAGTTGATATTAATTATACACATTTATTACAAAAATTTATAATTAATAATAACTTCATTTTCTCGTACAACCGTGTTTGACCGTCGTGCGGCCGTGGCATACGGTGGCTCCAACGCTTTAGATCAACGCAAAAGCGGGGCCCAATCCCAGATTGGCGAAATGAATAATGAATCATTCCACTTATGAACCAATTTTTTTTAGATTGGGAATGTTTTAACTAAGGCTTTTTCTATTTTTATGTATGTGTGTGCGTTATTACATAATAAAACACATATGTATAAATATATATAGATAATAAATTATTAATCTTGCGACTGGTCAACCGTAGAGAGCTAAGAATAAATATATAAGGCCAACTCTGTACAAGTTATTTAAACACTTTCGAAAAAAAACCAGACACAAAGCCGACACCCGTAACCAAGAGTATCTGCAAAAAGCGAGGGGCACTGTTCATGTGATCAGAGACATGTCAAAGGTATTATATCTTAAAAGTGCTTTTCGTTTTACCATATATATAATTATAATATTCTGTTTGATTATTTCTGTGTAATTCAGATATGTACAAATTTTTTGTAATTGTAGTAGTATATAAAAGGGAATAAATCAATAATTGGAAAGGAATAGGAAATGATTATTTGCTGTTCCGACTGAATATATTATTATAATTTAATAATTAATTTTTATTTCAGTAAACGTCAGGGCCAATAACGAACCATAAATTATGCAATTATTCATTTCAAATATATGTCAGAGCGCGACTATTCGAATTTTGGGAATGGTTTCTACGATTTCACATTCTGATGAAAATGTAGCATTGTGGTGAAATTCTGACAAGCACTGCAGCAGAGGCGAAGACAGCCTCTGCAGCTGAGTGAGGTCCGATCGGGTTGTCATAAATAGTGTGTTAGAGAGAGATGACAATATAGTGAATGCCAGTGTGTATAGACATTAGAGAATATGAGGAAGAAGGGAAAAGTGAGAAAATCACTTCAGTGAAGTTTGACTGGTGGAATTGATCGGAACTTGCTGTTCTGCTGCACCAAAAATTACAAAGCTAATAAAATAATGGACAAGACTCCCCTATTTCCGACATCAGCAGTGGGATCGCCTTCGCCACAAGAGTCCAGCTCTGATCAGTATTTGGCTGCGTTGGAAACACAAAACCGTAACCTCATGGAAATAATAAAAACCATGCACGCACCGAGAGCACCGGCGTTAGATGAAAGGTCGTTGCATGTCACACTGTCAAAATTCTGCGCTGAGAGCTTGTTGCTGTCTAAGTGGAAGGCCAAGGATTTGGAGGAGATTGCGGTATCGGTAGCGTTGGCTCACATGGCACAAATCGATAATAATTTGTTGTGTTGGGTGTTTACGACAAATGTGGCTACGTGCAATGAGCTTCAGCAACAGCTGCAAGCTTACGCCTTCAAGAAACGTAACAACGAAGATGACTCTGGCCCAGAAAAGAAGAAGTCAAGAATGCAGTCGCAGACCAAGTGCCATTTTTGTGGGAAAGTTGGCCACAAATTCGCCTAATGCCGCGCTCGAAAGGAAGGTACATCAAACACAAATGGAAGAAGCTACAGCGGAAGCAACACGCCTGGGTTAAAAGATCGTTCGAACATAAAATATTTTAAATGGGACGAAATGGGACATGTGGCGTCTGTATGTCCCAAAGGCAACAACAAATACATCGAAAAGTGAGTTGACGTATGCAAATTAAGTGAGCCAAGTGGATTATTCTTTCAATTGGGTGAGCCCTTTCCATTCTTTTTCGATTCGGGAGCCGAATGTTCTTTGGTAAAAGACAAATTAAGTAACAAATTAGCTGGCAAGAGAATTAATAATCTAGTTATTTTAAGAGGAATTGGTAACAATATAGTTAAGAGCCACTTGCAAATACTATCAACAGTCTAAAAGTCTCAATTTAATTTAGAAATGTTGTTTCATGTTGTAGTGGATAACTATTTAAAGCACGATATAATGATTGGCCAAGACGTATTAAAGCTTGGTTTCGGTGTATTGATTGAATCTGATAAATTTAGTATTTACAAATCCAAAATTATTAATGCCGTTCAAAATAGTGCACCTGAGAACAGTTTGGAAATACTTTTTGACACCAATACAGAATTAAGTGATAATGATAAATGTAAATAAAGAAATATATTGGGAAAGTATGCCGAGTTGACTCCAAGAGTACACCGCTGGTGGGCGTACTTACAGGCATTTGACTTTAGTGTAGAATATCGCAAGGGTAGCCAAATGGCTCACGTAGATTTTTTATCTCGAACTCCGATTCCCACAGTTTCAACTGCCATAAGCAAAGTAGATGAAGTTCGTGTTGATCTGACGACAATAACAGATAATTGGCTATTAGCCGAACAGCAACGAGATGAGGGCATAAACAGAATCTTGGGTCAATTGAATAACAATGACATGGAGGCAAATATCGATAAAACATATGAGGATTACTATATCGCAAAATACAGCGTAATGGCAAGACTCGTTGCCTACCAGTAATCCCTAAAGCGTTTAGGTAGTTCGTTATAAATCATGTACATGAAGCTGTAATGCATTTGGGGTGGAAGAAAACTTTAGACAAGGTCTACGAGAAATATTGGTTTGAGCATATGACCAAATATGTAAGAAAATTTGTGGAAAACTGCATGACATGCAAATTGTCCAAGCCTTCATCAGGCAAAATACAAATTGAAATGCATCCAATTCCCAAGATTGACATACCGTGGCATACCGTTCACGTGGAGATAAGTGGTTCACTTAATAGCTACAGGTGCCAGCAGAGCAAATGGGCAGGTTGAAAGGGTGATGAGCACTCTTAAGACTATGCTTACTGCTGTGGAAACGAGTCAGCGATCGTGGCAAGATGCGTTGAAATCCAACTAGCCATGAATTGCACAACAAATCGAGTCACTAAAGCAAGTGCATTGGAATTGCTGATAGGAAGAGAAGCTAAGCCTTTTGGGTTGTTGCCAGTCGATGTGGAAGAAAGTGTAGTCGATAGAGAACAAATGAGGGTACAAGCCAAAGAAAACATGCAAAGAATGCACAGTACGATAAACAAAGGTTTGATAAAAACAAAAAGGTTTGATAAAAACAAAGCAAAAGTAGTTCGGTATAAGCTAGGTGACCATGTGTTACTGAAAAGCGAGGAGCGACATCAAACGAAGCTTGACCCCAAATTTAAGGGCCCATTTCAGATAATTAATGTACTAGATGGTCATCGATACGAGTTAAAGTCGTTAGTTAATAAGCGAACATATAAATATTCGCATGAATAACCATTCTTAACCAAGAGCGCTAACAGACAATTGACAGCAGAATGTAATGGTGACTCCCAAGACGGAAAAGAGTTGAAAGATGGCACTAGTGATCGTGCATCTGTGTCCCAAGAGGGGAAAGATTTGGCAAACGGCACGAATGAAATGGCGTGTGTTAAGAAAAGAGAGCAATGACCGCACTATAACAGCTATCTCGCAGGGACGAGAAGTGTTATGGCGGGAGTCAAGACATTGGGTGTGAGAGAAGACACGCCAATGTTAATATGTGAAATTAAAGTTATGGAAAATGTGATGAGTTTGAAGTTTTGATATGTGAAATTGGAGATGTCTTTGTAATTAAGTCTGTAAAAGAAAAATCAATCATGAGATGAATTGTCAATTAATGCTTGTGTAAGCGGCTCTATAAGTTAATAAATGTAAGAGAGAAAGATATTGAAGTTTGTTAAATAAATTGGAATTAAGTTGATGAAATTGTGTGATGGACTTGATTGGTGGATTAGACACACGAGGACGTGTGAAAGGTCAGGAAGGCGCTACTATTCGAATTTTGGGAATGGTTTCTACGATTTCACATTCTGATGAAATTGTAGCATTGTGGTGAAATTCTGACAAGCACTGCAGCAGAGGCGCAGACAGCCTCTGCAGCTGAGTGAGGTCCGATCGGGATGTCATAAATAATGTGTTAGAGAGAGATGACAATATAGTGAACGCCAGTGTGTATAGACATTAGAGAATATGAGGAAGAAGGGAAAAGTGAAAAATCACTTCAGTGAAGTTTGACTGGTGGAATTGATCGGAACTTGCTGTGCTGCTGCACCAAAAATTACAAAGCTAATAAAACAATGGACAAGACTCCCCTATTTCCGACATATACAATAAATTTTGATTTATCGATATATTGCGAGCTTGTAGTGTAAAAAGTCACAATGCTCGTTGCATATATATCACGCATATATACATGTATGTATTTATTAATGTATGCATTTCTTTGTTTTAAATCATATGTTCCTATGTACCATATGTAAATATTGTGGAAGTAAATTAATTAAACACATCTGTCAGTAAAGTAAAAGTGACGTCTTCGACAACTTGTTTTGAGGATAAGTTCATATAATATTTATCAATACGAGTATAAATGCTAAAGCAGAACATTAAGAAATGAGCACATCGAATTTATATCGCAATGTAAGTCAAAATTTTCGCCTCCTTCTGCCTGTTACATACATTTGCACAAAGTTAGTATATTCTTTTATGACCATTTTCAATGGTCGAAGGGTGCAACAAATTACAAAAATAATAATGAATAAATTCTTCAACTAGAAACAGAAGCGCAGAAAGCTTTTCATAATTTAGATGGTATATAATATTTGAAACAGCCTTCTAACAACGAATGTGCTACTTGGTGGGTATATTTAACTGACACAAACTTTAATATGCTTTGTATTAATATTCAATGAGTTTATTTTCGTTACAGCAATATGAATGGAAAATACCATCCAAATTAAATTTGTATATAACTATTGAATGTATTAACAATAAATAAATTGTCAAACAAAAAAATAAATGAAACTAATTATACCCTTGGACCATTGAAAATAGTCAAAAAAGGGTATACGGCGTCGGAGACCCCATAAAGTATATATATTCCTGCTCAGGATCACAAGCCGAGTCGATTGAGCCATGTCCGTCTGTCCCTCTGTCCGTCTCTTTGTCTGTCTGGATGAACGCGCCGATCTCAGCTATTATAAAAGCTAGGGACACCAAATTTAGCATGAAGATTCCTGTATACCCTACGCAGATCAAATTTAGCATGAAGATTCCTGTATACCATACGCAGATCAAGTTTATTTTCAATTTGGAATAACACGCCTACCGCCCCGCAAACCGCCAATTTTAATTTACATGGCGATTTACTCATTTCATAACGTTCTGCTTTAGTATATATAGAGAAATACTATATGAACTTATCCTCCGAATTGCAATCCGATCGGACAATAAACACCGAAGTTATTAGATAAACCATTTCGACCCTTCGACCAGCAAAGAAGTTGTCGATGACGTCAGAACTAAATTACTTGCGTAGGAAAGAAAAGGACAAGCGATGTGAGCGAGTTACCAACCGTGGCTTAGAGGGTAACAATGTTTTAGTTAGAGACATATCTTGTCTGCGAAACTATTCAGTGAAAACACGTCTACTCTCGTTGAACATCACAATAAGAATGGATTTTTATTCGCTTATGTATATGCTTTATTATATGTATGTATGCTGTTCGTAGACAGCCCTTATATATATATGTATATGTTTGTGTGTATGTGTAAAGTTGCTGTTCTGCACCGTGTTTTCGCGAAAGAAGCCTTTTCTGTGGCGTTGAATGTCGATCCCATTGTAATCAGTATTGCTGTTGTCCAGAGTGCAATGGGGTACACCCGAAGTGGTAACTCCTCCCCTCCTAGAATGAAGTGACAGCCAGAGAGATGAAACGCATGGCGGAACGAATTGCGGTGTAGCTAGTGTACTTATAATTAGGTGTTCGTACTAAAAAAAAATTATTATTATTAACATTAGTATAGTAGTCCTTATATACTAATCCTTATATATATAAATGTAATATACTCGTGTTGTGTGTTCTGTTTTCGTGTAATTTATGGAAATTGAGTACAATAAGTGTGTGACTTATAGCTATTTGTTCATGTTCATTTGTTTTTACTTATTACTATCTTTTTGTTTCGACTTACTAAACTGTTTGCCTATCTTTAATTTTCCTTTTTATTTTTTCTTTATGAACTTTTTGTCCTTTCTTTGATTCAAAAGTTATTCCGTGATCTGCTTTAACTATGTGTTTTGAAAATCTTGGTGTTATCTTATTTCTTCGGTTCTCTTTTTTAAATACTATGTCTTCTGCTGTTAACGGTATTGGGTCTGTTCTTGTTCCATTCAGTTTCTGTATTCTTTCTTTTGCCTTTGCTGTCATTTCTGTCTGTACTTGGGTGTATAATTTTGTTTTAAAATCGTTAAGTTTTAGCAAATAATCATGTTGGTCTGAATATTCGATCGTTCTATTGAAAATGTGTGTCTTTCCTGTGAATAATTCATATGGCGTTAATTTTGTCGCGGAATGTATGGCATTGTTGTATGTTATAACGTTTCTGCCATAATTTCGTCATATTCGCATTCTAACTTCTGGTTTTGACGGTGTAAATAATCCTATAGGTTTCGGTAAGCGTTGAGTCTAACCGTTCTACTGTTGAATTGCTACTCGATTGTTGGAATGATGTGAAATGTAAGTCAATGCTAAATTGCTTACAGAAGTCTTTAAAGAGAATATAGCTAAACTCCGCACCTTGGTCGCAGATGATTTTCCTGGGTGCTCCGAAATTACAAATAAAAGTTTTGATCTGTTTTGTGATATTAATCGAATCCCTACTTGAAATGGTATATGCGGCAGCAAATTTGGAAAATTTGTCTATTATCGTTAGCATGGTTTTATTATTGATGAAATACAGATCGATGTGAACAATATCTAACGGAAGTGCTGGGATTTCTGGTAACTGAAATTTCAATTTTTGTGGGTTGCGATCATATTTTATTGTGTGACATATGTCGCAATCATTAATTATTCTGGATATAGTTTGTTTCATGCATTGGAAGTAATAGTGTCTTTTCAAATGTAGCGTCGTTTCGTCTATTCCCCTGTGATTGTTATTCCTATGGTCTTGGATTATTAACGTTTCTTGGTCTTTCATTTAGTAATATAGTTGCTCTTATGATTGTGTATTTTTATTCCGAAAAAAAAGTTTTGTACGTTTCTTGTATTATCTTCAAAATGTCGTTATTTGCCATAACCGCTGTAGTTCGTCCAGGTTTCAAGATTTCTTTTAAAATCCTAATAATTTTGTCCTCAGTGAATTCTTTGTCTGTAAACGTTGTCCGTGGTTTGTATGTATGTAACTGTAATCGCCATCTTATTACTTTTGGGTTCTTTTTGCTGTTGTTAATGTAGATGAGTGGCTGATGATCTGTGTATACCGTAAACCTTGTTCCGTATAAATATTGCCTAAAGTGTTTGACTGCCCCAAATGTACTGGTCTGTCCTTTCCCACTTGCCCTTGTGATAATACTGCACCTAGTGCATAATTGCTTTCATATGTAGTTAGAATGAATGGTTATTCATAATTCGGATATGTTAAGATTGGGTCGTTGCATGTTCGAATGCGTTTTTATAGTCTTTCGATATCTCGACGGTTTTCTTTCCCTCTAGTTGCTTCGTCAGTGGTTTTGTTATTTTAGCTAAATCCTTAATAAATTTTCTATAGTAGCTTAGGAGTCCGGGTAATGGGAATTTCTTTACGGCTTCTATCTTTTTGGGGTTCGGTTTTATGCCTTCTGGCGTAACGATATGTCTCAAAAAGTCTATCTCTTTTCTTAAAAACTCTGCATTTTTTGCTTGCTGCATTTTTAAATTAGACATTTTGAGTTTTTTGAATACAACCTTTAGATCTTGAATGTGTTCTTGGAGCGACGCCGAGTATATTGTGATGTCGTCCAAATACACTAAACAATATGTTCCTACTATATCTCCTAACAAGTTGTTTATGAACCTTTGGAATGTTGCGGGTGCATTTGTCAACCCAAATGTCATTCTCAAGAATTCAAAATGCCCTCCTACTGCCGTGAAAGCTGTTTTCTCTATGTCTTTTGGGTTCATTTCGATTTGATGGTACCCGCTTTTTAAGTCCAACGTAGAGAAATATTTTGCTTTTCCTAGCGAATCCAGTACTTCGTCAATTAATGGTAATGGGTATTTGAAACTTAATTGTTTTTTCATTCAATTTTCTGAAATCTACGACTAACCTCCATTTTCTTTGTCCAGAGGCGTCGCTTTTCTTGGGTACCAACCAAACGGGTGCACTCCATGGTGAGCGACTATTTCTGATTATACTTTGATCTAATAATTCGGAAACTTGCTTCTTGATCTCTGCGTTTTCCTTTATAGAGTACTAAAGGGTCTTACGAATATGGGTTGTTCGTCTGATAGTCTAATATCCTTTTGTTACTGACAATTGGTCCCCGTCGTTATAAATTAAGGTCCTATATTGTTTACAAAGTTCTAAAATTTTAGCTTTTTCTTCTTTGTTAAGGTGTTCTGTTCTTATGTTGAGTCTAACTTTATTGTCGTTCTTTTCACTATTTGTATGATTAGCCGTGTATATTTCTGTAAAACTCTCTACATTATATACTTCTACGTGTATCGGATAATTAGCATTTATCATTCTGTCTTGATCGGTTTCGTTTATTATTTCTACTTTGGCTGTGTAATTATTTGTTCTCTAAATGCCCTCGTTAATATATATTCCCTCTTGTCTTACTATTTCGTTTATATATATTTCTCCTTCCCTTTCTGTTACTGGTATTTCTACTAATGTTCTTGTCCTTGCATCTAGTTTTATTGAGGATTCTGATCTCTTTTCTCTTTGAAGTATCTCAATTTTTGTATTGGGGGTTACTAAGATTAGATTTTCGAAATCAATTTTTGCGTTTTGATTCCGTCAAAGATGGATAGATGAATGTTTGCTTAGGGGTACGAACTCTGGAAATGAATAAATGAAACATTTGATCCGCTGTCTATTAAGAATTTTAACGGTCTGCCAAATGGCGATTCAATTAAAATATAGATTAGTGCTCCTCTACATTTTGATTTTGTGGTATAATCAGGGGAATGTCCGAGGCATTTATTGAAAAATTTGGGACGTCTTCTACATTGTTAAGTTCAACATAACGCCTACTGGGGCTTTGCTGTGTTCTATCTGAGTTTACGGATCCTCCTGCTCCTACGGACCCTCCTTGGCTCCGCTCTGGTCCAGTAGATCCTGAATAACTACCTCTTTTATACTATTGTCCCCTGTTGTTGCTATAATTTCTATAATTATTTTGTTGTTCTTGGTTTCTCATGGTGTTGTTGTAGTTTCCGTTGTTGGTTCGTTGTCCCCGGTTACTGTTCCCTTGTTCTTGTCGGTTCGTGTTGTGGTTGTTATTGTAATTTGTGTTAGTTGCTTGTTGTGTGTTTGTGTTATACCTGTTGTCGTTTTGCTGTCTTGCATCATAAGTTGGTCCATTATTGTTATTGTTATAGCTATAACGTACCCGTTTTTGGTTTTGTCTCTCATAGTCTTGCCTAGCTCTATCTCTCATATATTCATCTCTGAACTCTTTTGCTATTTCATTTGCCTGTCTTAATGTTTTTGGGTTTTGAGCTTTTACCGTCCATTTTAACGGGTTTTTCAGTCCGGCTATGAACTTCTGTACGCAAGTCTTTTCATATGAATTTTCTTTTATTTTGCGTATTTTATCGTCTAGTTCTTCTCTTTCTAAAATATCTAGTATCGCTGCACTTATGCCTGATATTTGTTGGTATAGCAATTTGATAGATAACCCTTTATATGCGATTTCACGAAGGTCGTCCAATAAATGTTCTTCACTTCTTGACTCCCCGAAATTATCGAATAATGCTTGCTTAATATTAACCCAATTGAGTTTTACTCTCTCCCTAATTAATGTCCTGTCTGCTTGTCCAACTATTTTGTCTCTAATTACTCCTAATAGTAATTCTCCGTATTCTGTCTTTTCTACGTTGGTGACCAACTTCATTACTCGCTCTACGCTTGTAATAAACTTTGTTAGTAATTCTTTGTCTCCATCATACGTGGGTACTAGTTTAATTGCATCGGGTATTTGAAGTTCATCCATTACGTCTCTATTGGTTCTTTGCGTCATGGTGGTCTGTTCAGTTCGTATAAGAATGTTTTCTTCTACTTCTATTTCTAGAGGCTGCAAAACTCTAAACGCACTTGCTCTTTCCGCTGCTCTAGCTAAGCGTCTCGTTATGGGTGTGTTTCTTCCTTGATTAGCTGACATGTATTACATCCTATTTGAACTGTGTGTATTAAGCAACAAATATATATTTGTATGCTTATTAATGTATTATTATGTATAAGTGGCAAAAAATATATGTGTTATATGTATATTATATATATATATTTTGTATGAACTTTTGAATTATATATATTAATTTGCTTGTACTATTTATATATTTATATATTTTTTGTTTTTGTATAGTGTGTGTGTTTAGTGTACAGTTAATGCTTACAAGAAAATGTTTGTTGTGTTTGGTTGTGGTAAGTGGCAAAGAATTTCGTTTTGGCTTTTGTTATTGGGTATCTCTGCTACGTTATTCCGCTTCCTGGTTGTTAATGCATGTTGATTCACCAGCAGGGTATGTACATACGTCTGTGTGTACCTTTTCGCAACTTTCACGAACATATGCAAAAATGTCTATTATATGGTAATATGTATGTACTTTTATATGTATTATTATATTAAATGTTTGCGTCACTATTGTTGTTCCAGTTTTTGTTTATGTATATAGTACGTCACTTATAACTTTTCACTTTTGTATAATATACTGTAGATCTTCGTATCAAATGTTGTTTTGAATATATTATGCGTATTATATGTAAAATTACTACTTTCGATTTCAAGATACTGTTTCACTAGAGGACAATTGTCGACAGACTCAAAGAAATTGAATATTGTCTTTATATAGATGCGATTTATCGCATCGTTGTTATTGTATGTATTATTAAATGTATGCGTCACTATTGTTTCAGTTTTTTTTTTGTATATGTAGTGTCACTTATAACTTTTTCACTTTTATATAATATACTGTAGATCATTTCATCAAATGTCGTTTTGTATGAACAATGCTTTTTTCATAATTAATATTTCTTTATATGTATTATTATTACTTTTATATGTATTATTATATTAATTGTTTGTGTATTGTTGTTCCAGTTTTTGTTTATGTATATAGTATGTCACTTATAACTTTTCACTTTTGTATAATATACTGTAGATCTTCGTATCAAATGTTGTTTTGTATATATTATGCGTATTATATGTTATATATTATATTTCAAGATGCAGTTTCACTAGAGGACAATTGTGGACTGACTCAAAGAAATTTGACATTGTCTTTATATAGGCTCTGGCTATTGCGTTGTCGACGCTGTGGTAGGCGCCAGAACTGGCGGCCGAACTGCCGACATACAATTTTTTTTGCTTTGGTGCAAAAATTCATAGAAATTATTACCGTTGCAAATGCTGTTGTAGCGCTAGGGCTTGATCGAAAAAAGTCGCAACGCGTCGTCGACGACCAGACAGGCGCGAGAGCTGTTGAACCGACAGCCGAATTGAACACCAAAAAATTCTTCAGAATTATTGCTTTCGCTGGAAATATTGCCTTTGCAAACTCTGCAACAGAACTTGGGAAATGCATGTGATCGGACGAATGTATACAGCTTCTAGCTATCAGCGATAGCGACGTCGACGCTGGTTAGACGCCAGGCCAGTCGCGACGTCCGAACTGCAGAATCGACTTGAATTCATTGGAATTATTGCTGATGAAAACTAAAACTAATACGCATGTTTTATATACTTGTACATTTTGCATGTATGTTCAAATCAGCTATCGTAATAAGCGAACTATTCGACCAATATGAAGTCGACACCTCACACTGCCATATAGAGGATAGCGTGTGAACAAATAGAACACGGCGAACAATAAAATTGCTAATTGAACACTTCGTTGCGGATGGGCATAGGCGCCTGTTTCATCCGTGAGCCTAGTTGGCCCTTTATTGAACGTTGCGAGTGGGCATAGACGCCTGTTTCACCCGTGAACCTAGTTGGCTCTTTATTTATGTATGCATATACATATCGTACATATGTATGTAAGTTGCTAGGCGGCAATTTATATTGGCAAAATTTCACTTTGCTTTTTATCAAATCCAACACTTTCTTTGTTATTAACATTACCCCGATCTGCATTGCGTGGGGTCTTCGTCCTCCTATCTTCTTCTAGTCCAATGACGAATCCGGCTGCGCCAGTTACCAACCGTGGCTTCGAGGGTAACAATATTTTAATTAGAGACATATCTTGTCTGCAAAACTATTCAGTGAAAACACGTCTACTCTCGTTGAACATCACAATAAGAATGGATTTTATTCGCATATGTATATGCTTCATTATATGTATGTATGCTGTTCGCAGACAGCCCTTATATATATGTATATGTTTGTGTGTATGTGTAACGTTGCTTTTCTGCACCGTGTTTTCGTGAAAGAAGCCTTTTCTGTGGCGTTGAATGTCGATCCCATTGTAATCAGTGTTGATGCTGTCCAGAGTGGAATGGGGTACACGCGAAGTGGTAACCAGTGTTGCCAACTCAGCTATTTTCTAGCCAGTTCTGGTTATTTTTGATGACCGAAAACTAGAAAGTATTCCATTTTGCTAGGAACGGTTTTTATACCCTTGGACCATTGAAAATGGTCAAAAAAGGGTATACTAACTTTGTGCAAATGTATGTAACGGGCAGAAGGAGGCGTCGCAGACCCCATAAAGTATATATATTCTTGCTCAGGATCAATAGCCGAGTCGATTGAGCCATGTCCGTCTGTCTGCCCTCTGTCCGTCTGTCTGTCTATCTGGATGAACGCGCCGATCTCAGCTATTACAAAAGCTAGGGACACCGAATTTAGCATGAAGCCTGTATACCATACGCAGATCCAGTTTATTTTCAATTTGGAATAACACGCTTACCGCCCCGCAAACCGCCAATTTTGATTTACATTGCGATTTACATTCGAAATACTCATTTCTTAACGTTCTGCTTTAGCATAAATATAGATAAAAACTATATGAACTTATCCTTCAAATTGCAATCCGATCGGACAATAAACACTGAAGTTATTAGATAAACCATTTCGACCCTTTGACCAGCAAAGAAATTGTCGATGACGTCAGAACTAAATTACTTGTGCAGTAAAGAAAAGGACAAACGATGCGAGCGCGAAGCGCTAACTGTTTCTCGACTCTTCTTTCCCATGCACATGACAATTACCGAAAATACATGTGCATAAATATATGCTAACACTCAACCAATAGGTGGCGTGGTAAATGAATATGAATGTATAATATGCTTACGTGCAGCTATGATTATTATTTAATAATTCATATTTTAGGGTCAGTAAAAAATACAAAACTATAAAATGCAATTAAATAAATATTAATTTTGATTACTCGATATATTGCAAGTTATCGATATTGGCCAATTCAAAATTTCTGCGATAAAGAAATTTCGATTATTTACTGCTTAAACGTTTTTTGGCTTGTTTCATCGATCTTATGGAAAATAGTCGGCGATTAAATTATTATACAAATTAAGCCAGAGTTCTAAAGCAAGGAGGCAGCCCCGAGGATGTCAGCGGCGCTTGTGTTCGACCATTCGCGCCACTCGTTTCACCAGTAAGGGCCTCATCCAAGACGACAAACCAAATGGGAAATATGTTCAGGGACGTGTGCTGCAGAAAATTACGCTTCCTTCTGCAAGGTGCGCAGCTCCAGCGGAGATTGCTCCACGGAGAACACACTGCAGCCATATCACTGTTCATTCTGACAATTGTGCGGTATCGTAGGGATCATCGTATTCATAGTCCGAGGGTTCTATAATGGCTACGCTGCTGTTGCTCATATAGTTGTGTGCGCTGCTTGTCTCATGTGCTGCTCCGTAGACATTGCTCGTCTTTTCCGCAAAACCATTGGTCAGGGGTGGCCATTGGTTAAAGGCTTCTCCTCCGTCGTTGTTGTCGTCGCTGCAGTTACGGATGCAACAGCGACATTTGTTTCCGCATTGGTGAATGGAACGGTGACTTTGGATGTGATTCGGCCAGCTCACGCATGCCGTGACTAGTTCCAGTTCATCCAAATTTATGCTTTCCAAATCACCCAGTTTGCCCACAAAGTTCTGCACATTCTCAGTAAACGAAATGATCTCGATAATCTCCTGCAGACTCTCCACATAACGCTGTATTGCCTTTGCAATGTTCTTTGCTCAGATGAGGATTGCCATTCCCTGCATCCCATTTGGCTCGACCCACCATATCCCAGAAATAAGGTTTACCTTGGAAGCAGGCGCCTTCCGATGCCTGCTTGAAGAGATCATAGAACTTGAGCATCAGGCTCGTGCTGGGCTGATAGGGTCCATTCTTGGGCAGACCTTTGATCACATTCACCGCTGCCTGGAAACGTTCCTCAATGCTTGCAATAATTTTAAATAAATATAGTTTAGGTCATCATATAAATGTCGTTGCAGATAAGATACTCGGGGCTCCCTCAATCGATTAGCAGCGATTAATGGGAATATCAGACGACATTGCCATCACCAAAGCACAAGTGAATGACGGATGCTGTCGCAAGCAGTATATAAATTAATCCCAAATTATGACGCACTGGCAGTGTTTTTGTTGTTTTTGTAGTATTGTGCATACTGTACTGTAGACTTTAGCAGACGGCGCACAGTGAGCGATTTGATGAATTTAGCGTAACGAAATTAATTACTTCGAACCCAACAGGAAATTAACCAATATTAAATATTTTATGGTAAACAAGCAATAAAGGGTACAATATAAAACATTTTTTTTTTTTAACAACCATTTATTTAATTAAAAAAAATTTTTTTAAATTTTTAATTTTTTTTTTTTTAAATTTATATATATATATTTTTGCTTTAATTGATTAAAATGACAATAATTAATCATTTTATTTAATTTTCTGTGTCCGAATCGGAGTTTTCAGACTCTTCATGGAAGTCCAAAAGCAGGTTTTTAGCTTCCCCATCAAATAAATCGGCTTTGCTGGACTTGTGTGATCCACTTTGGCACAAACTTGTTATAAATGGATCCGAAGATACTAGCAATGAATTCATTAAATCCTCCATGGTATGTTTTCTCCAGTTCTTGCGCGTATGGTTAAGCCGGAAGTTTCTTAAATCCTTATTTCTTGCTTCCAATGCTTCTTCCGACATCATGCCTATCGGAAGTGGTACACATTCTATGGTATTAGCTCCATGCATGGAGCCATGTACTGAGCTTGACATATATTGTAGAGGATATTCATTAATGAAAATTTTCGCGGTTTCTAGTGTGTATTTACGGAAGCTTTCGATATTAATGGAATATCCGGAGGCCATGACACGCAAAATGATTCCAAGTCGTCTTATTAATTCATGGCTGACACCAGTAATTCTAGCAGATACAAGAGAATTTTCAAAAAATCGACGAGCTGTATTTCCGCTATTAGTATTATTATTATTGGTATTGCTTTCGACGAGATTCGCAACCTTAGCGCATTGACGTTTAGGGTGGCACTCTGCGAATGCTTTCTGTTTTCTGCCGACAGCTGATGAGTTAGCACTTGTTTGGAAGAACAGAGCCGCTTACTGATATCAAATAAATCGATTTTGACGCCATTGATTTCATAAATGAACATTTAGGAATCGGCCCCAAATCAAATTTTATTAGATTTTAATAGTTCAAAATTTGTATTTCGTTACGCTAAATTTATCAAATCGCTCACTGTGCGACGTGAAGTGTATCAGGTGAGGAAAGAGGGATTCAATTTTTTACTTTATTGGTAGCGAACCTCCCCCTGGCATCTGTTCTCGAACACCGAATAGAAAAAGCGATTGCAGGGGAAAAGACCCTGCGCAAGGGAAGAAACTATTATGGAAAACATGCAATCAAAACAAAGTACGGTATCAATAATGTGGTCGACGATCTTATACAAGAGGCCATGAAAAAAGGATTCCAAGAACCTTCGAGGCACAGGCACACCACTAACCTTGGCACAATCACAGATTCATTATCTGGATAATGGTTTCACTCCCGAGTGGATCAAACTGAGTCGCGATATACGTCAAGCTGTAAAGGATCTGAAGAAGAAAGTGAGGAAGCAGCGTTCTTACTATGGTGATTGAGTCAATCAGCATGGCAGAAGTTTCCGTATTATCAAGCGGATGTAAAGGAATTGAATAAAATATTTGATAAGCACAATCTGATTGTGCCCATCATGGAGAATCAGAATTTCCGTCTGCGTTGTCCGCAGGAGATCTTTATTGAACCGGATTTGCCACGCCAACCGATGAAAATTAAAAAAAGTGGCCCAATGGGGAATGAGGGTTTATAGTGAATTTATTTTCTGTAGTTGGATTGTAAGAGGAGGAAATGATATAAATTTTTATTATATACGAGGGTCGTTTGATAAGTCCGTGACTTTTTTTCTTGACTCCCCGAAATTATCGAATAATGCTTGCTTAATATTAACCCAATTGAGTTTTACTCTCTCCCTAATTAATGTCCTGTCTGCTTGTCCAACTATTTTGTCTCTAATTACTCCTAATAGTAATTCTCCGTATTCTGTCTTTTCTACGTTCGTGACCAACTTCATTACTCGCTCTACGCTTGTAATAAACTTTGTTAGTAATTCTTTGTCTCCATCATACGTGGGTAATAGTTTAATTGCATCGGGTATTTGAAGTTCATCCATTACGTCTCTATTGGTTCTTTGCGTCATGGTGGTCTGTTCAGTTCGTATAAGAATGTTTTCTTCTACTTCTATTTCTAGAGGCTGCAAAACTCTAATCGCACTTGCTCTTTCCGCTGCTCTAGCTAAGCGTCTCGTTATGGGTGTGTTTCTTCCTTGATTAGCTGACATGTATTACATCCTATTTGAACTGTGTGTATTAAGCAACAAATATATATTTGTATGCTTATTAATGTATTATTATGTATAAGTTGCAAACAATATATGTATTATATGTATAATATATATATATATTTTGTATGAACATTTGTAAGCTGAATTTGAATTATATATTAATTTGCTATGTTTTGTGTGTAAAATTTTTGTTTTTTTGTATAGTGTATGTGTTTAGTGTACTTAACAGTTAATGCTTACAAGAAAATGTTTATTGTGTTTGGTTGTGGTAAGTGGCAAAGAATTTCGTTTTGGCTTTTGTAATTGGGTATCTCTGCTACGTTATTCCGCTTCCTGGTTGTTAATGCATGTTGATTCACCAGCAGGGTATGTACATACGTGTGTACCTTTTCGCAGCTTTCACGTACATATGCAAAAATGTCTATTATATGGTTATATGTATGTACTTTTATATGTATTATTATATTAAATGTTTGCGTCACTATTGTTGTTCCAGTTTTTGTTTATGTATATAGTACGTCACTTATAACTTTTCACTTTTGTATAATATACTGTAGATCTTCGTATCAAATGTTGTTTTGTATATATTATGCGTATTATATGTAAAATAACTACTTTCGATTTCAAGATACTGTTTCACTAGAGGACAATTGTGGACAGACTCAAAGAAATTGAATATTGTCTTTATATAGGCTCTGGCTATTGCGTCGTCGACGCTGTGGTAGGCGCCAGAACTGGCTGCCGAACTGCCGACATACAATTTTTTTGCTTTGGTGCAAAAATTCATAGAATTTATTACCGTTGCAAATGCTGTTGTAGCGCTAGGGCTTGTTCGAAAAACGTCGCAACACGTCTTCGACGACCAGCCAGGCGCCAGAGCTGTTGAACCGACAGTCGAATTGAACACCAAAAAATTCTTCAGAATTATTGCTTTCGCTGGAATTATTGCCTTTGCAAACTCTGCAACAGAACTTGGGTAATGCATGTGATCGGACGAATGTATACAGCTTTTAGCTATCAGCGACAGCGACGTCGTCGACGCTGGTTAGACGCCAGACCAGTCGCGACGTCCGAACTGCAGAATCGACTTGAATTCATTGGAATTATTGCTGATGAAAACTAAAACTAATACGCATGTTTTATATACTTGTACATTTTGTAATGTAAGCGAACTATTCGACCAATATGAAGTCGGCACCTCACACTGCCATATAGAGGATAGCGTGTGAACAAATAGAACACGGCGAACAATACAATTGCTAATTGAACACTTCGTTGCGGATGGTCATAGGCGCCTGTTTCATCCGTGAGCCTAGTTGGCCCTTTATTGAACGTTGCGAGTGGGCATAGACGCCTGTTTCGCCCGTGAACCTAGTTGGCTCTTTATTTATGAATGCATATACATATCGTACCAATGTATGTAAGTTGCTAGGCGGCACTTTATATTGCTAAAATTTCACTTTGCTTTTTATCAAATCCAACACTTTCTTTGTTATTAACATTACCCCGATCTGCATTGCGTGGGGTCTTCGTCCTCGGCTCTTCTTCTAGTCCAATGACGAGTCCGGCTGCGCCAGTTACCAACCGTGGCTTAGAGGGTAACAATATTTTAGACATATCTTGTCTGCGAAACTATTCAGTGAAAACACGTCTATCACAGATTCATTATCTGGATAATGGTTTCACTCCCGAGTGGATCAAACTGAGTCGCGATATACGTCAAGCTGTAAAGGATCTGAAGAAGAAAGTGAGGAAGCAGCGTTCTTACTATGGTGATTGAGTCAATCAGCATGGCAGAAGTTTCCGTATTATCAAGCGGATGTAAAGGAATTGAATAAAATATTTGATAAGCACAATCTGATTGTGCCCATCATGGAGAATCAGAATTTCCGTCTGCGTTGTCCGCAGGAGATCTTTATTGAACCGGATTTGCCACGCCAACAGATGAAAATTAAAAAAAGTGGCCCAATGGGGAATGAGGGTTTATAGTGAATTTATTTTCTGTAGTTGGATTGTAAGAGGAGGAAATGATATAAATTTTTATTATATAGTAAAAAAATATGATGAGAGAAGATCATGTCGTATTCAAATTTGTATTAAAAAACAGTATATTTAGTAGATAAATCAAAATGTAAACCTAAAAAATAATTTTTTTTTAACCTGAACTACTGCTTGCCCTTAGCTGACTTCGTCTGCGCATCTTGTCCGCATGGGAGTAAAGCCACATTTGTGCAACAGGGAGGGATGAATATTGATCAGACGTCCACGCCGAAATGGTTCACAAAGGGCACACTGAGTACGCGCATGAAACCGGCCATGCAGACTAGCTCATCACCGGCTATAACCAGATGACGCATCAACTCGCCATCATAATTCTCCAGTTTGGCAGAGTCACGATAGGAGATGACCAGCGAAGGTATACCAGCTCTTGCAGCACGTTTCAGTCCTAGTATTTCTGGTTTATTACTGATCACAAAGACAATTGAGGTTGCTGCCATTGCCCGAGATTTGCACAGCGACGACGTGGCAGCTGCAACAGTTGGTTGTTGCTCGACAGTAACTCCTCGAAGTGCAGCAACTGCACTTGCGATTTTTTCTGGTCCTTGCAACGCACAACTACACCAACGCGGTACGACGTGTGTAACGCAGCTGTTACATTACTGGCTTCATTTCATCCGCACTGACCACCAAGATCAGACCCAGTCCGCAGTTGTAGGTGCGTTGCAGTTTATGAGGTGTGTTATTGAGCAACTGCTAAACAGGCAAAGACAAGAGGCAATTGAAACTGATTGGCATTGAGACGCACGGCAAGATCGGGACGGAGGACACAGGGTATATTCTCCGTTGGGCCAGTACCTGTTACGTGCGCCAGGGCTTTGATGCCACTGCCTGCAGCCAGCAGAGGTGCCAGCGACTCCACATAGGTCTTGGTCTTGGTGGGCACCTACAGCTACGATCACTAAACAGTGTACGATCAGCAAAGCCTGAGATACAATCACATTTGGCTATGCCCAGTGCAAAGCCCGCCAGATCGTAAACTTCGGATTCATTGAACAGAGGCAGTACAGCAGAGTGGGAAAAAATAAAATACAGTAGTTGAATAACATGTCCAAATGAAATCTATCATATAAAAGAGCTTCATTTATCCGTTCACGCGATTGACTTCTGTCGGGGTAAGACGTGTTTTTATCGAGCTCCGCACAAAAAAAAATCAATCAATTCGAGTGAAGTGAATATTTAATAAAAATAAGAAAATAAAGCCGAAAGCGAAAGAGACGCTCTGTGCGATGCACCATCGCTCGATTACACATTCTGTGTTTGAAATAGTGTAATCAAGTAGTTTTACATCTTCAAACAAAAGATCAAAAATAACAACTATGAGTCAGAACGACACTCGCGCTCAGCGACAACGCGAGCAAGACGATCGACGGCTCTCACTGCAACGAAACAACGCGTATTTCTCTTACGTCTCCGCGACTTCTGTTGACAGCGATCGGTCAATCACCCCAAACCCGACGAACTTACCTCTGCCAACAACTCAAGAAAGAGCGCGTTCTTGCTCTCCCTCACTACTAGTGTCGTCACAAAACCCGCAAGCTCCAAACACTTGCGAATTCTCTTTGCGCTTACCTACGGTAACTAGTACGGTGACAACAACAACCACTGCAACTTCAATCACAACAACAACTGCTACGGTATCGTCAGCTCGCGCAATTTCGTCGACGCAAGCACTTGCTCTCACTGGGCCAGCGATCAAAACAAAACAAAAAACTAACGGTTCTGCTGCGCTGTCAGCAATCCAAAACGTAAACAAAAACGCCGGGTCGCCCATACAGACTGGAATAGATCGCTACATAACAATAAAAAGAAAACTCAGCCCACAAAATTACAAAAATCAACAAACCGAAAATAAATCAAAAATTGCAAGCGTGAATACTAGCAACAACAACAACAATACCAACAAATAAATCGATTTTGACGCCATTGATTTCATAAATGAACATTTAGGAATCGGCCCCAAATCAAATTTTATTAGATTTTAATAGTTCAAAATTTGTATTTCGTTACGCTAAATTCATCAAATCGTTCACTGTGCGACGTGAAGTGTATCAGGTGAGGAAAGAGGGATTCAAGTTTTTACTTTATTGGTAGCGAACCTCCCCCTGGCATCTTTAGCACTGTTTTCAAATGCTGCGCGTGGATGAACCCGCTGACCAGAAGAAAGTCGTCGTGCCTATTTTGATCTGTTGAAGCGGGTGCATCCTGATGCGGATACCCCAGAATCGAGTATGGAGTGCTTTTGCGAGGTAGACGAGGAATTCAAAATGTTACAGGAAAAGTTCGCCAAGGGTCGTCGCAACATACAGGACGAGGAGGGGCCCATAGAGGAGTGGACCACAGCGTCGTCAGTATCTATCGCACGGTACGACGGGATTGGGATTGGCTCACAGCGCCAAAAGCAACATCAACAGGTGCGCGCTAAGCGAGCGAAGAAACATGTTCTCGAACACCGAATAGAAAAAGCGATTGCAGGGGAAAAGACCCTGCGCAAGGGAAGAAACTATTATGGAAAACATGCAATCAATCTTCTGGCCGCCTGACTTATATGTAAAAGAGTATTCTCCAAAACCAAAAAATCGAACTGCGGTACCACTTCCTTCAACTTCTCGCGCCTCTTCTTCTTCTAGTGGAGCATCAAAAAACCAGTAGAGATTTCCCATCTTTATTTAGCTTATCAAAACGTTAGAGGCCTAAACTCTAAGCTCTCTAAATTGTTTATGAATAGTGTTTCGTTCGATCATCAAATTTTAATATTTACTGAAACCTGGTTAAAACCTGATGTAGATAACTGCTCAATTTTTCCAAATAAGTACACCTCCTTCAGATGTGACCGTTTGCCACGAATTGGAGGTGGTGTTCTTATAGCTGTAAGGTCAGATCTTCCATCCATTAGACCATGGTTCTTCCTTAGAATTTTTATGTGTTAAAATGACTATGTGCCTAATTTCAATTTACATTACCTGCTCGTATATTCCTCCCTCTTCTGATATATCTGTCTACCTAGACCATCTTTCATCTATCCAATCAGTTGCCTCTAAACTATCTGATAGAGATTATCTGCTAGTTTTTGGTGATTTCAACTTATCAGAAGTTACTTGGTCATCTCAATCAGATATATTGGTGCCCTTTGTATTTAACTCTTTCTTAAATGGCCTATCTCTTTATCAAATAAATACTGTTCCTAATTGTAGCGGTAGAATGCTTGATTTAATTTTCTCTTCTGACATTTTACTAAACACTATCTCTAGAATGAATCCCTTAGTTCTTCCTGAAGATCCCTATCATCCTACATTGGACCTGGTTCTAACTCTGCCAACCTGTATGCAAACTGCAACTGTTTCCCCTATAATAAAATCACGTTGTTTTCGTAGGACCGATTTCCAAAAATTGAATTGTTTAATTTTGGAACATGATTGGTCATTTCTTTATTCATGTTCTGATCTAAATGAATGCATTTTTTTTTTTTTTTGATCAATGTGTTCCTGTTACTTTTCCCGTAAAGTCAAATAGGCCTCCTTGGTTTTCACGTGAGGTAGTAAGGCTGATAAATTTGAAATCGCGGTATTTTAAAAAGTTTAAATTAACTCGTAATCCTTCCGATTGAATGCAAATTGTTACAAAAAGTATTTGCGTCGCTGCCGTCTGCAGTTTGCTCAGGACCCAAAGCAGTTTTATAACTTTGTTAACTTAAAACGTAAATCAAGTAGATTTCCTCCCTCTCTATCATACGAAAATAAGGAAGCAACTAATGATCAGGCAGCTGCCGATTTGTTTGCAGACTTTTTTCAATCAACTTATTTAACAGAACCTTATAGTTCCCCTTTACATCCATACCCTTATAGTATAGAAAATTTTAACACTGTCTTCTGTCCTTCTATTGACAAAACCTCTCTACTAATTGATCTTAAATCGATAAAACCCGTTTTTTCTCCTGGCCCTGACGGAATTCCAGCATGCGTACTTAGATTTTGTGCTGATTCGATTTTGAATCCAATTCATAAGCTATTTGACTTGTCACTATCCAATAGTTATTTCCCACCTATTTGGAAAAACTCTTTTTCCATTCCTCTTCACAAAAGTGGTTCTAACCATGATGTGAAGAACTATAGATGTATTTTCAAGTTGTCCGCAATTCCTAAGATTTTTGAAAAAAAATTTACAGCCCAGTTAACTTTTATGTGTAAATCTATAATTTCACCCCATCAACATGGGTTTATAAAGGCAAGATCAACAGCTACTAATCTCTTAGAATTCTCATCTCACATCAATCTAGGATTTCGGAACAAAATGCAAACTGATGTGGTCTATACTGACTTTAGTAAAGCATTTGACTCCGTAAATCATAATCTCTTAATTCATAAGTTAAATTTGATTGGTTTTCCTCAAAAGCTCCTTCTGTGGATATCCGATTATTTAACTAACAGGTCTCAACGAGTTCTTTTTAAAGAATGTCTCTCTAAACCGATCTTAGTTACTTCTGGTGTTCCTCAGGGCAGCCACCTTGGACCATTGCTATTTAACCTTTTTATTAACGATCTTCCTTCAATACTCCTTCACTCTAACATTCTTATGTATGCTGATGATGTGAAACTCTGTTTGACACACAATGATCCAGCAAATAACCTTCTTCAAACAGATCTTGATTTGTTTTTTGAATGGTGCAGCCATAATCTGCTGCATCTTAACTGTTTTAAGTGCAAGGTTATGTCATTTTACAGATGTAACTATCATGTCATCGATTACAATCTTAACCTAACCCCACTCTTAAGAATATCTGAAGTAGCTGATTTAGGTATCCTCTTTGATCATAAATTGAAATTTGATCGTCACATTACACAAATTGTCAATAAGGCATTTCGACTACTCGGGTTCATCAAAAGATGGGCCAAAGAATTCGAGGATCCTTACACGACAAAGTTGCTTTACACTTCTCTTGTTCGTCCAACTCTTGAATATGGGTCTTGCGTGTGGTCGCCTACTACTACTACTCTTTGCCTTGCGCAGTTTTAATTGGGTTCCGGGTGTAGACTTACCACCATACTCTAGTAGACTCCTTCTAATTAACCTACCTTCCTTAACTAACCGTCGTATTATGTTAGGCGTTATGTTTATTGTAAAGCTAATAAAGTACAATATAGATTCCCCTACTCTGCTTACTCAACTTAATTTCTGTATTCCTTCTAGAGTTACTCGTAATTTTATGCCACTATCCTTGGCCTTTTGTAATACTAACTATAGCTTGCATGATCCCTTCCGAGTTCTCTGTGCTGACTACAACAGACTGTCTAGAGTTTTCAACTCCGAGTCCTCCCTTTACTCTGTTAAACTGTCTATCCTCAATCAATTAACACTACATGCTAACAACTAATATTAATCTACCGATCTGTTTGGGTTTTACTGGGTTTTCCCCAATCCTTTGCAGCAAATGTTGGATCGAGAATTCTTGTTTTGTTATCCCCAGCTTAAATTTAAAAATATATACTCTTAATTAATTTTAATTCTAAACTTATTGCAAAATTTTAATTTCAAATTCTAAATTATTTTCGTTTTTTTTTTAAATCTTCAATTTTAATTCGATGTAATCTAATTTTTAATTTTAATTTTAAGTCGACTGTTTTAGTTGACGTTAAATAAATAAATAAATAAATAAAAACAAAGTACGGTATCAATAATGTGGTCGACGATCTTATACAGGAGGCCATGAAAAAAGGATTCCAAGAACCTTCGAGGCACAGGCACGCCACTAACCTTGGCACAATCACAGATTCATTATCTAAATAATGGTTTCACCCCCGAGTGGATCACACTGAGTCGCGATATACGTCAAGCTGTAAAGGATCTGAAGAAGAAAGTGAGGAAGCAGCGTTCTTACTATGGTGATTGAGTCAGTCAGCATGGCAGAAGTTTCCGTATTATCAAGCGGATGTAAAGGAATTGAATAAAATATTTGATAAGCACAATCTGATTGTGCCCATCATGGAGAATCAGAATTTCCGTCTGCGTTGTCCGCAGGAGATCTTTATTGAACCGGATTTGCCACGCCAACAGATGAAAATTAAAAAAAGTGGTCCAATGGGGAATGAGGGTTTATAGTGAATTTATTTTCTGTAGTTGGATTGTAAGAGGAGGAAATGATATAAATTTTTATTATATAGTAAAAAAATATGATGAGAGAAGATCATGTCGTATTCAAATTTGTATTAAAAAACAGTATATATAGTAGATAAATCCAAAAGGTAAACCTAAAAAATAATTTTTTTTTAACCTGAACTACTGCTTGCCCTTAGCTGACTTCGTCTGCGCATCTTGTCCGCATGGGAGTAAAGCCACATTTGTGCAACAGGGAGGGATGAATATTGATCAGACGTCCACGCCGAAATGGTTCACAAAGGGCACACTGAGTACGCGCATGAAACCGGCCATGCAGACTAGCTCATCACCGGCTATAACCAGATGACGCATCAACTCGCCATCATAATTCTCCAGTTTGGCAGAGTCACGATAGGAGATGACCAGCGAAGGTATACCAGCTCTTGCAGCACGTTTCAGTCCTAGTATTTCTGGTTTATTACTGATCACAAAGACAATTGAGGTTGCTGCCATTGCCCGAGATTTGCACAGCGACGACGTGGCAGCTGCAACAGTTGGTTGTTGCTCGACAGTAACTCCTCGAAGTGCAGCAACTGCACTTGCGATTTTTTCTGGTCCTTGCAACGCACAACTACACCAACGCGGTACGACGTGTGTAACGCAGCTGTTACATTACTGGCTTCATTTCATCCGCACTGACCACCAAGATCAGACCCAGTCCGCAGTTGTAGGTGCGTTGCAGTTTATGAGGTGTGTTATTGAGCAACTGCTAAACAGGCAAAGACAAGAGGCAATTGAAACTGATTGGCATTGAGACGCACTTCAAGATCGGGATGGAGGACACAGGATATATTCTCCGTTGGGCCAGTACCTGTTACGTGCGCCAGGGCTTTGATGCCACTGCCTGCAGCCAGCAGAGGTGCCAGCGACTCCACATAGGTCTTGGTCTTGGTGGGCACCTACAGCTACGATCACTAAACAGTGTACGATCAGCAAAGCCTGAGATACAATCACATTTGGCTATGCCCAGTGCAAAGCCCGCCAGATCGTAAACTTCGGATTCATTGAACAGAGGCAGTACAGCAGAGTGGGAAAAAAATAAAATACAGTAGTTGAATAACATGTCCAAATGAAATCTATCATATAAAAGAGCTTCATTTATCCGTTCACGCGATTGACTTCTGTCGGGGTAAGACGTGTTTTTATCGAGCTCCGCACAAAAAAAAATCAATCAATTCGATCAAGCATACGCACCGGGGATCACGCCTTTTGACTCCAAAGGGCACGCAACTATACAACGCGCTCATTAAGCCGCGAAATAAGCTCGATTATGTGAGTCCGGGTAGGCCTACATACTGGCCAGCAGATTCAAACAAGCTCCCAGATCTCATTGACAATAACAAGAAAGATCCAAAGAAATAATATTACGGCCGAATCACTTGCAGAATTATCATCTGATCACTCTCCAGTTCTACTTACTCTTAGGCATCGACCACATATAACCGAGCGACCCTACAGGCTGACAAGCAACAGGACCAACTGGGCAAAGTACGTAAAATATGTTTGTACTCACATGGATCCAACTCAAATAGTAAATACCGATAAGGATGTTGATCGCCTGACCGAATCGATAGAGGCAACACTTGTTGCGGCAGCCAAGGCCTCTACCCCTCCAGACACTCACATATTGATAAATCACACAAAGACGAATCGGGAAATCGAACAACTAGTACTAGAAAAACGAAGACTAAGAAGAGAGTGGCAGAATCACAGATCTCCAAAGGCTAAAGAACATCTAAAAATAGCAACACGCAGACTTACCAGGGCACTTCAGCTTGAGGAAGCAAACGCCCAGCATCTTTACATACAAAAGCTATCGCCCACCAGCAAAAAGAACCCTTTGTGGAAAGTACACAAAAATATTCAGGCACCGGCTGAAACAGTCGTCCCACTGCGAGGCCCTTCTGGAAGCTGGATACGCAGCGACGAGGAAAGAGCTAATGCGTTTGCCGATCACCTTCAGAAAGTATTCCAGCCAAATCCTGCTAGTAACTCATTTGTCCTACCAGCAGTTACTAAAATCTTGCAACCAATAAATCCAATGATATTTAGCGAAAGTGGGATTGCTTCTATCATAAAAGATCTAAAGCACAAAAAATCACCTGGACATGACTTGGTCACACCAAAAATGATCATAAAACTCCCACCGTGTGCGGTTCTGACTTTATGCCATCTCTTCAACGCTATCACGAAACTTGGATACTACCCCCAAAGGTGGAAAAGTGATGATTCCCAAACCAGGCAAAGACAAAACGCAACCATCATCCTACAATCAGTCTCCTAACATGTCTCTCGAAACTGTTCGAAAAAGCATTTTTAAAACAACTGACTCCCTACTTAAAAAGGCAAAATACAATACCATCGCATCAATTTGGCTTTCGCGAAAATCATGGTACAGCTATATTTTTAGATGTTGCACGAGCATTTGACCGAGTTTGGCTGGAAGGACTAATGTACAAGATAAGAAAACTGCTTCCCCAGAACACACACAAAGTGTTTGAATATTATCTTTTCAAAAGAGTATTCTCAATCAGGTGTAACAGTTCGACCTCACACGACCGCGTTATCAATGCAGGAGTCCCCCAAGGTAGCGTTCTGGGCCCCGTTCTCTACTTCCTATACTCAGCAGAATGCCCACGAACTATCAGCTCACAACCTCTACGTTTGCTGATGATACCGCAATACTTAGTCAATCTAGATGCCCAGAAAAGGCAACGGCACAACTTTCTTGTCATCTAAAAATTGTGGAAAGATGGTTTGCGGACTGGCGCATTAAGATAAACGAGAGTAAAAGCAGACATGTAACCTTCACACTGAACAGACAAACCTGCCCCCCTTGAACACTGAACAATACATGCATCCCACAAGCAGACGTAGTAACATATCTCGGCGTGCACCTAGATAGACGCCTCACCTGGCGGCGACATATAGAATCTAAAAGGACTCATATGAAGCTTAAAGCAGCTAATCTTCACTGGCTTATTAATTTCAACTCTCCCCTTAGTCTAGAGTACAAAGTACTCCTCTACAATACCGTCCTGAGACCCATCTGAATATACGGCTGTGAACTTTGCGGAAAAGCTTCAAAAACCAACGTTGAAATTATACAGCGAGCTCAGTCAACGATTCTGCGAACTATCACTGGGGCACCATGGTATCTACGCAGCGAAAACATACATAGAGACCTCCACATAAATCTTGTCAGCGAGGAAATCCAGATGAGAAACAGAAAGCATCAAGCAAAGCTCGCCGCACACGAAAATCCCAGCAAAGAAATACTAGGGCCGTCTCTAACTAATACAAATATTTCATATTGTAATTAATTTAAGTTATATAATAAGATTTGAATAATTATTGTTAGTCTCATTATAAGAGAAGATCCAAAAAATAATGAAATAGGCTGGAAAAAAAAAAAAAAATTTATCCGTTCACAACCAATCTAATTAGAAACCATTCAAAAGGGGAGAATTATTGTGCAAACGAAACTTTCCTAACTTCAAAGTGAACGGACGCTTTTTTGTTTTGCTACCCGCTTTCTATTGTTTTTGCACAAACAACCGGCGTTTGCTTCTAACATTAAAGCTTACTAACATTCTGTTGTGATTCTCGTTCACTTTCGCGAGAGCATTCCTGGGTTTTTTAACGCTTGTTTGTTATATTTTATTTGAAACTTACCTATTTCTGTGCTACTTGCCTATTTCTGTATATTATTTTGTGCGTGCATTTGTGTCTTTTGCTCTCATTTTACCTCTCTACTCTTGCTAGTTGTTGTTGATGTTTGCTCCAGATCTAATACTAAAGACAGTCGAACGCTACAGTCAGGTGCTGACTGTTTAAGACCATGGAATATATTGTAGTACTATATACCATCAAAAATTTTTGTTCATAACTGTATAGTATCGGTATAGAATTTGCTACCGATTACCAAAAATAAAATTATCTATGCTTATGTCAATAAAGAAGAGGGTTGGTGTAGCAAACGAATTCCGCAAGCACTCCCAACACAATACACCTTCAGAGGGCTACTTTTATAAAAGTTTATTAATAAAAGTTAACAGAAATCGCCACGACCATTTAAATGGCGCTTTATTTGGATTTAAATTTCGCGTTGTTATACTATGTTCGAACGACACGCACATATTTAATTGACGAACAGAACAAGAAGAACGCATAGACAATGCCAATGCAAATAGACAAGTGTCGTAAGCATTAGACTAAGCGATAGGGCAATAAATACATGTACATATGCATTTTAAGCGCGTGTAAAAATTCGTAACATTTTCTTCTTCTTGATTTTATGGCACGAGCTCTGTCTAATATCTCCGCGCATGTGTAAATGCTTTTAAAATAATAACGAATAAATATGAAAGTACAAAATGTGAATCTGCTCACCCTGGGAATCGAGCCCCCACATTTCGACAGCCGAAGGAGTTGAACAGTGGCTAACTGAGCTACATATATCCCGAACTGATGTTGACGGTATTCAGGGTTCGTTTGCTGTCGCGATCGACATGTGAAATGTTGTTGAATTTCCTTGAATTAAATTTTTACCGCGTACCAAAATACGTTACATTTGATTCTTCTTAGTTTTGCGGTACGAGCTAAAACTGAATATTGTGTCTTCTCGCTGTGTTTAATCTCTCCACGCTGGTGAAATGTCATATGTACAAGTATGTATATACATATATTTGATAATAAATACAAATTCTCTACTATTGTACAATACTTTGATGCGTGCACTTATTTCTCTTTAACGCTTGCTCACTATCTTCTCTTCTTCACATAAAATGTGCCGGGTACACAGCCATAACGACTATGCGAACTGGTCTGCGCTATTGCTGTGACGCTGGTAGGGATGTGGAAGATGACATGATCATGTTTATGCGGCAGGCAAGGAACGGATTTAGAGGGTTTTCTAGCACGTTTCATGAAATGGTCAAAAAGTGAACTGCGTTGGACTTGACGTGTAACAATCGCAAATTGTTGGTTGAGAGTCCTACACTCAAAAGGTCCGCTCATATTGAGAAGTTTTTGACTGCTAGCATCCCACTCGCGCTCATCGATAAGCCAGGCACTCCGTTTCGATATCCAAAAAAATCATCGGTGATAACTAAGTTAGGGAAGGTAAGCTCTAGTTCCGCACTACCCGATGTGAACAAGTGCACAGACCTTGTGTCTGGGGTGCCTAAAAAAATATTAGGAGTTCCACAAAAGTAACAAATTTTTGTTACCGGCTTGCTTCTGCTCATGACGTCACAGCCTATATTCAAGGCAAAATCCAAGCCACCGGTCGAACTTTATTCTATTGTATTATATTCTCTCCAAAGCTTTGGTTAGTCCATGAAATGGTTAAAGAGTTCGAGTTAAAGAAAAAAAGAATCGGATATCAGAAACAACAACGACTACTTCTACTAAAAAGAACTATCTGCCCTTTTCCTTCTTATTACTTACCAACATGTCAGAGGCCTTCGTAGTAAACTATCTTGTCTTTTTCTTAGAAGTCTTTTATTTTCTTCTCATATTCTGGTGTTAACTGAGACTTGGTTTAAGCCGGAGATTTTAAGCTCTGAAGTTTTCCCAAGTAAGTACACAACTTACAGGCTTGATCGTCCTGATCGAAGAGTGGCGGAATACTCATTGCACTAGATTCCGCCATTTGATCTGAACTTTTACAACCGGAGATTCAATATTGAACTGCTTTGTGTAAAATTACTTTTTTCCGGTTTTTACTTGTGTATAACCTGCTTCTATAGTCCACCGTCATCGGAATTCTCTGTCTACTTGCAGCATCTACAATATCTGTCATTGTCAGATTGTCATCCTTGGGAACTTTAATATTCCTGAAAGTAATTGGACAACTTGTACTGAGGAAAATTTTCTGTCGCCTTCAATGCAGCATGACCTTTTTGACGGTCTGTTTGACATGTCATTGTCGCAGGTCAATCATATAAAAAATTATTAAAGCAGAACGCTGGATCTATGCTTTGCCTTTGATCCGTCTAGGGTGAAACAACTCAGGACGCACCCACTTTCTCTACCAGAAGATCCCTAGCACCCCACTTTCGAAATACATTTTGATTTTGGAACTTGTATCGTTAGACATGAAAGCATATATAAACGTATACGATGCTTTAGAAAAGCAGACTTTGTAAGGTTAAATACTTTAATATCACAATTTGATTGGTCTCCTGTCTATTTATCCACTGACATGTCAGTTATAATGCACTTAACTCTTTCATTGATAACTATGTTCCGTTTTTCTATCCGACATGCTCGAGTAAGCCAACGAGATTTACAAAACAGCTGTCACGAATAAAAAAATAGTTTATTGAAAATATTTAATGTAAATAATTCTACTTTTGCTCTTTCCCGCTACTTATTTCTTCGGTCTGAACTGTTATAAAAATTATTTAACTCGTTGTAGAATTCCATTTTGTCCAAATCCAACGGTATCTCTGCGGTATTTTCTTCTAAACTGTCAATTGAAAATGGTGATGCAGACACAGATCAGGTTATGGCCGATATGTTTGCGAAATTTTTCCAAACGACTTATTGACCAGCTATACAAATTGCTGCTGTCTATTCATATACTGTTCCCTGATCGAATGGTATTCTCACCCCGCTATTGATGTAAGTCCACTTGTCAAGGATCTTCATTCGGTAAAACTTGTTTTCTCGCCAGGATCGGACTGTATTCCCGCTTGCTTACTTCGTTACTGTGCAAACTCGTAAACTAGTAAGCCACTGTCCAGTCTTTTTTCACTGTTCTTAGAAACTGCCTCTTTTCCTTCCATTTGTAAGGAATTATTCGAATTAAGGAATGGAATAAAAAGGGCAGAAAATCTGATGACGTCATTAATACTTGTTTCAGTAAAGGATTTGACTCAGTAAACCATTCCCTTCTTGCACGTAAACTTAAATTATTAGGTGTCTCTCAAAAACTTAGTTGGACTGTGAGCTATTTGACTATCAGAACTCAAACAGTCTTCTTTAAAAATAATCATTATTACCCTACTCACTTAGGCCCTCTCCTTTTTACGCTTTTTATCAATGACTTTCCTTGGTCATTCGCTACTCACGTACTCTGACCCAAGAACCATGCTTGATTATGGATAAAGACTACAATCCATAATCTAATACAAAGTAATATTGATAATGTTGATCTGTTTAGCCGGTTACACTTCTCTGTCCCTTGTAGAATTAGTCATCACTTTTCACCAGTAACGAACTATGCCCTGCACGAGTCTTTCAGGGTATTGTGTTCGGACTAAACAAACTGTACTGTATCATTTCTAACTCTGTAGCTTCTTTAAAACTTTTAATTCTGTCTCACTTATCTAGTAATTAAAGTAACTTTCCTCGAAACACGTTTATTCAACTTATACTATATCAATTTCGTTACACTTCATTTTCCGTGGACTATTCGTTTGCGGCATTGCTCTCGTCCGATTTTGGGCATGTCTTTTTAACAAATTAAAATTAAGTTTTTTTAAGAATTATTAACCTCATTAATAATCAACAGTCCTAATCTGATTTGGGCTTCCTGAGTTTTCCCAATCCCCGCAACAAAAGTTGGATCGGCTAACTTCCTGTATACCCCAGTTTAAAATATTAAAATTTAAATCTAAATTTAAATACAACATATATCTTGATTTAATTCCAATATCTTTTTGTGAATTCTTAATTAAAATCAGTCGACTTTAAATAAATTAAGCAAAAATTAACGTTCTAGCTTTGAAATTTCGCTGGCTATTCAATTTTTATTGATTTTCAGGGGCGAAAAGCGGCGTAGTCAAGTTCCAACACATTATTAATAAGGCAAGTGCTAACTCTTACAGTCGCTGAGATATAGATGTTCATACAAACAGATATGAGTATATCAACCCGATTGTTGATGCTATGATGTAAAAAATACTTGGTGTGTTAGAGAGAGCCATTTTTAAAATATATAATTCTTTTAAGGATATTGTTCACTTCAGATGTGATCGTTTATCACGAATTGGAGGTGGTGTTCTTATAGCTGTAGGGTCTCATCTTACTTCCGAACTTGTTCCAGACCATGGTTCTTCCCTAAAATTTGTATGGGTTAAATGACGATGTGTCAAATTTAAATTTACATTATTTAGTTTATTTAGTTTATAGTCGAACTATGAACAGTCGACTTTTTTAAAAGTAAAGAAACAATTAAAATTAGATTTAAATTATTTAAGTTGAATTTTAAACTAGAGGTTATTTTAAATTAAAGGTAAAACCTTAAATGTAAAAAAAAAAAAGAAAAAATTAAAAATTGTGCAAATGTGCAAACTGGGATAAAGAAAAGCCGATCCAACATTTGTTGCAGAGGATTGGGGAAAACCCAGAAAAACCCAATCAGATCAGGAGAGTTAGTGTTAGTAACCAAATGTAAGAGTGTTAAAGCATGCAGTATGTTGAAAGTACTACTATGAATACAAAGAAGACAATTATGTGTTTGACTAAATTCTAGATAAGTGGGCGAGGAGTTGTAATTTTAAGCTAGATATCAAGTTGTTATTGTTAGCTACAATTAAGTATAGTTTATTATAGTCCGAACATAATACCCTGAATGGCTCATGCAGGGCATAGTTCGAGCTATCTGTTCGTAGCTATCATTCAACTAGAAATGCCGAACAACTTGCCAATACTTTGCATCGATCGAGGCGCAGGCAATGTCCACAATTCAGGACCAACGAAAGCGGACGAAATGCTGTTAGAAGGGGGATTCAGTGACAAAATCAGGAGACGTGAATTTTGGAAAGAGCAATAGATAGAACTCAAAGGTGTCAGGTTAGAAACAATCCTATTCGCAGGATTGTTGAGCAAGCACGCAATACTAGTGCACGCCGCAGTGCTCGAATTCGAGCTCAACGTGAGGCCTTTGAAGCCCATAGGAATATGTCGCAAAGAGTGAGTCCATATAAGAGTTGTTGCACCAATAGGATAGCAGAGAAAAGGAGAAACGCGTCCCGCAATAGAGTGGACCGTGCGAATACCGTTCCAGATGATAGGATATCGCAGGTTGTACGGATTATGAGCGGAGTCACCCGGTGCTACAGCTGTCATAACAGCGGATTAACATTCTATGTGTCGATGCATAATTAAACTCAGCTGTATTCTGTCTAAAGCTCTCTTGTAACTTTGCGGTCATAGCGATAAGACGTAGTTTTTATGTACGAGTATACTTAAAAAAAATGAATTTAAATGGAGAAATAAACTGAAGATAAATCGTGCATATATGATTCATATTTGCGAACCCCATTACTATGACGCCAAAGCAGTGAGGCATCACAACTATTCATTGGTGGCCCATGAGGGAATCATATTTAATAATTGCTAAAAGCTGTTTGGCAATTTTATCTTCGTTGTTTGCTTCATCCAGATAAATCAACATTCAACGTGCCTACGTTTTCTATCGCGCTCGCTCTCATCACGATAGAGCAGTATACGCAAACATTCGCGCTCGCTCTCATCACGACAGAGCTAAGTCCCATTGCCCTTCGATTTCGTTAGAATTGCCGAAATCTCTTTCAACTTAAAAACAAGACGTCAAAGAAGAACATACATAGATAACATACGAGCATTTGTGCACATTACATACAGTGGAGCAAAGTCAGTAAAAATCATGTCGAAGTTTGATCAACTGGTGCGTGTTCAAACTGACCGCATTGAGTTTTTGAAGCGTTTGTTCAGTAATGTGAAAACGGACTCGAGTGTGCGGAAAACGGAAATATATTTCGAAAAACGTTTGAATCAAATCGACGAGCATAACAAAGCATTTTATCAGACGCATCACACACTTATAGGCATGGCAGACTACGAAGAAAGTGTGTATAACCAACAAAATACAATCAGCCCATTCGAAGACCTAGGCAAGGAAGTTTACTGTTTTGTGACAGAAGAAAAGAAGCGAATCTATCCAGTTACAGTGACGCACAACGAATCAACTAGCTCCACAATAACAACACATGAAGAGGAAGTACGGATACCATTGCCAAAATTACCAGTTCCGAAATTCTCTGGCAACTGCGCGGACTGGCCAAGTTTTCATGATGCATTTTTACGCTTGATTCACAATAATGAACGTCTGGATAAGATTCAAAAGTTCCATTTTTTAAAGGAAGCATTATCAGTAGGCCTGGACAACGACATTCGCCAAATCGCTTTAACTGAAGCAAACTATGAAGTCGCTTGGATCACACTCCTACAACGGTATAACAACCTACGCATTGTGTTCGCCAGCCACATGAACATGCTCTACAACTTACCGGATCTTTCTAAAGAAAAATCTGCTGACATACGGTCTATGGTTAGTACAGTTAACGTCTGCATTGCCGCTTGCAAAACCGTCAAGGCGCCGCTACAGGGGGGAGATTTTTGGCTGACTCATTATCTACCAACCAAACTACCTAAAGACACTCACACAGCGTGGGAGCATCATCTGGGCAGCATGATTGACGTTCCTTCATACAAAGATCTGCAGCAGTTCCTCAATGATCGACTTGTTATGTTAGACGCTATTGAAAGCCGTAACGCGTGCAGCGGCATGAAACAGTCAAATGAACCTTCAGACGGTACTAAACGCGTGCGTGTGCACAGCGCCCACACCAGGTAGGGTGCTTCCGCGTCCGCTTGCTATCATTGTGGCAATTTACACATCCTTCGAAGATGTCCGCAATTTCTTTCAATTGCTACCAACGGAAAGAAGTGGCCAGCAAGGCAAAATTATGTCTAAATTGCCTGGGAAAATCGCACACACAAGCAAGCTGCCCCAGCAATAAGAATTGTCTTCATTGTGGCCAACGTCATCACACGATGTTACATTTTCCAGTAACACAGCCAACGCTGACAGCCTCCTCGACATCATGCCAAAGTTCGGCAGCCAGTTTAGAGGCCAAGCCGACTCTACAGTGCATGTCAACTACAACTTCACCTATGACTCATCGAAAGGTACTACTAGCAACAGCTCGGGTTGTACTAAACACACATACAGGATGCCAGGATGGCTCGGTAAACGCGCTTCTTGACCAAGGATCAGAAGCAATTCAAATGCAAATTCATCATGAGTTGTTCGGTGCAAACAGCAACTAACCCAAATTTCTCATTAAAGGTCGACGATGCTTATGTTTTGAACACGTTGACATCACACATGCCAAGTCAAAGTTTTCCAGCAGGAAACAGGAGTTATATCCATGGTCTCATGCTATAGATCCAAGCGAATCGATATAATTTCTGGAGCCGACCTTATGGCACAACTCTTGTTACCTGGAACAAAGATTGGCTTGCCAAACGAACCCATAGCGCAGAATACTCAACTCGGATGGGTTCTGTTAGGCTATGTTTGCAACACGCATATTACACGCCACATTCGTTGTAATCATGCCATAATAAACTCCGAAGAGCTGCTTAAAGTATTCTGCGAGGTGGAATCAGTTCCAGAACGCTCAAAGCTCTCCAAAGAAGATCAATGGTGCGAGTTTTTCTTTAAACAGACCCATCAACGTCAACCAGACGGCAGTTATCAAGTCTGTTTGCCATTCAAGAGAAAGTTTGATCCCAGTATGACGCTCGGAAAATCTCATCAGATCGCCCTGAACAGATATCTTCAACTCGAAAGGCGCCTTCAAAGGGACCCAGACAAATGGAGCAGATACTGCAAAGGAATTGAAGAATATTTTCAACTAGGACAAATCACGTTGGCAGAGGCGAGCGAAAACTCAACCATAACCACGGATTCCTACGGTCAGCATGCTGCATCATGCGTGCTACCACATCATGCAGTTTTCAAAGAAGAAAGCCTCACCACAAAACAACGTATCGTTTTTGACGCATCGGCCCGGACCTCAAATGGCAGATCGTTAAACGATGTACTATGTGTCGGTCCCACGCTGCAAAATGATCTGCTAGCCGTTCTCTTAAATTGGAGACAATATCAGTTTGTTTTTACTGCCGATATACAACGAATGTATCGCTGTATCAATGTCCACCCTGATGACACGCAGTACCAGAGGATTTTATGGCGGGCGGCGGATGGAGTCATCAAACAGCATTGCTTAACTACAGTCACGTTTGGAACAGCATCTGCACCTTATACAGCTATAAGAGTCATCCATCAAATAGCTGAAGACACACAGACAAAATATCCTATGGCATCCAACGTTCTCAAAAATGAGGTATATGTCGACGACATTCTCTTAGGCGATCATTCATACGAGGCAGCAATGCGGAAAAGTTTGCTACGAAAATGGGATAGCAATGACCAGGATCTGATGGCAACGATACCTCTCGAGCATCGATGCAAGCAGACATCCCTCAGTTGGGACAATGCGGACACCATCAAAACACTGGGTATGTACTGGTTGCCCAAGCAAGATTGCTTCACTTATAAATTACAAGCAAATACTCCAGCCGGTTTAACAAAACGGGAAATCCTATCGACCATAGCACGCTTATTTGATCCTCTTGGATCAATCGCTCCACTTGTAATTTCAGCAAAGATTATATTGAAAGAAATTACACTAGCGAAGCAATATCACGAGGACGGATCGAGTACATCACTGGATTGGGATGAGCCAGTTCCCAACACCATTGCCGTCAAATGGCAACAGTTTCGACAGCATGAATGTTAACCCGATCAAGATACCACGCAGCGTCAAATTTATACCACAATTTAGTAGTGAGATACAACTGCACACCTTTTGCGATGGATCCTCCAGTGCTTACGCAGCAGCAGTGTATGCACGCACCCAACAGTCTGATGCGACTTTCTATACAACTCTCATCGTTGCGAAATCAAAAATTTCGGCAACCAAGCCGTTAACAGTACCGTGTACTGAGCTATGCGGTGTAGTATTAGGTACCAAACTCACCAAATGGGTGCTGGAGAATAACCAATGGACCAATGCGCACATATCTACCTTTTACTGGACCGATGCTACCATTGTTCTGCACTGGATTAAAGGAGACATTACTAGGTGGAAAACGTTTCTGGCCAACCGAGTGTCTTACATTCTCGACCACACCTCAGCGGCTCAGTGGCACCACATAGACACATCGGAAAACCCAGCAGATTGCGCAACCAGAGGCCTACCACCGAGCCAAATACCTGATATTTGGTGGCATGGCCCATTCTGGCTATGCAAACCCCACAATATTTGGCCAAACACGCAATCACAATTGCCCAATCCAGAAGAAACGGATCTAGAGGTCAAATCCATAAAAATTAGAGCCTTCACTACCTTGTCAGATACAAAGGATTCTATTATTGACCGATTCTCGTCGTATACAAAACTGCTACGTGTCACGGCATACATGTTACGATTCTGCCACAATGCTCATGCTCGAGCACAACGAAGTCAAGGATCACTCTCTCCTGACGAACTGGATGAGGCCCTGAGCTGCATAGCTCCTTGCACAATCCGATACATTTCACGCCGACATCCAAGCGCTTAAAAGGAACAAGCCGTTACCACCCCGTAGCACACTTTCAAATCTTACACCGTTTCTTGACAACAACATCTTGAGGATTCGTGGCCGTCTCAAGCATTCAAATCTCTCTTTTTCTCGAAGACATCCAATTATATTACCTCATTGTCACCTAATTACAGATTTGGTAATTCAACACTCTCATCAGCTCACTCTACATGGCGGCGCTCAATTAACACTGGCTCACATACGATACAAATTCTGGATTCCCAGAGGCAGACAAGCAGTCAGGCGAATCATCCGGAAATGCGTCACATGCTTTAAGGTAGCCGTCACTGGACTTTCTGCAAGCATTCACGCGATTCACCGGATGTCGAGGACAAGTTCAACATATGTATAGTGATAACGGCACAAATTTTGCTGGTGCCCGTACAGCGCTTAACCAGCCCATCACTTGCAAAGCAGCCCTAAATGAATCGACATGCCAACATGAGACATGGTGGCATTTCACACCTCCATATTCTTTAAATTTTGGTGGCATCTGGGAGGCAAACGTGAAAGCAATGAAGCATCATCTTAAACGGATCGTCGGCAGCCACAAGCAGACGTATGAGGAGCTTACTACAGTTCTGATCAGGATTGAAGCTTGTTTGAACTCACGTCCACTTTGGCCGCTAACCGCCGACCCTGGCGATTTAGAAGTGCTCACCCTAGCACATTTCTTAATTGGTGACGCACTACTGGCACCGCCACAAGGTCGGCCGAACAATAAGCCTTTGCGTGAACTATTTCTTGCACAACAACACATGACGCGACAATTCTGGTCCCAATGGTCTCGTGATTGGTTGTCACACTTGCAAACTCAGCCTAAGTGGTGCCAAATCAAAGAGAATCTTAACATCAACGACTAAGTCATTATAAAGGATGATAATCTACCACCAGCTAAATGGACTGTAGGCCGAGTCGTCAAACTGCACCCTGGATCGGACTCGCTAGTCAGAGTGGTTACATTAAAGACGAAATCTGGCATTCAAAAGAGGTCAATCACAAAGCTTTGTCCAGCTCCTATTTAGACATAATTATGATCAACCCACGGATCAAGAATAACAAGGAGCCTTCGTGCTGGACGATGCATTGGCGGGCGGCATGCACGGACTATGAGCGAAGTCACCCGCTACAACTGTCATAACAGCGGATTAACATTCTATGTGTCGATGCATAATTGAACTCAGCTGTATTCCTTCTAAAGCTCTCTTGTAACTTTGCGGTCATAGCGATAAGACGTAGTTTTAATGTATATGTCGCAGCCTGGTAACAGAATAATGTTGAGTTTGAATTTAACTGAAAAGTAGTACATGGTATGTTGGCGGAATGAATTCTGTTATATAACAAGAGCATCATTTGAATGGCAATTCGAATGAGCATGGCGCCTGCAGATGTTCTAGTATGTGAGAGTGTACATGCAAAAAGAATGAATATGATGAAATACTTTGCTGAATGAACGTGATGAAATACTTGGTAGAGGAACGAAGAGAAAAGGAACGACGCCACGCGGTGGAACAGTCAGTTGAGTAGAGTCCGGTAAAAGAAGAGAGTGACGACTTAACATCTTGGAATGCCGAAGCTGGATTGCAGGAGAATCAAATGCATCCAAGAATAATTCTATTCGCAGCAACTCCACATCGAAGAGAGACTTGTCAACCGTGACCTGCTACAAGTGTGGTCAGCTGGGCCACGTTGCAACAACATGTACTACGGATACTTCGTCTACAAGCAAGGGAAACACGTATGAGAAGAAAGTGAATATATGTTCGGTCGTCGAAATAAGAGGAGTTCTTTATCAACTGGGTGAATACATTCCATACTTTTTTGATTCAGAAGCGGAGTACTCGTTATTGAAAGAAAAATTAGTTGATAAGTTTATGGGCAAAAGACTCAACAATACTGTATTGATAAGGGGCATTGGTGATGGCTCGGTGACATACACAATGCAAATTCTGTCCACTGTAAAAATTTGTGAATTTTCCATTGAAATTCTTTTCAATGTAGTCATGGATAAATATCTTAAGTATGATGTGCTGATCGACCGTGAAATTCTAGGTCAAGGTTTTGGAGTGTCAATTGATTCCAACAAGTCTGCTCTATATAAAACTAATACTGTGAATACACTATCCACCATCGTCGAGTTGGATTTCATGGATACCATAATTAATGACGTAGATCTGAGTCAGTCCGATAAAGCCGAACTTGCAGAATTGAAGTCATATGCTCCAACGTTTATAAAGGGTATACCAATTAGGAGAGTTACTACGGGTGAACTAGAAATCCGTTTGACAGATATCAATAAGACGGTTGTGAGACGTCCGTACAGACAGAGTACTGAGAAAAAGTTGCTGGTGAGAAGCAAAATACAGGAACTTCTAGCATCAAATGTCATACGTCCGAGCTGTTCACCATTCGCTAGTCTAATGTTGTTGGTAAAGAAAAAGGATGGTAGTGATCGATTGTGTATTGACTATCGAGAGTTATGCGAATACAATCTCTGATAAGTATCCATTGCCACTAATATCAGATCAGATTGACAGGTTGCGTGGCAGCATGTATTGCTCTAGTTTGGACATGGCAAGCGGATTTTATCAAATCCCAATAAAATCTAATTCTATTGAACGAACAGCATTCGTCACTACAGAAGGCCAATATGGATTCGTAGCTGTGCCCTTTGGTCTCTCATATGCAATAGTTACATAGATGACGTTCTGATAGTAGCTAGCACAAAAGAGGAGGCGTTCATCAGACTTAAGAGGTGTTGCAGAGGTTATCCAAGGCAGGGTTTTCCTTTAACATAAACAAGTGTACCTTCTTAAAAGTTGAAGTTCGAAAGTTGAATTTAGGGTATCAAATTGAAAATGGTGAAATAAGGCCAAATCCGAAAAAGATACAAGCATTGCCTGCATTACCGCCACCACAGACAGTTACACAACTGAGTCAGTTCATTGGTTTATCATCCTATTTTCGACAGTTTATTCCCAAATTTTCCGAAAAAATGAAGCCCGTGTATTTACTAACGTCAAAGAATAATGCGTTTAAATGATGTGACAAGCACGAGCAGGTGCGCCAAGAAGTTATACCGACATTAGTGAGCGATTCTGTATTGATCATTTATGACCCACAGTACCCAATTGAACTTCATATGGAACTTCATAGTGCAGATGGATATGGTGCCATATTGATGCATAAAGTAGACGGTAAACCGAGAGTCATAGATTACTATAGCAAATGCACTACAGGGGCAGAATCGCGATACACTTTCACAAACTTGAAACGCTGGCTGTGTATAATGCGGTGAAGCCTTTTCGCCATTATTTACATGGCCAATCATTTGTGGTATATACTGATTGTAACGCCCTAAGAGCCAGTCGCCATAAAGTAGATTTGACGCCAAGGGTCCATCGTTGGTGGGCGTATCTGCAATTTTTTGATTTTGAGGTAGAGTACAGAAAGGGAAATAGCATGGTGCATGTAGACTTCCTCTCGCGTAACCCCATAGTGATCGGAAAATCCCCTATTGCAACGAAAGTAACAGAAATGCGCATAAAGCTGGCGGACATCACAGACAATTGGTTAATTGCGGAACAGCATCGAGATGGTGAAATTTCTGATTTGGTGGCAAAATTGCAGAGTGATGAATTCCAGCATGAATTGGCAAAGACGTATGAATTGCGTTCGGGGATACTATATAGGAAGATACAGAGAAATGGTCGAACTAGGTGTCTACCAGTAATTCCGAGGGCATTCAGATGGTCCGTCATTAATCATGTCCATGAGGCCATCATGCATTTGGGGTGGGAAAAAACTTTAGATAAAGTGTATACGCAGTATTGGTTCCAGCATATGTCTAAATACGTACGAAAATTTGTCGAAAATTGTATCACATGCAAACTGTCAAAATCAACATCGGGTAAATCTCAAATAGAATTGCATTCCATACCGAAGGTGAGCATTCCATGGCACACAGTGCACGTCGACATTAGTGGAAAGTTAAGTGGGAAGAATGACATTAAAGAATACGTGATAGTGCAAATAGATGCCTTCACTAAATATGTTCATTTGCACCATGCACTAAACCTGGACACAAACAGTTGCATTGATGCATTTAAGTCCACTATATGTTTTTTTGGGGTGCCAACTCGCATAATTGCAGACCAGGGCCGTAGCTTTACTAATAATGATTTTAAGCAATTCTGCCCATCGCAAAAAATAGATCTGCATATAATAGCAACTGGAGCTAGCCGCCAAGTGGCCAAGTGGAGCGCGTCATAAGTAACATGAAGGCAATGCTGACAGCGGTAGAGACCAGTAAGCGATCTTGGCTAGAAGCTTTAAAGGAAATCCAGTTGGCCATGAATGGCTCATCGAGTAACAAAAGTTAGTTCATTAGAATTATTAATAGGGAAAGAGGCTAGACCTATGGGCATGATGCCATTAATAGAAGAAGATGCAGTTGACAGAGATAGTATTAGAAAAACATTCCTACATAATATAGAGAAAAATGCTAAATATGACAAATTAAGATATGATAAAAGTAAAGCTAAGATTGTTGCCTATAAGGTGGGCGACCATGTCCTGCTCAAGAATGAAGAACGGCACCAAACAAAGCTCGACCCAAAGTTTAAAGGTCCTTTTGTGATAGTAGAGAAGCTTGATGGTGACCGATATACGTTGAAATCTTTGACAAGCAAACGAACATATAAGTATGCACATGAACAATTGCGCGAGTTATAAATGGGACGTACCTCCACGTAGTCAATTGTTTTAATTATTTTTATGTATGTTTTATTTCTTAAGAGAGATTTAGTAACAATGTTTTTGTTTGACTTCTTATTTTTTGTTCAAAAATTACATTTAGAGTTAACGCTCCGTTTTAAGTGTGTGTCTAACCACGATCAAAATGCAACTAATAATGCGTCGCAAAAACTTCTTTGCTTGACGCCGAAACTGCGCTAGGCATCGGCTACAACGCCTCGCTGTAACGGTCCTTCCAAAGCTACAAATGTAAGCTGACCAATCAACGCACAATTAGAGGCTGATGCAACATTATTATTATGTTGCAATCTGTTTCTAGAATTTTCGAGACCATGTGCGCTCAAAGTGTGTGTGTAAACATGTGTATGTGCTTATTTCACAATATGTGGTAATTTGTATATGTGGACTGCTGAGCTGTTGTTGTTGTGGCCCTTGATGCCGTTGTCATTCTGTGGAATCTGGACGGTTTCGGGGCAGTGTTGAAGGTGTAGTGGTAACTCCTCCCCCCAAGACTGAAGAGAGGGCCATAGCGAAGGAATGGCCTGATCGTGTATGACGGGTGAAGTGGCCGGGATGAAGATTGTCATTTAGTCCTTCATAATCAGCTTGTCGAAATTGAAACCAGCTTGTGACAGATTGTTGAGTAAGTTCGGTAGCTCTGGGGTCATGATGTTGGCGATGTCCTCATGGTTAGATAGCTTTTTGCAGTTCTCCATATTTACATGATGAACTCTATTATATTCTTCCTTAAATTACAATGTTTGTGTGTTCTTACTCGCTATAAAGTTATACGGTTTGGTGTAACAATAATTGTGTCTTATTAATAGGTACGGAATGAATTAGTTTGTTAACTGATAAATGTCTAATGTCAACATAAGTATTTTAATAGCGAAGATTTTATCATTATTTCAATTGCGTTTAGGGAAATTAAATTGTAAACATTTTCTTATTTCGATTTGGTTTTTCATGATTTTTTTTTTTTTTTTTTTGTATTTTAATATAACTTGGGATTATTTTTAGTTTCGCACTAATAAGGTTTCTGCAGTTTTATTCAAATGTAACATAGTCAAATCTATATCAGTGTTTATTCTAATCGTACATTCCAAAAATTTAGTCTTGTTATTTACATTATTTATTTCTTTAGCAATTTGAGTTTTCTGTTTATCGTATCCATGTATGTTTGTTATTATTCAGGTTATATTTGGAATTCTCTACTTGCTTCCTAATTGAGTCTTAATTTTAGATTTATGTATTTTTTGTCTTTTGTTTGTAGTAAAAGTAACGCCCTCATCAGTATTTACAGTCTGTTTTGAAAATCTAGGGGTAAGCTTATTGCGTCTATTTTCCTTACGAAATACTACGTCTTCTGTTTCTACCTGGATAGCGTCTTTCCTTTCCTGATTTAACTTTCCAATGTTATGAACCTTGTTGTTTTGAACTAGTTCACATACTTTAGGGTATATTGTCTTTTGGAATTCGTTCAATTTTTGCAGATAGTCATGCTCATCGTCAAATTTAATGGTTTGCTGGAAAACATGTGTACGTCCCGAAAACAGTTCATAAGGAGTTAGCTTAGTAGCCGAGTGTATAGCGTTGTTATATGTAATGAAAGTTTCTGTTAGAATCTCCTCGTGGTCTATCTGTACTTTTCTCTTTTTCTTTTCTTCCAGAATGATTCGATACACTTCAGTGAGTGTAGAATGTAGTCTTTCGACTGGGGCATTACTAGAAGATTGTTGAAAGGACGTGACATGCCGTTCTATATTATATTGTTTGCAAAAATCCTTAAAAAGGTTTGAATTGTATTCAGCCCCTTGATCGTAAACAATTTTCCTAGGTATGCCGTTCGCTACTATGAATCGCCTAATAGCGTTCACTATATTTATTGCGTCTCTTGTAGGGATTGTGTATCCAAGGGCAAACTTAGAAAATTTGTCAATGACAGTAACAACATATTTTCCGTTTATAGTATATAAGTCGGTGTGTAGTATATCTAAGGGCATGGTAGGTGTTTCGGTTACTTGGAATTTAATATTTGGGGGGTGGCGGTTATATTTCAAGGTGTGACAGACATCGCAATTATTTATAGTCTGAGCAATTTTTGATTTCATATTTGGAAAATAGAATTGTCTTTTCATGTGTGCAACGGTTTCGTCCGTACCTCTATGATTATTATTTGTGTGATAGCTGTTAATTTGAAACTCTTGGTCCTGTGTTTCTAGTAAATCGGTTAAGAAGATAGTACATCTTAAAATGTTATAAATGTTATTGTTTGAAAAGTATTTCTTATAACTCTCTTGTATTTGTTGAAAAATATCGTCGGGTGCAAAAATTGCAACAGTCCTGTTTGGCTTCAAGGTTTTCTTTAAAATATCTGTAATTCGTTCTTCTGTAAAAGACAGTTCAGAAATTACTTGTCTCGTTTTTCGTTTAAATATAACTTCAGTTTTAGATTCTATAGGAGCACCATATTTCAATATTACTTGGTAGTTAAAATCGTTTAAGGGTTTTTTCTGAGATATGGATGTGATCATCCATGTGTTCGTCTGCTGAGTGGACTGTATCTCCATACGTCCCTGTTATTGAGTTACTATCATTTATGTTCATGTCGATTTCTACCCTGCTCAATGCGTCCGCTACCAAATTTTGAGAACCTTTCTTATACAAAATTTCGTAATCATATTCTAATAATTGTATTCTCCATCTAACTATTTTGGAGGTCGGTTCCTTAAAACTCATTAACCATGTAAGTGGCTTATGATCCGTTACTATAACGAATTTGCTTCCAAACAAGTAAGGGCGAAAGTATTTAACTGCCCATATTATTGCTAACATTTCTTTTTCGACAGTGGCATAATTACGTTCTGTATCGGACAATGTTCTACTTGCAAAACAGACGGGCTTGTCCGAACCCAAGGGCCCTTGTGATAGCACCGCTCCAAGGGCAACGTTGCTTGCGTCTGTTGTTAAGATAAATCTTTTAGAAAGGTCGGGATATTGTAGTAGGGGATCATTGCAAAGAAGGGTTTTGCATTTTTCAAATGTATCAATATATTCCTGGTCTATTGTTACAGACTTTAGATTGCCTTTTAATTGGGCTGTAAGTGGTTTGGTTATTCTGGCCATATCTTTAATAAACTTCCTGTAATAGCCTAGTAAACCTAAAAAGGATTTAATTTGTTTTTTAGAACGAGGCAAGGGAAATTTCTTAATGGCGATAATCTTGTCCGGATTTGGTTTAATACCTTGGTCCGTAACAATGTGTCCTAAAAATTCTGTCTCTTTCTTTAAAAATTTTGATTTCTGTGAATGGAGCTTTAATTTGGCGTTACTTATTTTGGTGAATACTTCTTTTAAGTCTGATATGTGTTGTTGCAATGAACCAGAAAAAACTATTATGTCGTCAAGATAAACTAAACAACATCTCCCTTTTAAGTTACCTAAAACGTTGTTCATTACCCTTTGGAATGTTGCAGGGGCGTTTGTCAGACCAAATGGCATTCTGATAAATTCGTAGTGTCCGTCCAACGCCGTGAAGGCTGTTTTAGGAATATCTTTTGGTTCCATTTGTATTTGATGATAACCACTAGCCAAATCTAAAGTCGAAAAATATCTAGCTCTACCTATTTTATCAAGTACTTCGTTAATATTAGGGATGGGATACCTGTCTTTAACGGTTTTTTCGTTCAGTTTTCTATAGTCAATAACTAATCTCCATTTTTGTTCTCGTGTTTCGGATTTCTTCGGAACCAACCAAACAGGTGAGCTCCAAGGTGAATGGCTTTCTCTAATTATGTTTTGTTCTAACATATTTTGAATTTGGTCATTGATCTCTTTTTGTTCTTGGTAGGAGTATCTAAAGGGTTTGGCATACAGGGGTATGTCGTCTGTAGTTTCTATTTTGTGTTTGTTTGTATTTGAGAATGTTAATCTATCGGACGGGTCGTGAAAAAGGAAGGGAAATTGCAAACATAAGTGTTTAAGTTGGTCTGTTTCATCGTCAGAAAGGTGGTCCGTATTGACTCGTTTGTGAAAATTCGCGTCGTTTTTCATGTCTGTTGGGGGGTCTTCGTCGCACCAATGAAAGTTCAATTCTACATATTTCTCTTGAATGAATTGGGTTGTGGATAATGGAAATTCTAAACAAATCGTCTGATCCTGATCAGAATAGTTAACCATTTCTATCCATGCGTTGTAATTATCAGCTGTATAGAGTCCTTGTTGAATGTAAACATTATCTGCTAACTCTACGGAATCAAGTAAAAATGGTCCCTGTTCACATTCGACTGGTATCTGTACTATCATTCCCGAACTGGCTTCAATATTAAATATATCCGTAGCTCTATTTCGTTCAATATGAATGGGAATAGTTGCCGCAGGGGTTTGTAAAATTAACATTTTAAGATCTATATTTGCTTTTATAGTAGATAAGATGTCAAGACCTATTAGTCCGTCGAAATATTCGTGAAATTTGAGGAGTAAAAATATAAATGTGTCTTTTAAATTAAATTCGGAAAATGCTGGGTATTCGACCTTTTCGGTGACCTGAATTTCCTTTAATACAGTTTTAATGACTGTATTTGTGCTTAAGGATTCTCTCTGCTGGAGCGGAACAAATTTAGGATCGATAAAAGAGTTCGATGCCCCTGTATCGATTAGAAAGCGTAACTTCCTACCAAACGGTGAACTAATCAAAATATAGGGTAGTGTCGATCCGTGTTTATCCTTATAACTTTTTAGGTACCCTGTCTGGTCTCTGAGGCTGGTCTTTGAAAATTTACAGTTTCCTCTAAATTGTGAAGTGGTGCTGGTTGCTCAGAAGAGGCTTCCAGATTATTAAATCTGCTAGTGTTTGTCTGACGTGAGAAACTATTGGATTTTCCACCTCTATATTGGCGTGAGTTACTATCTATTGATTCGGTCTTAGGTGGCATAATTGCCCTAGAGAAATTATTATGTCCATTAACCTCGTTGTTAGAGCGATGGTCCTGCCCGTAACGATTCCCGGTTGAGTAAGGAAGAGCTCTATACTGTCCTCTACCCTGCTGGTAGTCTGAAAGACTATTATTATGTTGATTTGCTGGGTACCGTCGTCTCTCCTGCAAGTACTCATCCCTCTCCTGAATGGCTATATCAAATGCTTCATCCAACGTATTTGGTCTAGAAGCTTTGACTGCATTCCGGAGTGGTACGGTTAAGCCTTTAATAAAGGTTTTCAGGCAAAGAGCCATATAGAAATTCTTTTTTTCTAGAATAGTTGAAGCTGATAGTTCCTTTGAATCGGCCATGCATGTCAATACCCGTTTCAGATCCAAAATGGTATCATACAGTTTTGTTATTGGCAGCTTTTTAAAAGGAACCTCATGTAGTTCCTCTATTAAAGTCAGTTCGTCCCTGTTATCTAGTAACTTTCTTGTTAGATTCCTCTTAATTCCATCCCAGTTTAATGGGGTATCCAATCTATCTAACAATTCACTCGCTTTGCCCTCTATTTTATTCCTGATCGCTCTTAAATACATTTTCCCTCTTGGAGTTTGGTCTGTGTCTCTAAACATCAGTAAAATCTCTTCTACACTTTCTATGAATCTCTTAAGTGCGTAAGGGTTACCGTCGTATGTCGGAAGGTACTTAATAACGTCTGGGAGTCCAGCAGACAATTCATATATGCCGGACCCCGATGTATTTTGAGAAGGGGTACTCATTCTTGAGCTTGTAGTTATGTCTGTTGGGTTAGTTTCGGTTATGTTTCCTGTAAGGGTGGGTCTTTTGGTTGTCTGTCTGGTAGTCCGAGTTAAATTAGGAATAGTAGATTTAGTCTTATGCTTAAGTTTTTTTGACATTTAATATTATCTTATAATTATCTTAATATACAGTGTGGTTTGGTGTGTGATGAATGCTTTTATTATACGTTCAATACCTGTAATGATACTTGGATTAATATATGTATTGTGTGGAATATATTTCATTTGATATTTTAACACGGAGGCAAGGTTACATTGTATTAATGTGTTGATTCGTTTTAACTTCTTGATTTGTTATCTTTCACATTCATGACATACTAACAGCCTCAAAGGTCGCCAATGAGAATTTCATTGTATTTGACTCTGTGAAGGCAATCGACTCACTACAGCGGTCGAGAGATTACAACACAGCTACCAAATGACCGATATGGTTGTATCGTATATCACTAATGTAAGGTTAATACTTGTTTGATTGTAACTAGCTTGCAGTTTTACACTAGTTTGTGTAGGCTGATCTGAAATATGTATGTTTCTGTGGTTCCGTCGCGTATCAGTGACCTGTTCGAACATAATTGTTCGCGTCCAACTTGACGGAACCTCCCTCCACTACATGTCAACACTGTGATCAATCGTGTACCACTGACTTGTTCGAACATAATGTTCGCATCGAACCTCTCACAGCACTTCCCAGTTGTCTGCTTCTACGCTGCATTCTATCTGTAGTCTCGTCACTTTCTGTATGTATGTATGTTCGTAGCCCCTTGTTTTTTTTTTTTTTTTTTTATGTATAACAGTGCTTCTTATTTAGAGCGGCATCTGATTGTTTTGTATTACAGTGCTTCTTATTTAGAGCGGCATCTGCTTGTTATGTGTTCCCCGTACAATTTTTGACTTTCGTTCATTTGTTCCATTTTTTTTTTTTTTTTTTTTTTTTTTTTAATATATTTAGTTTTTATTTGATATATTTATTATTATTTAACATATATATATATATATATATATATATATATTTTTTTTTGTTTTTGTTTCATTTTCTTTGGTGAAAAAAAAATTTTCGTTTTTCTTTTAAGTGTAGTTAAATGACTCTTGCGTCTTTTAAAATATCACTCTACTTACAAATTTTTATTTAAGACACGTCGTAGGTTGTTTCCCCAGGAATATGCCATTCGCTCCTGGTTATCGGCTGCGCCAGTTATAAATGGGACGTACCTCCACGTAGTCAATTGTTTTAATTATTTTTATGTATGTTTTATTTCTTAAGAGAGATTTAGTAACAATGTTTTTGTTTGACTTCTTATTTTTTGTTCAAAAATTACATTTAGAGTTAACGCTCCGTTTTAAGTGTGTGTCTAACCACGATCAAAATGCAACTAATAATGCGTCGCAAAAACTTCTTTGCTTGACGCCGAAACTGCGCTAGGCATCGGCTACAACGCCTCGCTGTAACGGTCCTTCCAAAGCTACAAATGTAAGCTGACCAATCAACGCACAATTAGAGGCTGATGCAACATTATTATTATGTTGCAATCTGTTTCTAGAATTTTCGAGACCATGTGCGCTCAAAGTGTGTGTGTAAACATGTGTATGTGCTTATTTCACAATATGTGGTAATTTGTATATGTGGACTGCTGAGCTGTTGTTGTTGTGGCCCTTGATGCCGTTGTCATTCTGTGGAATCTGGACGGTTTCGGGGCAGTGTTGAAGGTGTAGTGGTAACTCGCGCGATGCCTAAGGAGGTAGACGCAGAGACAATCGAGAGTTCGCCGGGTGAGGCACTCGATGGTTCCCTCAACACAAATTAAATCATTCACAAGGCTACAGTCGCACCATGTAATTAGCTGGCCAGTGGCTGCATGGCGGGGGCTATGAGGGTCAAGAGTGACCATGACGCAAGTGCGTGTTATCGTTGCAAAGGTGTGCAGCAAGAGCCTAAGAACGTGACGTGATAGACTCTCTAGTGTGTTATGGATAGTTTGTCGAAACGAAATGTGAAGTATCATGTGGCATAGCGGAGATGTAGTTGTTTGGCTTGAACAGAAGATGAGAGAAAAGAGGAGAGAAAACGTTAATTGCTAGAGAGAACTTGAGCAGAGCATGGAGCCCTTATAAGTAAAACACAAGTAAAGCAAACAAAATCTTTTGTTGAAATGAACAAATATCTTACGTTGGAATGAAGAAATGTATTATGTTGAAATGAAGAAATATCTTATGTTGTAATCTATAAGTAAAGAGAAAAGAAAATCTTATGTTAAAGTCATGAAGTATTTTATATTTAATTGAAGCAACATCCTATGTCGAACTTATTTCAAATTATGTGTTAAAATAAAGAAGTATTTGAGCTTTAAAAAAAGAAATGTTTTATAGCACACGAGGACGTGTGATCGTCAGGAAGGCCGTGTCGCAGCCTGGTAACAGAATAATGTTGAGTTTGAATTTAACTGAAAAGTAGTACATGGTATGTTGGAGGAATGAATTCTGTTATATAACAAGAGCATCATTTGAATGGCAATTCGAATGAGCATGGCGCCTGCAGATGTTCTAGTATGTGAGAGTGTACATGCAAAAAGAATGAATATGATGAAATACTTTGCTGAATGAACGTGATGAAATACTTGGTAGAGGAACGAAGAGAAAAGGAACGACGCCACGCGGTGGAACAGTCAGTTGAGTAGAGTCCGGTAAAAGAAGAGAGTGACGACTTAACATCTTGCAGGCGACTTGCTGTGCTCTTAGCCTTGTAGAAATAATATAAAAATAATCGAAGGAGATCAGCCAAGATCTCCTTCTCCGACATATACTTAAAAAAATGAATTTAAATGGAGAAATAAACTGAAGATAAATCGTGCATATATGATTCGTATTTGCGAACCCCATTACTATGATGCCAAAGCAGTGAGGCATCAGAACTATTCACAGGTTAAAACTAGTTTAGATTGCCTAATAGCCAATTTTAATAAGTCAGTCAAGCAGGGACCCGATCAGGTTTGCATATGTTGCGAAGGTTTGTGGTATCCACATCAAGTGAACAAAATTTCGCGTAAGGTCATAGAGGAAAAGTGTAGTGAGGCAGATAGTGTAGATATTTTGTATCTTTCCTCTATGTGTCCATCCCATAATAATAGGTTTAGCTTTTGCAAAACCTGCAGCCGCAGTATTAAGTCAGGGAAAAAACCAAAGGCTTCTTTTACAAATGGCCTAAATTTTCCGGAGCTTCCGGAATGCCTGAAAGGCTTGACGCCTCTAGAAGAATGGCTGATTTCTCCCCGTCTTCATAAAGTCTCTTGGATATGGACGTCAAAGTGCCATTAAAGGAGCAGTGATCAATGTGCCAATTCCAGTTGCAAATGTTGTAACTTCCCTTCCCAGGGCATTTAATGAAGCCGCAGTAGTTCAGATTCATCTTAAGCGTAGGAGGGAGTATAACCATGATTTCATGGCTGAAACCATAAGGCCCTCAAATATAGTTGATGCAATTCGGTATTTAGTGAACACAGAACTTTATAAGAAGCACCAGGTTACTATCAATGAACAGTGGTTGTCTTCTTACTTTTATGAGACTGTACCATTTGTTGCGTCAGCAGACGACAGGGACATTGTGTGTCAAATGTTAGAAAAGGCAGCACAACTTAATGAGCAAAGAGTAGTAGAAGAAGAAGTAGAAGGTCAAGAAGGTCAAGGGACCTTCATGGAAAATGTCCCTGTTGAAAACATAGTTATTCCTCGAATTGCTATAGCACCAGGAGAGATTCAGCGACTTGTTGACATGATAACCGATTTTGATTCAGAGGAATTGGCTTTTTCCACAATATTTGCACGCATTAAAAGGAAATGTCAGGAAAGTTTTACAACTATAGTTTGATCAGAGATTAGGAATTTTGATAGAAGAAGTTGTAGAATTGATAAATTATTTCATAACTTCAAAAAGTTTGAAATGATTAGCATAAGGAATAGCACATCAATTTGCTTACGTAAGCACTCTGCCACTCAAGGCACTTCGGCTGCTGATGTGAGTAATGATGAAACTTTAAATAGGTTAATACTTCATGATGATGGCTCCTGCTCATTGGGAGGACGAGAAAAAGAAAGTGATGGCTATGATTAGGCAGGTAAGGCTTCCAACTTTTTTTATACCATTTTCCACAGTGGAAACTAGGTGGCCGGAGCTTTTAGTCTTGCTATGTAAAAATGTAGACAAGCTAGAAGTATCCGAAGAAGAAGCGTTAAATTTGGGGCTTAATGAGAAAGCTCGTCTCATTAGAGCAGACCCAGTGACATGTTTTACAGGTTTTAAAACGGATGGAAAGGGAAGGCGGTGTCTTTGGTTCTCATCAGGTCATCAAGTTTCATTGGCGAGTGGAGTTTCAGCAAAGAGGCTCTCCACATATATGGTACATGGCATGTTCTGGCTGAAAGACGCCTCCAAGCTCGACCTAAAGAATGAGTCCACATTTAAGCCTGTGAAGTCCTTTATTGATCAGTTTATTACTGCTGATTCTAGTTGTCCGGACGTTGCTCCATATTTGGAGTATCAAATCCATAGTCCCGCGCACTCTTGCAGGCGAGAAATTAGGTCAAAACAATTTGTAGATTTGGTATCCCATACCCTCCCATGCCTTAAACAAAAATTCTTCTCCCTTTTGAAGAAAATGATCCAAATTTGGCCGAGCATTGTAGAAATTTCGAACTTCCCATTTGATCGTAAAAGCGTAGAAAGTTTTAACGATTTTAACAACTTTTTGTCTTACGATCAACTTAACCTTAGTTATGAGGGCTGCATTAATGCTGTAAGATTAAGTATAAAGAAACCAAAAGTTTTTTTGAAACGATCTTTTTCAGCAAGCAAGCTTAACGCTTATAACAAGCACCTCCTTTTGTTGCAGCGAGCAAATATGGATATTAAGTTTATTTTAGACCCCTATACTTGCTGCAGCTACGTCATTAATTATATAAACAAGTCTCACAGAGGTATCTCAATACTGATGCGTGAGGCAATCAATGAGATTAAAGACAATAGCAATGTAACTATTAAGCAAAAGTTACAACATTTAGGTAACAAATTTATATTTGGCACTGAGATATCCGCTCAGGAAGCCGTCTACTACTGTTTAGGTATGCATTTGTCCGCCAGCAGTAGTGTCAGTTCCAGACAAACGGGTAAGAATGCTGAAATCAAAGCAGCAACTTCAAAATTTGCCCTAAGACTCTACTGAAATTTTTTACTTAGAACTTCTAGATCATTATATTCAGCGCACAGACGCTTTAGAGAGCTTATGCCTAGCCGATTTTACAGTTTTTTATAGCTACAGTAAATCAGAACGAGAAGCTCGCCAAGAAAATGCAGATGACTTTGACGATGATGTGCCTAGGGCTTCTGAATCAATAGTTTACTCTCTTTGCGATAATAGTGGCTTCATCAGAAAGAGGACCACTGCGTGCATATTTAGGTATAGGAGATTTAATGTCAATACAGAAACAAGTGAATATTTCAGAGAGCTAAAAATGCTTTACGCCCCATGATGAGATGAGCATTTGGATTTAGTCACACATGACTGTGAATTGTTCTGTAGGGAAAATCCGGAGTTAGTAGAGAACAATCGAAGAAAATATAATTAACTAGATGATAGGGAACTAGAAGATGCTCTGAGCCACTTCAGAGAGGAAGCAGAAAATGAGAATAATCAAGTAGGAGAACAGGAAGTAGTAGATGATAGCTTTACAGTTTTAGGATTGCCTGAAATAGATCCACATCTAAATGTTTTAAATGTGGATGGAAATATTGATATGAATGATGAAGATAGTAATGTCCATTTTATCAAGCTTCCACCCTTAGTTTCTCAGGAAAGCTTAGCTCATATAGTTAGATCTCTTAATTTAAATCAGAAGCTATACTTCACATATGCTTTGCATAATGCCAAAATCAATACAGTCTTTTATGAATTGTTTGGAGGCGGTGCCGGAGTCGGAAAGAGTCGACTTATATCAGCAATTTTCCAGTCATTATCCGTAATGTATAACAGTATACCAGGAGCTGATCCGACATCTGTTAAAATCCTCTTATGTGCACCAACAGGAAAAGCAGCATTCGGAATAAGTGGTTCGACACTGCATTCCATGTTTTCACTTCCCGTTAATCAATCTCGCTCAGCACCTTTAAGGTCCTTAAGCCATGATTTAGTTAATTCCCTTCATTAAAGGTTAATCGATCTTAAATTAATTATTATTGATGAAATATCAATGGTTAGCTCTTTAATGTTTTCTTATTTAGATTATCGTTTGAAGCAAATTTTTAGAAATACTTCTCCTTTTGGTGGTGTTTCTATCATCGTATTCGGTGACCTTAGACAGTTACAGCCGGTAGGAGGTAGTTGGATTTTCGATCCAAATACCACTGACCCTTGCCATGAAATATTTGGTACGTATCTCTGGGAGCTTTTTTTATATTTTGAGCACACAGAAATAATGCGTCAACGTGACGATCAGTTTTTCGCTTCCGCCTTAAAAAATATGTCATCGGGTTGTATGACAGACGATGATATTGTCCTTTTCGAATCTAGAAAATGCGAACCATCGGCAGTGCCCGATGATACAATTCATCTGTTTAGTAATAATAATGAGGTAGATTTATTCAATGTAACGAAACTTAACTCAATTGCTACTGAGCAATTTTTCTCTACTGCTAAAAATTTTATTAAAGCGGGCCATTTGGAACCAGCTAGGAAACAAAGAATACAGATCCTTCATGGACTGCTATGCAGAAAATTGTTCGCAGCTTTCAATATTAAAATATCGCACAAATTAACATTGACCGTAGGCAGTTTCCAATTGTGCCTGCTGAAGGCATCACAATTCATAAGAGTCAGGAAGCTACGTATGGCAGAGTGGTAATCCATGCTAATTCCAGAATGCAACGTGCAGCATTATACGTACCTTGTAGTAGAGCAACTACTGCTTTAGGATTATTCATTATTGGGAATTTTGTTCCTCCTAAGTCTCCCCAAAATAATGATAAAGTGAAAGCCCAATTGAAGAAATTTCGGACTGAAAAACTACTGTGTACTCATTACGATTATTTAATTAACAGTTCTGCCCTTAACATTTTCTTCCATAATACTTAGAGCTTGAATTCTCATATTGAAGATATTCAATCGGACAAGCTGATGCTGCAGTCATCAATATTATGCTTCGTGGAAACTTCCCTAAGTAATGAAACTGTAGAAATACCTGGGTTCACTATTGTGGTTCAACTTGAATCAATGAGGCCTTTAACAGGCATCATAATTTATATAAGGAACGAGCTAGTAGATACCTTTAGCATTAGAAAAACTTTTGGCTCAGTAGTTTTTGAGATCTGCATATTTTGGTTTGATGCCATAAGTTTTCTCATATTATATAAAAGTCCAGACTTTCCTCTGTCCACATTTAAAATAGAATTTGAGGAGATAATTCAGGAATTTTCTCGTTAAGGTGATTTAGGGGATAGCTTGCTAGTTTAAGGAGACTTAAATTTGTCCCTCAAAACCTTTAACAGGTGTAGGAATATTTATAATTTTTTGATTAGCAAAGGTTTAAGGAGTTGTTAGATTTGAATGCGTCCACTACCAATATGGATACACATATTGATTGGGCTTTTTCAAATATATTAGATAATGAAAAGATTAGTGCTAGGACTTCTGAGGTTTTGCATAGCCATCACAATGGGATATCTGTTAGTATTCAGGATAGCATGAGTTTGTAATGTTTGGAATAGGTTAGAAATTAAGAAATCTAAATGACAGGATATATGTAAATATGTATGTAAAGTTATTTTAATAATTATTATTATTATTATAAAAGAGGGAGTCTCCCAGCGGAGAAGGCGCGAGGCACTGCGACCATGAAGATCATTTGTACCTAGAATGCTCTCCCTATAATGACAAAAGCTGTTCTGCCTCCCTAATGAAGCATAACAGATCTTTCGTCGAGGAACGGACAATATGCTCGGGACTTGCGAGTTCCACGTGCAGATGTTTCCTTCTCGTCCATACCAAGGCCGGACACACATAGAATGTGTTTAGTGATTCGTCGTCCTCTTTGCAGAGCCTGCACTCCGCATCCGAAGACAGGCCACTAAGGTAGCCAACAAGTAGGTAGAGGTCTCTCCTAGGGAGTAGATTGGTCCTTCGATCAACTTTAGGATTGGTGAGCTCTTTTGCCTGCCGCATCCCTGGTTGGAAGAACCAGTAGCGGTCGTTCAATCTTCCAACCCAGGTTTTCACCAGGAAGGAGATAGTTGACCACCCCACGCCACAGAAGGGTTCGGGGCCAAGCATGGGGGCTGATGACCCAGCCCTCGCTAGTTCGTCCGCCTGCTCGTTGCCCTGGAAACCAGAATGTCCAGGTACCCAAATTAGGGTAACTTTATTCTTATTTGACACCCGCTGGAGACAGTTCCAGCAGTCAGCCACCATACGCGAGCCTACTCTTTATGTGGAGAGGGCCAGTATGGCCGCTTGGCTGTCCGAGAAGATGTATATGTTTGCCCCTCTAATCCCCTTCTCAAGGATAAGACGGCAGCAGAACTCGATGGCGTGAACCTCTGATTGGAAAACTGTGGGCCAGTTGCCCATAGCAATCGAGGTTTTGGAGTTGGGACCATATATCCCAGCTCTAACGCCTGATCAGTCTTTGACCCGTCGGTATACCAATCTATACCATTGGGGTCTCTGATGGGGTTGCCAGAATCCCAGTCCCTACGGTCCGGGATGAGGGTTCTAAATTTTGCACCAAAGAAGAGTTCCTTGGTCATAGAATCTGATCTAGTGCAGATCTCTAAGCCAGGAATATCTTTGAGTAGGATAGCATGCCCAGATTCGGTAGCTAGAAGCCCAGATTGGAGCTTTATTCAAAGAAGGCTCATAGCAGCAACTTCTTTAATGCGGATGTGCAGCGGAGTCAGATTCAAAATTGAATCCATAGCTGCGGTGGGATAGGTGCGAAGTGCACCCGCCAAGAAGAGGCAGAGCAGCCTATGCAGTTTCGTGCATTTGTTGATGGCAGTGACCTGCGTAACCTTAGGCCACCAAACAATAGAGGCGTAGGTTACGATCGGTCTTACCATCATCTCAAATAGCCACCGGATGGTGCAGGATTTGAGACCCCAGATTCTACCGAAGAGTCTTTTGCATGCCCACATGACATGAGTAGCCTTTGATAGAGTGTTATGTAGGTGGGAGTTCCAATTTAGTCGTTTATAAAGGGTTACCCCTAGATATTTGGCTTCATTGGAAAGGTCCACGGGAGAGCCGCCAATGTATAATTGGCCAATGTCAACAGAGTAACGCTTAGTAAAGGCAACAATGATTGCCTTTTGCCTACATCTTCACACCACCTACTGACCGTGTTCAGAGCTGATTGCATCAACTCTGTCACGGTGTTGGCATAGTTCCCGTTCACTACGAGAGCCAGGTCGTCGGCATAGCCAATTGCTTCCACGCCCTGTTCTGCAAGTATAATTAGTAGTTCGTCGACTACTAGGGACCAGAGCAAAGGGGATAGGACCCCTCCCTGGGGACACCCTTTTACCGCACTAATATGTCCAGGGTAGACGAGATACTCCGGTGTTTGAGCATAGCGTCAATCCCCCGGATTATGGGACGGACAATATTCCTGCGCTCAAGCGCAGCAGAGATAGACCCGTAGCCAGTGTTATCGAAAGCACCCTCTATGTCAAGAAAAGAGCACAAAGCAATGTTCTTTGATACGAAGGCTTTTTCAATTTTTTACACTAATTTGTGGAAAGCGACCTCTGTCGATCTACCGGCTATACACATATTTTAATAATACTTTAATTAAATTATCTAAAAGTTAAGTATAACCATTGAATGGAAAAATTGGTTGATAATAATTATTATTTTTATTATTTTTATTATTTTTATACCCTTGGACCTTGTTTGCGATATTGGCCAATTTAAAATTTATAAAGAACTACCGATATCTACTGCTCAATTGCGGCGATAAATTATTGAAAAAATATCGAAATTGGAGAAAGGTGCAGCGCACTGCAGTATTATTATTAATTTATAGCTTGCGATTAATATTATACAATTAAATACTTTTTATGGTAACATACATACGTCCAAGGTTATCCCACTGTCGCGTGCTGCTCGACTGTTGCTCTCGTTTTTATACCCTTGGACCATTGAAAACTGTCAAAAAAGGGTATACTAACTTTGTACAAATGTATATGAACTTATCCTCCAAATTGCACTGAAGTTATTAGATAAACCATTTCGACCCTTCGACCAGCAAAGAAGTTGTCGATGACGTCAGAACTAAATTACTTGAGTAGGAAAGAAAAGGTCAAATGATGCGAGCGCGAAGCGCGAGCTGTTTCTCGACTCTTCTTTTCCATGCACATGTCAATTACCGAAAATACATGTGCATAAATATATACTAATACTCAACCAATAGGTGGCGTGATAAATGAATATGAATGTATTCAAGTATTTACATGCTTGTATACATTTTCATAATATTCATAATATGCTTACGTGCACATATGATTATTATTTAATAACTCATATTTTAGGGTCAGTAAAAAATACAAAACTATAAAATGCAATTAAATAAATATTAATTTTAAAATACCGATATATACTGCTCGCACCGCTTTTTGCAGTCTTGCGCTGGGAAAATTGCGCCGATAAATTATTGACAACGTATCGAAATTGATGCAAGGTGGCAGCGCACTGCAGTGTTATGATTAATTTGTAGCTTGCGATTAGTATTATACAATTAGATACTTTTTATGGCAACATACGTCCAAGGGTATACCACTGTCGCGTGCCGCTCGACTCTCGTTATCAGCCTCAATCTGTGCAGCCTGTCTGCCCGGACCAAAAGTTGAAATGTCCGCCTTTTGCAGTACATCACCGAGACCAAGACCCAGTGGCTCCTTCGATCCACTGCCACCAGTGAGATCTAATTCTGCTTAAGCCATTTGGCCTGTGCCTGAAAATGAACAAAATTGCATCTTGGTAAATGCCTGAATCTCTTAATAACCCACTATACCCAGCATTGTATTTTGACTTGGTTGCATCTATTTTGGTCGATACACAGTGGAGTTTGACGATAAATAATGTGTAGCTAATTAATTGCGTAGATAAAACTAATTCGTAATTATGGCTAAAACAAATTAATGATGCTCTTGTGTTTGTAAACAAATTAATGATGCTCTTGTGTTTGTTTTAGCTGAAATTCAAAAGACTTATATATGCTGAATCGCAGACCAAGGAAACCAAGGAATTCAGAGGATCTGACTGTTTCATGTTGTTTAAGTTGTATTTCCTATATGACAGGGTTTAAATAGTTGGAGTGCATTATAGTTGGTTTTTTATATATTCTTAAACTGAGTCTTTAGCATCAAAAACCTCAATATAATATGAAAATCAAAAATCAAGGAATTCTCGTTCATTAACTTTTCTAAACTTTAGTGTATACCATAGTCAGTGATCACTCTCTATTCTATGCCAATTTTAATGGCCTTTAGCGCAAAACATAAATGAAGTTCTTTCGATATTAACGAAAGTTAAACTTCATTATTAATCGCATCAAATACTTTTCCCCCCGGGTAACGACGATCACAGAATTCTTCCTAATTGTTTTGTCATTATGCTGGGTGCATTGTTTCATTGCCAAGACAAACTGCTCAAAATTCCCAAAAATCCAACAACAATACAGGACAGGCACAACTGACTAATTTGCATAGCTATACCAGGTGAACTGTAACACCAAAAGAAGATTATGCTGTCAGTTTGGTGGGATTGGAAGGGTGTGGTATATTTTGAGCTGCTTAAAAGGAACCAAACAATTAATTCGGATGTCTACTGTGAGCAACTGGACAAATTGAATACAGTCATCAAGGAGAAAAGACCAGAACTGGTCAATCGTAAAGGTGTCATATTCCACCAGGACAACGCACACATCTTTGGTCATTCTCCAAAAACTGAGTGAACTTGGGTGGGAACTTTTGATGCATCCACCATATAGCCTTGACCTTGCACCCTCAGACTACCATTTGTTTCGGTCTTTGCAAAACTCTTTGAATGGTAAAACTTTTGATAAGGACGAGAACATCAAATCGCAGTTGCTTCAGTTTTTTGCAGCTATGGTAAAGGCCAGAATTTCTATCAGCGTGGAATAATGTGTTCACGTCGAAACGTAGCCGCCAAGAAGTAGGCAACGTTGCGGCGTAAACAGTGCGAGAGTCACCAAGGGGTGTCGCGCTCTTTTATCCATAATGTTAAGTTAGGCTTAAGCTCGCCCATTGTAATAACATGAAGTTAGTGAAAAATACATAATTGAAGTGAATAGACGCGCCCCGAATTGTTCTTTTTTTCGAATTGTTTTTCTACCGCGTCGGTTCCACAAGTTACAGCCTAAAGAAGCCATTGCCGCCACCACAAACATTGGTCCTTCGAGCCGGATAGTAAAATTACATCTACATCGGACTCACGTCGCTGGATTTTTTAATCCCCTCGCTCCGCTCGAACCACCACACCGGCTTCGGCATCTTCACGGACTTAGTTCAGATAAGTACATACTCTTTTATTTATCTGAGGCGGAGCTGCTGTGTGCAACTGCTCCTAATATACAAAAAATTGCTTAATTTCATTGTTAAAGCACTGGCGAACATCTGTATGTGCATATGTGCACTTGTAAGTACATACATACAGACGTTCGCCATATTTAATCCAGTGGAAAAGTTTTACATATGTACATATAAATACATATGTATGCAAGTCCATTTTGTCAATTGCACACAGTTTTTTCTCTCCATAAATATCAAATTTTTTTACCTCCGCAACATATTATTTATGTATGTACTAAATCCTATCAGGTGCATGTGAAACTCTTATCACACGTACATACATACTCTCCCTAAAAAAAATAAAAATATATGTACATATATACTTGCCCAAGTACCTTGCCAAGGTCCGAACCTTAACCGGCAATTGTACCTCCAAAATTAAAATAAAAACATAACACTTATTTTCCATTTTATTAAAAAAACAGGGGTAAAATTTATGTGTTAATAGTAAAATTCACATACAATTCTACTTACATACGTACGTACATACATATCTACCGGCAGCAATATTTCGGGTTCACCGGCACAAGATACACATATAACATATAACACACATACAACATACTCGTTAATTTCGTTTTTATTATTCACTAGAGGTTTTCGTTATAAATATAAATATGGTTATATTGTTATACAAAAAGATATATATTATTATACATTTGTTTACCTTTTGCCGGCTTTAGTGATCGCAGTTCGATCACAATCGACCGACCACCACCACTATTTTCCACTTTAAGTGTTATCGTTCCAGGGCTGCACAAGCTCGAATATTTTAAAAATAATCACTTAGTGGGCAACCGTGATTTTTCTTAGTCACTTTTTTAGTTTGTCGTTTTTTTTTTGTGCATTGTGTTGTTATATTCCCAAAGCGCTGCAACGTTGCAAAATTATCGATTATATTTTCCTCCATCTGAGCTAATATTTTCACAAAAATAAATAATTATTTTAGTTAATTTCACAATTTGCTCAGAATTCCACGCTGAGTATAGTAATTATTCCGGTAATTATTTCTACACATTTTTACTCCGGTAATTATTTCTACTCATTTATATGTTTTTTGCAACGTCCTCCACCTCTCTACGAAACCGTGCTGCCTTGATTTTAACAACATATTCCTTTGCACAATAATTTCGATAAATTTCCGATCGATTTGCATAATTTTTTTGTTTATTATTTGATTGTTTTTTAAAAAATAAGAAACTCCGAACGCCATCGGCATCAATTGCGTTCATTCTCGCTTTTTTGAAAGCTTGGTATGCCAATTGATAGTGGTAAAGACACCAAGAAACACCTTGTTGTACAAACGACTCAGCATAGACGCTCAGGCTCTCTTCCAAGTTCTCTTCTTGGCAGAGCTCCTTTTCCCGCCACTCTACGGAAAGTTCCAACTCCGGCCAAATCCATAGTCACTCAGGTACCAACAATTTCGGTGCGTTTTCCTCCAGTCACTCGTTCAGTTGGTCATCAGATCTCCCAGGCGCTAAGAATGGCACTCCAAGAGTTCATTAATTCGACCTATAAGCTCACGCAGTTCGAAGCTAGGATTCAATCTTCTCCGACAGCTTCACTTCACACTCATAGACTGCGTCTTGATCAGCTTCACTCCATATGGATTGCCGTGAAACTTAAATATGAACTCTGTTCCAACGCATTGTCTCAAACGGAAACGAATGCCGAGGATAAAATCGCCATGCAAACCAGGTATGACCATTGTTATTCCATATACGAGGGACTTGCCTCTCATTTAAATGAGAGCATAGAGACCGCAACGGCTCTAGAACACTCCAAAATCAGGACAGAAAACTGGGATTGCCTTCTTGTCTTCCTCTGCTCGTCTAAGCTGGCAAGGCTGACGCTGTCACTTTGGGAACAGTCGATACAAAACAAGGCTGAAATTCCGTCATGTCAATAAATGTCAGATTTCCTATCAGAACGCTATCGCACTCTAAAAGCGATGGAAGATGTTCAACCTAGCACAAGCGCACAGGCTACCTCCAAGTCTGCTCGAAAAGAGCCCCCTACGAGGAAGGTCAACTCCTTTGAAACAAAAGTTGTAGGCAAACCGCAAATCTGCAACCTCTGTTCAAAGGAGAACCATCCTATACGTCTGTGTCCACGATTTCTCCAAATGCCTGTTGATGAAAGGTCCAAGTTTATCAAACAGCAAAAGTTGTGTCTGAATTGTTTCGCAAGAGGGCATATCCTTAAAGATTGCACGAGTCAACACAACTGTTTTAAATGCAAGGGTCGCCACAATACACTCCTGCATCGTGGCGCACCTCCTTGTGCGCCCTCTTCGGCAACTTCTGCACCAACTACCCAGAATTCTAATATACAGTCCACTCCTCCGACGACTAATATACAGAATTACTTCACGGCGAACACACAAGGTGTTCTTCTTGGCACTGCTCTTATAAACGTTTGCTTTTTAGGCATGACTTATAAGGCACGTGCACTGATCGATCCAGGATCAGAGGCTAAGTTCATCTCCGAACGGATGTTTAACATCATAAAGCCCTCCTACCAAGCCGTGCAAGTTCAAGTAGCTGGCTTAA